>OY759179.1:6000013-7200026 GCA_963662085.1 Eupithecia inturbata | reverse complement strand
GGTATGTAGACTATAGTGAAGAAGCGACGAAGAAACCTTTAGCCTGTTAGTTAGTTGTTGTTAGTTGTTGTAGGTATATGTAAGTATAATTCGAAATTCAAAATTCAAAGTGTTTTATTTCCTTTAGACCTTATAGGACTCTTGGACACGTCACAAAATTCAAATTACATAAGTAAAACTAGCAAGTAAAGTGATCACTTTGATTATTGCTCACTTCAATATTTTTAAGGTAAAGTAAAGAAGCGAACAAGAAACCTTTACCTTGTTAGGTTGTTAGTTTTCGATTGGAGCAAAACTTGTCCCAAGCTTTTTTATCCTCAAGATAATCTGATATTTTGTAGTAGGTAAGCCTTTTTACAAAGGATATATTTGACAATTCGTTTGAATTTATTTAATTATAATTTTTTCAACTCATTTGGTATTTTGTTGTAGAAGCGTATACATTGCCCTTTAAAAGATACATTATTCTTGTGTAGCCTAGTTTATTCTTATTTCTTAGTATTTATTTTAATTCATACTATTTTTAAGGAACCGTTTGATATTCCTATGAGTGTACAACAAGTTTTCATAAATATATTGACATGGTACTGTCATTATGTTTATTTCTTTGAATTTTTCACGTAGTGTTTCTCTGAGACCCATTAGATTGCAAAAAATCAGTCCGCCATTTTGTATCGAAAGACTACGCCCCACTATGTCACCTCCCGAGCAAAAGACAATGTGAAACGGCAAATGAGGCTTGCGGTATACTCTATTTTACTCTGTACTTAATGCTAATGGCGCAACTTATGTTTGAACAAGTTCAGAGCGTTTAGGAGGTAAACCGAATCATATTACCTGCTTCTAAAGACGCGACGTGACTTTCTTACGGGTGGATCAGACGAGCTGCTTTTAGTGCTGATAATTCCTTTCTGTTTCAACTTAAAGTTACAGCCATTTTAGCATCTTGTCCTGCCCCACCTGTGGGATGGAACCTTGCAAGAAAATCTTAAACATAATGCCTATGAAAATATAAGATGAATCAGATTATGAATGAATGAAAATATTTTTATTTGTCAATTCATAAAAATCCCCAATTAGCGCAGAACGAAATGTTTTTTTTTAATAATGCTGCACAATTCACACAGCAACATCTAACCCTAAGCTAAGCAGAGCTTGTGTTATGGGTACTAGATAAGTGATATCCCATTAATACAATACATTACATAAATAGATATTTTTTTATTATACACAGAGAATTCACTTAGAACACCCTGAACAAATACTGCAGATCGTACAAACATTTGTCCCGAGGCGGGAATCGAGGACATTTGTCCGCTACGCCACATAGGTCGTCGATAAAAATTTTAAATACTCATTAGCAAGCGTGGTCCGTTTGCTCCAAACCTCAACTCTTAGCTAACAGCCTTTAGAGCTAAGGTGCAAGTATGTAGGTAGAGTAATTGCCAGGCAGATATATATCTAAGTATAAGTTTCTAATTAACTTTTCAACTTAGTTGAACAGAATATTCATGTGAATTTACAAATGGGAAAGGTTGGAATCGCTTGACGTGGCAACCACGGCTGGGCGCCATATTGCGGAATTCTAGGAGCAAGTATAAAACGTAGGCTACTAGCATCTTTGGCGGAAGGTTTGTATATAGTAATCCTAATTAAACGCCTGTAAGGCTGAAGCCAAACGCGCGTAATTTTTTTGTGGTTTGCAATTCACGTAAATGCTGAACAGAAATGACAATTCATTTGGCATCGCCGTGTGGCAAAAACAGGAATTTTCTATAAAAACGACTCATTTTACGCGACCCACAACTCAAAAAATTAAGCTCGTTTGGTCTTAATCTATGTAGAGACTTTTGTTAGCTCTAAAAACTTACAAGATGTTCTCAATAACCTTTGAAACAATAAACGCAATTTTCGCCATAAAGTTCACGTTCAAACAGTGCCCCTTCAGCTGGTTGATCCACCTTACACTTGCCATGGCAGCCAACCCGTTTCTAAGGAAACTTCAGCAGGTACCTGTAATAACTCAGGATCTCTATGCCACAAAGTTCTCACACCGACGAATTATAACTTCTCACCACACAACTGCTTGTAACAGATAAGCCGTTATTGTTTGCGTTGGCTTACAGTTTGACATACTGAAATTTCATATTCTACATACTTCCATCGTTCAAAGTTATGATGCAGTTAAAAATTTGAAACAGTGCTACTAAGTTAAAAACTATACTTTCAAAGAGAACGAGACGTGGAAGGCAATAGTTCGATCAAAAACCAAAATACAAAGTCTGCTCCCGGCTATTCACCGAACACATCTAGTACATCCAAACGTTTGCGATTTTGTCCTGAGACTTTAGCCTGGAATAAACTGCCAGAAAGTATGGTCAAGATTTCTGATTACACAGATGTCTCCTCGCAGGATTAAGAAGTGTACTTTCTTATTAATAAGAACAATATTTCTCTTTACCGTTAGTTCTTCGCTCTAGAAACTTCAGATATTGCGTCAGTCATGAGTTTTCCGATTGTACCCGCAATGAAGACTTACTGTCGGAGTTGTTCCAGCCAACACTTTCTTATAAGAATATATGGCCGATGTCGCGAACTTCTACGAGAGAGTGGGAAACTTTGATATGTTGTATTTCCGTTGATACAATTTTACAGTCCGTAAAACCGCGAAAGACGCTTGCTTTGCTTACTCATTTAATCCATCAAAAAGCTTTCACTGTAAATTCAAAACCAGATACTCGCCAGTAAGTATTTATTTAAAATATAAAAAATACTATGAAAGAAACGGCAAATTCATCGTTTAACTTAGTCAAAGAGACTTTTTCAATGGTATAAGGGCCTCCTAAATTAAAATTTCAAAGAGATCTCGAAGTGTTCAAGTAAAATGGTGAACGAAAAAAGTTATGTTTAAACAGCTGTGCTATTAATTATTACATTATGCAGGCATGGAATTGGTAGACATCTTTTTACTCTTTTAATTAAAACAACACTGAATTGCAGGTACCTACTCTGTTTGACCTATACAGGTAATCGCATTTTAGAATATGGCCGATGTAATAGGACATCGATTGCGAGGATTTCATATCGTTTTGTATTCTCACAAATGCAATCATTTGTGAGAATATAATATAGAGGTAGAAATCAGAGGCAGAAACCTACCTACCACTATATTGGAGAATAATATTGCAGTATCATGTACAGAAACTAGTCGACGTTGCATTGTAAAATATTTCCCATTTAAATACAACGAACACGAGCAATTGTCACGTAATCCAAAATACAGTGCTTGTATTTTCGAAATACAATGATAAATACGGGGTTATTTTTATGAAGGGTTAAGCGTTTATTGAGTTCTAGGAAATGAAGCTAGTAGACTTATTTAAGCAGCACGCCCGGTTGTACAATCGGCGGTATTATTATTTAGTGGCTGACTCTTCGTACAGTACAGCACCTTAAAAATAATACCGCTCTATTTATTCATTTATTAGGACTAACAACTCAAAAATATATTAACTAACGATGACAAAGTTCTTAGGTCTAGTGCTCTCTAATTTATATTATTTCAGCCAGCGTCTTGAGGACGCTTCCGACTGGTATTGATATGAATCAGGACAGCTACCTGTAGTTTGTTTGTAACGGTCTGCAGTTAGCTCAATTGTTTCAATTGTAAATACTAGTTCTAATTTGTTTCTATTATTTTATTGTAATTTTCTTCGTTAATAAAGGCAATAATTAATTAAATTTAAATAATTTAGAGATTACATTTATAGCCAATGAGAATGGTCAAGAATCTTACGCCACCCGCCCGCCGGGGCGTGACAGCCAATGAGAATCGACGGGCGGTGCCAACTAAAGGTCAAGAGTCTTACGCCGCCCGCCCGCCGCCGGGGCGTGACAGGCAATGACAGCTAAGTATGGGCAGTGACAAGTGAAAGGTCAAGAACCTTACTGATGAACAGCTGATGTAGGGTAGTCACTAACATAAAAATGGGCACAACAACCTCCTTCCCGCTTAGTACACCAATAACGTGGCAACTTGTATACACAAAACAAAAATTATTTAAGTACTTGTGTCATAATAATCATTAACTTAAAATTATTTTTAAAAGAATATATCGCTAAATTATTTAAGAAAAAATTAAAAGGGTAAATGAAGATCCAAATTCAACAGCATTTTTAGATTTTCCGAGTCTTTCAGAAATGTGATAGAGCGTAAAATAGAATTTCAACCAATTACAACGTACTGTGTGGGTTGCGCAGGATATTAATAGGAAATTGCTGAGTCCTAAGGAAAAGGTTTCTCGACCCAGAAAATTGATATCATGCTTCTGAGAATTTATTCCATGCTAGTTGTGTAATCGGTACCTTACATAGGCACAAATAGCCCCATTGATAAGTTCGCTGATGTTGCCTGCTAAGTTGCTTCCTAATAAGTTATTACTTATTATATTAGGCAATATACTTCTGGTTTATCTACCTACCGAATCCAGTAATACTAGTATATTTGTACTAATTAAATCTATAGGCTTTAATGAACAAAGAAAATTACAATCAAATAATAAAAACAAATTAGAACTAGTATTTACAATTGAAACAATTAAGCTAGTTTCCCCGTATCGAACTTTTCTAGGAAATCTGTACAAGTTTATGTTTCCAAGTAGATTACATAAATATTTGGACTCGATGATTCCCTGATTGAATATCTATCCCAGAATTATCGAGTCCATTTTATGTGTAGCACAAAGTCGTATCTTTTAACGTATTTAGTCAATAAAACGTTTAATCATCTATAACACAAATAGTATACAGGGTGGCTTTTTTGAACTAGGCGGTAAGGAGAGGTACCTGAATAATAGCAATACAGGTATTGCTCAAATAATTTAATCAATAAACACAACCTTTTTTTTTGGCATTTTATTTCCATGTTTAATTATTTAACTGCCTGTGTTTGCTTCTAAGTTCACTGGAAACTATCACGCCCAACCTCACCTCAACCTCAACAGCCTATATTTGTTCACTGCTGTACTTAGGCCTCCTTACCACCCACTGCTGTACTTATTGACTTTTATCTCATGGGGGTAATGCCCATAATCCCCACGTTGGGCATGCGGGTTGGGTATCGCAGTTTTGTGCTGCAGAATGCGCTGCTGCCCGCCCCCCTGTGGATATCCCTTAGTCGCCTCATACGACACCCGCGGGAAGAGTTGGGGTGAGGCAAATTCTAAGCCGGCACCACATGGCCTTCCAACCGGTAAATAAATAATGCTGGCCAGTACACATTCACACAGCATCGTCTAGCCTCAAACTAAGCAGAGCTTGTAATTATGGGTACCTACTAGATAACTGATTATAAATTTACATTAACTAAATAGATATTTTTTATTATACATACCTAAGTTGAAAATACCCAGAACACACGGAACAAATATCTGTAAATCATACAAACATTTGTCCCGAGCCCGCAACCTACAGTGTCGCATGCGGACCTTCACCCGCTTCGTCGTAAAAAGCAAACTTGGCGACAAAAGAATACATTATTTTACTTCAACTTATTGGTCCGCGTCACATAATTATCCCGGGAGAGACATTTTACATGGAGCCCTATAATTTTGTAGACAGTCGATAAAGCGCGACTTATCTATTAGTTAATATATGTACTCACTATTACAACAAGCAGCTTTTACTTTTACGAAGACAATTACTATTTAGAAAAGTTACTATGTCAATATAACTACGAGTATTCAAATATACGCTCACGCAAAAGATGTCGTGGCCATAAGTTTTCTCGTCAACATTCTCTTTTCTTAAAGTGACATTATCTCAGTTAAGGATAGTTAGAGATAAACTTAAGTAAACTCTTAAACTGCCCCGAATAGATAAATTTCCTAGATTTTTTAAGAACCAACAAAGCGTAGTTTAAAATACTGTCACGATCTGCCTCGATTATTGGTCTCGGAGTGATGAAGAGTCTCGTGCATTGAATATGAATCGCTCCTGGGATTTTAAAAGAGCACTGAACTATTTTGGGGAAAATATCTGTACAAAATCTCTAAACGTCACGATTATGAATATAGCAGTTTACGAGTAAGCATAAGGGAATAAGGCTTCATAACTTACTGTGTGTAGGTCTCCTTTGTATGCAATTTAATAGCTAAAATTCTTACTATACTTCTTTTAGGGTTCCGTATTTATATGATACGGACCCTTAAATTAAAGAAAAAAGAGATAGTCATCAAATAAATAAAAACTCTAAAGACATATAAAAAAAATTTAATCATTACTTTGGATGATTTACAAACAACACCAACCTACCTTAAAACTTAAATAATGACGTTAAGTCTCTCATTTTAAAATTAAACCGTTTGTTAGAAAGTTTACCGGATTTCAAATGAATAAGGTGTTTTCTTATTAAAGAAATTTGCCATTTTTTTATTAAAAAAAATGGCAAATAGGTATGTCGTCGGACTGAAAAGAGAGCACTCTGAGTGTCGATTTCATGTCAAACCTGCCTTGCCCTTCTTGATCGAAGGTAGCAGTTGACTTTCGTTATACATGGCATCGCTACCACTACAGTGCCTTAATTGAGTCTCATGGTTAATAAATGTTTTTTTTAACGCCTCATTTTCTATGAATACATTATTACAAAGACACCTTAATCCCATATTTTTTTATGTTTTGAAATCGACAGTCTTAATTATATACCTAATAATATGCCACTGTCATATCGGTGAATTGCATTTTTTTATTGTAGGTACTAATAAAATACATATTATAAATGCATTAAACCTACGCGTTTTTGGTCATTTGAAATATATTTAAATTGCATTATGTATAAATAAAGAAACTATCTAATGGCGATCCGTCTCTCTTATCAATCCACCTCTATTACCTACAGATCTCGAAAATAGCTAGAGGTAGGTACATGAAATAAGTAAAAGCCGCTACCCAATAACCAACAATACAACTAAAACTACGATCCAGCTACTGGTATCACTGTATCCATTAAAATAATTAATATTACGAAAGGAAAATCGTGTCTTTTTTTAAAGATACCTACTAACATTTTAAAAAAAGTTTAGAGTGAAGAGTGGAAAGGTAACGTTAATTGTTTAGGCTAAACCTACCTGAGCGTTACCTTTACTCGTTTAAGAACAAAGAAGACCAACGTTTACGAACAAAATATATTTTTTTTCACTATTAACTACTAGCTAGTGAATCTCTATCAACAATATCTAAATCTATTATTGTCTTCGATTGGTAAATGTTTTGTTTTCATGATGGAAATAACAAGTGACGTAAGGCCTAGAAAATAATGGTTCACATTTTTAGGACTGGAATACCTAGTTCTTAGAATTATCCTGTAAGGATATGATGAATTTACCTAATGGCAAGCTCTTCGTAACAATCCGACAATGAAAATAATAATGTTTTCTGTTTCAGTCAATAGTTCTGAGATGTTAATCCGTCTTCCCCAGAACTGAATCCAAACTTGCATTTACGCGACGCGAGTGAAATAATTAAATATGCGAGTAAATGGATAACGATTTGGAATTGATCGCCTCTATAAAAATGTCAGTCACGTTTAAATTAAAACGTACAAAGTTCCAACAAAGTATGTAAGTACATAACGTTATACTATCACGTTATAACGGGAAATAAGTTTCCCGTTATAACGTGATATAGATATCTAAGGATATCTATTGGGTTTTCTTGTCTTCACCTTCATCGTCGCTGTATGTGTTTGGTGATTCGCCAGGCTTAAGAAGACGACCGACGATGTCGTACTTTTCTGAAAAAAAAAGTATAAAGTCGCATAGTTATATGATACTATTTTTGGGTTATTCCAGTTTCCCCTCATTAAATCCGCCATATGAGGGAAAACTCGAATAAAAATAAAGAATTCCAGTTTTTCCCCTTGAAAATCCCCCTTAAAGTGGAAAACTGGAATCGAAAAGAAATATTCCTTTGAAGATTATCCTTAAGGGGGGAAACTGGAATCAAAAGATGAATTCCGGTTTTCCATCTTGAAGATCCTTCTTGTTCTTGTGTGAGTTTTTGATGTCCGTGGAAATTATTTAACATATTTTACGAAAGTTATATCAGCGAAGCAGAATATTTACCCCTGAACTGGTCTTCCCATTCCTTCGCTGATGATATTTCATCTGGTCCTAGGTCACTAACATCATCATACTCTTTTTCTGATGCAGCCACTTTTCCAGTTGCAAGTCCTCGAGTCGCGTCTTTACCAGCAAAAGCTGCGTACGGGCCCCCTGAAACAAAAAAAAAATTTTTAAAACCTAAATATTTTTTAAGCTTTATATATTATAACATTTTGTAAGTTTTAGATACCCAGTGTCTAATTTTCGAATCCTAAATACCGCTTTCATTCTAATTTTATTTTTATATTTTTTCTACGTTTACTGAATATGTGCATCGTTTGTAAAACCACTTGGAGAAGTCAATGTAGAAGAAGGACTAGAAGAAGGCAAGAAGAAGAAGATATCTGCCTAAAAACCTTTGTCATTGTCTTTATAAATTCATGGAGGTTAGCACTATTATTAACCTGATTTTGTTATTGTTCGTTTCAGAATCTAAACAGTCTTAATTGATTACCTATAGTTTAGGTCAGCAAGGTCAGGCTTTAAGTTTATTTAAGTTCTTTCATCTCTACTTTCATTTTACGAGAGACCCCCCTTCGATGAGATGCAAAACAGTTTGTTGACGGATGAACGGATGCAGACCAGATCTATTGGTGAGTGCAATATGGAGCGTAAATGGTATCACTCATACCATTTACGCTACATATTTGCATCTTGATTGCGGCGAGCGGCAAAAAAATACGAGTGATACACGCACAAATGAAATGATTTATTTGACACGACACAACACATAACAATTACTAAACATTTATGGGAAAAACTAAATTTGATACGAATTTATCAGTACCATCATCTCATAGGTATACATAGATTATCAGTAAAATATATAGTAGGTACTTCCTAGTATGTTCCGCATCTTTCTTGGCAAACCACCGAGTGTCGAGTGAAAAAGGTATCAACTCAGCATATTGCTGAGTAGATAAATCAAAATTACCTACTCAGCGCTGGTATTATGTTGACCCTTGTGAGGTTAGCTACATTACCAACGACAAACCTCTACGTACACTGCTCTATGTAAGTTTAGCATAAAGTGAATGAAGTATGGGTTTTATGTATCTTTTTATATTAGCAATATTATCTGAATCTATGCACACATGCCTAACATTTAGCTTATCTAAAATAATGGACAACAAGAAAAATAAATATTATAAAATACATTTCAATACAGACGAATCAATCCTGGACTTGACGAAGCCATAATTATTTGAGAGACTCTGCCACTTCAATCATTCAACAACTGTACCGTGGTAGCCAACTTCGTTTTTAGGGTTCCATACATACGAAGGGTGAAAACGGAACCCTGTTACTAAGCCACTGCTGTCCGTCCGTGCGTCCGTCTGTCACAAGGCTCTATCTCATAAACCGTAAGAGGTAGACAGTTAAAATTTTCGAGAATATGTATTTCTCTTGACGATATAACAACAAATAATATAAGTAAAATAAATATCCAAATTAAAGGGGGCTTCCATACAAACTACGTGATTTTTTTGGTTATTTTGCTCTTCGTTTTTCAAGGCTATATGCTTGAACCATAATAGGTAGAAACATGAAACTTTCTAAAAACAAGAAACACTTTAACTGTCATAACAACAAATACTAAAAATATAATAAAGTTGAAAATTTAAAGAAGTCTTAGAACATGTGAAAATTTGATGTTCTTTGAAAAAGTTGCCTGTTTTTTACGGTACGGAACCCTTCGTGTGCGAGTCGACATGCACTTGGCGGTTTATCTAGAAACTGTTTATTAACAGTGTTCCATAAGCTATCCTTATAATAATGCACCTGATAAAGGTGTTCCTTCACAGAACCTTACTCGGTTTAAATAGCCGATCAGTTCCTTTACCCACGTTCTTACAATAACGTTTATGCAATGGGCATGGCTTACAAAGATTATCCTCAGAAAACGTTTTGGTTGTGGTGACAGATAACATGAGGCGAATTGATACTGAATACAAATGCAAAGTTGGGGCACAGTGAAATGTAACAATCGGAAGATTGAGCCTTAATATTTTTTTTAAATTTGAACAATTGAAGTTCGTATAGTTTTCAGGAAGCAAATCATAAGTTCAGCCTTAGATCCCAGGAGTTATTTACCTACATAAACTTATATTTAGTACACATTTACTGTTTAAATTTATCTCATTTAAGTGAACTGTAATGTTTTTATGAGAAATAAAGTTCTTTAAACCTAAGCATTGACACAACACTAGCTGGGTTTTCCTGGGATGAAAAGTAGCACATTAACACCAATATCTACAGCAGCTCTAGAGCAACATCATCATCTATGAAATCAATCTCTACTATTTTCCAATCATTTTCCAATCACGTTCCAATCTCTACTACAAAGTGTCTAAACTCTTCTCAAGTAATCGCTGAGTCATTACTAATAATAAATGTACCTAAATGCGAAAATAAACTTAAATTTAACCATGTCGATGAAACTGACATTAAAAAATAAATAAATAATGCTGGACAATCCACACAGCATCATCTAGCCCCAAAGTAAGCAGAGCTTGTGTTATGGGTACTAGATGACTGATAAACTTAATACAATATATAACATAGATAGAAATTTTTTATTATATATAGAAAATACCCAGAACACCCGGAACAAATATTTGCAGATCGTACAAACATTTTTCCCAAGGCGGGAATCGAACCCGCAACCTTCTGCGTCGCAGGCGGACCTTCGCCCGCCGCGCCACATCGGTCGTCAAAAAAGCCTTTAAACTTTTAAATATAAAGAAAACTGCAGATCTCTGGGGCATTTCCGTTGGAATTATTAAACCATTAATTGATACTATTGCACCAGATCTAGCTTTTATATTCAATGAATCTATTGATTGTGGCGTATTTCCTGATCTAATGAAATGTAGTAAAATAATACCATTGTTTAAATCGGGTAGTAGGTCTGACCCCACTAACATTAGACCGATATCAGTACTGCCTACATTCAGCAAAGTTTTTGATAAACTTATTTTGCATCAATTGCTTAGACATTTCAATGGCAATGACCTGCTACATAGTAAGCAATTCGGGTTTACTCGCGGTAGGTCAACTACTGATGCCGGTGTTGAGTTAGTATCGCATATTTTTGATGCTTGGGAGAAGTCGCAAGATGCTGTAGGTGTTTTTTGCGACTTGTCAAAAGCATTCGATTGCGTACACCATGAAACATTAATCAGGAAACTACATCACTATGGGATAAGAGACACCTCTTTGGATCTTCTTACATCTTACTTAAGTGATAGGATACAAAGAGTTGACATTAATGGGAAACGGTCTTCGGGGTCTGTAGTTACAATGGGTGTACCACAGGGTTCTATCCTTGGTCCTTTCCTATTTTTAGTTTATATTAACGACCTGCCTCATCTTGTCAAGGATAACCACGAGATCGTATTGTTTGCTGATGATACTTCATTAATTTTTAAAATGAAACGACAAAGCACTAATTCCGACGATGTGAATAATGCAATCTCAAAAATAGTCCATTGGTTTAATGTCAATAACCTTTTGCTTAATGAAACCAAAACGAAATGCATTAGATTTATTCTACCTAATGTAAAACAAGTTAAGGCTGATGTAACCGTCAAAGGAGAAACGTTAGAAATTGTTAATAGTACCATATTCTTAGGAATAACCTTAGATAGTAAACTTCAATGGGGCCCACACATAGACAAGCTATCGAAGAGACTTAGTTCTGCAGCGTATGCAGTCAAAAAAATCCGTCACCTTACAGACATTGATACTTCCAGACTAGTTTATTTCAGCTACTTCCATAGTGTTATGTCTTATGGCATACTGCTATGGGGGAACGCTGCAGATATTAACACCGTATTTGTGCTGCAGAAGAGGGCTGTTCGTGCAATCTATAATATGGGTCCCAGAGAAAGCCTACGTGAAAAATTCAAGGAAATAAACATAATGACAGTACCATGTCAATATATTTATGAAAACCTATTGTACACTCATAGAAATATCAATCGCTTCCCTAAAAATAGCGATGTACATAATTTGAATACAAGAAATAAACATAAACTCGCTGTGCCCACAACTAGACTACACAAAATCAATGTATGTACATATCTTTTAAAGGGCAATGTAGACGCTTCTACAACAAAACTCCTAGTGAGTTGCAAAATTTATCAGTAAACAAATTCAAACAAATTGTCAAAACCTTCTTGTGTAAAAAGGCCTACTATAAAATATCAGATTATCTAGAGGATAAAAAAGCTTGGGACGGGATTTGCTCCAACTCGAAAAATAACAACTAACAGGCTAAAGGTTTCTTCGACGCTTCTTTACTTTAGTCAACATACCGAAGCGATTGAAATCAAAAATATCACTTTATTTCCGTGTCAGTGTTTAATTATTAAGAAATTGACCTTTTCTAAGTGTACATTTATTGTATTTATGGAAATAAAGAGTTTTTGACTTTGACTTGACTTTGACTTATGCAAAATTAGGCTTATCCGTTCGGTAGTTTTGGCGGAAAGAGAACATCACATTTACTATGTGATGTAAATGTAACAATGTACAGTCAGCTGCTTAGATATGTAAACACTCTCAAGTTTTTACTTTTATTTTACATGCAACTTTTCCAATTACTGTCCACGCACACATTTTCCATACAAAGTAGTCACACTTGTCAGAATGTGATATATAAATTTATCACTATAACTACCTTAACACTTACTATTTAGTGAAATAGAAAACTTGGCAGTGTATACATATTTTTGCAGCTGACTGTACCTACAGTCCTACTATGATGCTATTATGGAAGTAGAGTACCAAATTGTTGATATCACTGTTCAATTCAAAACTTCGGTTGTCTAAAGTCTACAGCGGTTTATCAGAAACGTTTGTCATTGTTTGATGGATTGTAAGCGATAACATGGCTATGTGTACATGGCTCTTTCTTGCAACAACAAATAACCTGTTATGTGGAAACGAACGTTGAACCAATTCTAGATTATTCACCTTGTCTTCCTCAATAGTAACGAAAGAGACAGGTGTGTTTTAGTCGAACGCCAATAGAATAAAGTTTATGTTGGTTTTACGTAGTTAAGTAACTTAGTAGGTAATTAATATTCCGAAGAAATGAATTTTATAAATATTGAGCTATGTGTTTTTATAAAGGTACCCGTAGGTACATATTTGACTTGTGTTTTGAATTAATAAGGTAGAGTTGAAATCACTTCAACTTATGTCAGCAAATATTTATTTTTTGCATATAAGTACTTCCTACATATATTTTTACGCCGTCACCTTGTAATAACCTTCAAATTAAGTTGTTATGGCCTTGTTGAAACAGTTTTTAATACCAAGTTGCGCACATTCCCTGACCTTTGCACAAATAATTTACTTAAAACTCGTACAAATTCTCTCGTAGCCGGTATTATACACCAAATAGGAAGGCCACTTACCCGGTCCATAAAACCTCTTCCCTTTAGTGACATCGAAAATTACACCATTAACTGCCAGCAAAACTCTTCCATCAGCTTGAGTGCCATCGAATTTTTTTAGCTCAGCCACTGTGAGATCCTTTCTTATTTTGGGCAATTGAGGTGGCGGCGGGGGAATGTCGATATCACTCTCAAAATTGGACTTTATGATCTTGTAAAGAAGGTACACAATGACAGCGATGAGACAGATGTTAAGAGGGCTTGTTAATTCATCCCACCAGTAGCTTGAAGCGGTTGCGGTCTGTTCGTCGGCCATTTTGATTTTTTGTGACACGTCTGTGAAGCGCGCGCGCCTATAACGTACTGGTTGTTTGATAAACTGAGTGAGACAGTCAGTGGTTGCGTCATACCACAATCATTGTTAAGGTCAACCGGTTGCACTGATGAATAGGAGCCACTTGAGTATTTACGATTTTATCTAGGCTACGATTTTATAGTACGAAACAAACAGGACTAGCCCGTTTCATTCGTACCTAGTACAATAAAATTGTTGACAACTGATGTGATAACAGTTTTGCAATTCTTAATGTGTAAAAATATATATTTTATCGTAAGTAATGATGGTTCTACATATTTTTATGTAAACAGAACAAAATTATCGGTTTAGTCATCATGACTGAGATCGTTAATTAAGTACGTACCTACCTAATTATGCTAAATTAACGACCCTACCTATTCACGTCACGACAGTAAATTAGGTTAGGTTTCTTCCAAAAGATCATTTTATTTTTTAAATTAAATGTGTTTTTTAACGTTTTCATAAAGCATTCTGCAATTCATAGTAAATCACTGAAAAAAAGACAGAGGCTCTGCTTCGGTCAGAAAATAATTAATATTATGCCAATAAACATTAAGGGAAGTAGAAAGGTTTGCAGTAGATTTTGAGATTTCTGTAGAAAATAAAAAGATTCCGTCACATTAGATCAAAATTTTTTTGAGTTACAGCCCTATTCCATCTGATCCGCTGCATTGCCACCGGCGTCTTCTTAGAATAATAAAGAGACAAGTTATTTGATTTCTTATACTTATAATGTAGAGACAACCTTTATTTTACAGAGTTACAAAAATACAGACATGAAATAGTTATATTTCATTTCGTATACAACAAGAGGTCAGGCTATAACCGTTTGTTCCAATGACGTCCGACGCCAAATTTAAATCTTCATGAATACCAAATTTATAAGTTTAACTTGTAAATCGAAAGTATAAGACAGTGATTTAAACGTAATATTATGTGACAGAGTCACCAACCATCATTCTATATCACGGTGTTTGAGAAAACAAGACTATATATCTAAGGTATACATAAATTAATTTTCGGTGTTTTAATTATTTAGAAAGAAAATTATTAATTAGACACTCACGCAAACTTTGGTTACTAGTATGATAATTAAAATCTGTTCTTTGGTACAGAAAAGCAGAAAGCATGTTCAAAACAAAATTAAAAAAATACGTTCATAGCCTAACATAAGCATCTATATAAACCTAAGTGTCATCTTTTTGTTTTTAATTCATTAATTTGTTTGAATGTAATAAAATATGCATGCTTTTGTCTGTGTTCAGTTTTAAAAATTGCATACAAACTATGTTAGAAGGAGTGACGGATTGGCTAATGCTTATCGTTGTAATGTAATTTTACTATAGCAGGTAGGTTATACCTACATAGATACTAATAAACTTACCGCCTACCGGCCTCGGAGGTATAGCGTAGGTAGGTACTTAGCTTATACATTATTTTAAAGAACTTTTTGTGTCTCATTATAAGTGAACATTTTGTTGTTTTATGAGAATAAACATCTCAAATCCGAAATAAAATACTTCTAGAACTAGATAACATGCAGACAGACCAAAGCACAAGTAAACATTAGTTAAGTATACTAAACAAGTAAGCATTGGGTTAGTACTAAGTAGTCCACTCAGCAAGTAGACGAGCGCGTGTGTGCAGGTCTAACCGGTCCTGACTCAGCTTGTTGCTCTAACACAAAATCCTAGGGTAATTTGTGAAAGAGCGCTGGTTTTCAGTCAGAACCAGGTAGAGGTAAGGTATAAATACCATACCTCTACCTGGTTCTGACTGAAACATGCTAAAGCATGTTATTTAAAAAACATGGGTTATAAAAAACTATAAAAAGATAAACCTTCGTTACTTCGAGTAACGACCACCTGCCTGTTACCTATAACATTTGTTAACAAATTTATTCGATAAAAATCTTCTTTTTATAATTAAGAAAATTTTGAGATGAAATCAAAACTCTCGGAAGAAATTCAAGAACTTTTACAAATCATTCAATAGAAGCGCGTAATTTACTTAAAGCTGCGACAATAATGGAGATGGCATTTTGAAATTTATTTGACAGCAGCCAAGAAACTACTCAAGCCGTCCCACATCCTCCTCAGACATTCGTTCATTGCTGAACGTGTCTCCTCCAAACCAGCGGGGTTTTGCCATAATTTCCACGCTTGGCGGGCGGATTAATGTTCGTAGTAGAAGTCTTATAACTACACAGAAGGAAGTTACTGCCCTGTCACTGGTAAGCTCCAAACAAAACACTCGTATGGGAGTGATGGCGGAATTAAAGTATACACCAAAGTATAGACAGAATATAAAAAAATAAATAAATAAATAATGCTGGACAATCCACACAGCATCATCTAGCCCCAAAGTTAGCAGAGCTTGTGTTATGAGTACTAGATGACTGATAAACTTAATACAATACATAACATAGATAAATATTTATTATTATATATAGAAAATACCCAGAACACCCGGAACAAATATTTGCAGATCGTACAAACATTTGTCCAAGGCGGGAATCGAACCCGCAACCTTCTGCGTCGCAGGCGGACCTTCGCCCGCCGCGCCACATCGGTCGTCAAAATATCAAAGTGAAATCATCAGAGGCTTTTAAAAATTTGTAAAATTTTCTTGATACGTCGACAAGGTACAGCATCTACTGGTGTTATTTTAAATTCAAACCTTTCGGACATCGACGCCAGCCAACATCCTGAATAATTATTATTCGCCGCCGGTCTGCACTCCTTGAATACCCAATTATCAGTTTTTATCTCATTTGTCTTTTTGTTTTCCCGTTTCATTGTGCTGCTAATAGGAAATTAGCGCTCCTATGCAATTTGATCCACTAAACTGTAGTTTTGTGTTGTGAGAATAGTCTTCCTCACCTTAACGCCATTGAGATTCATAAAAATAGTCATATCAGCTAGCATAATGATATCAGCAGCACACGTCCACTGCTGGACATAGGCCTCCCCGATACGACGCCACAAATAGCGGTTCTGGGCCGCCTCCATCCATCGAGTCGCTGTGACCGCTATAATATCATTGCCGTGGCATTGAGATTAATAACATTTATTTTATTGATCTTATTAGATTTAATAATAATAATGCTGGACAATCCACACAGCATCGTCTAACCCCAAAGTAAGCGGAGCTTGTGTCATAACACAAGCTCTGTTGATAGATGACTGATATACTTAACACAATATACATTACATAGATTTTTTATATAATACATAGAAAATACCCAGAACACCCGAATCAAATACTTACAGATCGTATAAACATTTGTCCGAATGCGGGAATCGAACCCGCAACCTCATGCGTCGCAGGCGGACCTTCGCCCGCCGCGCCACATCTGTCGTCATCGGTCGTTGACATAATTATGTAGACATTATGATTTTATTAGTCTATTTTGAATAATAGTATACTACATATTTCACGTTAATATTATAAATGCTAAAATTTCGTTGTTCGGATGTTATATCTTTACGCTGAAAATATCGAACGGTACGAACAGGTAAAATTTTGCTTATATAAATCATTATACCTAGAATAATAAGATGGGTTTTATCTCGGGAAAACGCGTTCAACGCAGCAGTCAAAACCTAGCCTCTCAACAATGACGCCAAATTTTGCGAAATGGCGTTAAAAGTGCGCCCCATAATGGGCTGCCCGTACTGTAGGGGCTTGCAAAATGTGCAAAAAAAAAACTAAACCTGCGTTTTTTGGTGTTTTTAAGCAGTATAACTATCCAATTTAGATACAAACTGATTAAGAAACGTTTTTTATTACCATTTCATGTACTTGAAATGGTACATGCAAGAGAAAATAAGGTATAATATTGTAACTGTAACTGACGGATATTTTACAAAAGCCCTAAATGGGCCTCTGCACTGTTGAGAGGCTAATAAGTAGTAAATATACCTACAATCAGCTGTAAACTTTATGCGACCTTTTTTTACTAGATAGGCTAGATGATGCGTATAGAAAGGACTTCAGCATTTCAATTTATTTATGAGATATTTTTTATAAGAGGATTGAATAGCAGGCATTCTTTGAAAATGTGTGTCAAAAAATTTCGAATAGGTCAAAAAAAAGTTTCATAGTCAATATATTCCTTCATGTCATAAAAATATCTATAAATTAACCGCACTTTTTAAAAATGTTTAATAAATTAAATTGTATAGCTTTCAGTTAATTGGGCAATTTGTTGTAATTTTTTATTGCCTGCAGTACCTACGTAATAGTTATTCTTGGGTATGAATGTAGATTTTCTAATCCTGAATAATATTCTTCATAAGAAAATCTCATGCTATTTTTTTAATCATAACGCCAACAAAACATTATCGCGCTCGCATTCCATATTATTAAACACCGTTACACTGCATCTACCTATATGCTTAATACGCTTGGTGGTTAGAAACGCTCTAAAAAAATCTGGTTTTTACTATTTTCTAGGTTCTACAAGTAATTTAGATAGCAGGTAAGAGTTTTGCGCACTTTGTAAGTAATTTGCTATGCGACGCGTGACCCGAGAGCTGGCGGGTATCCGGCGCAGCGCATCCAGCATTGCCATACAGCGGGGCAATGCAGCCAGCGTCTTGGGGACGCTTCCGACTGGTATTGATATGGATCAGTTGAGCTACCTGTTAGATTGTTTGCAACAGTCTACAGTTAGCTTAATTGTTTCAATTGTAAATACTAGTTCTAATTTGTTTTTATTATTGAATTGTAATTTTCTTTGTCAATAAAGACTTTTAATTTGCTATGATCTCACGCTAAAACAATCTACGAAACAATTGTCGTTTTGGAGTCTGTTGATATTATGAGATTTTTTTACTAAAATCAACATTATTTCGATAGACTCCAAAACTACAACTGATTCTTAGTTTATTTTAGCAAAGATTAAAGCTTTACAATCTGTGGACGTACGATTTTTTTACCATATCTTGCCAGACCCACCGATACATTATTCAACGTGGATTCTTGAAGACATCTATTTGCACAATGCAAATGGGACTGACTCAAAAGTGAATAAAAACCAGAGTAACCCACTCTTTCATTTATTTCTTTGATGGAGTGGGGATATGCAGCTGCGTCCGACTGCTACTATGCCCGCTCTGTTGTACTTGAACCGCAATGCATTTCTTTGGTGTAATAAATTCAGCTGGTGGCGTCTTGAACATGCTTGCGACAGCTGTGTGTGTAAATAAAGTTTCTGAGTGTAATACCGTGTGCTCACTAGCACACCTAATATTACTTTAAATATACTTTTAAAGTAATATAATTTTAAAGCATTTTTTACTTACTAGATATTTGTTCCGGAAGTTCTGAGTGTTTTCAATGTAGCTCTGCTTACTTTGGGGCTAGACGACGCTGTGTCCAACAAGCGTATGCGATACCTACATGTTTAGGCATCTAGTGACAATGTATATAGTTATATATACCACAACCTTATTTTCCGTTTCGAATTCAAAACAGAACGATCTCTGTTCCGTAGAATTCGACACCTTGAACCAACCTTCAACCTTGACCTTTGAATTCTCACCATAGGCAGATACCTATGGTATGAATCTAGATAGTTTTAGAGTGCACGTGTGATACGATCTTCAATCTCGTCAATATCATCGGTTGAGCGACCGGCGGCAGGTTCGTTAATCGTGTTCCAAATCAAAGGTTTACACACATTATAGTTCTAGGTAACAGTAAAAAACCGTTGCAGGTTATTGTTAGTCACACCTCGCTAGTGAGTAGCTGGTCTAATTCAAATCCAGAAGCATCATAGACGCAGAAATTCGTAATGCGAGATGTATTGATGTATCTAAGTAAAAGGAACCTAGCGGCGGGGTTAGCACACAGGTATAAGAGGTGACTCTACTTTTTTGTATTCATTTCTTATTTTATATATTTAACTTATGTTTAAATTTTGCCACCTTGTAATGAGTAAACCAATTGTATATGTGTGCTTTACGTGACAAATAAATGATTTACTTATATACTAAAACATTATAAGAAAGTATTTTTTATAGGACAATGAACTTTTCTTCTGCGCCTATTTTATTGATCATAGCTCTTTCGAAAATTCTATTTGTTGCGTATGGTACCCGGATGAACCTGGTACGCCCTGGAATAGTATCCCAACTTGGGTTCGATGTGCGTTCCTTTCCTCTTCCGTGGCTGGTAGACGCACGCCGCCACACACCTCTGAATGCGTATGGTGGTGTGGTACAACGATCTGATCTTCCTTCCTGTGGGGATCTCGACTACCGAAGAAATAAAAGGCAGATCTTGAGATCTTAGGTTTCGGCTGTTCCTAGGTTTCCCTACTACTACTTGCTGTCTTCCTATTATCTAAATCTTGCCTAGTCGGTGGCTGAGCTGCGACTGGCCGCCGTCTTTTTTTTTTTATTGAAGGAAAGGCCATGACAGCGTTACCGAACTTTTGGCGGGTTTAGTTTTAGAGCGAGTTCGCGAGTTATGTTGGGGGAAAGCGAACAAGGGCCACCACCTAGGTGCGTGCGAGCCTCGGCTTGGGCTGTTGCTAGATGCTACAAGAAGGAATGGAGGTTTCGCCTAGGTGCACGAATGCACCTATGGGCGGAAGCGGGGAATTCTTCGACCTTGCATCCGGCGGGGTCGGTTTTTGGTCGGGGTTTTAGTGTGCGGAAGCGAATCGGAACTTGTACTGGCCGCCGTACAAAAAATGCGCCTTTACTTATATGGCTAGATGCCTACGCGCTTTGGACCCTTTTTCTCCTAACATTTTCACTTGAGCCGAAACCTTTAAACCTTTATTTGTTTATCATTTCCTTATAAAATACTTACAGTTTTAGGTTTTTACATAGTTAAAACATGCCTTATTAATATTAAATCATAATATCTAACTATTTAAAAACCATGAAAAAGTTCTTAGAACAAAGACATACAGAAATTCGGTTCGGAACATATTTCCTTATATACAAATCTTAAAATATTTCAAAAACTAACTAACCTTTAAACATAATTCAAACTGGGAACTTAGTTTAGGAAAACTTTAAAATAAACCTAATGAACATAAACTTTAACATTGGTGGCACAGAACGATCATCATCACAAAAAATACAAAAATAATTGTAAATAGGACAACATTTTTCACTTTTACATAGGTACTAAATAACGAATAACGCAACGGTATTAGGTAAACCTAGCTTCTCATCAAACTTATCATCACACACCAATAAACAAAAAAGTACATTTTCTTAAGCAAAATTACATGTTCAGTGACTCTACTTGATTGATTGTCAGAGACAAAATAACAGAAAAAAATTAATCAATCAAAAAAAGTAGGATTCTAATTAGAACTAATCAAAATAATTCTTAATTAACCTTAAATTAGGGTTCCGTCGCCGACACTATTGATTGTCAAATATTATAAATATTATAGACCACATTAATCCAAAAAATATGTATAATTCATGAAATTATTTACAGAGCCTGATTAAATACTTTGTTAATAATCGGGTGGAAATTGGTCTCGTTATGTGTTTCATTAGTATTTTGGGTGGATTAAGGAACCAAGTCTTTTTATACCTATCTAAATGATTGTATGCAAGTGTGTACCTACGTTTATTTTTCTATAGTGTAATTAGTTCTATATGTAAGCATGAATCGTAAACTTGTAAATTCCCATAAACAATGAAAGCCGACCCCTTACTACCGATGTGGGTTAATTTTCATTTGAAAGCTGACAGTTTCCTTTGTATTAAATTCCGAATCAGATTATTAATCTCAGCTAAGAGAGACCGCTGTTTGTATTCCTAACTTAGAACAAATAGCCACGAGTGTTTATATTACCAACCATCATGAATTCGTTAGATGTGTGCCTACTCTATACTCTGCTAGTATTATAATAATAGTCCTCGCGCAAGACCTGCCGTCCACGCTTTTATTTATCTTTTGACACATTCTCGTTTATGAAGTTCCCTAATTGTTGACGGAACTGAAAAATACATAACCATATCTTTTTATTTTTAATAATGCATATCTTTGTAAAGATTTATCCATATCTATATAGTTTTTGTTTTCTCATAAATCGAGACCTTTTTCGAATTTTCTCGAACTCTCATGGTTTCGGATTTGACCATTCACTCCCATCCCAAAAAGCCACCCTGTATAAACTATCCTTCCAGGATACCAATACCATAGATGGTGATGATTTCTTGCAATGTGCATTATATTTTTAGTAAGCCGCGAAACCCTGGGAAGTGTGTGCATAGACATTTTAATTAGGTACTTTTATAATAAGAAACAGGAGACTCTACCAACATGATCTCTAATAATAAGATACTGTTTAGAAAGTACCTATTTAGTTAGTTCTAGCGCAAATATAACTTTTAAAACTAAGAGCAATTTACGGGTTCATTAACCTCACTGGTACTTATCTCCGAGTAAGTTTATTTCGCTGAAGCTAAAGTGACAAAAGTTACACGAACAAAAGACTTCAAGAGACGCCACTGAGCAAACTACAAAAGCGGTCTTCCAAATGACCATTTAATTTTTCATACTGCCTTTGTAAAAGACTATAAAATAGCGCTAAGAGGAATCTCCCTCGAAAAAATGAAAGAAGAAATCTCTGAAATATTTAACTTTAAACTTTTCGCGGACTTCACACTTACCTAACTTTTTTATTTTGCATTGACCATAGTACGGCCGTGTCTTCCAGAAGTTTCACTGCTGCCTAGTTTATAAGTAAAGAAGTATTATAACTATGTAGGGCTGTTTTTCTTTTAAGTTGTACGAAGTTGTACGTTGTTGTGTAGTGCGAACATTTTATCCCAGACAAGAGTTTAAAGTTATAATAATCCCCGTTTTAAAGTTATTTTTTGTATACCTTCACTCAGCTTATAAAATTGGAGGTAGGTACTCTAAATTTAAACACAAAATTGTCTTTATACTTGTTATTTTTCAGTATTTATTTGACCAAATTAGGTACTTACATACATTTACTAGTATTTAGATAATTAAAGGTTAAAGATGTTTATTTGCCAGAATATATGTAACAATGTAGGTCATAAATCTATATAGGTCCAGTTATATTCTACCTAACATAGGCATGCAAATATAAATTTTTCCATTACTCATTATTACAATTTCTATTTCTAGATTACAAATACAAAATTAATTAATTAAATGAATAGGTAACAAACGTCGAAAATAAAAATTAAAAAAATATTATAATCTATGAATATATTCGAAGTCTTCTAAGTCCCTGTAATTATAATATTGATTCATAGAATAGTATCATTTATTAAGGCGCCATTTTTTTTAGTTGTACATATATTGAATAAGTTTCCAGATAGGTTCTTTAGATCCTCTGGAAACGAAAAATTAATTAATATTTTTATAGTCATGTAAGACGACCGATGTGGCGCGGCGGGCAAAGGTCCGCCTGCGACGCAGAAGGTTGCGGGTTCGATTCCCGCCTTGGGACAAATGTTTGTACGATCTGCAAATATTTGTTCCGGGTGTTCTGGGTATTTTCTATATATAATAAAAAATATCTATCTATGTTATGTATTGTATTAAGTTTATCAGTCATCTAGTACCCATAACACAAGCTCTGCTTACTTTGGGGCTAGATGATGTTGTGTGGATTGTCCAGCATTATTATTATTACTATTATTAGGTATTTAGATCATTTCGTTTCACTATACAACACAACGCAGAAAGTGGCAACGTGCATTTATTTTCTATAGCTTCCCCACCTTTACAAAGTACTTCCATATTCTCTCGCGACATGTTCTATCTATCCTTAAAAACTATACTCGGGGGTAAGTACCCATTTATCCATAGGTGAGGCGGGTTCGCCCGACACGCGGGGCGTACGTCTTGCTACGAAGACTAATTCACATAAAAAGCGGGCTTTTTTCCACGTTTTTTTTCACCAGCCTTGTGCTGAGTACGGAAATGTATTGCCCATTTATTTATTTAAAAAAGGGCATCAAACGTTATATCACTATATGAACTATCTGTTTTCACACTTAAGCTTTCATATCGCAACCAGTATAGTAGTACAAACTAAGGGCGAAGTTTCCATTGTATAAAATAAGTATTTATAAGTAGATGTTTTCAAAAGGTATTCCATTAGTTTCAGTAATTTGTAAGTTGTAAGCCGTTTGTACATCTTTTCGAGTCAATACGTAGTTTTAAAACATCTTAATGGGATGGTTTGCTTCCGTGATAAGCAATCTGCTATTTATTTATAAATATGTAAATTGTTGCGAAGCTTGTTACCAGTTTTGTTTATATTAGAAGCCAAAGATAGAGTGCCGCATTGCTTAACTCTTTGCCACGACAGGAATGCCGGAACTTTGCACCGCCTTACTGAATACATAATTTATTGCTCTATCCTTTCGTATTTAGCAAGTTAGTAGGTAATATTACTTACTGTTTTATACTTTGGTTATAATTATTAACTTTTCCTATGAACACCACTAACATCTAGACGAGTATTCCAGAACAAGAAATAGAGATAAGGTAAATTTGTTTTGGCTAACTTACTTTGCGGAAATCCATTGCAAAACATTATAAAGAAGGACGAGGTTTATTTCAGTGAAGGTTTTGCGCGGAAATGTTACTAATTATTCTTTATTCTAATATTTTCCTGAATCACCAATGGGATCTGATGTCCTCCTAGCCGAATTTTAGTCCCAGTTTTTCCCCCTAAAATACCCGGGGAAAAATGGATTTAAAAAAAAAAATCTAGCTTACCCCCTTGAAGATCCCACACGGCGTGGCGCGGCGGCCAATCTGAACGGAGACTAGTCATGTGCGCAGGGCATATTATAGTCCACAAATGTGTGCGCAAACACAGGTGCACTCTCTATTGCCTAACTCTCATAATCTGATGGGTCGGCAAACCGACACAACCGGGGAGAGATCAGGCGCAGGACAAACAGCTTAAGAGGGCGCATTGCGCGGCATTTCGTGAAAATTATAGGCATAGAATTTCGCGTTCATAGTTCAGAAGCGGGACAGAGCATACGTTTTTACACCGGGGCGTAGACGCAAAAATCAAGTTTTTACATATTTACAAAAAACTACACCACATAATAAAAAATTGGTTCAAAGAACTAAATAATTAGTAATAATAATAACCTACGTATCAAAATATAAGTGATTTCAACAGACCGCTTAGAGGCTTACTGAGATCTAAACAAAATTGTGTGCGAAACAGTGCACTTTCATGTTTTGTTTATTGTATTTTTTTTCTCCATCGTATTTTAACATTCAACGAACCATAAAATATGTAATATAGGATTTTATATAATTCGAGTTTTTTTCCAATGGTGATCCCGTGCGTACTGAGATATAGGCCTAGTTTGACAACCAAACACGTTATGATCGCCCATTAAGGCGCTACCCCGACCCAGAACAGCGCCGCCACCTAGTTTATCTTATTATTACGTTAAACAAAAGAAATTTCTAATATCCAATGGGCAGTTTGTTATACCTATCATAAGCTTTTTTTTAATGCCTCTGTAATAGTTTTATGTTATATATTTTAGACAGAGATGCGAAAACAGAGTTTGGTGGACAAAAAGAGCAACTTCGCATCTTTGACAATAAACTATACAACATAAAACTATTACAGAGGCATTAAAAAAAAGCTTATAATAGATATCACAAACTGCCCAATGGATATTAGAACATTCCTTTGTTTAACGTAATAATAAGATAAACTAGGTGGCGGCGCTGTTCTGGGTCGGGGTAGCGCCTTAACGTGCTCCAATAGTGCGTATGATAGTACTAGCAGCGCAACTCGCATATCTATTTCATACAAAAGGCCAAGGGCCTGCTTCGAACTCTCTACTCTCTAACTACTTACTCGTAATAAATAGGACAAGGAGATTCCTACCCAGACAGCTTGCGTTGCGCCTGGATGGAACCACCCATGTGCTTAAAACGTTGCTCTCATAAAATAGTAGGCGCTTATACCAGAATCTTTGATTTTAGTAAGTGTTTTTTAGCATAACAGAATTAAAATAAACTGCCAAGTGCGAGTCGACTCGCACACCGTACCGTAAAAATCAGGCAACTTTTTCAAAGAACATCCAAGTTTCACTTGTTCGGAGACCCCTTTCAATGTTATTATATTTTTAGTAGTTATTACAATTGAAGTGAATTTATAAAAAAAATGATGTGTCTACCTATTGTGGTTCAAGAAATACAGCCTTGACAAACGAAGAGCAAAAATAGCCATAAATTCACGTTTTGGTAAAGAAGCCCCCTTTAATTTGGATATTTATTTTTATTGTTTGCTGTTATAGCCGCAAGAGAAATACACATGCTCTGAAAATTTCAACTGTCTACCTCTTATGGTTAATGTAATGAGATAGAGCACTGTGAGTGACGGACGGACGGACGGAAAAAGACTTAGTAAGATGGTTCCGTACCCAAAGGGTGAAAACGGAACCCTAAAAAAAGATATCTAATATTTCTTAACCAAGCCACAGATTTTATAATACTATAGTAATAACCAAGCTTAACTTTTATAGAGTAAACGGGGTCCTTAATAATTATTGTAAAAGTCCGATTCACTTAGCAGTATTACAACAGGACGGCTTAAAAAGTTCTTCCTTTCGCCAAACAACAGAATAAAAAAATAGTAAGGCAGCAATCCATTTAAACTTTTTACTTTTTGTTGCGCTGATTACAATGACATAGTGTACAACTTTATTCCGTGAAAAATGTATGAACGTTGCTAAGAAATTCTTTAGTAAAGTGCTCGTCACGTCACCTGATGTAGGTATGCACGTAGAATAAACCGCCAAGTGCGAGTCGACTTGCACACGAAGGGATCCATACCGAAAAATCAGGAACTTTTTCAAAGAACATCATATTTACACTTGTTAGGAGACCCCTTTAAATTTTCAACTTTAGGGCTGGTGCGGCGGCAGATTTGGCCGAGGATCTTAAGAGACGCAAATATGCAGGTCTTGACAGAACCTACACATTTGCTCCCTTTGGGGTCGCGACCCTAGGTCCGTGGGGTACCGAGGCTTTCCGGTTTTTAAAAAGTTATCTAAGCGTCTGGTCGACGCGACGCGTGACAGGAGAGCAGGCGGGTATCTGGCGCAGCGCATCAGCATTGCCATACAGCGGGGCAATGTAGCCAGCGTCTTGGGGACGCTTCCGACTGGTATTGATATGGATCATTTGAGCTACCTGTAGATTGTTTGCAACAGTCAGCAGTTAGCCTTATTGTTTCAATTGTAAATACTAGTTCTAATTTGCTTTTATTATTGAATTGTAACTTTCTTTGTCAATAAAGTACTAAAAAGTAAAAAAAAAACTTTATTATTATTTTTAGTATTTGTTGTTAT
Source organism: Eupithecia inturbata (assembly GCA_963662085.1). Classification (NCBI taxonomy): domain Eukaryota; kingdom Metazoa; phylum Arthropoda; class Insecta; order Lepidoptera; family Geometridae; genus Eupithecia; species Eupithecia inturbata. The sequence goes on along the minus strand of OY759179.1, from coordinate 7,172,740 downwards.
TACAGTCAAAATGTTATATTTTATTGTTAGGTTTAAAATTTAACTGTCTGTTTTTACGGTTCATGAGATAGAGCCTTGTCACAGACGGACGGACGGACAGCGGAGGCTTAGTAATAGGGTTCCGTTTTCACCCTCCGGGTACGGAACCCTAAAAACGGGTGCGTGACATAAAATACTGGCTACATATAAAACAACTATTTAACTAATTAATCATGTACGATCTTTCGTATCAAAACACAGAGAAAGCAAGAATTGCAAAAAGCTCGTAAAGATTAGACATGTTGCAATGAATGGCCCTGTCAATTATAGATAGATAATATCGTTTATGGTCAAACAGATTAGGTGCGGTCTTATCTCGTGTCTAAAGATTTTGGAGTAAACAACTAGATTACTCCCATCTCGTGTCCAATTTCAAGTGACGAAAAAAATACCTACTCTATAGTTTCATTTCGTGTCCTTTTGAATAAATTTGTGAAAAGTGGCATAGAGCTAAGAACGCTTCTAAACTGGCAAATAATGATGAGCCCATCACTGGCGTTATTACCCCAAAGCCACATAGATGAAGGTTGGAGCTACATAAAGACCAATTTTCATCTGATTTGCCTGCCATAACTAAGTTTATGGAATATTTTAATAAACAATGGACCACTCTTTGGGCAGAATTTGGTGCTGTTATGGTCAGCAGCATCGGAACAATAACTCTGCTGAAGGGTGGAACAACCGACTTAACTCCAGAATTGAAAAAAGACAACCACGATTACTATGAGTATATCCAGAAAATAAACAACGAATTAAAAGATGTTCACATAAAAATTTCACAAAGAGAAACAAACCAAAATCGAAGCCAAAAATTACATGAACGCGATGTGCATATTAAAATGATTACAAGTTTGTTAGTGGACCAGATAGTGAGTGTCGGGGATCGTCTTGAATTACTCCAAAAAAAATAGCGTCCAAAATAAATAGAGACAAAATGCCTAGGGTACATAGTTCACCACAGATTTTTTTCTAAAATGTGATTTTTTTTCTAATAAGCATAAATAATTAAAGATTTTATCTTTGACTGTTTTTTTTTTGAAAATTTTGATCATATTTTGTTGTTGAATTAGATTATTGTAAGTTTTATATGCCTTAGTGTTAAGCTGCGTACAAGTTACGGGCGGCAACCCCGTCTCCACAGCGCGCGCGCGCCGCCGCGCGAGCCAATGTTCGTGGGTGCAATTTGTACGCAGCTTTATATAGTATCATGTGTACAAATTTGGTACACATGATATGTAATCATGTGTACCAAATTTATCAAATCATCATGTGTATCAAATCATCTTTAATTTATTTGATTTAATATAGATACTTATAATGCCTAGAGAGTAGTATGAATCGTTAATGTGAGACTGATTTTTTCACAACTGTGATTTGTTAATTTTTCTAATAATTACAGATAAATGTTAACGTTTTTATCTTAGAAAAAATGTTGACCATGTTGTTGATTATATTTTGTTATGATTAGATTGTTCTAAGTTTTACATGTCTTCATGTTAACTGTAGTATCGTAAACAAATATTAAAAAGTACCTATCAAAGATTCATAATTATATTTATTACGAATGTAGGCGGGTTATCTACTGAAGATTATATTATATTAATATTTAAATTAAAATTAACAAATATGTGCTACATCAATAAGTAGCACATGTGTGTTTGAGTTATACAATTATAACTCACCCAGCATAACTATTTTATAATATATATAATTTACATATTTTTTATTTATTTACAATTGTTCAAACCTCTACAATTCTAGATGATAATTGTTAGTTTTCTCATTAAGCTAAGCCAAGTGATAAAAATACTATCAGTGATACAAAATTAATAAATCAGTTTACCTAATGCTCACATTGTAGTTTTTTTCAAACCTTTACCTTCTACTTAAAACACTTCGGATAAAAATATAGAAGTGACCTGTCTTAAAGTTTTGCAACTCTATCGTTCGACGATTGAGAACAATAAGAATCTATTGATTCCGAATATTATTGTATTGTAGACACGAGATGCAACCGTTTGAGTAGGTATTTTTTTCGGCATTTGAAATTAGACACGAAATGGGAGTAATCTAGTTATTTACTCCAAAATCTTTCGACACGAGATAAGACCATACCGTCTTAAATCCTATGTTAGGTTTATCTAGACACTAGGGTTCTCTAAAAATAGCAATAAGCTTGTTTGTAAACACGGTAGGCAGTTACGCACACATCAAACATAGCGGTGTCGCGTCCATCCTGTTTTCGTGTTGTGTCGTGTTGTCGACGTTGTCGTGTAGCTGTAAGGCGCGGTGTGAAGTTGTACACAAGTGATCCACCAATCACGCATCAGGCCAGCGACCAGTGAGTGACAACGCTGCGCTTGAGCTTAGCTATAGGATGCTCCTTTCCATGGCAAAGATAAAACAATAAAATATATTTATATAACATTTTAGGAAAATTACTAAATAGTGCTCGACAGTTCAATAAAATTAAGTTACTTTATACATACATAATGTTTTGATAATATAGCTTTAATATTATTATGAGTTATTTTATTTTTAAGTTCGAATAACAAATTATTTATAGGGTTTGGTAGAGGTTCGCTTGCCGTATACGTTATTAAATGAGGGAATATTACATTTTTGTGCGTAATGCTTCTAGTAACCTTGGTGTGTCTTTTAGGAACTTGGATCTCTGTACGAAAGTATTGTTCTATTAGTAGATTCAATACCACTATTTTATGAATAGGCAATACTCCACAGTAAGTGATTAATTTAATAGACAGTCCGGATCACCCGAGTATTTAGTAGGTATTTAATGGGAATAGGCTTTATCTACGTTTTTCCTTATCAATAAATGTTTGTTCAGAAATCAATGGGACAAAATTAAATAGTAGTGTTGTTATCGTGTTATTATTATTATTGAACGATAGGAAGAGCAAGAGAGTACAGGCCTGAGCTCACCGCTACCGCACAGCACAAACATTTGAATTCAAATAAGGGCTTAAACGTATCTTTAGATACATTGACAAAATGGCTTTCCACAAACTTCAAACGAGTGGCCCGCAAGCTGTCAGGTCATCTGATTCCGTCAATATAAAATGCATTGAAATGTAACGAGTTACAGTTCAGGACCGCACCGCTACCGCAGATCACAAAAATGTACATTAAAATATGAGTAAAGCCCATATTTTAATGCACATTTTTGTGCAGTAGCGGTACGGTAGCGTTGTGGCCCTGATCTGCGACAACCTTAAGGGTTTCAATACAATGTCGTTGTAAAAATATCGTGCACCAATGGGGTAAACCAGCTTAATGTTTTCAAGTTGAGCGAAATAAAGCAATACTTCGTACGACGTTTTATTTCACGAGTGACCAACCAAGGAGCTTTGATAGGTACGAGTAGGTTAGCTTACTCACCTAGTTGTAGTACCTGTTTGGTTGTCTACACGTAGAAGAGCTAAGTCACCTCCAGCGGTATGCGAGTGACATTTCTATACTTGATTTTTATGTATGTGAAAAAAAATCAGTAAAGAGTAATTTTCATCTAGGAAAATAAATTAGTATGACTCGTAGGGCTTTTTTTTCCATTGAGCCACACTGTTGCACGTTGCAATTTTTTTTATAAAAGAGTTCCCAACGTGTTACAGTATTACTCGATGGGAATAAAATCCCAATGAGTCACACTGTGACCGGATCTGGTGTGACTCGTTGGGAACCCATCCTGAGAAGCTGCTCAAGATGCCAATATTTTTTTTTTGACATCTTCTCGCTTTCCGTTCGCCGCTTCAGTCACCCAGCGGGCGAAGGTCCGTCAGCGAAGCAGGGTGCGGGTTCGATTCCAGCTGCAGGACAAATGGTTGTACGATCTCTATTTGATCCGGGATGTTTATTTATACTTGAATGCGAGAAGCACAGGACAAAGAAGGCTGGCAGAAACGAAACAAGGCATATTCCCAACACAAGGGCCAGTCAGCCCTTGTACTATTTCTCAGGTTCTGTCAAAAATATTACCCTTTTGGGCAATTAGCCACAGTATCCGATAATTCCCCAAACTAATGATCCCTTTGGAACGGAATGCAGTACCCTTTGTCCTCGAACTGTCTCGGAAGACAATTTACTGCTCCTTTAAAATTTCAGTTGTTTGGCCATTTATACAGTGGAGCATTTCCAGAAATTTATGTTCCTACAGACGTGCTTTACTTTAAATAAGGTTTAGATAAAGAAAAATTCGGACAACACTTTTAGTTTAAATTGGACCGTAATTGTAGAGCTTGGCCTATTATTTAGCGTATTTGCACACGTTTTTAGCGGCAAAAGTTAACTCTTACGTTATCTTAGGTCTCTATCTAGATCTGGTTAAATAAGATCCAAGCCGATCCAATCCTTAAGAATGGTTTTAGCGTGAAATAGTTTTAATAGGTACATCCAAACTTGACGACCTCAGTAGCGCTGCGGGTGAAGTTCCGCCTGCGACGCAGGTGGGTTCGATTCCCGCCTCGGAACAAATATTCGTACGATCTGCTGATATTTAATATTTGTTCCGGGTATACTGAGTGTTTCCTATGTATAATAAACAATATCTACCTACTTTAGCAATTATCAGTTATCTAGTACCCATAACAAGCTCTGCTTAGTTTAGGGCTAGATGATGCTGCGTATATTGTCCAGCGTTATTTATTTAAGTAATGTGATGTATTGTGATAGCGTATTGATTTACAATTATCTTTAAAAGAACAACTTATCTACTCGTTACGGACACAAAAGTTATAGGAAATCAATCTTGAATAAGGTTCGCACAATAATGTTTGGTAGGCCAATGTGCACAGAGTTTCATTATTACTATCCACCCTATTCATCCCAATGGGACCAACGTGGGACCAACATTCAATCACGTATCGGGAACTTTTATCGATTACCTATTGTATTAGTCTGCTTGCTTTTCGCAGAAATGAATCATGGTCACTTTTCTGCGACATAAGTGGGAACGCCTCTAAGCAAATACCTCTATATGTGCATTATTAACAAAACCAGAACATTGGAAGAAAAAAAATTACGTAATATTAGGTAAGTACATAGGATAGACGCCCCACTTTTTGAAAAGGCCTTGTAGTTTTAAGGTAATTAATTTGCCGTAAATACTCTAAATGAATATATGTAAATAGTTTCATCTTTTATCTCACATTACTAACTGTTTCTAGTGACCTAACAATTACTGATTGGGCAAAAATTGCAAAGGATTGGGGATAGGTGCCTACCTTTAAAGATAGATGCCCGACCATGAAAATGCTAAAGAGGATAGATGCCAATGCTGTAGGATAGATGCCCTATTTTATTTTCATTTCTAATTTCCCTAGTAGCGACATTTTAGTTTGATGACACATGGATGAAACTGTTGACGCCCGTTGCCATGGAGACCATTAGGTGATAGTGAAAATATTGATGATGTTTTACAAACCTACGTTATACAGCGCTCATAGCAATCCCTGTAGAAATAAACTTATAGGGGACTACTTCAAAATCAATCTTAATACAACAACGAAAAAATCTAATACCTATCGGCGCAGATATCACCAAAATTGTTGTAGCTAGTCGTGATTCTTAAAAACGTTATGTGTTTTACTGATAAATAATAATAATAACGAATCGAGAACCTCCTTTTTTGAAGTCGGTTGAAAAACCTGCGAATAACTTTAAGCGCTAATGCAGTACACCCTGTAAATTCGCAGGAGGGAAAAAGATAAGCAACACGTGATTGGCATACCTTTCAATAGAGGAAGTATTATTGTAAAAGCTACTCTATCCAATGATAATAGTGTCTAATTTCGCTTTAGAAAGCGCCGGGATACTTTCAGTACAAAACCCAGTTGCAGGGTGAAACTAATCACTATAATTGAATTTTCTACTGCGCGTTGGTCCGTGCTTTGAATTGAGTTAATTCTGTTAGTTTTTTTTTACTTTTAACATTTGTTTTTCTTTTCTGAATTCCTAATGTGGCGTTTAATCTATTTTCAGTCGGGTATTAGTCGGGTAAGGAGTAAGTTATCATCAGACTGAATACGACCTTTCTGGCGCAGTCGGAAATAGTTCGGCTGAGACGCAATAGCTTGCAAATCGATTCCCATTATCATCATCAGCCTATATTAGTCCACTGCTGGACATAGGCCCCGCCAAAATGAGCGCCAGCGCCCTCGATTCTCGCCGTGGGATAATGGTTGCATTATATTATACACTAGCTTCGCCCGGCGTTGTTACCCGCGTTAATTAAGTTTGATCATTCCACGGGAACACTGCACTTTTCCAAGATTAAAAGCCTATGTGTCCAGAATATAAGCATTCATGTTACCAAATTTAATTCAAATCTGCTCAGCCGTTTGAGCGTGAAGGAATAACGAACATACAAACATTCGCCTTTATATAATTAGCGAGATAATATACACAATACTAACCTCGCTTGAGAAAAATATACCTACTTACATCCATTTCCATTTACATATCAATCAAAAGCCTAGGTATTAGTACATCATATTTTTTCTTATAAAAATGGTAATATGGTTGCAGACATGTAGCATGGCAAAGAAATGTGCAAGTAAGTACCTATATCAGCGTCATGCGTCAGCGTGTAGCGTGAACGAAATTATATTTGAGTAAATACATTGAAAAGAAAATGTTTGAGGGGCTACATTTTTTCGATTTTAGTGAATTACCAGTAACTCTGTATAAATATACAGGGTTACTGGTAATTCACTGACACTGCGTGAACTGCAGGTTGTATCGATTATCACGAACAAGTTTGTGAAGACGCCAGCTCTTAAATTCCTAAAATTTTATGTACATCACCTCGCCATACAAAATGTAAAAACATGTTTGTCAGACAGAGTCCAATGCATTACTAAAGAACAATCTCCCACTCCCACACCCACTGCTCATTCAGGGTACCTAGAGCCCTATTCAAAATTACAGGAAAATTGCCCAAATCTATCCTCACTATTTAAAGATTTCTCTAAAACGATTAATAATAGGTATAAGTAATAGAACAAATCACAAAATATTAAGTACCAATAAGCCATCTGATCAATAATCTATAATAATCAATAATCATTTATTTCGTACATTACAAGAATTGCACGTCATATTCTCGTATTCACGTTCATATCTGATCTACGCACATGGACATGTTATCGCTGCTGCAGCTGCGGCCCATAACACAAGCTCTGCTTATCTTGGGGCTAAATGATGCTGTGTGTATTAAAACTATAAATGTTGAAACCTCACTGTCAATCTCTCCGTGCTTATATTTGTACAGAGACCTCGTCGCGTAGATTGTCATTCTTTATTTTATTGATTTATTTATCTAAGGAATCACCGTGACGATTCTACGACGACACTATTGTCATAGTGATGCGAATGGACAGCAGAATTTTATTCGGCCCCTGAATATTGTAATTGTAACCCACTGAATATTGCTGCATTTGCTTAAACATTTTGGCCTATTCTAATAATTTATATATCGGCGTGCTCGTAGATTTTACAAAAACCGCTAGCAACGGATTTGATTAAAAACCCTACGCCGCGCACCCTGTAGCTTTCATCAAAATGAGAACATTCACAAGTAAACCAGCCCAGGGGGCTGATAGGGAGCATAGTGTTTTTTGTCTGTGTATAAGATTGATTCTCGAGGAATTGCTATTTATAAGCGCCGTTAAACGTAGGTTTGTAAAAATTCTTCAGAATATGATAATTTCATTATCACTTATTTAATGGTTTCCATGGCAACGGGCGTCACCAGTTTTATCCATGTGTCATAAAACTAAATTAAACTTGAATTATAACTAGATGTCGCCAGCGTAAACTCAATTTTTTGCACGTGAACCTTCGACCTTCGATCAGGGAAAGTAAGGCAGGGTGATTTCGTTCGTCCGATAGATGAATATTATCTAGGTACCGGAATTGTAAGTCGATTTCTCGTTTTTTATTGTTATAAAAAACGAGAAATCGACCTGGCCAACACCTGACCTGACAATACAATAATTTGGCCTGTTGGCCAAATTATTGTATTGTCTATTCTATCCTAGACAACAATCGAGATCCAGGGAAATACACAGTTCCCTGGACATCGATTATATAGCACGTGTGAAGCCGCTGACAGAAGCTAGTCTCAAATAATATCCCAAGCTGGTACCCCGATACAATAAAACAGGTACAAAAAATCATTAATTTATGGTAGACTATACTTTTTATGGTAGACTCCCCACTTTTACAAATAATATCTTTGTAGGCCTCTACCAATAAACCGATACAACAAGTATCTTCCTTCTTTCTTTCTTTCTTTCTTAATTAATTAAAGACTTTAAAAATAACTGACTCGGTTCCCGTTTTTTACTGTTTTTCGCAAAATGTGGGGGCAAATGCCTACTAAAATCATATATTTATTTTTAAACGAGTCCAGACGAGTTTTATGGTAACCTTATTTTTCAAAATGGCTTTTAGTTGGATGCTTCGATGTAATAAAGAGTATCAGATAACCACATCGAATCAATCGAAAAACATAATCCGCCTAGCCGGGTAAAATACAATTTGCTGCCAGGTTGTCCAGCCAGTCAATTATGATACCGACACCAGCTTTAAGTGTCAATGCGTCCAGTGTGGTGGAAATTAATTTTGGTCGTGTTTTAATATCTTCGCGAGTAAAGGCTTATTTAAAAACACCAAACTAAGTAAAGTTAAGCCAAGTAATAAATCATGCTGAAATGAGAACTCAGCTTAGGTAATAGTTGGTACTTTTAACCCTTCAGTATCAGTATTAGATCGTTTTTGTGGATTTGAGTACCTAATCAAATTAGTGATAGACTTAAATAAAATAGAAAACTTGATGGTCGTATTTCTAGATGGTCTCCCGGCAAGGCGTAGATTCTTTACGTTTTTGACTATTCAAAAACTCAATGATCATGGATCACACACATTACATCAGGAGTTCCCAATTAGGGGGACAGGCCCCATTAGGGGGGTATGGAGAAATGTCAGAAGGGGGCAAAGTACGTATGCATTTTCTAACATTTTCTGTTTTCTTACACTTGCTGCATCTGTCATATATTTAATTAATCCTCATATGTATTTAATGAATCCTCCCCCACCTTCCACTAATGCATTTTACATTTAAACCTTTCCAACAAATTACTCCCACCGTCTCCGATCATTGGAGATCACCGATAGAAAACCGTATGGAAATAATCCGTTTGTTAGTTTTAGGGTTTATTGCGTTTGCAAGCGGCGGGGTGGGCGAGACTCGGTTTGTGGTAAAATTGGAAGAAATCAATAACACTTAGCATTATATTATGATGAACTAGGCCCGCCGCCGCCAGCGCTTTAATATTCTCAACACACTGTCTCGTTAGGGCCGGCCTAGTCGAACACTTATAAATGCCAAGTTAACTTAATGGCTTAAACCATTGGGCCATTACTATATTGCTATTCTTTCACGATTGGGCTTTTAATTGACCAATTAAGTAACTTATTTAACTACCTGCTGAAGGTCAAAACGTGAACATTCAGTCAGATACATACCTAAACTGTATAAAATGAGTAGGTCATACAAGGTCGTCCTAGGACGGAGCTCTGCTGATCCGTCAGTCCGTCTCCATGTTGGCCGTGACAACTGTATGCAGGCTATAAGATTCAAAAAAGGTTTAGATCTGTGTCAATAACAAAGTTCTTTAAATAGCAGAAAGGGTCAATTCCAGTGTATTCTCAAAAGAGATTTGTTTACTGAACGCTCTATTCATCACGACAAAGATCTCGAGTGGACTGTAAGCTTTAGAGAAAATTGGATGTCTTACTTCGTCTCTCCGGATTTATAGATGTTTTCAACGCGACCTTTCATGTTCGAGATCGAATTTGTAGATATGGCATTGTATTCGGTTCGACGGTTTTGCTACGAGATTTCAAGTTGAAGAGGTCAGTTGTGGAATACCGTTTTGACTCCAGCTATTAAGGCAGTAACCTCCGAAATAACTCAAGTTGTCTTAAGCGAAATCAGCCATTTTTGATGTCGGAGAGATAAAAATAGCAATCAGACTGAGACCCCTACTTTCTCAATACTCCCCTCAATATTTCCATGACTTTATACTATCAGAACGTGATCGAAACGTTCCATTTTTGAAATGTATGTGATTAGGCACATTCACACCTCTACCGTTCGGACATGGAACTACACAAATCCTGTACAAAAATGTAACGTCTCGGTGTGTAGGGTACCTCCAATATGGGTATATGATTTCGAATGACTAGTATAAATCTCCCCGGTGGCTGACCACAGAGACCACAATATGAGAAGGGCCCTTGCTTTATCTAAGTCCTACCCATAAACTTCAAGGCTGTACCTCTACAGTCCTCATGCCCCATGCCCCATATTATATATTATAAATTAATAACATATTATATATAACATATATATTATAAATTAAAAAATGCTAGACAATCCACACACCATCATTATGGGGGATAATGAGAGCATAGCCATTTTATCACTGTAAAATAAATCAATAAACCGCCATGTGCGAGTCGACTCGCACAATAAGGGTTCCGTACCGTAAATATCAGGCGACTTTTTCAAAGAACGTCAAATTTTCTACTTGTTCGGAGACCCCTTTAAATTATCAACTATATTATATTTTTAGTATTTGTTGTTGTTACAATTGAAGTGTTACATATTTGTAGAAAGTTTCAACAGTCTACCTATTGTGGTTCAAGAGATACAACCTTGAATAGCAAAATAACCAAAAAATTCAAGTTTTTTGTATGGAAGCCATTCATTTGGATATTTATTTATTTTTTGTTATTTGTTGTTAGCGACAAGAGAAATACAAATTCTTTAAAAATTTCAACTGGCTACCTCTTACGGTTCATGAGATAGAGCCCTGTGACAGATGGACGGACAGACGGACGGACAGCGGAGGCTTAGTAATAGGGTTCCGTTTTCACCCTTCGGATACGGAACCCTTAAAATTACGAGTATGCATGCAGTGTCCATAATTTGTATACTTATTCTTGTGCTGCGCGGTAGCGGTGCCGAATGCTACACATACTGTATTTTTAGCCGGGTGTAGTATCAGATTTTAGATTTCAATAACTTTGTTTCTTTAGGCTTACAAAATAAGCACTTAGACAAGTCAAATTTTATACTATAAACAGCTATAAATAAAGTTATTATCAAATCAAATCACATTTATTTCAGACATAGCACAGTTTACATAACGAGAATCATTTTCCATTACATGCACAGAAACAAACAAATTACAATAATTTGAATAAATTAAAATCAATAAATTAAATTGAAAATAACACACTAAAGACTAACAAAAAATATAAGTTAACAGAGAATATGGGCCATCGCCCAGTGCTACATGAAGGGGGTGGCTATGTCCAGCCTTCCTGCAATGCAGGTAGCTGTTGGCGCTGCCGCGCACCCTGCGCATCAGCGACGCCGTTCTCTTGCGCAGGATTGCAGCAAATCCGTCGACATCCATCAACATTCCTGATACGCTACAGAAGCGTGGCAGCCCCAACAGCTACCGGAAGGCATTTTTATATTGGACACGAAGGGCGTTCCAGGTCTTCTGCGTATGCTTGATCCATAGGCTGCACGTGCAGACAGACTGGCAGTACGCTCTAAACAGTGTTGTCTTTACCTGCGCACTGCAAAGCGCAAACCTACGGGCCAGCACAGCATATTAGTTCGGACCGTTAACGCCCTCCGCTCCCTCTCCATGTCTGCATCATCTGTGAGTGTTTCGGTGACCCAGTGGCCCAGGTACTTCAATTCCGACACGTAATACAGCTGATTGCCGCTGAGTGTGGGACTGTGGCGTAAGTTTTTGAACCCGCTTTGATGACCATCAGTTCACTCTTGGCCGCATTGTACCTAAAACCGTGCGCCTCCGCAAATCACTCACAGATACCTACCAGCCTTCTGAGGGCACTGATCGATGGGCTCAGCAGCATCATATCATCAGCGTAGCTGATATTACTCATGGTGACCCCGTCAATCGAGCACCCGCGCCGGGTTCTGCTGAGCTCACGGATTAAACGGTCTATGTATGGGCAGAAAAGCCTTGGTGAAGTACATTATAACCCATTATAATAAAATAAGGTGTCATTGATTTTCTCTTGCCTTAAATTTTTAGTCCCCTAGTGGAAGATGTGAAAAAGAAACCACCAAAAGTCCGGATACTAATGCAGTCGACATCTTCCACTACCACTTGTCTAGTGGACAAAAAAATTATGTTAGGAAAAATCAATAACAGTTGCATTTGTTAAGGCAGACAGAAGCGAAGCAGGCTGGCACACTATCGTGTCCATTATTTTATAAATCTACAAAGTTCCTCTGTCTACAGCGGAATGTACTTCTGTCGTCGACTTTATAAGCGCTATGATGAATGTTGGCGTTCCCGCCAACTTCCGGGGAGTTTCCTTTTTTAAATAGAACTTCTAGAATTAAGTTTAAGGCAGTTTTAGTCAATGTCTAAAAGGCAGTTGTAGCGCAAATTGCTGCATATCAGACAACAAAGCTTAATTGTGACAAAACACGATCGAAAAAAAATACGACTGGGAAATAAATCACACGATTTTTACGAAAGGATTATAATGCTGTTGACCGCAGATGGCCGTGACAGCGTTACCGGATTTTGGCTAATAAATCAGCCGATGAAAATGAACACGATACTTAGGCTGTGATCTCCTATAAACCCCATAGGCCGCTTACAGCGTCACCGTACGCCGCGTAACGATGCTTGCTTACCTACGATAGAAATGTTCTAACGTTTGTATAGTGGCATCTTGATTGGTGTATACGTAGCTATATAAACTGTTAATTTTAAGAATATTGTATACTGTTTGTACATTTTTTTATTTAATTTTTCATATATTACTATGAAAAATAAAATAAAAAAATGTACTGTAATGTTGTGGTCTCTTTCAGATTCTGACGTCGGCGGCGCGGCGTGTAGACGTTGTAGGCGGCATGCAAACTCTTTGCGCCGCGTCTCCAGGCCCGGATTAGCCCCTACGCCCACAAGGCCCGGGCCTAGAGGCCCTGCAAGCCTAGGGTCCCTCATGGTGGAACATTCATACCCCTAAAGTCTGGCTTGCCCGAAAAAATGGCATTTATTTTACGAAATAATAATAGGTATAGGCAAGTAAATAACAAGATCCGTCAAGTGCGAGTGTGACTCGCGCGCCGAGGGTTTCAAACGTTTGTCAAGTGTAACAATATGTACTACGGTTCGGTATTTAGTGGTAAAAACCGATACCTTTTATTTGATATCCCGCTCGGCAGGGGCTGCGGAAGTGGGGTGCAGAGTCAGCGGGGGGCAAATGACCCCCAAAATTAAACGGCTGAGCCTCGATTCGAATAACTCGAATATTATATTTTTACGTCATTATAACAATTTTCCATTATTCGAATAATATTCGAATTATTCGAATAGTACCCGAAAAAAAATCGAATATTCGAATATCAAAATTTTCGAATATATGCAAGCCCTAGTACCAAGCTTCGAGGGGTGCCGTCTTGCCAGCCCCTTGGTGCTTGCTTGGTTACGCCGAGCAAGCATCAGGAAGGGGTGACAACGACTACTCACATGCAAATCCAGATCATAAAAATGTTTGCAAACCGATTAATCTGAAATGTATCTTAAATTTTTAGGTATTCATTAAATAGCAAAGCCTCTAACCGGTACCTATAGTACATATTGGTATACATGACAAACGTTCGAAACCCTCGGCGCGCGAGTCATACTCGCACTTGGCGGATCTTGTTTAGTTCATTAGGTACTCTTAATGAATTTAATTGTCTAGTTGAGAGAAGGGGTAGGTAGTTGAAATTGACATTTGTAAGTGTCCAAATGTGGCCGTGTCTTCGCCAGCACAAAGGAAGTACCTACTTGACTTACAGAATACTTATCATTATCGATCACGAAACATACCTAACGTTAAAATGAGACTCGTTACACACTTCGTTAATGGTTTACGTTCTCGAGTGACGTCACACCCCCACCCCCACTTCCGTTCTACTCAGTACCTCATTATAAATTCAAAGGCTGTTTAGTCATTATCTCACACACCTGTTGGCGGGCGCACTTATGTTGTGGTAAAATTTTACCCTGCGGCTATTTTTGTCCACTTATAGCCATCCCTATAAAAATTGGTTAGTATCGAGCGCTTATGGGTGTTTTAGGGAATCTGAACATAGATGCATAGATATTTTTTTTATTTCATAGCTTTAAAAACAGTCGGTAATTTACTTAGGTAGTCAAAACTTACCTATCCTTTAGAGACGCAATGGAATTTTCGACCTTATTGCTTAAAGCGACTTCTTCCATCACCATCCTATCATTTTCTCTTCCCACCTTGGTTGCCTAACCGATGGTGATGCATGTGCTAAACTAATATTAATTCAAACTAATAATACCTACTTAGTTACTAAAACACAATATGTCTTTTTGAGATGAGAGTGGATGACCAAATCCGACTCCATGAGAGTCAGAGAAAAGTCGTGAAAGGAGTCATGAACGCGACTTGTAAGAAAACAAAAACTGCATTGTATGCACTATATACCCATTTAGTTTTTTTCTTATTTAGAAGGAAACCGAAAAGATTGATTTAAAAGAATATATATCATGACGTCCTGTATTTCTGCACTATCGGATTGGGTTGATGATAAGGACCAAATACCAATATTTGCATAAAATTTCGTAATTAAAAATGAAAGGAAAAGGCAAATTTTTACTTTTTTAGTGCGAATACTCCTCCTACCAAGCATCAATTGATTTAATTCTCAATTGAGAATTAAATTATCATTTCGGACAACTAGTGTACTTACTAGCCGCTAGCCTATACAGGGTGGATATTTTGGACGGGGCAGTAAGGGGAGGTATCATCACCTTAACCGGTAATGATACAGGAAAATGATATCAGGAGACTATCCATATTTTTAGAGAAATTTTTATCACTGTTACATTCCTAGATACATTACATCACTAGATACATTTTACAGTGACAAAATGGCATTCCACAAGGATCAAACAAGGTCCGTGAGCTGTCTGTCATTCTTATGCCATCAATATAAAATGATTCTAAATGTTACGAGCTAAAGCCCATATTTGAATGCACATGTTTTGCTGTGCGGTAGCGGTGGAGCCCTGATCTGCAACAACCTGTAGACGCTAATGAGATTAGTTTTCTGTAGGAGCAATAAAACTTCATTATTAGACGCTAATGATCATTGATAGAGTAAAACATAGAGCAGATTATATTTGATAAGGAGAAAAAATCCGCATCACATATATATAATATTATAATAGGTAGTACAGTTAAATTTCTCTACGTAACCACTTTGTTTTGTTCGTATCACCTACAATGTACCTGAAACCTAAATCTAAAGTTATTCGAAGCGCATGCGTCCATAAAAGCCATTCTAAACAGGAATGGGTGATTTTGTTGCCTACAATAGGTACCCACCAGACCTAATACGGCACTTTAGTAGAAAAACTCCACGTAAATGGAAAAATTAAGCATAAAACCTTGCTGGAATACTCACGAGCAAACGGAAAAATAAACCTTAAACATATTTCTGTAAGTTCAGTTTTGAGTGATAAACTGATAACATATGCGTTGCTGGCGCCGAGTTCATATTACCTTCTCATTATGAACTATAGTTATTAGTGTGTGAAAGAAATCAAAGTAATTTTATCATTAGGTACGTAGGTAGGTACCTACTATGTGCGATAATGAGCAGTTATTGCTGTTATAATAATTTATTTTAGTCATTGTGTACTAACAGTAGGCGACATTACAGGATTACTGGTAATGCACTGACATTGCGTGAACTGGAAGCTCTGCTGGTCTGCCCATCATCACGAACAAGTTCGTGGAGTCGCTAGGTTTTAATTCTTAGCATTTTACTACCTTACAAAATTATGATGAATAGATGGGGCACTGGCAGTGCCAGTGAATATCCACTAACCCTGTATAATACTTATCTATATGTGAAAACGTATTCACATGTTAGCCAACAACCACCCAACCTCTTTATCTCACTCTTTCTCTATAACTGGCCAGAAAAAAAACAACCTTATTCAGATTAGATCTAGTACGTATTTTCTTAAACAGAAACAGCGAATGCAATACTGCTGTGTGGTGCCGGCTTTGAATTTGCACCACCCCGACTCTTCCCGCGGGTGTCGTAAGAGGCGACTTAGGGATATCCACTGGGGATGGGCAGCAGCGCCTCCTGCAGAGCAATTCTACCACTGAAATGCGATCCCCAACCCGCATGCCCAGCGTGGGGATTATGGGCATTACCCCCGTGAGATAAAAGCCAACAAGGCGCCTATCAGGGCGAGGTGGTTCAGCAGTGGACCAATATATTGGAGGAGGAGGTGGAGGAATGCAATACTTACGCAGCTCTATGAAACAAAGCGATAAATCTGAAATATTGAAAAATAAAAAATCAACCATGCGTGAAGGGCAGAGAGCTCTCATTAGAGGGTTGTCTTGTTACCGCAACTATAAATGACCTGGAACACAAGGCAGCCAGCTAACAAGCACACATTTTTCAAATAAACGACCAGTATGCTGTGTAAGGTGTGATGAGGTGAAATTGCAACTTGATGACGTAGGCGATAACCGCTGGAAACAAAACTCTACACGTTGAGTTTTTTTCATTCACTTAGTTACTGAATGAAGCGCAGCAAAACGGGTGCGCTATGTGGAAGTACTTTGGTGCGCTTCATCTGGGTGCGCTACGAGGAATGCCTCATTTGTTTTAATATGTCTGTTTGTTTTATGCAGCCTTCAATGTTGTGTTTTAGTGTAACTTTATTGCTTTTACTTTCCCTCAGTTTTTTGTGCTAAATAAATTCTTATTCTATTCTATTCTAGAAACGCCCGTTCAGGATGACGTCGGTCAAATCGGTAATCCTACTATCACTAAAATACTCTGCGGAATGCCGCTGACCGCGCGACACCCCGAGCGAAATCTAAAAGCAAATTACGGTGCGAATCACGGCAAAACTGCCGAGGCCCTCCAAACTCGCGCGCCTTGCAAAGCCTTTGTCGCAAGACAAAAAACTGATAACATACAGGAACGAGCCGCGAAGAATATGCGAGTCGGATCCACTCTCATAGTTCGCAGCTTCGCGGGATCCGCGCGCGAGTGTGGAAAGGTTAAGCGAAATTTAACGCTGCCATGCCGCTCTAGGTAGCAAATACCGCGTAGGTGTGCAAAGGCCTTTAAGGTTCTCGGACGATCGCGGTGTAACACGAAACGTGAACGTGAACGTGGTTGGGACCAGCCACTGGAAGGACCGACGACATTGTAGCGGCCGCGGCTGCAGCGAGCCGATGGTCAGGTCAGGACCGCTATTTGAGCAATGGTGGGGGAAGCCCACGGTGCTCCGCCTCCGTGGGGAAGCCTGTCCAACTGTGGACTACTATAGGCTGAATATGATGATGAAGCTGCCAAGATTTCTTCACTTGCTCATACCTCTCGCTGCCCGCGTAACTTTTCGCAAAGGAGGTGGGTAGCCTTTTTACAATAAATGAACTTTCGTGATTTGACGAATAACGGGATTTTCACGCCCGTTAACATAATTTATGAGGTTGTTTGTTTTTGTGTCCTTGACCTTACGAAAAACAATATTTTTGTTTTTATAGTGCTTACCCACTCTTAAGGAAAATTCTAAGAATGTACAGATAGCATCATCAACTGTTAACCCCCAAGCGGTAGAAGTGTAAACGTTAAAGGGGTTAGTTTTGAATTTTTCCAAATGATGCTGTTCTCCGTACATACGAGTATATCTCCCAAAAAGGGGTTTGAAGATTTTGGCCACTATTTTGTTTCTTTATTTTCAAAATCACTGTGCACAGTAAATGTTATGTTGGTATATTTGGATAGAGGACACTAAAACAAATAAAAAAAATTCTATTATATTTTTTTCTCAAGATTTTTCTTCAGGGTCGGGGCGATAGTGTTATGTTAAAAACAAAAAATACCAAAGGTACCCACCTATGAGTATTATGTAGGCAGGTACCTAATCAGTAATGTTAACCATCACACAAGGAATGTGCTTTGGGACTAGATAATGCTGAAAGTAAGGATTGTCCTGCGTTAAGTACACCTGCGTTCATGCACGAATGGGATTGAGAATTTTGTCATCTTTCATGCTCTCCCGCCCAGCTGTGCGATTACGCAAACCCACCCATCCAATATTGACATTTGAACGCCCTTTGAATGGCCGTCGTAAATTGATATTGTATGGATATGATCATAGAATTGGCATACGAGGCCATTCAAAGGACTTTCGAATGTCAATTATAGGATGGGTAATTTTTGCGTAATTGCTCAGCTGATCGGATTCGAACTGAGCAAGACAGCTTGAGAGATGACGTCATTATGAATCCAATTCTTTATGTTCGCTGGTCTACCTATTACTCGGTCATGAAAAGACGCTAACATAAGCGTACAACATAGTACAATACAATACAAATACTCTATAAGCACACTTTCTTCCAGGCAACCTTTGGATCGACACGTACCTATTGTACAGGTATAGTCGGTGGCTACCTACTGATTTACAGATGTACTTAATTAAATACGTTCCTTCATTATTTCAATCATTGTAATTATATCCATTCGTCCATCCAAACTAATATTATAAATTCGAAAGTAACTCTGTCTGTCTGTCTGTTAACTTTTCACGCCTAAACGGATCGTAATGAAATTTGGCAGGTAGGTAAATAGTATCCCGGGGACGGACATAGGCTACTTAAAAAGCACGTGCGAAGCCGCGAGCAGCAGCTGGTAGAGCATAATGTTTATTGATAGGGACAGATTTAGCATAGTTCCTACTCATAGTCATAAATCTAGACTATTATTAAGTACCGACCTATGGGATTCTAAATGGTCCTTTAAATCATTAGACAGAGAGAAGAGCGCATAATTGCCCTCACACAGCTAAATAAATCAACTTTAGCTTGAAAGCCGATACGGTGCGTCGCTTCCTAGTGTCTCGGCATGCTGGCAAAAAGGTTGTTATTTATAAATACTTGCTTCCGCCCGCGTTTTTCCGGATAAAAAGCCTACATGTTTAATAAAAGAAAGAACAAAGAAGAAAACAAATTTATTTGAACCATGATACATAACACGACACATTACAATAATAGATAGGAACAAGCAACACATTAACACATAAGATTATAGACAAACCTAAAGGAATTTTAAAAACTGTTTTGACATATAGAAACCGATACCTTTCATTTGATACCTCACTTGGGGAGGTAGGCCCCCCTTTTGGAAATTATTCCTCCCTATTTGACAATTTATCAAAAAGTGTTCTACTTAGAGACTTCTCTATATTTTTCCTGTAAAAATTGTAAAATATAGATCCATATCTACAAACGCGATATACATTATAGATGGATCGCTCTGCAAACTTCGGAGATAGGGGGGGAAGGGAATGGGTAATTTTTCGATTTATGTCAAAATATTTCAAAAAGTATAAAACCTACAGAAATTTCAAAAACTGTTTTGAGATGTACAAACTGATACCTTTCATTTGATACCCCAATTGACATTGTAGGTCTCTTTTAAAATTTCGACATCACAATTTGTACTGAAAATTTTCATTTTCATATCTAATTTTTTTTTTAAATTTTTTATTTGAATCTGTACAGGCGCACGCAATGTATTATTATTTTAAATTTAAGTTATTTGCTGAACTAGTTGCTGAGATATTAAAGATGGAAAAAAGGACAGAAAAAGCGAGACCATAAGGGTTTCTAAACCGATCTCCGATCTTCGAAACCCTAAAAACAGATACAAATTATTATTATTAGCGGCATTATGCCGCTACAAGCCGAAGCTAGTAGCGGCGCTGATTTTCAGACAGGTCCTGGTATATGGTGGCACAAAGCTGAATTATATGTATAGGTACTATACCTAATAGCTGCTGCCTGCGGCTTTGCACGCGCTTTTTAAGTAGCCTATGTCCGTCCTCGGGATACCATTTCCAGGAATTTCAGGCGTGGATGAAGAACGAGCTGGACACGTACTTCAAAGAGTGCCCAGAACTGGCAGTCAATAGACATAAACAGAAAGAGGAAAGGGAGGCCTTTGCCCTGCAGTGGGATTCTACAGGCTAATAATAATAATGTTAATCCAAGTCACAGCATCTATGCCTAATTTCAGCCCGATCCGTTCAGTAGTATAAGCGTGTGGAGGCAACAAACATCTAAACATCCATCCTAAACCCAAGTCAGCCCCAGTCTTCGTCAGACAGACTTTTCTGAAACCGGGGCAGACAGGAACGATTGTACGTATCTGCCCCATTGTCGGGGAATACGGGACTGACTCAACCTTTTGTGGTGTCATTTTAAATTATTTCCACATTGCGAGTGTTACGTGCTACGAACGATGTTACGTAAATAAATAGTAGGATTTATATGACTTGAGGATAATATGAAAATCGTGAGCAGAGTGGAAAGGTACCTATAGAACCGTTCGCTTATTCAGGAAAAATTCAATAATAGTCAATCATAATTTATTGTACTCCATAGGTAATGCTACAGAGGTGGTTATCTAATTGAATATCACTATTGTATGCCCGGCAGGGTCTTTAATAGACCAATATATCAGCAGTTCAGCAGTATGGAGCAAGCATACAGAGAGAGGAGAACGTCACTGTTAAAAGTAATACTTTATTTTACTCTTGCTTAAAGGGGTTTGAAGATTTTGGCCATACCATAAATTTTATATATTTGGTTATAAGATACTAAAACAAATAAAAAAATTTAAAACATAATGTCCTAAAGCGTCAGGTTTCTGAGATATTCACAATGAAGAATAAATAATATAGTTATTTTCATCTGTGAATATCTCAGAAAGCTAACGCTTTATGACATTATTTTAGGAGGCATTTTTTATTTGTTTTAGTATCCTCTATCCAAACATATAACTTTTATTGTGCGCGGCGATTTTGGAAAAAAATAACAAATGTTAGGGTCACCCCTCCATACAAAAATCTTCAAACCCCTTTGCTATCGTGATTGCAATATATTGTGATTGATGCCACTCATAGACGCTACTGTCGTCGCAAAGTAACAATCATCCCTCCAACTCAACCCGTGGATGTCCAAGAGCCGACAAAGGCAACCTACCAGAGGAAAGGCAGCAATCAAAATAAATTGCAATCACGATAGCTTTCTTCTGTGTATTTTTAACATCTCCACTCCGGAAAAAGAAGACCAAAAACTTTGGGAGGTTTGACGTACCCAAAGTTTTTGGTGTTATTTTTCCGGAATGGAGATGTTAAAAATACACAGCAGAAGACTGCAAACACACTAAATCAGTATTCCCGTCGTAAGATAGGAAAACCACAAACACGTTGTTCAAGATGAGCCGCGAGGACCTAAGAACAATGGTGGGTATCTAACTAAATCATCATCTTCTCGAGACTGGAGCCACAGACAGCAGCCTGTGTCGTGGCTGCTTCCAGGAAGAAGAGACTGTGGAACAAGTCGTGGTACACTGCACGGCCACAGAGAAGGCCAGATGGAAAACGGGATTGAAGAGTCTCATAGATGTATCGAACCCAAACCCGTCCACGCCTACAGAAAAGCTGAAACGAAGCTGTCAATCTCCAAAAGTCCTGCTCCGGTACTTCAAGGAGCTGGGCTGGTTAGGGCCTAGTTAGGCAGAAGGACATTGCACAATACACTATGCGAGATGTCAGTGCAGATCCCAGTTCCTTAGACTTAGAATTAGAATTACATCATCTCCAATTCTGCGATCAACAATTCGCCTGCCAAGCGTGGTGATTATGGCATTATGATGATCGTGTAGCAAAGGGGTCCATTGCTGCACGATTAGTGGACATAGGTACTCGTAGGTGTGCTGTTAAGGCAATAGACATATTGTGGGATGGCGGACGAAGGTCCGCCTGCGACGCAGGAGGTTGCGGGTTCGATTCCCGCTTCGGAACAAATGTTTGTACGATCTGCACATATTTCTTTAGGGTGTTCTGAATGTTTTCTATGTCTAATAAAAATATATCTATCTATGTAGTGTATTGTATTATGTATATCAGTTATCTAGTACCTATAACACAAGCTTTGTTTAGCTTGGGGCTTGGGGGTGTGGATTCTCCAGCATTATTTATAATTTATTTATTTTTAATTATAATTAACTGCACAAGCTCTGCTTAGCTTAGGGCTAGATACTGTTTGAATTGTCCAGCATTAGTATTTATTATAACTTCTTTCATACATTTCGTGATAGTTTGACAAAGCATACCTCGTGAACAATAAATATCCTTTATATTTATTGTTCACGAGTCTGAGTTTTGTGCATGTAACGTGTGCTTACATATTTTTGCATGAATTCTATTTCAAATGTAGTACATAGTAATAGGGAACGTAGAACACGACTAAAATGTGTCTATAATTCACGTTAACGTAAAAAGCGTAAATATGGATTTAAGTACATTTTTTGTTAAGAGACCAAAGTGTTATACATATGAATCAATCTTTACGTATTACGCTATATTACACAGGGTGGTTTTTTTTAATGTTCATTTAAATTTATGAGCTCGGTAATTTATGAGAAAA
This sequence comes from Eupithecia inturbata, assembly GCA_963662085.1. Classification (NCBI taxonomy): domain Eukaryota; kingdom Metazoa; phylum Arthropoda; class Insecta; order Lepidoptera; family Geometridae; genus Eupithecia; species Eupithecia inturbata. The sequence goes on along the minus strand of OY759179.1, from coordinate 7,150,060 downwards.
CAAAATGAGAATACATTTTTTTATTATTAAATATTTTTTTTTTGTTTATTTTGTGTTATTATTGTGTCATTCATTGTGTCTCATGAAATTCTTTTCGGTTCCACGGAGCGTCAATCCGGAGGACATAACTGTGAAATTTTTTCATGGTCGATGTTTCGAGCAAATGGAGAACTTATAAAAAGTCATGTGAGCACTAATAAAAAAAAATAAGCATGTAGTTTTTGTTTTCTGTTAATAAAATACTAATTTACACTAACTTTTTTAACTCTTATAGTATTGGATGTGGCAATACTCTCCCATATGGCAATACAGGGTTGTTTTTTCATTAAAAAAAACCACCTGTATTGTATTATATTATATTACATACCTTTCTTTGGTCAATGAGATAAGTACGAGTAGGTAAGCTAGCTTTTATACCGTAGAGAATTACCATTATTGTTTCTTGGTGTAAACAGTGCACATTTTTAACCGTCTTCGAAAAAAGGAGGATATTCTATGTTCGGCTACTATGTATGTTTTTTATGAATGTCTGTCGATTTGGATGACTCTTTTGCAGTTGTATAGCGATTGGTCCCGATTTATTTCCGAGGGATTAGTATTTATCCCGCATAACTTAAAAAACAGTTTCGTTGATACGAAGTATGTTTTAAGTTTTTTTTAACTATTAAATTATTTAGATAAGAAACCAGTTAGGTACTCCCAGTTTCTCTTACATATCTTAATTCAAATCCAAGATTCCTTCTCAAAGTTGTGTTAATTTAGGTACCTGAAAGAAATTAATTATGAGTTATACTTAATTAAGTTTACTGTAGCGTTCGTAATGATGGCCCTTTTCCAAGAAAAGGTTTGTGCAAGTAATTTATATTTATTATCTTTCCTTGAAAATACTACCTACTGAGGTGACGTTTAGGGCCGCATTGTAATGGAGTCTTCACACCAAAGTTGGTAACCACTGTTTAATAAAAAGCTTGTTTACGGACTGTAGGTACTGTATTTAGGTGAAAATGGTAAAATTACAATGAGGACACAACATTTTAGGTGAAAACCACGAACGGAAGAGAGATTGACATTGACAGTTTAAAAACGTGTAATCTTATTAACAATGTTGCCATACGGCTTATTTTATGTAGGAATACTTCCAACAACCTTAATCGGCAACACAGCCCGGCGGCGGCGGCGGCGCTGCGGGCATCACTGAATGGTGCGACTAAAATAATTTGGATAACACATTATGTATTTTTGCAGTATCGAAATGCTCATGTCGTCATATTATCTGAACTTTGTTCATTGTTGTTGTATAATGTAGGTGCTGAAAGGAAAAAAACATGAAATAAAATTTCAATAATTTTATTGTTTTGAAAAGACTAAAAACCGACTTAGAATCCCTTAGTTTTAAATGTTTTTTTAAGTTTTCGGGATGAATAGAAATCCCTCGGGAATAAAAAAAATATGGGACCACCTCGGAAGCATCCTCTATCTCTATAACTAGTACAATTATCCAAATCGGTCCATAAACGACGGAGAAATCGACGAACACACTAAGAAAAAAACATACAATGCAGCCGAACATAGAACCTCCTTGTTTCGAAGTCGGTTAAAAATATCAAACTAACTAAAACAGTTTCTAAAAACACCGCCATCCATCAAACACATAATTTTACCTACAACTGGTTTTGAAATGGAAGATCTGCATGTTTTGTTTAGTCTATAATTATAATGGCATACAATCTATAAAAAATATTTTCTATCTGTTGTGGTATTACGATATTAATAGGTACCTATTTATTCACATAATACAACAAATAATTTTACTTATCTACATTTCATTTATTATTTTCATTTATATTCTACTCATGACTACTGAATTATTACTTCTCGTTATTTGCGTCCAGGTTCACATTTAGATTTGGATTTTCGTATTATTAGCGCGGCTACGCACCCACGCTGCATGAATATCGAAGCCACACTGAAGGTGACTGAAGTAAGCCGTATGGATTGCAGTACAGTTCAGTCTGACAAAATGAGTTTTCGGAATGCGCAATGTAGTAGTAGCATGGATAACACCGTTGTATTTGTCTGGAACTCGATCGTCGTTCTCGATTGGCATAAACAATTTTTTTACCTTATTATCTCCTGTGGAAAGAACCTCTATCCTGTGTCGAAAGCGTTACTCAAGCATAGATTGATGTGATGACAGAGCGAGCATTCATAATACGGGCCTAATTGTTTTATAGATACTTCCTGTTCGATCTCAGCAAAAATTAATTAAAATTGAGTTACACGATAAAATCTATTTTTAGCAAAGACAGCATGTCTTTTTGGCCAGCAATAGATACTTGGTATTTATCATGAAATAATCTTCCGTGACGTAGACTTGTAGGTATTAAAAAAAGCAAATAATAAATACAAATTGATACTTCCACTACAAAATAGTTCAATGGTTCCAGTGTTATGTGACTTTGTACAATTGGTATCTTCATCTAGCACAGAAAAAAATATTGTACCTAGTGTAATTATTCTTGTTTTATAAGTGTATTGATGGTGCAATAAAGTGAAAATCTATCTATCTATCTATCTAATTTATAGTCCGTTGAATAAAATGATTGTTAGTTCATTTAAATTAGCATTTCGTCTAATTCTAATACAATACGGCCCAACGAAGAATTCCACAATGACGATTTCAGCCTATACTTTTTTATATCATTCACCTACTTTACGAACCTGGTAATGTACCTACAGTACTTCCCCAGCGTATTTCATAACAGATTGTAAACAACTGGGTAGGTTATTTGCTGAACCCGATAACGATACCAAATTGACCTATAGATTGATTTCCCTTATGCTAAGATTACAACGTATTGTCATCGCCATAAAGCGTTGAAAAGATGAAGACTTTAAAACCTCGAGAACTTACACACGCAGCAATAAAAACCGCGTACTAAACCTCACCACTCCCATGACTGCTAAACCCACAAGACAACAGACTGAAGCCGGTACAAACAAACTGTAAAAACAGTTTGTTTTTGAAAATTTTCCGGTCAAAGTTTATAATGATAAAAAACTGAGGTTAACAAAGTAATAACAAAAGACGCGCTTGCGAAAAAAAAGTCAGTAATAGATTAGTGTAGTTGTTAGTAATGTTTATTTTATTTCAAGAGCGAATTTTTCCGCTTTATTTTAATTTTAAAATTGTGCCGTTATTGTTCAGCGGCTTCTGTTGTCTTGCTGGTTTAGCTACTTTAGGAATGGTTTAGTTTAGCGGTTGTTATTACTTTAAGTGTACACAGGGTTTTGTAGATTCATCTGTTCAACGCTTTTTGGCGGTGACTGTACCTGCTAAAAGAATTCCCCTTTTCATATCTACGTGATTCACAACTCGGTATAAATTGCAGAGAAACTAGAGAGTCGCATTAGTGACATTTTAAGATTTGCGAAGACCTGTGTAGCAGATTAAAATGAAGGGGCACTTTGTGATTTTTATTTTGGCGTTGCTCGTAGTGGTTGCTTCTTGTTCCGAAGAAAAGAACTCTGCAGGTAATCTTTTCTAATAATTTTAGTAGAATCTACACACCAAAATCGACGACTCATCGACACAGACCGGCCGGTTTGATGTCGGCAGCTTAGTCAGCAGCATTATCGGCAGCTTCTAAGTTCACAAAACATTGTCAGTGGCCTATAAATGTCACAACATGTCGCCGGGTAGCAGTGTTCTACAATTCTAGAAGGGCAGCAGCTTCTTTCATAAGCTGTTACCCTTCAAGATTGTTTATTATGTTCTCTTAGTAGGTTGTTACGAAGTCGACGGGCTAAGTTTGAGGGGTAGATTCTTACGCGCGACCGCCAGGTCAAGTAGGTCTGTCTAAATCAAACAAAATGCCATGGCTGCCCAACACTCGTTTCATATTTATTTTTTATTGATGGCTATAGTGTAGGTACGCTGTAACGCTGTTCGGATTTGCTTTCTGCCTCTTCTTCACCAAAGCAACCTGCTTTAATAATTGCTAAAAAAAATCTACACTATTTTGGCTTATTCGTTCATGAAAAACCTAACGTAGGGTCTAGGTAGAACAAAGTTCAAATTCGTTTCAAATTCGGTTGTGTTTAAGGGCTGCAAATTTCACTGTACACTCCTAACTCGATAAGGCGACGTCACTGCACACGAATATTGCTCGCCCTGTGACGGGTTATTCAATAATCGTGATATTGTCGGTAAAGCCACAGAACAACAATGGACACCTCTAGGGAGTACAGTAATAATAGAAATAATGCTGTTGACACTAATCCGTCGTCTGTGTCAGTGGTGTCGGCGATTTCGGTGAGTCCTTAAATGTTTATTTTGTGTTCCTTGTGGGTCCAAATTATGTTTGTATGATTCGAGTCTAGGTTTTGTGATGCCATGCCACACTTTTAGGAAGCCTCAATCTCTCAATAAGTTGAGAGATAATATTTTCTATTAAGTTACCATTGAAAAGAAAAAAGTAATCATTGGTTTATCCGTTATCCGGAGTTACGATGCCACAGACGGACAAAGCATTTATTTGCAGACAAGTTTTTATTTTTATATAAGTACAAGTTTTTATTAAGTTTTTATTCTTATAAGCATCTTCTAGGTATTCATTATTACTAGTTGTTTACGACGTCTCTTAGACGACGTCTACCTACACGTAGAGTTTACGACTGCCCATAGACGCGTCTCATAGACGTATTGAGAAGGGCGTTACGCGTTCTGTCTGATATTGTACTAAACGGGCTGTTGCCTCAAGCTATTAAAAAGCACTGAACGCAATGAAATGATTTACCTTCCAGCTTATGGTGTGCAAAATCATAGAACAATTACAATATAGACATGCAGATGCGAACATTGGTCCATAGCAATAATATAAAATTTTCCAATTTTAATTAGGTACATACCTATACAAAACTGAAATGTATAACTTAAAAAGCTTCTACGTCAAATTTATAAAACCCCTCTTTTTGTATTGGGGGCAAAACATCACTTAATAAACTGTTCTCCATATTTCAGATCACATTGAAGATGCCCCGGCTCCGTTGCGTTTCCGCCGCGAGACTTGCAACACTGTGGAAGATTCCCTCCGTTGTGACCGCTGGTGCCACTCCATCGGCCTGCCCGGAGGTGCCTGTCTGAACAACAAGTGCGATTGTGATCGGTTCTAGAACGTACTACAATATTCATTATGAATGTGAGCGTCGTATCGACGAACCTTGTTTATGTTGGAAGAACACCCTATTAGTGCGAGTACGCATTGCACGTTGGCGTTGCGTTCGGCGCGAGTTATCCATACAAATCCAAACGAGCTTTTGAATAGAAACCCGCGTTTGGGTGTGTACGGATATAAGAACCACATGGTTCTTGAAACGCATGTTAGCAAAACGCAAATTAGTTTTTCTTAACATGATCAGGGTGAGTGTGGTTCGAACTGGCTCACATTCACACTGAATCCGCCAAACTGCGATAGGTTTTATAGTTTAAAAACATGATGTTAGAATGTTTAATAATGTGCCAAATTGCTTGCAGAGTTCATACCCTTAATATCTATGTTGATAACACTAGTGTCAAATACAGTCTGATAGAATTCACCAATTTCTGTTATTTTATTTATGCCTCAGCCTGCGGCTTCGCTCACCGCTACTGCGTTACAAAGTTAATAATAAGTAATACTAGTAAATAACAGTCAACACTCAGTTTTACTAGTTTCTAATATGTCTAGGGTCATATTAGTTAGGTAACTAGGTAAACAATAAAATGCTTTCTATATTTCTGATAGCTATGATAAATTAACTAAAATAGTACCTACAAAAGGAAGTTGCATAAAAGTCCTAACTTGCTTTCCGAATACGGAAAATTCATAAATGAATGGTTCATTGACTTGGGCAATGCTTAGATTTTAATGCTATAATTTTCAAAATGGGCCACTGTATTTCATGCCCCACCGTGTAAACTGATACTGATACTCTGTACTTTGAAACTATAAAATAAAATAGCTACGTTAAGTTTCCAAATTTTATACTAGTCAGGTACATACTTGATTCGTCAGTGTGTACCGTAGAGAATATCAAATTACCCTGCTGTTCAGTAAAACAACGGTTCATCAGTGAATGGTAGAAACAGGCCGGCCAAGCTCACACTGTACCTACGCTCAACCATAGACTAACAAATTTGTTGGTCTATGGCTCAACTAACCAGAAATTAAATAATAAAGTCAAACTGTCTTTCAATATAGTCTAGCTAAATGGTCTATTAAAAGCTAATACGTGACGTCCCACTTCAGCGTAAATGTTCTAATCGAGCGACGTCTGAACACCAGGCACAGCATCAGCGGTCAGCAGTATCAGCAGCGAACGACGACATTGAACTGAATCAATCAATAACTATTAATTTTGTTCATAAATCTCGACATTTTGTACTGACGCTAGGATACGACTTTCACACTGCAATGGTTCAAAATATCTAGAGACGCGGCGCAAAGAGTTTGAATGCCACCTACGAGCGACGTCCATACGCCGACGTCAGCGTGTGACAGTGTGTTATATAAGAACAGTACATTTCTATAGTAAGCATCGTGATGCTGCGTACGGCGGCGTAAGCGGCCGATGGCGTTTATAGGAGACCAGAGCCTAACCTAAACAAAAGTAGCAGCTTACGCTAGAACTAAACTAGAGGCGTTTTCTTAAAACGTTTTCGTGTTAGAAATATTTCGAAACCAAGCGGAGGCCCGTTAGGATAGGCACCCGCACTACATAAAAAGGCGCGATCTCTTTCACATGAGGGCACAGTTCCCTGAGTTTCGTTTCGTGACTTCGCTCGCGAAACTCAGTCGGAACGGACGTTGCTTGTAGGACTTGTATTATTTATGTTCAGTTAGTGTTATTTTTGGTCAGTCTCGCGGGTAGTTGGTATAAGTTGTGCTAAAGTAAGTATGGTTGACGTAAATATAAAATTCGTTCAATAAAAGGTTGGTGGGATCGCCCTCTTTCATTTAAATCTGTTTGGCATAGGCTTTGTAAGAATAAATGGTCAAAAATAGTATGAATACCACACTGAATAAAGCAAAAATACCAGACTGAAAAGAATGTACAATGACTTTGGGCCTATCAAATGAAAATGCCCTGCATAGACCAAAGATCTAGTAATCTTGATACGCCCTATTATGTTATCGGTATCACGCAAATTTTATAGTTATTTTATTATAGTTATAACTATAAAATTTGCTCGATACCGTTAACATTATTTTAGGTTAGTTTTAGATATAATTTAGTTATAAGTAAGTAGTTTACGGGACTAACATAGTCATACCAATGACTCAAAGTTCTTCAACAAGGGAAATAAGAATGAACAAAATAAGGTTTGCCACACAACATGGTGGCTTTACCGTAACTTATCATTGAGGATGGACCACAAAACACGGTCAGACTGTAGTCGCCATGGAGTAAGAGGTTTTCTGTTATCATTGGCACAGACAGGCACACGTGCATAACTGGACATTACATCCCAATTACAACCTCTATTCTTCCGCGAAAGATCCGCACCATCTATTGAGTTTTAAGATAAATAGGGGCTTTTTCTTTTTTGGAAAACGCCTCATAAAAAAAAACTAAACAAGTTAACTGGCTAAGCCAATTTCTTCCACACGAAACAATTAATTTATTTTCCAAAGATGTGAAACATTTACAAACAGACTGAACTTCTAACATAGGGTACCTATGGATATGTAACCTCCCTTAATACTGTTCGTTCTTACTTACATTAATTTCCCCAAAGATCGAGCATCTAATTACAAAACCTCATCCTATGTCCCGAAGGAATTGTGATGTCACCATTATTTGACTTTATAAATCGGCGCAATTTTTTCATTCGTGAATTTCTTTGACTAGGTATACACATTTGGTATCTTGGACTTTTATATGGTCTGAGCTTAGTGGGTCTTAATTTGGTAATTGTAGTAATATCGTCGGTTGCAAGTTCAATTGGCGTAACCAACAAACCACGACTTTTCAGTAGAAGCATTCAAAGTTTTTTTTCGTAATAAATTGAACATAACTTTATTCGCATGTGACCTATTTTGGATCTGTTTTGACAGAAAAGCTTGTAATTAATTGAATTTTCTGGCATAATATAAAGTTTGTCAGTAGTAGCCTTATTTTCGGATATACATGTCAGTTACACTAATTTTTTTTTACGCTTACGACAGTTACACTATTTTGCAGTCAAGATTTCAAGATCTTGGAATACCTACCTACTGCAAATTAAAATGGTTTAAGGCTCGTAAAATATTTGTTATGGCTGTTCATTTTGATGTAAAAGACGAAGTTTACTTTGTGTATATGTAATATTTGTGTATATGTAATATTTCAAAAAGTATGAACAGTACAGAAATTTCAAAAACTGTTTTGAAATGGACAAACCGATACCTTTCATTTGATACGCCAATCCACTATTATATAAAAGGACCGTAAATAATTGTGTTATAGAAATGTGAATATAGAAATATACATAAATAATCACCTAGTGTCGTTTACGAACATTTTACTGTAATTTTCAATTTATTTATCAAGGATTCATTTATAAATACATTATTTACGGTCCTTTTATATAATAGTGGATTGGCGTATCAAATGAAAGGTATCAGTTTGTCCATTTCAAAACAGTTTTTGAAATATCTGCACTGTTCATACTTTTTGAAATATTTTGAAAAACATCAAAAAAATACCCATTCCCCACCCCTATCTCCATAGTTTGCAGAGCGATCCATCTTAAATGTATGTAGCGTTTGTAGATATGGATGTATATTTTACAGGAAAAATACAGAGAAGTCTGTGAGTAGAACCCTTTTTGAAAAATGGTCAAAAAGTGGGTGAAATAATTTTCAAATAGGGGGCTACCTTGCCGAGTGGATGCCGAGGTATCGGTTTGTACATCCCACAACAGTTTATGAAATTTCAGTAGGTTTCATACTTTATGAAATATTTTGAAAAAAGTCAAAATATTTCCCATTACACCCCTACCTCCGAAATTTGCAGAGAGAGATCCATCTGAAATGTATGTGGCGTTTGTAGATAATTAAAGGGGTTGCTCTGAATACGACCTATGCGGCGCGGCGGGTTGAGGTGCGCCTGCGACACAGGAGGTTGCAGGTTCGGTTCCCGCCTCGGGAAAAATGTTTGTACGATCTGCAAATATTTGTTCCGGATGTTCTGAATGTTTTCTATGCACAAGAAAAGAATAGCTATCTATATAGTACCTACCCCTAACACAAGCTCTGCTTATAGCTTGGGGCTTAATGCTGTGTGAATTGTCCAGCATTATTTATTCGTTTATTCCTGTGTGATTATACAGAGTGTAACAAAACGTAAGGAAATACTTTAAGGGCGGGTTCAGCTTCGTTCATAGAAAATGAAAATAAAATATACTAATGTGTATAAAATATTGAAATAAATGACTACTAACGGAAATAAACGTTGCACAGACTGACAAACGGACAGTTCCTTCCGAGACGAATTGCAAGCACGGGGAGAGGCGTCATCAACAACAACATCATCAACATTGTTATCAGCCATTTATTTGTTGCCCAGCAGAAACAAATAAATGGCTGATGACAATGTTGATGATGAAATAAAGGCAACAGTTAGTAACTACTAGGTATATAGTACAAAACCAATGAATACCTAGAAAATAAGAAAAAAAGAAAGAAAGTAAATTTATTTGTACCCATAATACTCGTACATAACATGACACATTTACAATAATAGGCAGGTACAAAAAAGCAGATAAGAAAACAGATACTTACAATTATTTAAACAATGTGTTACATAAAGGGCCAAAAGGTCCCTGTCTCAGCATTATGCCGCTACAAGGCGAAGCGCAAAGTCCATGATAGGTTGGATATTTGTACAGCCTTGGATGTTTTACTAAAATAAATGCAAAATAATGATAAAATGGCAGTTTACGTACCTTCCTGCTAAAGACAACATACTGTAAGTACCTATCTCTATGTGTTAAAGCTGACGGATGAGTCCATTTGATGAAGAAATTTGAATCGAGTTACAATACAAATCGAACGTGAAATGTGAATTTATTTTGTTACTGAACATCTCCAAAACTACTGAACAGATCAAAATGAAATTTGGCGTACTTTTACAACATAGCCTAACTTAGATTATTAGATTACATAATATGTATACCGAAAATACGCGTGCGAAGTTGCTGGCAGGAGCTAGTTATGACGATATGTGAAAGATCAATAAAACTCACTGTAAAATTCACGGTACTCACATATATGCCGTGGCGCTGGCGGATGTTGCGGCGTAAGAATCGACGGCTTAATTTCAACCCGTAGATGTCGTAAGAGCGGACTAACTAAAGAAGAAGGGCAGCAGCTTCCTTCTACGTATTTTTAACACCTCTACTACGATCACCCATGTTCCAAGAAAACAAGGTCTGGCACTCCGAGAGTGACACATGCGACGTCACTGTCCAGTTGCCACTTATTTCAACAAATCATGGAAGTTGGGAAACAAATTGTCAAATAAAAAAATACATAAACAATGTCAATCGTCAATTATGTTTGTTAGATCAGTCAAAACAGTTTTAGTTAAACACGAGTATTGTGATAAATAATTGGTTAATACAAAACCACATAGTTTTATCAGATTCGTACAGGTTATTTAGGGAGCTCGGGGAGTTACCATCTTACACTACTGGTAATGTCAGAAAACAGATTCGTCTTCTCATTCGCCGATGGCGTCGATGACGTAGGTCGTGTGTCATCCACGTGACCGTGATGTCTCGGAATGCCATACTATGTTTAATTATATATACTCGTACCATGCGATCACTAACCCTCCCGCCATGCGTGGTAATTATGGCACAACCCCCTTAATTGTGAAAGGCACGTCCAGCTGTGGACGTATGTGTGCCGATGAGTAAGTGTACAATAATATGGCCCATCAAAGGCCAGGTGGTAAGTAGTGTCGCGCACCGCTATAAGCAATAGCTTTCCTATCGCGTTTTATGGCAGCTCCGATAATACTCGTACGTGAAATAGTTTTTGTTCCCTCGCGAGGCTCGAGATGGTTGCGTGCAGGGGCGAATTAGTAATTATTTTAGAAATATGCATACCTACTCAAATACTAAGGTACTGGTAGTACTTACTACTTCTTATGTATGTTTTAGCGAGTAAAGCCGACTGCCCTATTTTGTGCCGCTTGTCGCAGCTTCACGTGAAAGGCAATGACGCTGTGTAAGCTAGGCTGCATTTGACATTTCCATTTTGTGTATGTAATAAATAATTAAATTTTTACACTACCATGTTTGACAATATCTTCTTTTAGTTTTGTTGAATTGTATGTATTAGTAATTTTTAATTTAAAGTAGGTAGTACCTAGTTTTTTAATTTATTTTTAATTCAAATGTGTATTTTTTCTTTATGAATTAAAGAAATACCTTTAAAATTCATATAATGAATTTTAAAATTTTATGCTTAGCACTTTTCTTAATGCGCTGTAAAATGTTCATGTGAATACATATATATATATAGTAGCAATGTGCTGAAATAAATGATTTTTATATTATTTTATGTAAGTTCAGCTGGGGAGTTAAGGTTCTCGAGTGGCGACTGCGATGCAACGTGAAACGGAGTATTGCAGTGTATTGGGAGACCATTCAATCGATGGACCGACGACACTAGCGGTCGCAGGGAGTCGATGGATGGAGGCGGCTATTTTTGGCGTCGTATGGCGGAGGCCTACGACGACTGATCATGACTGCTAATACCTACAATACTAATAAATGAGTAACAATGGACCTGGCCTGAGATGATATGGGATTCGATTCCCTCCGCTTGTGTATAGATAGATAGAAAATACTTTTAGTGCACACTAAAAAACTAAGAAATAACAAACAAAAGAAACAATTATAACATAAAATTACAATTGGCGGTCTTATCGCTCAAGAGCGATCTCTGCCAGACAACCTGGTATGGATAGAATCGTCGGAAATGCTTGGGGTGTATGATATTTTCTGGACCTGGAGCTAGATTTTTACATCGATTGTAGTCGAAGATCGTAGCAGCCTACGTTCCGTTTCTTGCTCCTAGTCCGTAGTGACTTCATGTAGGTACTTACGTGTGTTAATGCGTACGCTATTTTACGTACAAATGTCACTAGCCCAAGTAGCTGGGAATTAACTCGAGAATTAGTATACATAGTCACTGCTGAGCTGCATTGACCTACTCGAGCGCTCAAAATCGAGCCATTGGGTTTGGCGTGAAAACTCCACCATAAAAATTAATACCTACATTTTCAAAATAATCGTTAGTCGATTATTTTAAAATAATCGTTAATGATTAAACCAGACTACCAATAGGTCACTCACTGGCATCGAGTATTCTTGAACATACCTACTCCGGAAACGGACATATTCGGTAAAGCACGAATTATGCAGGCATAGCGCAATGCTCGATTATTTGTATGGAATCTAGATCCATATTTACAAACGCTACATACATTTCAGATGAATCGCTCTGCAAACTTCAGAGATAGGGAGGGAGGGATGGGTAATTACATGACATCTTTCAAAATATTTTAAAAAATTATGAAACTTACAGAAATATCAAAAACTGTTTTGAGATGTACAAACCGATATCCGGAGAAGCCTTGCTTCTGTACTAAAACATTTCGTGTATGTGATTGGGAATATTTTTTGGGTGTGATGGGAAGGAGCCAAATTAAAGGCTTAATAAACATAGAATTGAGAACCTCCTGCTTCTTTTAAGTCGTTTGACAATACTCAACTGTATTGTACACACACACATACCAATAAATATCATTTTATTAAATGGTTGAATCCCGTACCTAATATTGTATACAACGCATCACTGAGTTTAAACACAATTTCGACTCCATGACTCCATGTAATAATAAATAATCTACATTTTCCTAGAATTGAGCCGAAGCGTGGTTACAATGTAACGCAATATCAAATACCGAAATATCTAGACTATGTTGGAAAATCCTGAATTCACCCCTGTCGTTATTGAATTCCTTAGGGAGTATTTCAGCTGTAGGTACATCGTTGTGTGCGATTAGGGGAAATGGAAAAAGTTGTCGTTTAATATAAAAATGGTGTATTGTATTCGTAGACACGGGGGGAGCGCTCAATTTTACTGAGCAATATGCCTATTTAAATTAGCAGTCATTTAGAAGCAAAGAAAAGGAGGTGTAAATTAAAAACGTAAATAATTATACTTAATGTAAAACGACTTAATTTTACAAGCATTATTATTGTTTTTGCATTATTTGATCAAGTAATTTTTCTAGCTAGCTTCTTATTATTAACTACTAGCTGCTGCCCGCGGCTTCGCAGGCTTTATTCCGGAATAAAAGGTAGCCTATGTCCGGCCCCGGTATACCATCTACCTCGCTGCCAAATTTCACCGAGATCCGTTCAGCCGTTCTTGAGTTATAAATAGTGCAACTAACACGACTTTCTTTTATAATATAGAGATATTAAAGTGCAGCATGGCCTTATAGAAAAGTGAAGATGCGTCCTGGGTCACAGAATAACTACTAGTACTACGCCTGGGTACATCAAAATATATACTCTATATTTGAATATTTTTATTATACTTATGTAAAACTGTCCAACCAAATCAAGTATCCTCCAACAGCTGTTTCTTGTTCCAAACTATTTGCAAGATTGCAAACATTCCAAGACGTCCGCACAAGAATTGAGAGCCGCTCCGCAAGACAAATGTCGCCCGTAAGCAGGGCCCGCGTGAGTCGCATCCCTCTTGTCTACTAAAAATGGTAACAAGACAACTGTATTCACAGTTACACATAGAGATACGTAACTAAGTAGAGTTTTCGTTTATAAAATTGGGCGTTTCACGGCAGTTAGACAAATTTAATCTAGAGTATCTTCTATACTACCGTTTATTTTCTTAGACTGCAACATTTCATATTCTAGGCGCCGATAGCTTGGCAATACAGCGTTGACTTATCTCCTGCACGAAATCAAAAGAGGGGCACAACTTAAAAATTTTTCATGTTTCGGCTGTTTTCTGATTAGTCGGTAAACCTTCGGTACAACATCAGCACGCTTAGTATACGCGGTACCGAAAGCTTCCCGAGCGCCTATATTTGTATGGAGTGTTCCTGATTGGGGCGGTAAGCGCAGCAGCGGCGCGGTACATATTTGGTACTGCATGCATGTCCAGTAACCGTTTGGCGTTTACCCAGACAGACGAAACAAATGAAAGTATTTTCATCACTCGCACCTAAGGTCCTTTTCATAATGGATACGTTTGCCGTCTAAACTGCTACCCCGATGGCGTCGTACCGTGCAAGCACTTTCACATGTACACTGTTGGCGCACGGTCACTTGGCGGGCGGCGGCGGCGCGGGCAGCGGCGGTGGTGGCGATTGCAGTATTATCGAGGTACCTGATGATAATTCTGCAACCGCCACCACCGCTACTAGGACTGAATGTGTCACGTCACCGTAGAGATCGATAAGGACCGATAAGGACGCCCATTGTGCTACTCTGTATTCTCTCTTTTCCTGTATCTTTTTTTGTATTTTTTTTTGTGTGCAATAAAGTGTATTGTATTGTATTGTCGTCGGTCGTTTTAATTATTAAATGGAAGGAAAAAAGTTAACAGCCTTACTCCTATTGCTAAGTGTAATTAATAATATACTTACTTATAATGAAGTGCTCGCAGGAGAATGGACGACGTTCCTACCTCTACATACCTACATGTTTGGAATTCGCTGAAGGACGGAAATGTTATTGAAGTTTTCGAATAATTCGCTGATTTTGAGTTCATTTATTTTAAATATTAATAAATATATTAATTTTATAACTATTTTAGTTAAACAACTAAGTATATTATAACTATATTAATTCTTATAATACAAAATAGTAGTTAGAAGTTAGAATTCGTACGTAATATACGTACACTTGGTAATTGTATCTAACCCGAGGAATATAACATTCTGCACAAATCCTAAAGGGTTTAGAGAATGTTATAATGTAAAATTAGAATAAGTTTAAAAAATAAATAAAGACAAAAAAATACAAATTAACAAATAAATTATAATATAAAGTACTAGCTTTTGCCCGCGACTTCTCACGCACTTTGCCATGATATAAAGTAGTCTATGTCCTTGGAATACCGTCTACCTCCCTGATAAACATTAATATCCGTCCAGGCGTTTAGGCGTGAAAAGGCAACAGACAGACGGACAGACATAGTTACTTTTGAATTTATAATATTAGTATGGATTAGCCTTTTTCCTATAGGAACGACATTTCCCGCGCTTGCCGTTCCGTGTTGCGCTCATTTTCATGTAAACGAGTCTAAGTATAATACAAGTCAATACACAATTACTGTAGATATGGTTCCGGCGTCGAAACCGTGTTTATAGTGGATAAGGACGCCAACGATCACGGCGCGGCCGCACGTTCGCACATGCCGTATGCATGTAAAAAGCGCCAAAGATGATATTATTTCACGACGTCACAAGCGAATCTGCATAATTTTCTGCAGACATGTGCGAAAGTGCAGGCGGCGCGGCATGTTTTCGACATCCGACCGTGCTGATGTCGTACCGAAAGCTTACTAATCAGAAAACGGCCTGGGGATAAACAATTCTATAGAAACGTATTATACGCATTCAATTAGACCTATGTTATTTAGGTTTAAAGATATTTATTCGCAAAAAAGACACGGTCACTACATGAGAATAGTAATTTAGCTTAGAGTAAACAATTTATAAAAGTAAAGTTGTGGTTCGGTCTGTAGGTAGTTATTACAGTTTTTCATAAATAAATGAAAAGGTACAAAAAAGGTTAAAGGTAGATTCACACATACACACACTACGAATAATTTAAACCACACTTACTACAATTTAACAATCTTATAAATTTGGATAATATTCCATAACAAAACTAGTAAGTTCAGTTTTACAAACTATGAAACGAACTTAACTTTTTCAATGTTTCGGGTAGTTTGTTATAATTATAAAGCTGTGCTCCCTCAAAAGTAAACTTTTTTTTTGCCGTAATTCGTTCTGACCTTGTGCAAAACAAGATAACTAGCTGGGGAGGGTTACGTTTTGTTACTTACTTGCTTTGACTTAATAATAATGAATAACTGATAACTTAGTATGAATGGAGTTTTTGGTAATTTTACGGATTAATATCAAATGCACATCTACAATTCATGCATTCAGTCAGGTTTTGAATTTATAAACGTTTTTAATACCATAATTCTTATGTTACACACAATTCATGTATTTTTTCAGTCATGTTAATATTATTTGGTTGGTACCTACTTAATTAATGAATGAATAATCAAAAATATAAACCATAATATTTTAAATTTATTCATTAAAATATTACCGGTATAAAATATTCTGGTATTTTAGAACATTAATATACGTGAATTCATTCCAGCACAGCACCCCTAAACTCCTCTCTAAAATAAAATGCAGTCACACACGTTACACCTCCTCTGGATCGCTATCAGAGCATACGGATTTGTTGCTATGTAGATTTTGGAAGGTACAGCGTACACTAGATCAGCATGTCTGCCGATACTGATGCCAGGGACTAGTATTTCTGCCGATGACGTCATCCGCAAACTCGAGCGCTTAGAAATACCTATAATTGCCGATGCAAACTCCGAAATCAGTAGACGCATATTGTTAATACCAACGCTGCGTATGCTCCGATTTCGATCCAGTGGAGGCGTAACTTTAGGCACATCCAGATAATACACCTTTCTTAGTCATAAAGTTTCAAACGAAGTCGCAGACAAAAGTACCCACCACTTTGCTTTGTTCGGTGTAACGAGTATTTGCTGAACTGTGTAAAATAAATTTAATTATAGTAAACATTGTAAGTAAACACAATTTAATTGAAAACGGTAGTAGAAAGTTTACTGGTAGGATTACTGGCAGTCTAATCCTATTTACCTACGGATGGTATAGAGGTAGATATCTAAGATATCAACTTGCCGACCTCGGTGGTGTAGTGGGTATGCTGCTCGATGCGCTCGATTCCCGCCGAGGAACAATGAAGGATGGCAACTTGATGAACCTAAGCCCAGCATTGGGTAAACTCTTCTGTGCGCGATGATTGAGCTAAGCTAGTCATTGATGGCGTAGTCATACCAGCATTTTCATTCATTAATTTATTGAGTGAGTTGTTTCCGGTGTACACAAGCTCCTGATATACAGGGTGTTTGGAAGCTCGGTGCAAAGCCTTAAGGGGGTAGTAGTATAGACCATCTAGAACATTTTGAGCCACATTTGTCTTAACCAAAGTCTAATTGTTTTTTTTTAGGGACCTTTTACGATTTTTAACCAAAATCCCAAAAAATTCTAATTAAGTGCTGATAATGCAAAGTTTAAGTGGAAATGTCTATTTATTTTGTATGTTTTTATTAGCCTAATGTGTGTTTAATGATATTAAATCATTATAAAGCACAGTTTATGCTAAAAAAATGACTTTCAGACTATTTAAACTTTACAGAAAAAAAGAAAATGAAAAAAAAATGTTTTTTAATGACATTTAAAAAAATAAATAAAATAGCTGCAGATGTTCAGATCATTTTAAAAACACGCTGAGTTATTGCTCTTTCTTTTAAGGTATCATTTACTTAGATATCTATACAATTTTCGAAAATACGGTGCCTAAACCAGTTAAAGTCCGTAAATACTGATTTAAAGGAGATAAGAAAAAAACGTTTTTGATGATTATTTTTTTAATTCTGATGCTCAAAATGGCTTCCACCATTGCGTATACATTTACGACAACGATTTCTAACTTCCGTCGTCGTGACTTTCAGCTGCATTTCCTGTTTCATAGTTGTGAAAGCTGTTTCAATCCTTTGAAGTAATTCTTCCCTCGTGGATATTTCGGTAGTGTATACGAGATCCTTTGCCCGTCCCCACACAAAAAAATCTACTGGGGTCAGGTCGGGCGATCGTGCGGGCCAAAGGATGGGCCCATCTCTGCCTATCCAGCTGTCTGGAAAACAGTTGTTAAGGTGTTCCCTGACACTTAACGTCCAATGTGCTGGGCATCCATCTTGTTGAAAGATGATTGGCCTGTCCGTATTTAGTATGGGTACTTCGGCTTCATACAGGAGTTCTGGTAAATCATTTTGCAGAAAATGCAGATAATTCTCCAAATATCCACGAGGGAAGAATTACTTCAAAGGATTGAAACAGCTTTCACAACTATGAAACAGGAAATGCAGCTGAAAGTCACGACGACGGAAGTTAGAAATCGTTGTCGTAAATGTATACGCAATGGTGGAAGCCATTTTGAGCATCAGAATTAAAAAAATAATCATCAAAAACGTTTTTTTCTTATCTCCTTTAAATCAGTATTTACGGACTTTAACTGGTTTAGGCACCGTATTTTCGAAAATTGTATAGATATCTAAGTAAATGATACCTTAAAAGAAAGTGCAATAACCCAGCGTGTTTTTAAAATAATCTGAACATCTGCAGCTATTTTATTTATTTTTTTATATGTCATTAAAAAACATTTTTTTTTTCATTTTCTTTTTTCTGTAAAGTTTAAATAGTCTGAAAGTCATTTTTTTAGCATAAACTGTGCTTTATAATGATTTAATATCATTAAACACACATTAGGCTAATAAAAACATACAAAATAAATAGACATTTCCACTTAAACTTTGCATTATCAGCACTTAATTAGAATTTTTTGGGATTTTGGTTAAAAATCGTAAAAGGTCCCTAAAAAAAAACAATTAGACTTTGGTTAAGACAAATGTGGCTCAAAATGTTCTAGATGGTCTATACTACTACCCCCTTAAGGCTTTGCACCGAGCTTCCAAACACCCTGTATATGTAGTATATTGTATTAAGTATATCAGTCATCTAGTACCCATAACACAAGCTCTGCTTAGCTTGGGGCTAGATGATGCTGTGTGAATTGTCCAGCATTATTTATTATTATTCAAATAATTTAATTTAATTCTCGTTATAAAATACATTTTTTACTATAGAAAACAAAATATTATAAAATTATTATACAGTAAAAAATATATCAAAACGGTGAATCACCGGCCGCGAAGCTAGCCTCAAGCGGCCGGTGACTAGAGCTGCATTGATCGAGGCTCTTCGCTATTACGCCGTTAACCGAAACGACTATCGGGACGACGGTCGTTGAATCAACATCCCACATGCTGACAACCTCGTTTGCCAAGGTATTTGCTAAGTTTATCTTTCTCAGCTCAAACGAGGTTAACATCATGTGGTATGGTGACATGAGAGAGCACCGCCCTCCGTTTTAACCGATCTATCAGTACAATATCAGGCTTATTCGCAAGAATAGTCCTGTCTGTAATGATAGATCGGTCCCAATAGAACGTGGCACGGCCATTTTCGAGAACTGGCGCCGGTGTGTCCCGTACTTATAGTATGGGACAACAGGACTAGTAAGGCCATACCGGAGAGCAAGTTGCTGGTGATAATTTTGGGTACCTACCTACTTGGTTGTGTGCAAGAGGAAATTCTAACGCCGCCTGAGACAAGTGATGTGTTGAGCAGCGACGACGAGCTGCCGCCGTCGCCCCGACTGCCGCGAACACCTGTGCGGCGAGGCCGACCCCCGCTGTCAGCTGGCTTCGGGCCTGCAGGGCGCACAGCCCCGCGGCCGGCCCCCGCTGACGGACGAGTGCGGCGCAAATGGACTGAACAAATAAACAAAAATGTCATGCGCGCATATTAAAGGGCTACAGAGGGTGGAACTAACTTGACCGCGTACCGTTCAAGGATGATTCCTTTGTTTCAGGCCCTTGAACTGACAGTCGACGCCAACGTGCAGCGACTATCTGATCAAGTACAGGTTATCCAACGCTCAAAACTATTGGATGACACTGTACTTGATCAACTCCGACGTGAGATCCTTAGTGCTCAAATAGTGGACCATCCGCAGAGTAACCAGGCTGTTACGGGGGTGTGTAAGTACTGAGAGTTAGCAAGGTGCGAACAACCCGAAAGTATATGACGGAGGGTCTCCCCAGGAAGATGACACGCTCGATAAATATCGACCGTGCCATCTTTTATAATATACTTTCGGTAATTGATCGTCTTTACCATTTCAGCCATAATTGCACAGACAAAACCTTCGGTTTCCCCAAAGAGGTCACCGAAGCGTAGCCAGTTTACGGAGCTTAGGAGATCTACATCATGTCCTGTGAGGACCTTGTAGAATCTCCCATGCAGCTCTTTGCTCTCCCATATAGCCTTCCTGTCCTGAATGCTCTGCTGCATCACTGGCGCAAACCTACGGTGGTTTGCGCCAGTTCTCGTTAGGTAAGGAGAGAGGAGAAAGGCCCTTATCAACTGCGATCACATCACGATGTATGTCGTATTCGGCTTGATGGAAATTATTTCTGAGATTGCATACCTAACGGTTGTGTAGGGTCTTGGCGTTTAAAAAGCCTCCACATTTCCGTGGGATATACAATCTCATTAACGAAGCTCGGGAATGTAGCATGCGATGAGTGGTTAAAAGTTGACGAACCTTACAGTCCAAGGCATCTAGTTCAGTCTGAGTACATCTTAGTATGCCAAAGGTATAAATGAGCAGAGGCATAACCCAACCGTTGAAAGCACGCACCTTGTTGCCACCCGACAAAAGGCTATTTAGCACTTTTGTTAGGCCACAAAAGAAGCGCTCCTTCATCGACTGCTTTATGTCCCCGTCCACTATTCCTAATGCTTCTGGCATACCAAGATATTTGTAAGTTTCACCCTCTGAGAGATATTTGAGGGACATTATCTCTGAATGTTGTAAATTATTAGAATTCACAAGTTTCCCTCGTTCTATTTGCATGACCGCACACTTATCAACGCCGAACTCCATGTTAATAGCACTACTGAATTTCTGTGTGATATTCAGAAGTGCCATTAGCTGTGTCTTATTCGACGCGAATAGTTTGAGATCATCCATATACAACAAGTGAGATATGACCTCACCATCTCTCCGAAGGCGATAGCCTATTCTTGAATCTTTCAGTAGAGTACTGAGTGGATTTAAAGCTAGGCAAAACCACAAGGGACTCAGACTGTCGCCCTGGAATATACCCTTCTCTATTTTTATCAGATCATTGGTGGTAGGTGGATCCATTCGGTTCTCTGGATGAAGAAGAACAGTGGTCCACTGCCTCACTGATACATGATCTCAAGAATGGTCTCAGAGTAGTATCTACTCTACACATCTCTAAGACCCTCTCAAGCCAAGTATGAGGCACCGAATCATAAGCCTTATAGTCTATCCATGCAGCCGACAAGTTCCCTCTGTCACGTTTGACCTGTTGACTAATGGCCATGACAATGAGGAGGAGCTCCTTTGTACCACGGGACCCAACCCATTCTGAGTAGGTGCCAAAATATTGTTTGTAACAATATGCGTGTTAATTTTTGTGGTTAAGGGGATTTTTAGACTTTTTTTGTCTAATAATCCCCTTAAGGGGAAATCATTAAGGGGTGTTAGACCAAGCCCCGCATTGGCTTGGTCTAATAATCCCCTTAATGAAGTTCACACATTTTCATTTTTCATTTATTTTTATTTATTTTTCTTTTAATATGTACAGGCGCACGAAATGTATTATTATTTCAAATTTCACGTTATTTGCTGCTGTAGTTGCTGAGATATTAAAGACGGAAAAAAGGACAGAAAAAGCGATGCCATAAGGGTTTCGAAACCGATCTCCGATCTTCGAAACCCTAAAAAGGAAACATAACCCGCCATTGGTAACGTCAATTTGACGAGCATAGCTCCTGACCCCGGACGCCCCTGGTTTTCACCCTGAATTTAACATTAATTAACAAGGCAAGCTACTTCTGGTTGAAGTACTTTTAAAAATACACGTTTTGTTGGCAAAAAGTATATGATGCGTTGAGATTACACGTAGAGTAAGATAGGGCCACGTGAAATATTCACGGGAGGGGCTCAGCTGTCCGGTAGCGGATATCCCATGAATGATTTATTTGCAGGAGTTGAGGTCAAGGGCCTCTTGCAAAGGTAGAACATTGTTCTGCCACTTACTGAGCGCCTAAGCATTTTTCAAAATGTAATCATGTTTTCATTTTACATGGGTACATTTTACAATTTTATGTAAGAAATTTCTTTATTGACAAAGTAAGTTATTTGATTGTATCAAATAATAGAAACAAATTAGAACTATTAATTACAATTGAAACAATTGAGCTAACTGCAGACTGTTGCAAACAATGTACAGGAAGCTCGACTGATCCATACCAATACCAGTCGGAGGCCTCCCCAAGGCACTGGCTGCATTTTCCCGCTGTATATGGCAATGCTGACGCGCTGCGCCAGATACTCACCAGCTCCCGGGTCACAAGTCGCTTTGACCAGACGCAGATATTTTTTAAAAAACAGGGAGAGCTTTGGTACCTTACGGACCTCTCGATTCCAAGGGGAGCAAATGCCTAGGCTCTGTCAACACCTGCATATTCGCGTCTTTTGCGCGCTAGGTTTTATTCATACAATTTCATACAAGCTATTCAAAAATTCGTGTTCTTTCAACTTTACGGTTGAATGCAGCATTCCGAATACATCCGATGATCTACACAAGAGACCTTTAGAAAAAAAACATTTTATAAATAAGTCCCTGTATACCTACAGATGTCTTTGCAGTGCCTTTTATCTATCAACTCATCCCGTGAGTACGCACTGCTGGCTATATACGAGTACCACTAGTGAGTACTCCATTGCGTCATTCTCTGCCACAGAAAGTATTTTAGCCATATAATTTATAAAAAAAAACGCAACGCCTTAGAAGAAAAGAGATTCCCTCAATCCAATTATTAATTCAGCTCAATTCCTTTCTTTTAACTTTCAGAGTAATCCCAAATCTCTTTGTGGGATACAACGTTAAGTAGTAAGTTTCCTATTCATGTACCTGCGTCAGTAAACTTGGGATCTTTGTTTGTATGGTAAGAGGCAAAGTTTTGAAATGTTTCTAAATAATTTACCCTCTTTCTTATTATTAAAGCCCGACTATAGTATCATTTTATATTTGAGTTTAAATAGTTAGGTACCACCGAGCTACAGAGCGATTCTATGAACTCCTCTTAAGTTCATAACGCATAGTGTCGACAAGCAATACCAACTATACAAAAGTTGGTAGTAGGTACTTTAATAACAAAGAAAATAACAATTAAAGAATAAGTAGAAACAAATTAGAACTAGTATTTACAAATTGACACGGTGAGCTAACTGCAGACTGGTGCAATTATCTACAGGTAGTTAAAGTGATCCATCACAATACCATACCCCATCACACTCCTGAGCCACGTCTATAAACTGTTCTCACGAGTGTTCACGAATCGTCTCGCCAAGGGACTTGCCGAGTTCCAGCCACCGGAACAGGCCGGGTTCCGAGGAGGATATGGCACCATAGACTACATTTACACAGTAAGGTCAAAAAAATCAAAGTCGCTCAGCGAGCTATGGAAAGAGCTATGCTCGGAGTTTCTCTGAAGGTGGGATGACGATCTGCGTAAGACTGCAGGCAGATGCTGGATGCGGCAAGCTGAAGACAGGGCGCTATGGCACTCATTAGGGGAGGCCTAAGTCCAGCAGTGGACTAAGATAGATTGATGATGATGATGATGATCTCAATACCAACCGGAAGCGTCTTCTAGACGCTGGCTGCATTGCCCTGCGACAAAATTATACTCACCAGCAATCGGGTCACGCGGCGCTACGGTCAGAGGTTCTGATATTCCCAAAAACCCGGAGAGCCTCGCTACCCCACGGGTCTATACTCTCGACGCCAAGGCAATTGCATCAGCTCTGTCGAGACCATATCTGTGCCTCTTGAGATCCGCAGCCAAATCTGCAATAACTGTTCTCCATTGTATAATTTAACACTGATAGATGCTCTTTTGCTTGTCGTCAGGTTTCTAACGTGTTTACAAATGTATCTATACATACTTATTGCTATTTTTAGAGAACCCTAGTGTCTAGATAAACGTAACATAGGATTTAAGACACTACTAACCAAAAACATGACATGTAATCTCTTTGACAATAGTAAAGACAATAAACGTTATCTATCTATCTATCTATTTGTGAAGTACACACTATGGCCACACAACACTATGGGGTGTGGCGAAACGTAATCGGTTTATACATTTTGACGCGTACTATGAAAGCTTACTCAGTCATCTATGCTTGAGTAACGCTTATAGAAAAGCTTTACTCAAACATATATCGATGACTGAGAAAACTTTTATACATATAACGGGCCTTGGTATGGTTAGAAACATTGTTTAGGGTTTATTCCAGTTTTCCCCCTTGACAAATTCCCCTTAAGAGGGCTAAGTATAGTGTCTTGTGTCGCTGTGTCTTTGGCTATACTAAATGTATGAAACCGATGGGATGAACCGATACTGTGGTTCTAGTTTTAGGTGTAACATTTTGCCTTTGACATACTTACCTACACATTTACCAAAGAAGTCGCTATGGCAACAGATAGCTAAACGGATTTGAACCCGAAATCTTGGAAAAAATGTAGTCCCGAACAAAGCTTCTAATCAATTTTCACCGCACAAAAGGTCTCTTGACGCAGTTGTCCACGAGAAATTGTTTCAGAAAGGAATTTATGTCCAACTTGTGGCTCCATTGGGGACCTGACCTCTGATCTTGGGTACGAGGACCAACAACACAATTAACATTTACATAGCTCTAAAGAATAACTAACTATATTCTACTAATGTTCTAAAATAGTACTTACCTATTTTTTGTGATCGATCACACATTTTTAATATTTCAGCGCAACAATTTTATTTTTGTTATCTAGTATAGATTGGTATCTAGGTAAAATATGAATTGGTATAGACTAACTAGTGAGCCACACAATACAATCAATACAAAAACTGAATATTAAAAATCATGCAAAAATTAAAATCTTCCTAACTGGCATCAATGAGGCGCTTAGAAATTTTAGCGTTAGAAAATCGTTAGTCTATTATTAGACTTACATCCCTAATCTTGTATTCCTTAAAATCGTAACCTTAGATGGTTCTAAGGACATCCACGGGCTCAAATACTAGATTATAATTTTGACATATGTATTTGGTATAAAGAATAGGTTCAACATGTCTATTCAAAAGGTTATCATAACATCACAATTATCGCCCTGTCACAGCACACATTGGACCCTCATCATCACACATCTGTGCAGGATTAATCGCGGATCAGCCAGACCGCGGACAGATCTGCTTTGTCTGCGAAATCATTCGTGGCATTTTTATTCATCCCGTTTGACACGTCAATTGACGTTGACGTTTCAAAGCGAGAGTAATTTGCTGGCGTCGCTGTAGGAACGGTCGAAATCGGGATTAGCATAGTCAGAAAACATAATAATAATAATTCCGAATTCCAAACGTGCTATGACCGGACCGGACAAGCTGTGGATGTCGTTCGGTTGAGATGATGATGGTGAATTCTGACCGTATAAGAACATAATATAGGAAAACCAATAAAGTGTTTTTAATTGTACTACCTAGGTACTTTACATCAAGCACATATCCAGTTAGGTATGGGTATGTGCTCGATGGTACTTTACTACTACTTGGAAGTATGTAAGTACTATTTGATTGTTCAGTTCTGTCCTTTTTTCCGTCTATAATTATATCAGCAACTACAGCGGCAAATAACTTGAAATTGAAAATAATAATACATTTGGTGCGCCTGTACAGATAAAAAGAAAAAAAAATTCAAATGAAAATGAAAATTTACAAATGGTGATGTTGAAATTTTAAAAGAGACCTACAAGGTCAAGTGGGTTATCAAATGAAAGGTATTAGTTTGTACATTTCAAAACGGTTTTTAAATTTCTGTAGGTTTCATAGTTTTTGAAATATTATGAAAAATGTCGAAAAATTTACTATTACCCTCTGTTCTCCGAATTTTGCAAACCGATACATCTGAAATGTAGGTAGGTACACCTTTAATTTTTAGGTATTAAATAAATAACAAATTGTCTAACCGGTACCTTTTGTAAGTACATATTGGTATACTTGACAAACATTCGACACCCTCCCTCGGCGCGCGAGTCACACTCGCACTTGACGGAACTTGTTTATTAATGTGCGAATCAGACTCTGGGTAATTTCTAAGAAATTAAATTATATCTTAAAAAACATTTAGGACTTAAAATGAAAAAGGTACATCGTTGGTCCCCAAACTAGGCTAAAACCTTTATCTTGGAGAAAAATTTGGTTGGAGGACTAGATGGACCAGTGCTCCGCAAGTTAAAGTTAGTTCACACACGGAAACGTGAAGATTTGACTCGTCCCATTACGTAATCTACAAATGTAGCGTGTTAAGGAGGGTACTCACTAGCGAGATGTAGCCGTAACAGTTGCCTGTTACTGTTACCTAAGAACATAATGTGGTGCACCTAGGTATGTGCTCGCAAACCTGTGGTGTTTGCCGTGAAGCCGTGCCTTGATGTGGACTGGACATCGCGCAGATATTCACTCTCTTTATACGTAGACTGCTGAACATACCACCCCAAACGAGGGGGTTTTACCATTATCACTACGCTTTGCAGGCAGACGGATTAATGATGCAACTTGCAAGTGAAGTGAAGATATTGAATTATAGGGGAGAGTGGGACAATTGCGAACACTTAAGGGACAACTGGAATAAAATGAAACCAAATTATGTTACAAACGCTATTTATTATTCATTATTTAAATAAACTAATCAGCCTTATGTTTTTATTTTCAATAGTGATACAATTTAGAAAAAAAGTAAGATATAATCAAAAAACAAAACATCTGGTGTTCGAGATTACCCGACACCACGTGGGGTAATTACGGTTGCTAAGTGGGGTAATCACAAAAATAAAAGGAAATTTTAGAAAAATCTTCTTATTTTTGTGCGTACTGCGAGCGCGTCCTCACTTTGATACTTTCTGTTTCGCACTAGGTTCGGGCTCGACTCTCGATTACATCATTTAAAATATCTCCTATCCTTTTCTAACAAAGCTGACTGGTTAATCCGCCATCACCCGCCGTCCGTGATTTCCCCACCCTCCCCTACACAGAAGAAAGCTGCTATCCTTCCTCTGGTAGAGTCCCTTAGTCGCCTCTACGACATCCACCGGCTGAGTTGGTGGAGTCGATACCCACGCCGCGCAAAAATCAAGATTTTGCTTATTTACGAGAAAACTACACAACTTATGAAGAAACTGGTTCTAGAAACTAAATAATTAGTAATAAAATAACCTACGAATCAAAAGATAAACTATTTTAATAGACCGCAGGGTTCCTGAGATATCGACCAAATTATCTACGAAACAGTGCACTTTCATGTTATTTATTTATTGTAATTGTTTTCGCAATCTAGTTTTCACATTCAAGGAACCATAGAAAAACAATTGAATTTTATGTATTCGAGTTTTTTACCACGGGGATCCAAGTACTGAGATCTAGGCCTAGTTTAACAACCAAACCCGGTAGATTCGCCCCGCCTAAGGACAATAGGTGGACGGAGACGGTGGATTATAAAGACCATAATATTACTTTTGTGATTATTTCTAGCTAAATACCTAGTTTATTCATTTAACCTCCTTCACCTCCACAGCCTATATTAGTGCACTGCTGGACACAGGCCGCCCCCTGAAAAGCGCCTTATTGGCTTTTATCTCAAGGGGGTAATGCCCATAATCCCCACGCTGGGCATTTAACTAGACATATTCAATTCATACGCCCATAGGGTAAGACGCAGTGAATCTAATACTTATTTATCGATAATACGTGAGTTTGCATACCTGATTATCTTTATAAATAAACAATAATGATTGACATCAATGGATCGATCGTTTCACACGTACACACAATCATGGGTATGGTTACGGTTCGACAGATCACTAGTGAGTACAAAGCTTAATTACAAGTAACTACGTACATAGACTAATCTACGTGCTCTGACAGATTTAGCGGAATGACCTATGAATATATTAGATAACTGTGGACTGGTTAATCGCCTTACATTGTACCAAAGATCCTATGACTACGATTTGCATTGTACGTATTCTGTGGAAATCCTACCCATCATCATCAGCTCGTAAGTAGGTACTTAAGTAGAATGAGTAGGTAGGTAGTCGAAGAAACATAAACATTATAATCTATCTATGCAGTTAATTTGCATCACACTAATATTATTATGCACTTCATTTATTTAAAACCTCGTTATAAAATATATTTTTTATCATAGAAAATATTATAGATAGATAGATAGATAGATAATACTTTATTGTACCACACAAAGACAGAAAACAATACAGAAATAGATGCTAAGAGTAGACGAAGTACAAAGGCGGCCTTATCGCTATAAGTGATCTCTTCCAGGCAACCTTGGGATGGACTGGACACGTAATTTGAGTAATTTGGCACGTCTGATGTCCAGGGGCAGAGCATTCTATAGAAGCTAGAGGTAGCTTGCACAGTGAAAGATTTGTCGTAGAAAGTGGTAGTGTGGGCAGGGACTTTTAAGATGAGAGAGAGTGAGAGTTAGAAAGGAATTCCAAGCGCTCCTTGAGATAGGAAGGGCTGGGGAGAATAGAACAATATACTGTACAAGAGAGATAGTATGTGAGTATTCCTGCGAAGTCGGATGGGTCGGAGAAAGTGGGGGAAAGAGCAGGCCGGACAGCGGGCAGGCGCGTGGCGGCCGCCGTCGTCGCCGTCGCCGGAGCGAGCGCGCGATGACTCACTCTTGAATGGAATGCTCGGTAGACACGCGTGCCGTCGCCACCGCTCCGTCAGCGTCATCCGTGCGAATTTATCCGAGAAAATCTACATTAGCCACCAAAACATCGCATCCTTGACGAACAAAACTAGGCAACTGGAGATTTTGCTACGGAATGATTTAAAGTGCGATGTGTTGTGTATAACTGAGCATTGGTTAAAAGATTATGAATTAGAATGCATTAATGTGAATAACTACTCCCTGGCATCTTTTTATTGTAGAAAGTCTATAGCGCACGGTGGATCTTGCATTTACCTACGTCCGTAGTGGAGTTAGCTATAAAGAGGTGGACTTAAGTTGTTTTTGTGATCAACAAATAACTGAGATTGCAGCTATAGAACTGGTAGACTTCAATACTATAATAGTATGCATAAATAGATCGAATTTGACGAGTACATCCTATTTTTACTTAATTTTAGAAAAAATATTGGATAAACTGAATGAAACCGATAAGGATTGCGTCGTTGTTGGTGATATGAACATGGATTGGATTTGTCCATTAAATACTGACGATCCGCGCCAAGTCCAGGAGTACCGCCTTTTGGATCTGGCCCTTGATCCAACTTCCTAGCGAGAGTCTCTTGAGATGTTGATCGAGGCTCGATATTACGTACGCTGTTAACCGAAACGACTATCGGGACGATGGTCGCTGAATCAACATCTCACATGCTAACAACTTCGTTAGCCAATTCAAGAGATTTGCTAATATTATCTTTCTCAGCTTTAACTAATAGTCATTATAGTCATAATAGTCATTTATTCATAACAATTATTATAAGTCAACATTGGTAAACACAAATCAGGTGTTGAAATACATTTTATAATTTAAAATTGATTAAAAATTAATAAAATAATACATTCAAAAAAAATAACCAAAAAAGAAATCATACAATAGTCAAATTAAACAAAATTACTATTAAAAATAAATTAGCCAGTAGCTAATTAAAATCAATTAAAAATCAATAAATAATACTAAGTGCATATGTTGGATCACTTAATTTTTATATATGCTACGAATTCATCGTAGGTATAAAAAGTTCGCTCAATAAGCCAGCGTTTGATTTTAAATGCAGGAAGACTGTGGGTTCCTGTAACAGAACTGGGAAGTCTGTTGTACACCTCAGGGCCCATGACGTGTGTCAGCTGCTTGGATGACTTCGTCAATGAGCGCGTCACAGCGGCAAGTCTGCCGCGGGCGCGCGTGGCGTACGAGTGAGTGCTGCCTAGCGTCGCGTATGTCCCATGGTTCTGTCGGGCGTACATTGCCACCTAGTAAATAGCCAAACATGGCAATTTAAGAATACCAAGGGATTTAAAGTGGGGTCTCACCGAGTGGTCGCTTGGAATCCTAACAATTGCTCGTACGGCCCTTTTTTGCATCCGGAACGCGCGTTCCCAGTCGGCCGCGCGCGCCCATAGCTTGGCGCCATACTGAAGCAACGACTGGACTGTTGCAAGAAAACAAGCACGAACCACATCGGCGGAGACCACACACGCCAACCTTCCACACAGCTTGTGGATATGGCTCTAACTAGGTTAGCATCACGTGGTATGGTGTCATCAGCGCGCACAGCCTTCGTTCTAACCGATCTATCATTACAATATCAGGCTTATTCGCAAGAATAGTCCTGTCTGTAATGCTAATGATAGATCGGACCCAATATTATTACTATTAGTAATTATCAAGAGCCTGTATGATCCCCTACTGCAGGGCAAAAGCCACCACCTTCCTTCTTTACACTAATAATATTATTATAGATGCAAAATTTTGTGTGGATGGATGTTTGTTAGGTACTTTTTTACGCGAACATTATTTAATGGAACTTCGAACTGTAATTTCGTATAGATGAAGGATTATACTTGAAATACCCGTTAATCAGTTCCCATGGGAACTGATTAACCTTCATGGGATTGAAATAGAACAAAAGGTCGGTAAATTAGGTCTTGATTTACTTGGAATAAGTAACTTATCTATTGGCTACTTTTTATCCCGGAAACTATGCATCCGAAGCCGAGGTCAGAAACTAGTCAAATAATAACTAAACCAGAGCGAGAATAGTAAAATTGCTTCCGTCCGCAAGCGCGCGTTTCAAAAACTAACATTTCACATTATGTCCCAAAAACGAGCCATGCCGAAAAACATTTTCCCCGGTCAGGAATCCCGTGGGAGTCGACAACTGCAAGCGTACCCTCTGCATTTGGTGCTCGCTTTTAGAACTGCATTCACTTTTGTTTTATTCCCAGCTGTTTTTTCGACAAAAGCTTTTATCTTTTATAGAGGTGCTATAACATCGTTTTCATGGTTATTTCACTATGGTTAAACTGAGCATATAACCTACGAGCTACTTTTATAGAGATACTATAACATCGTTTTCATGGTTATTTCACCATGGTTAACCTGGGCATATAACCTACGAGTTACTTTTATAGAGGTGCTATAACATCATTTTCATGGTTATTACACCATGGTTAACCTGGGCATATAACCTTACTTACTTGTTACTTTTATAGAGATGCTATAACATCGTTTTCATGGTTATTTCACCATGGTTAACCTGGGCATATAACCTACGAGTTACTTTTATAGAGATGCTATAACATCGTTTTCATGGTTATTTCACCATGGTTAACCTGAGCAACGTGCAATTTACTTTTAGAACTCGTGAAACAAAGTTTATTTCACATGTGTAAACAAGAGTATTCTATAGAAATGGAGATGTGTAAATAATAAATAATACTTACATACATACATACATACATATGTACATACACACCCTTACATACATACATACATACTTACATACATGCCTACGTCTACACCTGAACATAGTACGTTGAAAAAACCAAACAGACTGAGGATTAGCCAACACTACATAATATCAAGTAGTCGTGTAATTCAAACGTAATTTATTTTTATTTGTCAATTTGTCTGAACTTTAACTTTTTAGGGTTACTTTTTAGGGACCCGAAGGGTGAAAACGGAAACCTATTACTAAGCCTCCGCTGTCCGTCCGTCCATCTGTCACAGGGCTCTAAGCATGACCCTTGAGAGGTAGACAATTGAAATTTTCTTAGTAGGTGTATTTTTCTAGCCATTATAACAAAAAAAAATATCCAAATTATTAAAGGTCAAAAAGGACATACAAAAAATTTTATTTTTTTGGGTATTTTTGAACTTCGTTTGTCAAGGCTGTAGCTCTTGAACCACAACATGGGCTATAGAAAGTTTTATGACACATGAAACTTTCTATAAATAAGTAACACTTCAACTGTTCAACAAATACTAAAAATATAATATAGTTGAAAATTTTAAGTGGTCTCCGAACAAGTGAAAATTTGATAGTCATTGAAAAAGTTGCCGGGCCCTTCGTGTGCGTATCGACTCGCACTTGGCGGTTTATTCACGGTAATGATATAGATCGTGTCCTAGTCTTTGAAGACTTCTAGATCAGCATACATGCCTACGTCTACACCTGAACATACCTTCCGTAATGAGGAATTTTTCCATAATCACCACGCTTGGCAGGCGTTTTGGTGATCGCGTTTGCGCGCGATGTGTTTTAAATACACAGAAGGCAGCTTCGGAAGACATAGGCTACCTAATTTAGTCTAAAAAAATGTAAGTGAGGCCACTGGCTGACCCGTTGGTTTGCAATAAAATCGTAAAAATAAATAGGTTAGTATGTACCTAGCTGACTTTTCATCAACACCCCTCACAACGCATCAGGGCAAGTGCTGAATACTCAAACGGAATAATGAACTCGTGCCTTACTTGTTCTTGCTTCGGGTATGTTTATTTTTTTCGTCAGCACTATGCTGCAATGGTACCTGCCACATTTACTTTTCGTGTTTTCGCGAGTGCCTGGTGAGGAATTTTGAATTATTCAACTAAGCGAGTGCGTGCCCAGGTATAGGGTTCGTGCAAATTCACGCCATCGAAAAGCATCGAATGGACGCCCGTAGAACCAACGCGTCGACTTAACTAGCAAATATAAATGTTAGGCTCTAAAACTGTCTTCCATCTACTTAAAAATAATAAATAAATAAAGCTGGACAATTTCCAAATCATCGTTTGGCCCCAAAGATAGCAGAGCTTGTGCACCAAGTCATCTGATTTCAGTATTTATATCTTCACTATTATTTAAATCAGCCTTGACCTTACAAGGAAATAATATAGAATATGCGTCGATATTATAGTATGGTAGTATAAAATTATTTATTGAGCCTGAGATAGGGTTTCCGACAGTGTCAACCCGTCCGTAAATGGTTTTCTATTATCGTTTACGTGAGAAGGATAGAATTACAATGTATGAGCTTCATTTGGGTGAAGTAATGTCACTTTTTTGTGATATTTGGTTTCTGCCTTCTAGTTCCCTGTAGCTTGTGATAGCTTAGCTAAATTTGCACGCATAAAGTTGTGAATTATACCTCTGTAAACTCAGGTAGGTTTACAGAGGTATAATTTACAACTTTATGAATTCAAAACATTGCGGCATAAATTATTAATTGATTTAATTGATAACACGTAGATAAAGGTATAGAAAGTATGCATCAAGCGTCCATGAAAAAAGATACTCGAAATGTTATAGTCTCCCTTTGTTATTTGGAGCCCATAAATACTAGGGCTGATGTTACAGAGAGCGTTAATTAGAGGGCTGGTGCGCACGTCGAAGCAACTTCAAATGGAATTTCTGACTCGGTATCAAATTGTTTGTCACGTCATGTCAATGGACATGAAAATGTAGTTAACTATTTTGATGCTTAGAGGATAATAGTACAGCTCTAAGTATAGCTCTAGTACAGTTCTCAGTTTAGATAGACTGAGAAGATTATATGATAGATGATCAGGTATAATATATATAGATAGATGATAAATATTCAGATAATTTTATCGACGATTCAATTAATCATATACATAATAAATAAAATTTCAATCAATCTCTACAGGGCTACTGGTTATTCACAGACACTGCGTGAACTGCATGTTCTGCCCATCACTACGAACACGTTCGTGAAGACGCCGGGTCTTATTTCTTAAAATTTTATGTATATCACGTCCCATACAAAATTTAAAAGGGTTTGTCAGGTTTGTCCGGAACTCAATGAACTAAAGACCGATCTCCTACTTCCACACCCACTGTTAGTCCAGAGCAGAGCCGTTTCTAAGTTTAGTTTCAAATAAAGCCCCTCTAAAAAATCTACGTTAAAACGTAGATTTTTTTAGAGTCGATTGTTAACTACTAAATCCGCGTTAAAACGGATTTTAGACGTTAGGCTAGGTACTTACTTTTATCCCTATAATAATAATATGCCCTAGTTTATTAACATTTCTACATAGTCCTCCGTTTTGTGTAGGCTTTACGCTATCTAAAAACGGCTAAGTAAAGAGAAAGTAAGTTAAATCCAGAATTACTTAGTAAAATTGGGTAACCTACGATCACTTTCTCAAAGGTTTCACACATTCAGTAGGTATACAATACTTTGACCAGACTCAAAGTCAAGTCAAAAGTTTTATCAAAGTTGGACACATAATATTTTTTAAATAAAGTCCTACTTAGCTAAAATCATACCTACTTAAAATAGCGCGCCCTTGTATACATAATGCGAAACCTCGCTTTGGATACTCTAAAATTCTCCATAATAGCATAAATATAAATAAACCGTCTCTAAATCTTCACTTTGCTTAAACACTAATACAAAAAGTGTTATGAAATATGATAGCGAAGTTATTACTTATCTGGGGTTCTTCTTATCCCGAGTCTTTCCCCGGGGAGTAGTAAATCAGAACCCTCTTTCAGACTTCAAAGATCGCACTGCAATCTGGGAACTCGATACTCTGTTTCAAAGATTACGTGGCTATGAAACATTTATTACAATCACCTTTACTCGGAGCGTAGAAAAGCTATTAACAGAAATTATGCGTATAATCTGAGTACTTATAGATTGGGATTCATTGACGTCATCTCTCATGCTGTCCTGTTCAGTTCAAATCTGATCTGAGCGGAGAGATGACGTCATTCTCAATCCCATTATTTAAGTATGCAGGTTTAACTTAATTGCTATCGTGGTAGATAGATAGATAGATAGATAATGCTTTATTCATCACCTTAAAAAACAGATAGTACTCATTAAATATAATGTAGGGAACAGCAATGGAACTGGCGGCCTTATCGCTTAAAGCGATTTCTTCCAGGCAACCAAAATGGTGGTGATGGTAGTCAGATGTAGTGAGACATCTTGTACCACAGTAGATACAGTAGGTAGTTACATAACTATTGGAAATAAGCGTCTTCTGATCTATACCTATACCAACTATTTTTGATCAGACTACATTGAATGAACAATGGTTAGGTTGTGGTTGTTCTTTAAACAGCTACAACCTAACCATTGTTCATTCAATGGTTAGGATTGGAAAGCTGAAGATATTGAATCGGATCTTTATGAACGCTTGGAGGCATGTATCCCCTAAATTTGGAAAAGCGTAACAAACAAAAAATCTTAAACCTGAGTTTCATATTTTACCTAATTTATCCGTAACAACATTACCCGCAAAACGGTGATGATAATCGATGGTAGCTATTGCTACAATCAATTGAATATAACGTTCGATAAACCTTTATCCCTTAGATTGAGACGGTGAAAAGGTACGATCTGTGTCACCCATAATATGAATTTATTGCCCCATTTCACATTTTTGTCGACCTTCACAATTTATTTAAGTGCCAGATATTTCAAACAGAGGAGAGATAGATAAATTCTTATAACTAAACAACCACACAAAATAAAGTCACCATAAAAGGAAATGTCGAGCATCGCAGGAGTATGGAACGTTACCTGGAAGAGATCCTTCCAGGTAACCTTGTGATAGACTGGATTTTTATAATAATAATAAAGAGAACGAAAAAGACGTTAGCATTAAATAAGAAATAACGTATATACTTTGAAGAAGTACTTTGTAAAAGAGTTTCAGTATTATACAGGGTTATTGGTAATCCTCTGACACTGCATGAATTGCACGATATATTGGTTACCCCTCTCCAGTCAATTAACATTATTTAGAGAGGCTTGATTTGAAACTTAATTTAAAAACGTATCTGACCTGAACTAACGGTGGGTGTGAGAGTGGGAGATAAGGATAATTGATTGGGTTCCGGAAAACCGTTTTTTTTATACATCAGCTGTAAATTACAAAAATAAAACAGAATTAAGATCTGGCGTCTTCACGAACGTTTTCGTGACGATAAGCAGAACCTGCAGATCATGCAGTGTCAGTGAATTACCAATAACTCTGTAGGTATACAATAATCGAAATGTGTATAACATTTTCAATACCACCGTCCACCACTGGTATTGAATGATCCAATAAAACGCTCCGTCAAACAAAACCGTCAAGGCAGTAAATATTCGCTTTGAATACTCGAGGCATCAATATTCATACTTTTATTAATTTGTCTCTTTTTGCGTGCCAGAGCATATTAAGCGGCTCTCGGCAATTAGAGGGAAATGCTTTCAGGCGACGTATTTGTCGATCGCTGGTGGTAAATTATAGTAAGCTTAAAATTCTTGTGCTCTGGTGAAGTTAGAGTGAATCTTCTGTAGCGGCACCACGGCTGTGTGCAAACCTGCTGAAACGTCGTTAAAAATAGGTAAATTAACGTGATAAAAACCCGTATTTATTATTAAAACCTTCGGAGCCGTGGTACTTGCAAAAAAATTTACATTTAAACAAGATACACAAACTACCTTTAGGTAAAGTACCTTAAGCTAAAAGCCGCGTCTCTGATACCCCGATCACTGACACTACTGCCCGTGTTTCAGTTTTATTGCTTGGCATAGCCAAGCAATATAAATTGCCTACCTTACGCTAAACATGTTTCCTGCGCTAAACGGTCAGTCGAGGCATTACTATCTTAATGTTGCTGTTAAAACTTTCTCCTGTTTTATGTGTTGCGGCATTTACAGCGCTTTAGTTATTTATGCTTTTCCACGGAATATCTGAAGCTTAATTTAGAAGTCAAGCTGCCTAGATATGTACAGTTTTAGAGTTAGAGAAGCACTTAAACCTTTCTTTTTCGTGACTGAGCTTTTCTTTGATAATTAGGATTGCACGTAACACATGGAGTACAAACATACCAAGGAAAGATAGGTATTTATTACCCTTAGACGTACATTTGTGGAACTAAAAACGTAATGCTCTAGCTCGCCTCAACTAGCTCAAGGCCTGATCAATGGAGCTCTCTTACTTAAATTATTAACGCCTTGGCTGAGACTGCCCTAATTCCTAGCCTCACAGTCGAATTCAACTAGCTGGATGGGATGATCTAGTTCGCTGCAAACCTCTACATCAATGAATACACCATCAATCAGGAAATGATTAAAAACTGGAAACAAAAACAAATGACTGCATTTTTACATCAATAAAATAATCATCAATCAAGGAATCATCAAAAAACTCGGAACAAAAACCAATGGCATTGACGTCCGCAAAACTCGACATGAACTCAAACGAATGCGGAAGGGCACGCCGCCATATACATGCAAAAGCAGCCGCTCGATCGTGTCTGACAAACAAGATTACCGTTGATTTATACCGACGACTTATTTCTGATAACAGCTTTCCGCTTTTCACGTAAACAACGGCCAAATGGTTCCGTTGGAATAACAGAGAAGGAGGTCAGCCGGACGATTCGTCAGCGCGTGTTTTTGACGGACTAAGTTCCTTTTGTTTGTTAAGAAAGCGTGAAAAAACGAATTAGGAATTTGCATTCAAGATTTGGCTTTTAAGACGATAAAACTCTTGCAAATGGATTTAAATACAGCCAAATGTCCTAACTTGTAACTTGTACAACCCCGCAGATGTCCAAATGACTAAGATTATCCACAATGTCCAAATGACTGAGGTGGATCACTATGATAATATACTGGTCAAAGGTTTTTTTGGTTGGTAAGTGACGCTGTAGCTGTTGATGTAGCTACATACAACGAATGTCATTCATCATCTTGATCTTGTATTATTTTGTACAATTATTATCCACAAATCGTAGCCAGTATTCCCACCATTTAACTTCCGTTACGTCAATGTAGCACCCTCAAGCCCCATGCTAATGCTGGCGCTCCAGCGTCGTAAACCAGGCTCATGCAACAAAGTTAAATTGCCCGATCAGCTGAATATCATGGATGCAAATATACAGTTAACAGCAAAAACATAGCGAACTCCGTACATGTTCTGGGCAGAGGAGAAGTTAGACAGACTTTACTCTCAAGTTGGACCACAGCTTTGATTAATGTTACACTTAGCTACACATAACCTCTTTTTGCCGCAGCAGGTAGTGTATGCCTGTTTTATGATTGTGTTAATAATATCGGCTACCTTGACTGAGGATGGTGTTTGGCCCCAACTTTTATCTCGGGTTTTTTTATGCCTGCTGTACAACCAAATACATATTATAGTAGTTTATGCAATAAAGTTACAATCTATAAATCTGTTCACAGCAGCGCAACTCTACCTAGAAAGTTTTCCCAAAGCTCCCAAATGCAATAACGTTGCGTTCAATAGATTTTTGATTAGCTTTACAACTTTAAATCAATTCAAAGTTTGAGCGCGCCCTC
Organism: Eupithecia inturbata; assembly: GCA_963662085.1. Lineage (NCBI taxonomy): Eukaryota > Metazoa > Arthropoda > Insecta > Lepidoptera > Geometridae > Eupithecia > Eupithecia inturbata. The sequence goes on along the minus strand of OY759179.1, from coordinate 7,111,596 downwards.
ATTCTAAAATGTATCAAACAACCCTTTTGGAAATTGTTAAAAGGCCACAAAGGCAGAATTAAAACGCAATTTCATCTGAGTAGGTAGGTAGATATAACTAGAGGCCTTTAACCCAAACACTTGAAGTTTTCTCATAAATATGGACATCACTACGAAGTCGCATCACTATTCATAGCATGTGTCTGCCGACGTTGACGGCTGACCCTTTTTTTGACTACCCTCATATTCAGTAGGGCGGACTTAAGGGCGGACTCATTTAGTCGGACAATATCGTCACTATTATAGTGTCGGGCAATTTACTAGCAGAAAAAAGATGCTCTTTGATTTCAATAAGCTATTCATGCTTGAGCGAGGTTATCAAAATGAAATGTCATTATTTTAAACTACCGAAAACATTAACGTGCTCAATTATTTTCCACAGAAAAATATTCTTGAAAACAGTTGTAGTAACATCGGCGTGGAGAAAAACCGGCGGAAAAACAAAACAAAAACACAAAATGTCCCAGACACTGTCCTTTACTTTTAACTTAGTTAACTTTTTTCCCTAACGTGTGTGTCAGTTGAATGAATAAAAATCCTACTAACATTAAAAAGTAGAAAGTTTGTAAAAATTGGACTCCAAAACTACCATACGGATCGGGCTGTAATTTTCCACAAATCAAGCAATAATCCTGGAATAACCTTGATTACTTTTTATCAAAGAAAAACCCGTGGAAATCCCAGCTGGTCTAAGATAATCAAAGGACAGTCTTCTACGACACAGCATCAGTAGGTATATTCTTCCAGCGTCAATTTATCTCGGTTTTAAAACGGGCATCGTGCTGCGGTGAGCGGCCGCTGGCGCTGCGCCCAGCCTGCCACTGCCATTACGGGATTCTTTAATATTTTAATACTGCATAATGCATCGTACCAACGTTCAACGTTCAGACTTTTAGACAAAGTGACAGAATTTAATACCGACGAAGTGAGTAGGTGGAATTAGCAGAGAGGATTACCCACTGAGTTTTTAGTCAGTTCACTTGATGCGCTGTCAGAACTTGGAAAGAATTATAATATTAAATAGGTTAACTACAAGAATTACGTGTTCCAGTAGTCACTTGAGGTTACCATGTAATTAGTTTGAGTTCCAGTAGTCACTTGCGAAAGATTCAGGATTTAGATCTGGAGTGGATTTAGGTTTAACTCAATTATAATCTGTAACTGTAGTTTTACTGATGCATTCTAAATAGAAGTGCAAGCTGCAAATTCTACTCCTATTTTGTAGGTCTTCTAAAAATTCAGAACTAAACGGACAAACAATTGCTACTATCAATTGTTTGTCCGCTTAGTTCCGTTTGAAGAGTATCGGTAAGATTACAGGCTGATGAGACCTAGGTAGAGAAATAGAGAAAAAATTATGATGATGTCACCCTTGACGAACTTCAGCCAGGGCGGCCAGTCCATGACGGATATATTATTACTAATATTTATTTTATTTTCAGCTTTTACTGTCGCAGTGCTTGGCAAACACCTCTCTTTTCTCCATCGACTCCTTGCGATATAGCGCTGTCACAAGCCATGATGGATGATGTGCGTCAAAATCGTCTCGCCATCTCATACAGGTTATAAAGAGAAAATAATGTACATGAAGAGAGTTTTAAAGATTATTTGTCGGGTGTTTATATCCAAAAACTTCTATTTAAAGACAGTTCAGATAACAGTTTGAGCAACCATAATGCTCGGGAACATTTAGATGGCTTGTTTGCTTTAAGATATGTACACCACCCTTTGAGCTTAGTCGGCTTAACGTATTTACACAATTTGTTATCAAGGTGCTGCGGTCAACTTGGTGTGGGATTAAGGTCGTACGTCAAGCGTGCAATAAATATTCGGTTGTTAGACTATTTTCTAGGTTCTTCAAGTTATTTAGATAGATGATAAGAAGTTTGGCGCGCATTAAAAGCCATTTGCTATGAATCCATGCTAAAACCAAGTTTTGAAGCCTGTCGATTGTTGTTGATTTTAGTTGTATTTCTCTTATATGTAAACATACTCCAAAACAGCAATTGTTTCAAGGTATGTTTTAGCATAGGTGCATAGTAAAAGACTTACAATATGCGCAAAACTTCTTATCTGCTAGCTAAATAACTTGTAGAAAGCAGAAATCACAAAAAACAGAAAAAAATTTAACTAGCGTTACGTTGCACCTTCGTAACTGTAGATTACTTTCTTTTTTAAATATCAAACCTTATTGACAAAGAAAATTACAATTTTATTTGTTATATTATAATTATGTAGATTAGTAAATACAAAATCTATGCATCCTACATAGGTATGTATAATCCTACATTCATAGAGCTGTTTGATTTACCTGAAGGTACGTAGGTACTAATAATTAGGTTTACATGTCTATTAGATGCATTTAATCTACTATTAGTAATTTGCGTCTAATTTAGCGAAATGAATAATCTTGCTAATTTAGCTACACAACACTAAGGCCCGCATTAAGAAAGCTTGCTCAGTTATCGATCCATGTTTGAGTAACGCTTTTGTAGGGCATAAGCGTTACACAAGCATAGATGATTGAGCAAGATATTGCAATACGGTCAGTATTATGAAAGCTTGTTCAGTCATCTATGCTTGAGTAACGCTTTTGTATAGCATAAGCGTTACTCAAGCATAGATAACTGAGCAAGCTTTCAAAATACGGGCCTAAATAATTTATAACTGTGTTTCTAAGGCAACATTTTAATGTAGCCTTCAATAAGCTACGAAAACGAATACAAAACTTACAATGTTTTTTATTGCCTATTAGCTTCTGCCCGCGGCTTCACGCGCGCTTTTCTGGGATAATAAGTAGCTAAGATTCCGTCCAAGACTATGCAAAATGTTATTAAGATCCGTTCAGCCGATTAGGCATGGAAAGGTAACAAAAACGACAGACAGAATTTCTCTCGTATATATCAAAACATTGGTATAATTAATTAATCAGTATTTCAAAAATCTACTTAACACAAAATTGACAAATAAAATCAATACATCCAAGATTGATTAATTTCCATTAAAGATGGACAGTGCTTCAGAGATTGTTGTACAAAAGCTGTCAAACTTAGTTCAGGGCTCTGGATTGGAAAGTTGTTTATCAATTATTAGTTGCTAGAAGTTATTGATCGATAAATAAGCTATCAAAACTATGTACGCTATTTTTATTTAGATTTTGTTAGTAAAACTGTTCTAATTTGTTTCTAATAATTAGTTTTATGTTTGGATAAGATGATCTTCAGTTGAGAAAAAGCCTTAATTATAAAAGCCACATCTGAATTGTTACGGAGTAGAAACGTAGCCTTTTACGGCGTAGCAACATACACCGTAGCATCGTAAGGCGTGGTGACCTACGTCTTAGCATCCTACGGCGTAGCTGTCTACGGCGTAGCAACGGGAAAACTGAACAGCTCTTCCTAGCCTTATTACTCTGTGTCTATGTGTCATGGTCATGCCTAACATCAGCTCATTGGCTGGATTCCTCCACTTGAAGAAAAAATCTAATAAGCGACGATAAGTTGTCTGCACGTTTCACACTCTGAAATGTCATAAATTTACCTCAAGTCTGTTTCATTCCTCGATTAAAAGTATACAAACATATTCAACCAAACAAATCCTCTAAAAATAGTTACATATCGGTGTTTTACGCATATTTTAGAATCTACGATACGTAGTAAGCAAACCTTACGATATATTGCTCCTATTCCCCTAAATTTATTGCGACCGCGGGAAAAAAGTGGTGTTAGGTATTTGAATCTTTAGAGCTTTTACGGTTCTCGCGTGAAGGAGGGCCGTGTTAGTTTTATTGATAGTGTGTGTTGAACTAGCTATCGATTCTAACCCTTGTTTGAGACATGAATTACGAACGTTGATATTGATACATTACATCTGTTCCAATACGGTAACACTTGCAAAAATCTGATTGAATACCCAGTAAAAAATTGGTATGTACAGTCAACAATAGAAACTCGTAGCACAGAATTTCTACCAGTGTTTTTTTCTAGGATTAAAAGTAGCATTTTGTCGTAACCCTGTCGATATCGGACCCTTCTGACCACACATGTTCTGACCATCTCGTAGGAAGTAAGGATTAGATTTTGTCTACACAAAAGATGGCGCGTGTTTTATACGTAGTGTAGAATTGAGGTGCTGACTAAAATGTATTTAGTCTACGTCTACAATTACATGAAAAGCCTATAATTATATCCTAAGCCTAATATTAAACATCTACCTGCCTCAACTAGACTGTAACTTCGAGAACTTTGACGAATAGAAGTTTGGGTTCAGTTTGCGCTTTTGAGTGGGAGTTCGTTGGGTAAAAGTAATTATCTACTTCGATTCCTGCTTCTACATCTACCTACGTCCTTCATATACCATGTACTATATAGATAGAAAATGTCAGAAGTCAAAGTCAACGGACTTGACTATAGATAAATAATGTTCCTATCTTGCCAGTTAGTTATCGTACATAGTTCTCAAAGTAGAAAATAATTGAGTAACTTATATTCCGCTTTATTCCGTTACGGTAATACCTACCCACTTTAACAACTGAGCAAACCATTATCTAAATTACAAATACAGCCCTAAATACAGCTATTTCACTAAAAATAACTGTTATACCTTCCTCCAAAATCTAAATAATACCAACACATTGTTTCCAGCTTTGTTATAACGGTATTCAGTGCATTAAAATAAATTTTGAAGGGTCTCGACGCGATAGGTAGCCAGATAAAACTCGACGTGAAAACTCCCTTGTTACATTTGTACGTAAATATTTTATAGGCGGCGACGACGCGCCTCGGCCGGCACGACGAGTAGTAACGTAACACGGGGAGTGGCGCGATGTGCACATGAGCGTGGCTTTCTCTTCCAGAAATTGCAATTTTATGAAGGAGTAATTTACAAAATAGTACCTAGTAACAAGCAGAAATATTGCCCGACCTCGCTCACTTCAAGCCTTCGCAACGGACTGGATTAAGGCGAAGCAAGACAGAAGCTTTTGGCGATTTAATGTGTCGGAGGCCAAGACCCACCTCGGGGTCGATGCGCCAGGATAGTAAGTAAGAAACATTGCTAGAACTGAACATTTCGAGGGTCATCGCGATACATTGTCCACCATATCTTATTTTTTTAAGTAAGTTTTAAGGTTAATTATATATCCTTAATTATAAGTGAGAAAGAAGCTCTGTCTTTCTAACTTTGTCACGTTTATTTTTCCCTTGTAATGTTTTTGCATGGATTTAACATATAAATTACCAAGAGTTTCGTTATATTACCCTTATAATTATGTGCCGATGTATATGTAAATAATTATCTAACCCCATTAAAATCTACTCGTAAGATTTAAAGGAAGTACAAAAGCTCAATGCATTAGTTATACTTAGTTTATGTGACTGTACTAAGTATGGGTTAAACGCAAAAGTTTTTGTTTCCTCATATACATTTAGCACCAATCAGGCCACCCTAGCGGATAGAGAGGAACTACTCTTCGTAGTATGATGACAGCGATCCAATAGTTTCATACGAACTCTTCTTTTACTTTGTTTGGTGCTCGGACGAAGGAAATCACTCCTCCTTAGAGTGGACCGAAAGTAATGTATAGGATGTTCTATAGTGACACACCACCTCTATGCAACCAACAATTTCAAACAAACTTTGTTTTTTTCTCCATTACTTCCCGATCGAAGGTTTCGTGGCTCTTGCTACTATTAGAACGATTTTGAGTGATTCATTGCATTCTAAGGAACGTAGGGTGCTTGATCTTAGGATTTTAGCAGTACAATTTTAACTACCGCTGGGTAGTTTATGAAAACTTTTTCGTTTTGGTGTTGTGCAAACCTTTGCTAGCCACTCTGCAACGTGGTTCCTTGTTCTCGTGTAAAGTACCCAGGACTTTTATTATTGTTCCATCTGGCCTACTTTACTATACATTCACTTTGTAACATCATAAATACACAATAGACAAAGTTTATAAACATTTAGCGACGAAAATCGATGAATACAAATAGATTTTATTTAATGTTGCCAGAACTTTGTATATGCTCGGAGTTTCTCTACCCAAACCAAAGTTATCGACATAGCTCCAAGAATTAGCAAGCTGAAGTGGCAGTGAGCCGGCCATATCTCGCGAAGAGCCGACAACCGCGGGGGTAAACGCTTTCATGTGTGGAGACCGTGACGCGGCAAACCGCCGACCAGCAGGGCAAAGATGCGCGCCACGAAAGACGTCGCACGCGTGATGACTTTTATTGTCGTCGTCAGTTGTTTTCTCATTTACTCTAACATGCGCACCTTACACTAATTTAATAGGAAGTTTTATGACTAAATATTATAAGGTTCTTGAGTTATGGCAGCCCGAAAAGTGTCATTTTTAACAACTGAATCATCAAAAACCTAAGCCCCTTCTAAATGACCTAGGGCGTTGAAATTTGGCATGATTTTGGGTAGATCATCAAACTTTATCGGAGGAAAAAAAAAATATTTTGAGGTACTAATATCATCGGTTCCGATATAGATTTTCGTGAGAATATTTGTGGATATCTCATTGGATTAGATATATAGACCTATTGTTATAAAATTTCACACATTGACATAAATCAATAGAAAGGTGCCAAGTTTCGTAGCAGTTCTAATCTTAAGTTAATCTTATTTTTTTACGTTCTTTCATTATTTAAAGCAGTTTTCTTGGCAAGTCCAACATAAAAAAGTTGGTGGATATAATTTGCTATTAAAATAAAAGAACGTAACAAATTAAGATAATGAACTGCTATGAAACTTGGCACCTTTCTATAATATATTATCTCAGCTCTTTAATCGGTGAAGCCACTATCCGAACGAACGTGGCACATAAAAAATATGTTTTTGATTAGATTATATTCACATGAGCTTTGATGTTCCCAACAAAACATTACGTACAGTAAAGTAACAAACAACTGTTATTTACCATACAGTTACAAAAATATCACCTTTTAAACACAACACAAGAGCCCTTAAGCGTTTCAAATCAGCTTTGTTCCCTGGGAGATAATATCGCCACTATGTCCTGGATATTTTTTCCTCTGCTGGTGTAAAAATCGCCCACTATACACTTTGTTTGTGTACAATTTCTTTGATTGCCTTTGTTCTAGGGGCTGTACCTACTTGTAGCTCCACTGCATCCACGAGTAGACCGTTGAAAGTAATGAAACGTTCTCAACAATAGAGATGAGATCCTGTATTTAGACTGCACCGACACTCCAAATTAGAACCGTAATAAAACTAACATTTTTTTGTTGTTTCCTCCCTTTCTCATGTTCTTGCATAAAATTCTTTTGCAACTGTCCAGCATTTTTTTTATATTTTATTTTATATAACATTACGTAATTATATTCTAAGTTTTACCTTTACTCCGGCCAAACTCAAAATACAATGTTTGCAAATAATATGGCCCAAATTATAGATAGATAGATAGATAGATAATTCTTTATTGTACCACACAAAGAAAGAAAACAATACAGAAATAGATGCTAAGAGTAGACGAAGTACAAAGACTATGAGCGATCTCTTCCAGGCAACCTTGGGATGGACTGGATGGACGTGTATTATACTTAAAACAAAAGCAAATTTTTGTCGTTGTTCTTTTAACAGAATGTGCACTAATTACCTACCTACTTGTCGATTTGAGCTCTTTCTTACTATGCGTAGTGCTGACTAGTATATATACCTCTAGTATTATAAAATAATGTGTTGCTAACCATAGCTCGAACTCGACGCAAAAACTAGAATTATGGATTTTTGTGTTATACATGTTCACAATAGTTATATCTTGAGAATGGCTTGAATATAGGTAAGTACGTATTTTGCTTTTGAAATGAAAAAAACTTGCACACTTTTTACGAATTTATGAATATATTTTTTTATGCTATGAATTTCATGAATTTTAGCTAAGTTACAAACTAGGTACCTAGAGTTTATTTGATTATTTTCTTAAGCAATAGTCCTTACTCTAGATGGAGTAGGTAGTAGATATTCACCGTCGGGCCAGCGGAAGAATTCGCAAGTGTACCCGTAGTAGGCCCGGCAAACAGGTGAAGAAAGAAAACACAGTGGTGCGTTTAGCCGGTAGGAGTCCGGCATAACCGTTCTTTCGCCCCTTACGAAAAAACGATATCAAAGAGTTTCCCCCACTTAAAAAAAAAGGTAGTAGGTACACAGTAGGTAGGTACTCTTATCTCCTCTTTGAGAATCAAATTAACTAAACTCTATCTATAGTCACCTCCAGGTATTTCTAGCTCTACGTTACAGTTTGATTGCTTTGTGGAATGGACTTGCATACAGACACAGAATAACTACATTGATACAGACAGAGACAGTTGGTGAACGTCCTTGAATACAGAGATTTAGTCGTATTTAAATGGTAATCTCGCCAGATAGACGGAGCTACGATGTCGACTTAAATTAAAATGAAAGCAGCTTGGCAAACTAAGTTTTGAACAAGATTTTCTAGCTCTACGAATATGTGAAGATTACGAAATATCATGGAAAATAATATGCAAACGTTTTTAATGGTTTTGGTCCCCTTGGAGTTGAGACCCGTGGTCCGTGGGGTAACAAGGCCGGAGAGCCTTGTTTCTAAAATTTATCAGAGCGTCCGCGGACGCGTGAGTGATATGAGAACTAGTGAGCATCACGCTCAGCGCATCAGCATTGCTATACAGCGGGGCAATGCTGCCAGCGCGGCTTGGGGACGCTTCCGATTGGTATTTGTATGGATCAGTCGAATCTAGATTGTTTGCAACAGTCTGCAGTTAGCATAACCGTTTCTGTCTATAATAATAGTTCTTATTTGTTTCTATTGTTTAATATATTTCTAGTTTTCTTTGAAACAGATGATATTTTAATGTTTTTTGGTAGGATTGTAACTAATTACTAAATTTTGAGAGTTTTTCTCACATGGAACTCTGAAGACAACCAATTGCAATAAGTATTTTTTGTACATAAAATATAAAATTAGAATGCTTACAACTTAGAGGACAATAGAATAGCATTAAAAGGCTACTGATTATGCCCTCGTAGCCAATTTTCTGCGCAAGACATAATTATAGTGCACAAGTATGGGTGCACAGGTGCACACTATTCCCTGCCTCTCATAATCCGAGACCGACACGACCATCAGGCGAGGTTAACGCAGGCCTAACGGCTTACTGTGCTGTGGTGTGTAACGCTGCCAACATCCTGAATCCTAACTCCGAGCTGCTATGTAATTATTTCTTGCTAGAAAAATCACAATCTACGGGCTAACTACTAAGTACTACGTACTACAAACTACTAAGGCTACTAAAAAATGTCTAGAAATCCCGCAAAACTAGGGTCTAAAGCTGGTTTACCACTAGTTTTATGTACTATTATTAGCCTTCTGATTCATTTCGTTGTCATTCAATACAATATTATGAGTGACAAGGGTATTACCGTATTACCCAAGACCCGTTTATTTATTTAGGTCTTCGCTACACTATTAGATATTTAGGTAACCACAAAATATAAACGCTACAAAATATTATTAAACACTCGCGCGCGAATTACGGCGTGAAATCACGGGGCGGATCGCGGTGCGAATCACGGCAAAACTGCCAAAGCCTCCACAATCACGCGCAAATCACGCGTGCCTTACGAACCAGTGCGACCGTGGGACCAGTAAACCGACAAACTACAGGAACGAGGCGCGAACGCGACGCGAAGCCGTGTAGAGTATGCGAATAGGATCCAGTACTATAGAGAGTCGTAGAAAAACTTTTGAGTTTTTCTTTAATATTTTAAATAGTATGAACCTACAGAAATTGTAAAAGCTCTTTTGAGATGTACAAACCAATACCTTTCATTTGATACCCAATTGATCACTCTGTACACCACACCACACCACACCCTTAAACAAGGTTGGCAAGGGAGTATGACATGACAAGACCTAGTTATAATGTGTGGTTTCGGCCCGAGTTAAACACTCTACTTTTCACTTCGATTGCGAGAAAATAAAACAATCAAAACTTACCTTCAGGAAAATATTGCACAGGCTTTTCACTTCTCTACTTCACGAATTTGTCGTAAGTCTTTAAATATAATTTCACGTGTTTCCGACCGGACCAGATTCATATTAATTATTTCTTTGCCCTTCTGTTCTATTAGCATAATTATTGTCCGAATTTTTGCTTGATGGCATTCTCAATTAATTTAAATACATAAGCCACGTTCACGTCAATTCATCTAAAACTTTTTTAATGTCTTTGTTACTCCGCGTAACCTGATAGAATGCGTGATTTGCGCGTAACGCAAAGCACGCATTCTATCATCTTCAACTTCCACTTATTGTCTGAAATAAACATCCAACAATCAAAAAGAAGGCGCTTTCAGTTCCATTTTCAAATTAAATTGATATTTTATGTTCTAAGTTGATGGAATACCAAAAAGTCGAGTATTTATGTGAGAGGACGAATATACCTACTGGCTGATAATATATAAAAAAAAAAAAAAAAATACTTAGTAGTCCTGGCTTAAAGTCGACTTTTACTCTCGCTTAATGACACACTTTTTGAGCAAGAAAAGTTAAAAATATTTCTATTCTATAAACCTACTTTTCAGGTAATTTACCTTAACAATACGTACACATTGCATTACATACATAACAAACTTTCAGCTCTGCGAAACCTGGCGCCTAAGTAAAGCAAATAGCATCATGTTCCCTATCTTATCGGCAACATTTCTTTGCTATTCGACAAACATACAAAAACTAACCCTCTCACGCAAAATATAAAGTTCAAAATCACGCACAAAGATGCAAAATCACTCGCAATTCCGTAGGAGTTGACTCGAGTATTCCCTCTAGATTTAATATTTATTTGCTCCGCGCATCTCATAAACAGCGAGCCTTATTCAAATGCACTTTCCATTTCCGCGTCGGTTCGAGACGTGGCTGCCTAACGCATTGGCTGTGCAGCAATGTAACTTGAAATTTACTTGCATATAATATATTCTTGTTCACTGGTGACTTTGGTAAAGGAGCGGCGGCTGTATAAATACGATTGCAGTGTATAATTTTGCAGATCCGAATACGTTTCAAACATGGGGTCGTATTGGGTTATATGTAGCAGTTTTCTGCGTCTCGCTCTGGATCGCGTCTTTCTCTGATGTAGAAGGAAAGCCTGGTTTGTAGTTTTAATTAACAAATTTCTAAGTAATCTCGAACAAACATAATGAATAGAATAATAGAATAGAATAGAAATCTTTATTTGTGTAACATTACATAACATGACATGATGACTAAAATTAGAATTAATATTAGACTTAATGCTACACAAAAAGGCCACCAGCTCAGCTTAGTGCTGCTATGGCACAAGGGCCATAGCAGCGCTGGTTTACAGCGGTGCCAGGGTGAAGTGCAGTGCTACCCGCTACACCAATCTTACACACGTAAATATATACAAAATTATAATCTAATTAAATTTAAGTTAAAGTTAAAGTTAAACATAAATGTTGTTCTGTAAATGTGTCAAAATTACACATTTACAGAACAACACGCAAAATATCTACAGAAGAAATAATTAAAAAGAGCTATAGATAGAGCCACAATAGTGATGGTAGTTAGTAAATAGGCCCATTTCTTAAATAGATAAAAATTTAAATGCAATGTGTTTTTATTGCAATTTGTGTAGGTATTGGTGGAGCCCCTGAGGACACCGGTCTCTTAAGAGTCCGGGCAACAGGAGCCACCAGTGTGTATGCATGTGAGGGTGTGTGCGTTTCTCTTATATGTTATATGTGCGGTTACCTATTTATGATTGACAAATATCATTATATATTCATTAGGTAAGGTTCTCGTAATTTATTATGATATTTAGTATCATCATCACAAAATTTTCGAAGCCAAATATTTCGAAAATTTAGTCATCAGCACACATAACGTCCACTGGTAAACATGCCTCCACTCCAAAGATGAGGGTTTTCCCATAATCACCACGAGTGGCAGGCGATGTGTTGTGTGGTGTGTTGGTGATTTCGTGTTAAATTCTAATCAGTAATAATAAAAACGTAAACCTCAAGATGTTTGTTTTGGTATTCTGTCCATTTAAATTTCCGGCGAACGTATCCGAGTATCCTACATTCGATCGGAGCTCCAATATCCCCAGAAAAAAATACCGTAATACCTGCTAACAGAGATGCCGTAAAAAATTGTAGAGGCCTCCTAAAACCAACATATTTTAACCACTGACCCAGTAAAGCTTATCGTGTCTCTGTTTGTCTATCTGTGGCATCGTAGCTCACAAACGCATAGAATAATTAATTATTTTCGTTTCATTGTTTGAAAGGTGACTTCATAGATAGATGGATAAAAAATAGTCAGTTCGAATGAAAAGCTGACATTTTGGGAAATGGTCTATAAGAGTTCATTATGTTATGATGGTTCACAAATATACACACGAATTGAGAACCCTTAAATTTTTTTGAAGTCGGTTAAAAAAGCAAAATTGTTATATTTTGGGGGTAATGGTAGAATTTCCCCCAAATAGTTACAAAGGAAGATCCTCTGAACCGACTCAGCTGGTCCACTTGCCTGGTGGTCTTTCGACCAACAGTTGATGTTGGGTACTCGTTTAAGGTCAGTTGTAAATGAAACATGCGTTTGCGCGATCTAGTAAAATGTCACATTTTGCACTCCGAATTTGTCTTAACGACATCTACCGGAGAATCAAAGAAGCGCTTAGGTAGGTAGCTACCTTCAGTTTTTCCAGTGCTATTTTTTTTGAGCGACTCTATTGACGTTAGCATTGTAATTCATCTAACTTCTACTAGAGGCCGCCACATGTACTTTACAATAATACTTAATTGTTTTTAATTTTAACCGATGAAAAAAATAGGAGGCAGAACCGCTTATGTTTTTTATTTACATATGTATGTACATTAATCGATATCTTCACCAATTTTATTGTGGTCAAATTTAAAAAATATATTTATTAAAATCCCGAGTTGTATTCCCTCGGGATTTTTTTTTGATTTTTTATTTATCCCGTAGGTATAACTTAAAAAATAGTATAAAGATTCCAAAGTTTGAAGTCGATTTTTAGTTTCTGTAATTATTAGATTGTGTAAGCTTCGTGTGTATGTTTGATAGCTTTTTTGTTTTTTTTTTTTTGTTTTTTTTTTTGTTTTTTTTTTTTTTTTTTTTAATTGTTTTTCTTTGCAGAAACACTCCACCGCGTTGAGAAAAGGAACACTATTTTCGTGAAGCCTCCAAAAGGATGCGTGTTCTTCGAGTGCATCCCGAGTTGCAAGCAGAGAGGCTACTTTAGTGTAATTTTAGGTAAAAATTACACATTATCACTTGTGTTACTAAATAAATGATAAAAAAAACGTATAGTTTCAAATAATTTCACCAACGTACTCATAGATTAAGTTCTAGTTACTTTAGGGTGCTAATTAAACTGACTTCTATTTAAAAGCATTATTCTCCTCTAAAAATCTACATTGTCCTCTAAATTACTAAATCAATGCGCGTCTAAAAATTACTATCTTAGCCACTATAGATCTTCGATGTAAGCTACTTTAAATACAACTTAGCTTGGCAGTAATTTTTTAGCATTTACATTTGTACCATTGTTTATTTAATAAGGAAAAGGAAAAACCAATTTCAAGAAGCAAATGTCTGATAGACGTGTACGAAGCGTGATGAAATTAACTACCTACTCACTGAGTACATACTTCGCGTCGTCGTCGTCGAAATTACGCACAAGTAACGCCCACGACCGCTACACGTCAGCTTTACGAGTATAACAGAGAAATTGAAATAATAAAACGTAAGTTGATTTGTATATAAGTATTTTTATAACTCGTGGATCAGAGGATAATATCCCCAACAAGATGCAAGATAGAATATCTTCTTGGTAAGTTAAACCCATCATTCAATGAATTCAATTAATTAGTCCATAAATAATGAATGATATGGAACCTACTTAGGTTTTTATTATTATAGTGCGTAAGCTTCACACTGGGTTAATTTATAAGACCTACTTACCTACTTTAAAACGAGTTTGGAATAATATAATTACTTTATCCTTATTATGTTATTTTATATATTATGGTATTTAATAGGGTCTATTGGATTTTATTACTTTATTTGCTGTCAGCACATTTTTTATGCCTGAAAAAGGTTTTGCCTTGTGTAGGCACATGCATTATTTTATCTCCTAAAATATAAACTCTTTGTTACCCTTTTAGTCAGTTTTAATCCCACGTTATTTAAAAAAAAAAAAAATATTATTACCCGCGACGGAACGTAGACGGTTTAAGTGTTTAGGGGTAAGTGGTCATCTCATCCACTTAATTTCAGACGTATATTTTTGGATGAGTTGGTCAATACAAAATGTTTAGTGGTCAACTCATCCAAAACTTTTTCATAACATTTTTTTTACAAGTATCTTCATTAAGTAACATCAACTAAAAAAGTGTAACTTACAGGGTGTGATGTTGTTGGTTTTAATTATCAAATGTTCATTTAGTAACAGGTGTTTTTTCCTGTTACGGACGAGGTTGTACGATCTGAACCATTCTTCCATTCTCACTTATACAATAGTATCGACGCAGAATAACCACGTAGAGTACCAAAACGTGACTATGGTGGCGATTTTGCGATGACACTGCGATAGTGAAACAATTGGTTAAATAGGCTTGCTCGCCACAACATGTAACTATTCTGTTTTTACTCTTACTGGCTTTCTGAGGGTACATCCACACAACAAGCATCCTCCCACATGATTTGCTCTAGTAGAGTTTTACAGACTACCGTATGTATAGCTCTTAGAACCTTCCTTTATTTACGAGCTTGTAAGGCGACAAGAAGTACAAAGGTATGGTGGCGGGAAAAATCGCTTTCCCCGCTACAGACAAATCTATTATTACTTTATCAGAACCAGTCCCATAATAGTATGCTTGGATCACCAACTTTGAACAGTAGCTTGGGCTGATAGACCAAACGTCTGCAGTGACCGCGTACTTAATATGGACCGTCTTTTTCGCTCCTCCCGTCGGATTGTAGTAGTGTGTGTCAGCCCATTTCGCTGCGTTCCTTGCAACGTGCTTGTAAGGGCAGCGGTACACGGTTGTCCAGTCCGATGCGTGCTCATCGAACCATTTGTCTTTAGGGATATGTCGGTTGTTATCGTTCAGGTTCTTCTTCAAGCCGGGCATTTCGAGTACCCAATAGTCTGTCGACATTATCGCTGCATGACCGATGATCCCGAAAGACCCTCCACCAGAACACATCAAAATATCTCCTTGCTTCACCGTTCTAACAAACGCCTTTTTGTTATCTGCAGTGCTTCGTTTACTTATTTTCCTTTGCAGCATGGTCTCCTGGCTATCGAAAAATATACCAAAGTTGTTCATAACGAGCCACTCTTTGTAATTAATTGGGGCGCTGTCGTTTTTTGAAATATATACGCTGTATAAATCTTTGAAGACGTTTTTTTCGTCTTTTTGGAACAAGAAAAATGCGTATTTTTCAGGATTGATTATTCCCAATTGGACGCCGAGTTGGTAATACTTGTAGGTTTTATCGTCTGAAATAAAAATGTAATTATGAAAATGTAACCAATATCGATAATGTGGCTGTATTTAATCAAAATCGTATCTTTGCGGAATAATTAATTGCACAGTTCCGATCAAAATAAACAGGTAAAACAGCATATATGTACCTTTTTATAAT
Source organism: Eupithecia inturbata (assembly GCA_963662085.1). NCBI lineage: Eukaryota > Metazoa > Arthropoda > Insecta > Lepidoptera > Geometridae > Eupithecia > Eupithecia inturbata. The sequence continues at coordinate 7,095,848 of OY759179.1, read as the reverse complement.
GTACTAGCTTCTGCCCGCGGCTTCGCACACGCTTTTCAAGTAGCCTATGCTAATATTATAAAAGGAAAGAAACTCTGTCTGTCTGTTACCTTTTTACGCCTAAACCTCTGAGCGGACCTTAATGAAATTTGGCAGGGAGCTCAACAATATTCCGGGGACGGGCATAGGGCACTCAAAAAGTGCATGCGAAGCCGCCGGTGGAAGCTAGTTTAGTTATAAACTTACCCCTTTGATGTTCAGCAAAAATAACACCCGCGAACATCAACAAAAAAACAAAAGGTCCGCCCATCTTCACAGCTAGATACCTAATACGTGTCTCACCTCTGAAAACTTTTTTATTTTTATAATGTGTAATAAAAAAACGATTTTAATAGATATTATGATTATGTTTACGGTCCTTATAAACTTATCATTAACCTAATAGAAATATTCTACATAGAGATAGGTACAATCGTCTTCATATTGTTGTTTTGTGCCCAAGTGCGCTTTCGAGATGCCGCCTTAAAAATATACATTAAACTAAACAGGTAAAAAAAATGTATTTGATTCTTCGTCTGGTCGAAGCGACGCGTGACCCGAGATCTGGTGAGTATCTGGCGCAGCGCATCAGCATTGCAGCAGGGCAATGCAGCCAACGTCTTGGGGACGCTTCCAACTGATACAATCAAAGAATAGAAACAAATTAGATAGTAATTACAATTGATACATTTGCACTAACTGCAGACTGTTGCAAACAATCTAGAGGTAGCTCAACTGATCCATATCAATACCAGTCCCCAAGACGCTGGCTATATATTTCCCAACGTTGGCCGATGCTCGCCGGATCAAGGCAATCCTTTCGCTTAACTTTATCACAATCAAACAAAACAAATGTCTCATACTTGATTGTGAAATGTGTTTGCAATAGCTCAGCCAACATGGGGTCCAAATTCTATAAAAATGTCAAATCTAAACAATATCTTGACTAGGTAGTGATTTTGCTCCTTCTGACTTATTTTATGTCAAAACTGATATACCGTCTCCGTTCCGTCGCGGGTAAAAAGAAGAAAAACTACTTTTGTCTCACGAGTACCTAAGAGTGTAAAAGTTGTCGCAGATCAGGGCCGCAGCGCTTTCGCACAACACAAATATAAGCATTAAAATATGGGGTTAGGTCGTAAAATTTAAATGCATGCCGGGCTGCATCTTCTTAAACGCCACGGCTCAACTTTTTCACGGCTACATCTGCCAAATGCGTCAAGGGCGGCATCTTCAGAGGTGCCGAGGCCCCAACCATCAACATCCTCAGCAACACCACAATCGGCCGTCTTAACAGTCAGGGCGCCCTTCGGAGCTTCCCCGCGTGGGACGGTGCTATCGACCTTTCGAACCTATCGGACCTCAAGGCCGCTATACCCGATCCAGGGCCAAACTAGAACCTTATTCCTTTCAGACGCAAGGACAAGAAGAACAAGCAATTATTTAAAGACAACCAGTTTAAGCCCTGATTAAATCCTGGTATTTACATTGTGCGGTAGCGGTGTTCAGGCCTTAAGTGTTCTTAACAATTTATATAATATCTCAATAATATATTATGATCTACACGGGACTTGAACCAGCAACCTTCCACTCAGTACGGGCACGCGCTACCTTGCGCAACAAGGTCGTTAAGGGGTTTGAAGATTTTGGCCCTAACATCGGTATCCATTTTGTTTTTTTTTCGCCGTGCACAATATTACCAATATTGTTTATTTGGATAAAAGACACTAATACAAATAAAAATTGTCATACAAAATAATGTCCTAAAGTTTCTGAGATATTCACAGATTAAAATAACTATATTTTTCTTCATTATGTGAATATCACAGTAACCTGACGCTTTAGAACATTATTTATTATTTTATTTGTTTTGGTGTCTTCTATCGAAATATACCTATAACTTTAACAATTAAAATAACAAATGTTAGGGCCCTCGATACAAAAATCTTCAAACCCCTTTTTTGTGGTATTATAGATAAAGTTATAGATAGAATTTTCCCTGAAGGTGGGTAAAAAAATCTTAGTGTAAGCGTTTATCTGTACCTAAGGTTTTTAGGTACATTTGTGGGTAAGTGACTGTACTTCCACTAAGTAGTTATTATTGCATAGCAGAGTGCTCTTGGGTTTCATTTACATCGGTGAAGTTAGGCACTGAAGTTAGTATATTGTACTCTTTACAATTAATCATATTTTCTTTATTTTTTTATTTTTAGCCAAAGATCCTAATCCTACGTTCCGTAATTACTGAAATATATGTACATATTGTACATGATTTGTAGGCCTTCCAACATCTAATTGTGGGACTATCGATGCAGACTGTAAATATTCATCGTCATCATCTCAACCAATGTACTTCCACTGTTGGGCATGGCCTCACCTAAAGATTTGATAATTGTTATTCTAAATACACTCGACATCACAAAAATCGCACCTACTTAAAAATACTTTTAATCATATTTGGTTATTACCAGGACTAGATTATGGGTACCATCAGAGAGGTAATTTATGTCACTCTCAACATAAAAGCATTGGGATATTTTTTTTTTAAATGTGATAAAAAAATCAAAGTTTGTGTGAGGCAAGAAAAAACATGATTTCTATTCACGTGATTTTTTTTATAAAAAGTACTTAAAATCTAGTGTTCCCCCCCCCCTGGCTTTTATAGCGGCTTCCATGCGATCCTTCATTGATCTTATTAGTGTGATCACGCTTTCTTGAGGAGGATTATCCCATTCCGCAACGACGGCAGCTTCGAGCTCTTGCAGAATGGTAGGAGCCGGTTCACGTGCTCGTACTCGCCGTTTGACATAATCCCAGAGGTGCTCGATCGGGTTTAGGTCTGGACTTCGAGCTGGCCACTGCATAACGGGGATCTTGACCTCTTGTAGGTAATCCCGTACAATGATTGCGGTGTGGCAACGGGCGTTATCTTATCATCCATTAACTTGAACCCATCTCCTACAAAACCAGCATACGGGACCACATGCTCTTCTAAGATCTCCATTATGTACCGACTAGCCGTCAGCGACACATGTTCGCGACCACCTCCAGCTCGGGAAACGCACACAAGTTCTATTTTCCCGTCGACAGAAATACCGCCCCAGAACATGCACGATCCACCCCCATATGCGACGTATTCTTCGAAGCAAGCTTGTGCGAATCGCTCCCCTTTTCTTCTGTATACTCTTTTACGACTGTCGTTACAGAAAAGAGTCACCCTAGTTTCATCAGAGAAGAGTACTTTCCTCCACTGATCGAGTGACCAATCGCGATGTTCGCGAACAAACTGCAGTCGGTCTCTACGATGCTGTGCAGATAGTTTTGGTCCTTTAGCAGGTCTATAGGCTGCGATTTTTTTCTCTCGTAGTCTTCTCCTAACCGTGGAGACGCTTACTGAAGTTCTACGAGCTGATCGGAGCTGCTGTTGCAATTCAACAGCAATAGAAAAGCGATTGCGTAAAGACGTGCTTACAAGGAACCGATCGTCTCTATAGGATGTGCAGCGTTTTCTACCAGATCCACGTCTTCGGATACAACCATCAGTTTCTTGGAACCGTTGATACACTCGCCGAATGGAAAAACGGCTCAAGTTTAGTTGCCGAGCAACATCACACTGCCACATCCCTGATTGCAACAGTGCTATCACTTGAGCGGCTTCTTCAGCGGTAGTATATCTTGAAGTGGAATTTTTTTTGCTTGTGTTCACTTTGAAGTCTGGACAGTGCCTATCCATCTGACATTCATCTGATATTTTACCTGGATCGGCCCTATACTCCTTTGAGATAGTGCTACTAATGACTACCTACTTAAACAAATAATTTCCGAACAATTTTTTCAACATTCTGTAGCAAAGCATTCTCCTTTGTGTATAAATTAAAATGCTTATTTATTTAAGGGTAATTGAATAAACTTTCAAATAATATTAATACATATTTGTTGAATAAAATGTATGCGCTACCTGCTGGAGAAGCTTCAAACATAATTTCAGAGAGGTGCGATTTTTGTGACGCCGAGTTTATTTATTACCTATATTAGTACCTATTATAAAGTACTTTACATATTATGGAATAAACGTTACCACAATTGCTAACATAGTATAGTTTATATATACCTACTTACCTTAACCAAAATAATATGGAAAAATATTAAAGAAAAACCTCTAATTTGGCTACCATGTTACATGCACGCCGTAGCAAACATCGCCGCGGGCAAACTCTACCTAATGATTTTACCTTCTGTGAGTTATGTTCCTAAGCAGTATTGTTTTTTATTTCGCTTTAGATTAGAATTTACTTAACCTATTACCTAATCTAGGTCCTATAGAGCAAAGACCTTAGGCGTCATCCTAATTGGCTAACGATCGTACAACTGAACGATACAACGAGTTTTCGTCCCGCGATGAAAATAATCGTGCGATGGTCCAACCAAGGTGTCATAGGTGTCCTAACATGTCACGCAATGCCAGATCTCAGATCTCAGACAGTGCCTATGTCAGTGCTCGCGCAATGACGCGTCGTGACCAATTAGGACACTCAAGCAATTGGCGCCAAAATAAAGAAGTTGAAGTGACTGATATCTGTGACTGAGATTGGCAGAATTATGTCAACCCATGATGCAGAGCCAAAGATTAAAGAAAAAGAAAAAGAGATTTGTGGCACGATCAAACCTCTCGTACGATCTTCCACCTCCTCCACAGCCTATATTGGTCTGCTTGTGGACCCAGGCCTCCCTCTGATAAGTGCCTTATTGACTTTTATCTCACGGGGGTAATGCCCATAATCTCCACGCTGGGCATGCGTATTGGATCTATGCTTGAAGCTTCAATTCGGACTGTAACGATATAAATATTCAATCTCGTCGTGCGAATCTAAAATGCTTTATTTCCATAAATACAATCAATGTATGCCATCGATATATATGTACTAACTCAGTGATGTCCACACTTAGAAAAAGTCAAGTTCTTAGATTTAAAATAGACATGGAAATAAAGTGCTATTTTTGATTTCTATCGCTTCGGTAAGATTATAGTAAAGAAGTGACGAAGAACCCTTTAGCCTGTTAGTTGTCTAGATGTTAAAAATACACAAAAGAAAGCTGCTGTCCTTTCTATAAGTAGATTTTACACAAAAAGTTCGGCTTCGAAAAATTTAATTATAATAGGTGAAAACATTTTTTTTACTCTGCACCTACCCTGTACCTCTGTACAACGAACGTTTTCACCTAAAAAGAAAACAATCAAGTATGAGTAATTCGTTGGACCACTCTCCTCGAATACTAAGGAGATGCGAGTGAACGAGGAATGTTTAAGCATCAAAAAATATAGTCATACGTGGATATAGAACCGAAACTAATGGTTGGGAGAAGTTACCCTGGTTGGTACCCATAATACAAGCTCGCTTTGTGGCTGCTGCTGTGTGAAGTATCCAGCGCCTTACTTTATTGAACGAATATAATAAATTCGAAAGTTATTCTGTCTGTCTGTTACTATTTCAAATGCTTGAACATACTATTTATTTAGATATTGTGCCTTGAGATTGGCTCTACTTTACTCTCCTTTCTACCTTATTATGATCCAAATAAATAATAGAATAATACCTACTTATAAAAATAAATAAAATAAATAATGCTGGACGATCCACACAACATCATCTAGCCTTAAACTAAGCAGAGCTTGTGTTATGGGTACCTAGATGACAGATAAACTTAATACAATACATAGATAGATATTTTTTATTATGTATAGAAAATACCCAGAACACAAAATATTTTAATTTTACTACACAAAATCCACAGATGTAGGTAGTAAGAGTTTTATACTTAGAGCTTTGTTTAGGTGAACCTTAATCGCCTTTCTCAGCAGCGTACTGGAAGATCTTCCAGTATTAGCTACAGTTTAAAAATAGCCTAAATATGTAGTAATCTTATTCCAGGTCAATAACCTAAATCCATCCATACTATTATTATAAATTCGAAAGTAACTCTGTGTCTGTCTGTTACCTTTCCACGCCTAAACGGCTGGACGGATCTTAATGAAATTTAGCAGGGAGGTAGACGGTATACCGGGGACGGACATAGGCTTCTTTCTATCTCGAAAAAAAAGTGCGAAGCCGCGGGCAGCAGCTAGTAATAATCTAATAATCATGGACAAATAATAATATCTCAAAGACTTGGCAGGAAAGAAATTCACATTTTAGGTACCTACAAGACAATCCTAATTTCAGCTTACAAAGATAACAAAATGAATTAATGTTTGTTTATCTCCAAATTTTAAATCTATATATAAACTCCCAAATTATCCCAATTTACTCAATCCATACTAATATTTTAGAAGCGAAAGTAACTTTGTCTGTCTGTCTGTTAGCTTTTCATGCCTAAACAGCTGAACGGGTCTCAGTGAAATTTGGCAGGGAGGTAAACAATATCCCGGGGACGGGCATAGGCTACTTGAAAAGCGTGTACGAAGTCGCGGGCAAAAGCTTGTTACCTATAATTTAATTTTACCTTTTCAGCTTTCAATGATAGGTAACAAATTTTACTAATGTTTGTTTATCTCTAAACTTTATAAATTACCGAATTAACCATCTATCTGTTTTTAACCCCTCGTAAGCCAAGTATCTAAGCTTCGATCCGCCTTAGGGCGAACATCCTCCATCTAGTTAACGAAACTTTCGAGTACTTCACTTGGGATTATTTATATCCCACGGGTTAATTTGTTTGCGGGTAGGTAGATGGGATCTTAGGCTAAGGGCCGATCAAATAACTTAGTTTATTCGTTCGTTGAAATATTTGTGTAGAGTAAACGCTTATGCGTGATGCTTAGATAAATCGATTGACTCCTCGTTTATCAAGATCGATTAAGAAGTTTTCTTTGCTACCACAGATTAACTCTGTGGCGTGAAAAGGTATTTTCACGCCTAAACGGTAGAACCAAGAAGCTTGAGTGTTCTAACAAGATATAAGCTTCTTGGGTAGAACGGATCTTAATGAAATTTGGAAGGGAGGTGAATGTATTCCGGGGACGGACATAGGCTACTTTAAAAGTGTGTGCGAAGCCACGGGCCGCTGCTAGTAGATAATAATATATAAATCTTGTGCCTTGGTTATTTATTTATTGGCTATCATGAATATTAACAGGCAGACACCGGCACGTCCGTTTTAGGCAGATGCCGCTACTTTTGCCCCTTAAATGGCAAAGTTCAACGCAATCCTGTGCATCCTTACATCCGCTAGGTACACTGGCCGCTTCTCCACCTGAAGAAATATCCATCCACACTAATATTATAAATAGTGCAAGTTAGTGCAAGTTTTATTATTAATTGCTGTAGTTTATCTAGCTTAGTTTAATTATAGCACGCCTTTTTGTTTTATTTCTACCATGTGTGGTTGGCAGGTAGAAAATGCCGTCGGCATTAAGCCCACCTTTTGTATACTTTTGTTAAATGTGTGCAATAAACCATAAAACATGGAAATGATATCAGGGCCCCAAGTCCCATGTCTACTGTGGTATCCTACTTGTTTAAACGTGTATTTGAAGGTAGCAATAAACAGTTGGTTCGTTGACTTGTAGTTTCTATTAGTGAGCTCCCACTATTATAATAGTTGGTTGGTTGACTTGTAGTTTCTATTAGTGAGCTCTCACTATTATAATAGTTGGTTGGTTGACTTGTAGTTTCTATTAGTGAGCTCCCACTATTATAATAGTTGGTTGGTTGACTTGTAGTTTCTATTAGTGAGCTCCCACTATTATAATAGTTGGTTGGTTGACTTGTAGTTTCTATTAGTGAGCTCCCACTATTATAATAGTTGGTTGGTTGACTTGTAGTTTCTATTAGTGAGCTCTCACTATTATAATAGTTGGTTCGTTGACTTGTTGTTTCTATTAGTGAGCTCCCACTGCTATAACAGTCGGTTTGTTACTTGTAGTTTCTATTAGTGAACTCCCACTATTATAACAGTCGGTTTATTGACTTGTAGTTTCTATTAGTGAGCTCCCACTGTCATAACAGTTGGTTCGTTGACTTGTAGTTTCTATAAGTGAGCTCCCACTGTTATAACAGTTGGTTCGTTGACTTGTAATTTCTATTAGTGAGCTCCCACTGTTATAACAGTTTGTTCGTTGACTTGTGTAGTTTCTATTAGTGAGCTCCCACTATTATAACAGTTGGTTCGTTGACTTGTAGTTTATATTAGTGAGCTCCCACTATTATAACAGTTACCAACTGTTTTTTGCCCTACCTTCAAATACACATTTAAACAGGTAGCATTTACCACATTTACCTAATTATTATTTTAGGAAAAAAAACAAGAATTAGGTCTTTGTTGACTTGGAATAACGTTTTCTATAAATAGTAAATTTTTTATCCCGGAAACAACGCGTGCGAAGTAGCAGACAAAAACCAGTGTTTATATACCCACTAGGTGATGCCGTGTGAAGCATGTACTACCTACATACAGCATACCTACATTCGTACATGAAGGCAGGAAGCGATAAGAACTCACTCAAGATAAGGTGAGTGAAGTGACTGGGACTTTTGAAAAATGTTGTGTGATGTACTAATCTAATTAACTAGGTACTCTAATCTAATTTTATTTATTTTAATAATTTGAGTTGGTACCAAAATATTAATAACTATTAGTTATTAATATTTTGGTTAATTTATATTGAATATTATTTTTGATTTTGCTATGTAGGTATTTAAAATTTGAACCTTTAAAATATTTGCATGCTAAACATAATGTAAGTATGTAAAAGTAAGAGAACTTCAATAGTTTTAAGATCTACGTACTACCATACTTTCGCAAACGAACGAATTGATTGATTGATTGGGTATAGGTTATAATATGACCCAAAATAACTTATTGTAAATCATTAATTACAGAAACAATTCGTATTCTTATTCTTTAGACAAAAAAATATGTAAAATTACTAATCTTAGCGCCTAAAACAGATCTGGATCTCTTCCAGGAGATATTGGGGGGTTATGCAGTATGTAAAAAATACTAACAGATATTGCAGCCAACAAAAAATAAATGCACGCTCGAAGATGTCAATTTTGACTAAAGAGAGATAGAGAGAGTTCTTTCATCTATAGACGATTCAGATTTTAGATTTATTTATTTATTGCAGACATATACATTGTTTTAGCTGACCTTAATTAGCTTAGAGGTAAGTACATGTACCCTGTAAGGGCGCAGCAATTTATTTAAACTTTATTAAAATAGATTGGTACATAAGTAATCTATTTATAACTAAAAACATAGTGGTTGTAAAATATAGGCAGAGTCAGCTACAAGAATCAAAACAATTGTAATAATAACTCGGTAAGTACGTCAATTCTTTACTCAGGCAGCCAAATAGCTATATTTTAGAGTCATCTTTTAAAAAATTCGTCAACGGAGTAATAAAATTTAGAAATAAGGTATTCTTTGAGTTTACTATCATACCATTTTCATAGTGAAGCGATTGGTTGCTGAATTCGGCCTCAGGTATTTTTTTCTGGTTTCCCTTGTCGTTGCATACCTACAGGGTGACTACTACTACTTACCGAGCAACAAACCAGCAAAATTTATCAGAAGAAGTAGAGGTATAAACACGAAGCAAAAGGTATTTATATTCATTATTTTTAACTTTGAACGCCAACTAATAGTTTCTACCTATAGGTACAATTACACAATGCACCTACACTACACCTTGATAAGAACGTTTTACTGGTTTATGTCGTTTCGTAACGCCTTTATATATACCTTAGGTTAAAGTTGTAATTAGTGACGGCCTTATGCTAATAAATCGCTATCCAAAGTTAAGCATTGAGCTACTTAAAAATCTTAAAATGTTTGCTAAGATAGGTAAGCCACCGATTGCTAACTTTTTCTATTCAACGGTTTCATGCATAATGAGTTCGCGAACCACTAGGGCTTAGTGCATTGTTACAAAAAACATTATTCAAAGTCAAAGTCAAAAACTCTTTATTTCCATAAATACAATAAATGTACACTTAGAAAAAGTCAAAATTAAACACTGACACGGAAATAAAGTGATATTTTTGATTTCAGTCGCTTCGGTATGTAGACTAAAGTAAAGAAGCGAAGAAGAAACCTTTAGCCTGTTAGTTAGTTGTTATTTTTCGAGTTGGAGCAAATTCCGTCCCAAGATTTTTTATTCTCTAGATAATCTGATATTTTATAGTACCCCTGCGTAAAACACAAGAAGGTATTGACAATTTGTTTGAATTTATTTACTGATAAGTTTTGCAACTCACTAGGAGTTTTGTAGAAGCGTATACATTGCCCTTTAAAAGATACATTAATTTTGTGTAGTCTAGTTGTGGGCACAGCGAGTTTATGTTTATTTCTTCTATTCAAATTATGTACATCGCTATTTTTAGAGAACCGATTGATATTTCTATGGGTGTACAATAGGTTTTTATAAATATATTGACATGGTACTGTCATTATGTTTATTTCTTTGAATTTATCACGCAGGGATTCTCTGGGACCCATACTATAGTAGATAGCACGCCCTTTTCTGCAACACGAATACGGTGTTAATATCTGCAGCGTTCCCCCACAGTAGTATACCATAAGAATAATACTATGGAAGTAGCTGAAATAAACAAGTCTAGATGTATCCACGTCTGTAAGATGACGGATTTTTTTTTACACCATATGCTGCAGAACTAAGTCTCTTCGATAGCTTATCTATGTGTGCGCCCCATTGAAGTTTATTATCTAAGGTGATTCCTAAGAAAACGGTACTTTCTACAATTTTTTACGTTTCTCCTTTTACATTTAAAAGAAAGGTAATAAATTATATTGGAATGTAACGCAGGACAGCGCAGGACCTTAAAGAATGACACAAGAGTTTCGAGGCCAACAGAGGGCCAAATCTGATGATGACGATGATTTTGTTTTAAAGTAGGTATCTATCAAAATGTGGGAGTGGACCTGGTTAAACTATAAACTTTTTGTAGTATTCAAAACTAGAATATTACCTATTAGTCTAATTTTGAACTAGGCTGACAAAGTTAAATTTTTTTTCTGAGGCCATATAATCGAATTTTTCAATATCGGAGTGGCCAATAGTAGTGAAACGACCCTACTCAGAACAATACACAAGCCAACAGTCAGCTTATACGGTGAAGTACCCGAGTAGACATTATAAAACCGACAAGGGCGTGTCGGACCACGGTAAAGAGTTCCATTGCAATTAGAATACTTATACCTACACCAATTTTAAATAGTTGGCTAGATTTCCTATCGCCAGAATTTTCTTTAAAACTATCTACCTACTAGGTACTATAAGGTTTTTTACTACCTTCCATATGCGGCTTCGCACTAGCTATTCTCGGTTGAAAAGTATCTATTCCGTAGGTTGTTGGATTATATTCTACTTAAAGGTACGCCAAATTTAATCGTGATCTGTGCAGTAGATTTGGAGAACTTAGGTACTCTACCTACAAATATGTTCACATCTTCACTTACTTTCGCCATTATAATATTAGTAACTTTATTGAGTATGAAGCAGGATTATTACAACACACTAACACTTTCATTGCCCATTAAGCACATCTCCATGTTCGAGTTGCGCGTCGGCGGCGGCAGCGGCGCGCGGGCGTCACATCGCAAAGGCCGGGTAGTTAGTAAATGGGTTAAAGTATTGTATATAATTAATTAAGATGACTTTGGTACCGAACCCTAAAAATGCGAATAGTATTTAGGTTAAGTATGAGTGGTAGATGACTGTCTAAAAATCCCCCAGAAGGGAAAGAACCTAACCGCTGTCAGATAATAATAATAATACTAACGTACCGCTGCTGCTGCAGCGCTGCTGTCGCCCTCTGTTTTTTCAACGTTCTACTACTCCATCCATAGTAGGTGGTACCGTTTATCAAACGTTTCGATGACTCAGTGGCTTGAAGATTTGATTATCTAACTAATGTAAACATACCTACATATGTAGGTGCAGGGTCCTTTTCTAGACAGTATGTGATATGTATTAATAAGTTAGAGTTAACAACTTGAAATGCCTATACTTTTCAAATTAGGCTTATAAAAATACCCAAAGAAACCAAAGGACCCACTTTTATATACAGAACAGCGGGTAAAGTCCCTGAAATTCGTGCGCGCGCGCTTCTCCCGTACGTAATATAGATCTACTAGTGATTGGGAAGGGAGGGAACATACATTCAGTCATCAGTCAGTGCCAGCCAGTTTGACACAAGTTCCTTGCAGTTTCATTCCATAAAGGTATAATAGGGAAAGAAAATGTTGTTAAAACTGTTATTTGTGTTACTGGCTTCAAGCTTAGTGAAATCTTCGGCGATCAACGTTAATATTTTCAAAGGTAGGATAATTTGTTTTTTAATTATATTAATCACTAGTTTCTGCCCGCGGCTTCGCACTTATCGTTTCTGTGGTACGTTTAAATATAATTTTTATCCCTTGGTAACTGATTCATGGGATAAAAACTAGTCTCTGTGTTTTTCAGGTTCCAGACCCAATCATATAAATATAAAAGGTAGGTACCTACCTATATTTATGCATACTTATTTCAGCCCGATCCCTTTTGAAGTTCTGGTGTGAAGAAGTAACAAACATAAATTTTCATCATAAACTATGAGTTTAAGATATTTATTTACTTCTCAAAAGATTAATACCTAATCACTGGTGAAAAACAAAATAAGCTTATTATCTATGGTTAGTACTTCAGTACGAGCAAATAATCAAAATAAGGAGGGTAGTTATCAAAAAATACTGAACAAAGCAAAATAAAGGCGCAGACACTCCAATATCAACCTATCTTAGTCCACTGCTGGACATAGGCCTCCCCGAATGAGCGCCATAGCGCCCTGTCTTCAGCTTGGCGCATCCAGCATCTGCCTGCAGTATTTCGCAGATCGTCATCCCACCTGGCCGGAGGGCGTCCTACACTACGTTTGCCGAGTCGCGATCTCCACTCGAGAACACGTTTAACGGTTGTCGGTTCTTCGCAAGAATAGACAGTAATACCTATAAGTGTGAGGTTATGTTAAAATGTAGAGAAAAATAAAGTAATTCCTCAATATCTCAATATATTTATTATTTATATATTAAGCTGAATATTGATAGGAATACTACTAGTAGATACTTATTATGTCCCGTTCTAAAGATTAAGAGCATACGGAATTAAGCTATTGGTAATGCCTTAAATTTTTTGTAAAATTGCATTTTAAAACCTATTTATTACAATCCGCAGATGAAAACACTAAAGAAGTTTCGCTAACAACTTGTGATGACAACAGTTGCGAAGCTATCTGCAAGAGATTTGGATACAAAAATGGACGCTGTATTGATGGCCAGTGCATGTGTTTTTACTACGGACGCGCAAGTAAGTAATAAATGTATTTATTTTTAATTGACTTCAAACAAGGAGGGAGTTATTTGTTTAGCTGTATTGTATATTTTTTAGACGACCGACTAACCTTCGCACGGTCTGGTGTGAAGTATAGGAATACAAATTTCTAACACATAGTTACCTATCGAGGGTTAACAGCGAAAACCAGTTATGAATGCGGTGATATCAGTTTTGAGATATTCGATTTCTAAAGTTTGTGCCGATGTCACTTGCTAATCCATCAATAGCTTTGGTATTGTATTAAATATAATGTAACAATATATCTATTAGGATGAAGTTTTGTATAGTTTCAGTAATAATTATGAGCCAGAATTCTTTATAATAGGAAAATTATGAGCAAGGTCGCGCAGCTAGCATGTTTTACCTGTTAACTTTGATAATGCTGTTTTAGCGAAGTTATTAGTGTTTGAGATAGTTTATTATTGAAATATTAAAGAAAACATGTAATTAATGAAAAATAACTGCATTTTATGTCACATTAAGACGAGTAAACTAATTGATTTATCCCTCGATAAAAATATCTAGTAGGTTTTGCCTGATAGGTACTGTTTAAAATTATAAGGAGCTTGGTACTTTAAAATGAAAAACAGTTAAATGCCAAATTATGTTAATTTGTATACTTAAATCAAATTTCAATCAGCTTTGACAATTATTTGTCTTCCCCCCTTTCAGATTAATTATTAATTAGGCTGGGAATTTATCCCCAGGGGCGGCTCTAGCCCCTGTAGTGCCCGTGTGCAACATAGACCCAGGTGTAATGGATAGGTACCAAGGCCTCCTTAACAATAGCAGTAGCCAAGCCGCATAAAGTTTAAAAAAATCCAAAGGACAACAAGAAATCAACTGCAAGCGAAGAGAGCCGCAAAAATTTTCATACTTTTGAATAGCATTATTGCGGTGGTTGTCAGAGTTGGGCAGATTGTTTTGGCGGCGGGGTTAGCATTAAGGCAAGGAAGGAATGATAACAGCAAACAGAACGAGCAGCGAGATTTTTGCGATTTTTCCGGCAGCGGGCAACAAAACAAAAGGAAAAGCAAAAGGAAAATGGCGGCAAGCGGAGAGAGCTGCCGAAATTTTTGAGAATGATTGTGTTGGTTGATAAAAAAATTAAAAGAGCAAGTGAAGTAACGCTGAACAAAGAGAGCCCGACATAAAAAAAAGTTGAGGACATTACGGCGAATCGTGGAACTTTTTGCGGATGTCGGTAAAAAGTTAGCCCGGTTTTTTTTTTAATTATGGATGGTAAAACCATAGAAATAACGACAAAGGAGTAAAAGGTTTTGAGACTTTTCAGCAGCGGTTCGACAGAAAATTTTACGAAGTCAAAAATAACACAATAAAAATTGAGTCTATGGCATTTGGTGTTTTAGGCAACGTCGCCTACCACGCCGAGTTGCGCTTGCGCAACCCGCGCTTCTCTCAGAAGTCATCAAAACCCATAAAACTATTACTTTTCGCTGTAAACAGATTGTCAGACATTCGCGTTATGGCGCCTCACCCTGCACATCCCTGTTAATTTGTAACACATATTACTGTGATCATCTAGTGAAAATTTTAGCCTCCTATGTTGATTAGAAAAGGGTGCTCAACGACTGTGAAATATCAAAATTTTAGGAAAAACTAAATTTAAGAACAAGTCAAAATATTTAGGTATTTCGAATTATAATCTCAAATATTATTTATTTTATTTAAAAAATAAGTAGTCATTGAACAGATTGAACCACATACAAAGCCACTTAGAAAAGTAATTATAAAATTTTCAGTCTCTTTTTGATCACATAATGAACATTCATTTCGACGAATCATCCTTAGCTTCTTCCTAAAATCATAATAATGATTTTATACCTGTTTCTGCACCATAAACTACATAACTACAAGTAAGTTTTTATACCTATCCAATTAATATATTAGGTACCAGCTTCTGCCCGCGGCTTCACACGCGCTTTTTAAGTAGGTGCCTAGCCTATGTATCCGTCCCCGGGATATAGTTTACCCCCATGCCGTTCAGGCGCTTAGGCGTGGAAAGGCAACAGACAGATGACAGTACTTTCGCTTTTATAATATAAGTAGGGATAAATTATCACTGTTCTCACTTGAACTGCCTTTCGCGCAGCGGAAGCTGCGGTGCGACGTGCGCGACATGAAAATAAAACGTCAAGTTCGATTCAAACTCGCGCACCAAGCGTAACGTATACTATTAGGTCCTTACATATGAAATTGGCGTTTTTCGTACTGGCCACTTTAATCACAAATTTCTCCTCTTTGGTAAGGAATTCCAAATTCAAATTTGTACAGCTATAGACTCATGTATTTGTGCTTCGATGATCGTCATTCATTTGTTTTGTTTCTTCTGTTTTTTTCTGTTTGCGTCACTCATTTTACAAAATGGAAAACTTAAAATATCGCATTATTTACGAGTACGAGTTCCGCCGTGGCACTAGTGCTGCGGAAACAACTCGAAGGGTGAATGATGTGTATGGCGGTCGTGTTGCAAAAGAAAACACAGTTCGTTTTTGGTTCCAACGTTTTCGTTCTGGAAATTTTGACCTGCAGAACAAGCCCCGTGGACGGCCTGAGACTCAAGTTGATAATGAAGAGTTGAAGGCTATTGTGGAAGCGGATCCATCGCAAACCACGTCCGAGTTAGCTGCAGGCTGCGATGTTAGTGATAAAACTGTTTTAATTCACTTGAAGCAAATTGGGAAGATTAAAAAGCTTGAAAGGTGGGTACCTCACGAATTGACTGAAGCAAACCGGCAAACGCGCGTCGACTGCTGCGTTACATTACTAAACCGGCACAATAATGAAGGTATTTTAAACCGAATCATTACCTGTGATGAAAAATGGGTTCTTTACGATAATCGGAAGCGCTCAGCGCAATGGCTGGATCCTGGCCAGCCAGCCAAATCCTGCCCCAAGCGAAAATTAACCCCAAAAAAGTTACTTGTAAGCGTTTGGTGGACTAGTGCCGGTATTGTTCATTACAGTTTTCTCAAATCTGGCCAGACTATTACGGCTGATGTCTATTGTCAGCAATTGCAAACCATGATGGAAAAGCTAGCGGCTAAACAACCTAGGCTGGTCAATCGCTCCACGCCACTGCTGCTTCACGACAACGCTAGACCACACACTGCGCAACAGACGGCTACTAAATTAGAAGAGCTTCAATTGGAAAGTCTAAGACATCCTCCGTACTCCCCGGACCTTGCTCCAACAGATTACCATTTTTTTCGAAATTTGGATAACTTCTTGCAAGGGAAAAAATTCAACTCCGATGGGGCAGTCCAAATCGCCTTCAAAGATTTTATTGATTCCCGTCCGACTGGTTTTTTTAGTAAAGGGATCAATGAACTACCTATAAGATGGCAAAAGTGCATAGAAAATAATGGTTCATACTTTGATTAATTAAATATATTATATTAAAAAATATTCGACTTTTTGTTCCTCCCATACAAAACGCCAATTTCATATGTAAGGACCTAATATTATTAAGACCTTGTTTCTTGCCAAATATCATGATTCTAGGTCAACGGGAAGTAGGCTAGGTACCCTATAGGTTCTGGTCCATGGCGAGAAACAAGAGTTTTTTTTGTGAATAAACTACAAATTTACATTTTTTCGGATTTTTTCCTTTATTTTTACTATAAGACCTTGCTTCTTGCCAAATTTTATGATTCTAGGTCAACGGGAAGTACCCTATAGGTTTTGGTTCATGGCGAGAATCAAGCGTATTTTTTTTGTGAATAAACTACAAATTTACGGTTTTCTGACTTTTCTTTTACTTGTGCTAAAATACCTTGCTTCTTGCCAAATTTTATGATACTACGAGTAGGTCAACGGGAAGTACCCTATAGGTTTTGGTCCGTGGCGAGAATCAAAAGCATTTTTTTAGTGAATAAACTACAAATTTACGGTTTCCGGATTTTTTCCTTTACTTGTGCTATATGACTTTGCTTCTTGCCAAATTTCATGATTCTAGGTCAATGTTAGTTGTATTTTATATATAATATAGGTTTTGTGTGCAAGTGATGCCCTTGGAAATATCAAAACTTTCGGACATAAACGGCTGTACCTTTTGATTGCGTCGACTAACAAGTTTTATTTATATCAGGGCTCTAAGAGGTTACGGACTTGAGTGTTTATTTGAACACGATACCTCCACGCATTCCTGAGAAGGGAGTTGACAGACGGATAGACAGACAGACAGACGGGCAACAAAGTGATCGTATAAGGATTCCTTTTTTCTTTTTGAGGTACGGAACCCTAACAATGGGTATTTTTTGTAATAGCTGCTTTTTTACAATTAATTTTAGGCGATATCACAATACAATGTTCCTATAGGAACATTGTTCCTATAGGAACATTGTAAGCCTTTTATTTCCAAAATGGAACATTTTCTAAATTATCATAGAAATATCTATGATAATTTAGAAAATGTTCCACCAGCCTTTTATTTCCGAAATGGTAATAAAAGGCTTACCTATACTTACCATTAATAGGTACCTATAGCTGGCACATACCTAAGTAGTTTTGCGACCATGGAAATTATTAGCTTTTTGCTATCATTCTTTACAACTGCCGAAAAACTGTTGTACAGTTTGGCAGAAACTTTATAAAGTATTGTACTTTTAGTTTGAAAAAAAAAAACAAAAAGAATAACTGTCAATCAATTGTTGTTTTAGAGTCAAATGTGCTTTAACTACGAACGCACAGGTAGGTCCATAAGTGTATTTTTAAATTACCCACGTAGTGTTGTATGTACTATGTTATTTCCTTGTAATATGATAAGTCTGGCTAGACTAGTTTCGCTGAATCCACAGCCGTCCACAGCACCGTCATTCTTAGAAAATAAGTGGTTACGAGGTTACACTCTGGTGGTCCTGAGTCTGTCTGAGAACGCAGAAAAAATAAAAAACCGCTAAAATATTTGAATTTCGCGTAAATCTGTGTCAGATTCCGTGTCGATGACTTGATAACGAAAAGTCCGTTCCCAAAACGATTACGATGACTTGGAAAGCTCCTTGCTATGTAGTGCTAGCAGCTTTATAAGAGGCCTCTGTGTTGAGGAAGATTGCAAATGCTACGACATCAAACCTTTAAAAAGTACCTACCTTGTCTTGTTTTAATCAGTTACAATTACAAATGTATAAATTATGATATTATTATCATAAGTAATATTTAAGAATATTACGTGCCATTGTAATAAAATTTTTTAATGTGTCTGACGTGTAATATTATCAATAAATGAGTATGAGTATGAAGAATATATTCATTCCATTTTTACGTACCTACTTGCCTATACTTAGTGTCCAAGCGTTGGGCAAAGGCCTTCTTCCCCTTTTGCCCAACGGTTGGACAAATGAGGCACCTAATCCCAGCTTTATCTCCCATCTAGGTAAGAAATAAAAAATCTACTTTTAAGTATTAAATTGTGTTATGCATGTTAATAAATGTATAACTATGTAAAAACCAACGCGTACTTTCAGAACACGATATTGAAGAGGTCCGTTCCCAAAACGATTGCGATGACTCGACATGCTATGCGACGTGTATTGGTAGCGGCTCCATAGGAGGCATCTGTGCTGGGGACTTCTGCTATTGCTACACCTTCAAACCTTTAAAAGGTACCTTGTCTTTAGAACAGCGGTTCTCAAACTTTTTTAGCGACGGAACCCTTTTTGGAAACAAAATATTTGACTTAGCCCTAGTGACGAAATTGACATATTTCCTAAATGTGTAAACGCAGTCAAAATAGCTTTGTTTTTACGCCAATACGAACACAAAGACCATAATGACCGTCTCTCAGAGCTCTCGGAGAGTATTTTTAAGGTTTCATAAACTCATTTAAAACTTGTTGCTTTGGTACACACTCTGTCCAAATCAAGCAGTAGGTAAGTAATAACGACCAGCGGAGCAAGCGGCCATTGTCTGGGTTGCGTTTAAATAAGTATTAGCGTTTTTACGGGGGCTGAACGATATAAATAGATTCAGAACTTGAGGGGACAAATATCAGTAACCGGCGAGCAGAGCGAACCGCAATTTTGAACAGACTTTTTTTGGGGTTGGTATATATATAGTGTCAGCAACTGAGCGGGCAAACATCAGTAAGTGGCTAGCGGCGCGAGCCATGATGTATTGTAAAGATAATAAACGTATTTTACCGAGAAGGTAAATAGTGACAGAAACCGCGTGTTAAAAAGTAGGACAAAAAAAAAACGATTCCTAAGTATGCCGCCCTAGGCTGAAGCATACTCAGCTGCTGGTAAATCCCTGAGGCCTAAAATCTAAAGTTGCGCCGCGCCTATCCAGTCCGGTAGTAGATAAGTTCCGTGATCACTGCGCGCCTCACAGCTCGAATTAAAGAGAAGTATTAACTTAAAATTATTAGCTACTGGCGTATAATATTTAATAATTTATACAACCTTATTCTCCTTAGTATATTGTTTAATTATGACCATGTTTAATTACGTATTGTTTAATTATGGTATTTCTGCGGAGCCCCTAGAGAGGTTTTTCGGAGGGCTCCGACAAGCCTCTATATGTCTATGTCGAGTATGACTGCTTTAGAAGAATATTTACACTCCATTTTTGAGTACCTCTACCTGCCTGTAGCGCCCAACCGTTGGGCAAAGTCACAAACTCTCGCTTAATATAAACTTTCTTTCAGAACTCAAGCCTAAAATATCCTTTTCACTGGCCGACTCTTGCAACTCCCAAGCATGCGACCAGCTATGCCGCATATTCGGGTTTCCAGGCGGCGCGTGTGTGGGAGACGATTGTGAATGTAACAGCTTTAAACCTTTACAAGGTATGAGGATTATAGAGCTCCGGGGCGAAAAACAAGTTTTCCGACTATTTTCTGGCCTTATTCCCTCCATTCATCATCATCATATCAGCCGAAGGACGTCCACTGCTCGACATAGGCATCCCCAAAGATCGCCACAACCACGGTAGTAGGCACTAACTAATTATCTGGGGGCCAATTCTATTAACCAGTCACTTAACTATGACAATTTGACAAGGTATCTTCGCAATGGTCGCGTCGTAACGTAGAATCCTGAAATGAAAGAACGCACATAGAATCCTTAGAATTTAGATGAATGAAACTCTAGATATACTGCGTGCGCGTGCGCACGGAGAGATTGATAGATTGGTTTCAATCTTGACACTTTTCACACGCTCTGTAGTGTCCTTCATCTAAGGTAGAATGACAAATTTGTTTCTGTGATACCATTGTCATAGTGAAGCGATACCATTGTCTTAGTGAAGCGATGAATTTAGCATCTTGTCAGTTTCCATGGTCTCTAATCAAATGACTTGCCTAAACCTACTCATTTGTCAACTGTTTTTAGGATCCTGAAATCCTGTGCTATTCAAAATCATTTGATTTTACAAAACCTATTATGCCATCTGTTACTCCGTTGAATCGAAGAGTGAAAGAAAGAAGAACTCTCTTTCCTTCCGCCTTTCTCCAGCCGTGGGAGAGTAACGGCTAAAAGTATACGTACCTGTACCAAGGACATGATTCGTGTAGTTGTTTGAAAACGAATGTACGGCTTATTTAATTTTTCGAAACCAGAACGCTGGAGTACTTTGAGTACAATTTTATATTCTCTTGGAGTCAAATGAAACTAATTTTTTATAGTATTGTTTTTTGTGGAGTAGTTTGGGAAATAATCATGGAATACTTTGGGAATAAGCCCGTACGACAGCTGACATCATAACAGCAATATCACGTAATATAATCAACGTAGTAATATAACATGATTGCATTGTGCTAGCCCCTATCGCCACTTAGACGCTTGTGAGCTGTGTATTGAGTTAAAGTGCTACCGCGAAGTGTAGGGTTCAAGGTCCGTGTGTAGGTTATTGAATTTCACGCAGATATGTAGTATGTGTGGATAGTGCCGTGGATTATGCCACTTTCATCGAATAATTGAAAAATGAAACTTTTGCGTAACGTTAAGGCCTTCGGGCTTATAACACACTGCTGATTTATTGTGGACAACTGAAAAAAATTAAAATAAGTAGGGTATTATATTGATACACAAGGTAATTATCATAACAATAACAAACAAAGTTAGAAATAACAGTCGCTATGGCAGCGTAGTCATTCTAATACAAATTAAAAGAGAACACAACAATCCAAATAGGATCAGATCAGAACCCAAAAATAATACCAGATTTTCACGTGTGCACCGACCCTTACAATTCCATTGTAGGCTTTGTTACGTTGACGCACGCAACAACACGATGGCTGCTTGTTTTTGGTAGAATGATCACGTGGCATGGTGTTGCCAGTACCGAAACACCTATTTTTACCACTATAGGTTTCAAGGCTCGGAAAGGAACCCTTATATTTTTTTAAACCATGACTGACATTTTTTTTACGAAAAAGTGCTAAAAGCAGCAGCCTTACCCGTATTCTAAAGTGCATTAAGCATTCAGAACGATGCAGCGATGGTGTAATTCAAAATGATAATTGTATTAATTAACTAGCTGTGCCCGCGGCTTCACACGTAGAATTCACATATTGGGTATTTTTTTTTTGAGCGGAACCCTTATTTTTTTTCTATAAAAAGTTGCTTATTAAGTTACCCGCTATAACATCAACTCTTCTAGCGAAAATCGGGTCAAAATTGGCCCAGCTGTTTCGGAGATAAGCTCAAACAGACAGACACAAACATTTTTATAACAAAAAAATTAACAATCGGTATTAGTACCGTGTAGATGTAACTTTCATAATCATTTAGTAAAATAAAAATTTGTTCTTTTGACATTACATACAGACACTTTAATTTAATTTATTTGTATAGATATGTAATATTCTAGCTACAACTTTTTCTAAAATTCCATAAATCACAGTAATAAGGTTTTTGTTATAATGTGAAGTGCGTAAGCCCTCACATCATTTACTAAAAGAAAACATAGTTTATACAGGTCACTTGCACTCGTGGCGTAATTGGTTAGCGCATTCTCGTACTGAGGGAAGATTGCGGGTTGTTTAGATGTTTAGCTAGATGGATGTTTGAATGGATGGATGTTTGTTACTTCTTCACGCCAAAACGACTGAACGGATCGAGCTGAAATTTTGCATAGATTAGTTAACTTAGTTGCTAGTTATTATAAAATCTGTGGTAGTAGTTAAATTAGTTCCCATGTGATAGAAATAATTTTTTAACGTGGCCATAGAAACAACGCGTGCGAAGCCGCGGGCAGAAACTTGTAAAAAAATTGTAGAGAAAGCCAAAAAAAAGTAGAGAAGTCTTAAACCCATATTACGAAAGACGACCCGTCTTTCGTAATATGGGTTTAAGACTTCGTCAAAATTGCAGAGTATCAGGGCCTACTTGGATGATGCGCGAAGCATATAGGATAAAGGAGGCTAGTAGAAGCGAAAGGAGGTATATTCCCAGCAGTGGGGGATCCCGTCCAATAATGACTATGAATTTATGGGTATTGCATATGCCCAGAACTAAGGGGTGAGTCTATTTGACGTATGTAGGTAACGAGACATGATCGTGACGTCTCCTTTTTCCATACAATTTGGTTCAGCGCCTCTATACTAAGAGGAGACGGCACGATTACGTCGATTACGGCTCGTTACTTACGTCAAATAGGCTCACGCCTCTGAAATCATTGTTAACAATTTCATACTTTTCAGTATTTTTAAGCCTCATCGTTCCCAAGAAGAGCATTGAACATGAAAATAGAGGAAAGCATCATAAGACAATAAATGGTCAGTATTGTTATAGCTTATGCCCCGTAGTTGTTAATTACGCTTGCACTAATGTACATATTCTAACAACTAAGCTTTTCTTGTGAGAGAAAAAAACATATAGTTCTGTGCTCTAGATCTGTACAGAACTACAGGGACCGTCTATGTCCCAGCAGTTCTGAAAGTAGGTACATATTATATTTATTATAAGTATTTGTTCTTTATTTTTTATAATATGTATAGTTGTTCTTGTTTTTAGGTAGTATTTGTAATGTTATGTCAATATTTACTTAAGGTAATCTTTGGTAAACCCCCAGCCCTTCTTAAATTCACATAATTATTTATTATTTCCATTGAAAGGTTGACAGGTAGATATCGCTTCTAAGCGAGAAGGCCGCCCATTCTACTTGTGTCTTATGTAATGTCTTTTAAATTGTATTTTTGTTGGTGTAAGTACTATAAAGTGTTTTGTGTTTTATTGTACATATTAGCACTACTCTGAGTTCTGTGCACAGAATAAGCGTATACAAATTCATACAATGGGTTCACTGCTTAGATAAAATAAGGGAAAAAAGTCAAAAGGTCATCAATTATACGCCAAAAATAGGGTAGCAAGAAACACCCACAAATCCGTATTGGGTCGCTTAGGGGATTACTTCCAACTCGTTAGGTTAAGCTTTGACGCTGCTGTGAGGCGTAATTGGCTTGGGATGATGAGAGCACCTAATACTTTACAAGAAAAAATACTATTAAGGCTAGTCTATGCCCCAACGGCCTTGAGAAATCAAAGTAGTTATCTGTAGCCGTATAAATAATTTGTTTTATTCGTGAAATGTTCAATTTGTGTAAAATACTATGAGAAATATTTGAATGAAAGAAAAATACTCAAACTCGCGTTTAGAAGAAATATCCAAATTTAGAACTAAAAAATATTCGAAATTCGGATATTTCTTCTAAACGCTGTTGATTTTTAGTATTTATCTTTTTGTTAACACATAGTACGTTGGGCGCTTTCAGAAAAACTGCGCATACTTACAAATTGTTTTGCCCCGAGTTCCCATTTGTGCAACTCAGTTGAGCAAATTGAGCAATGGGACCCTTCCAATATCAAAGTTATTTTGTTCCCCATTGCTCAGCGCAAGTTGCTCAACTCAGAAAATCAACTACGTATAAAATTAGTAAATTTAGAAAAATATCGGAAATGTCCGACAATGACAGGTTATGTCATAATGACAGCTAATGTCAAAAATTGCCTCTAATTTTTCAACGTTAAGAGGGAGGGTGATTTCCTTCGTCCGAGGTTGGAACATCAACGTTTTGTAACAGACATTTAATTAGTACATTTTTTTAGTTTTTAACATAAGCTTAACTAAAACTAAGCCATGCGTGCGTGAGACCACCAGCCCAATATTTTACCTTGTGAAGTGGTGGAACCAACAGATCTAAACCGAGAAACCGAGGTGTGAAGCCGACAGACTAAAATTATTTAGCTTTTTTTATTTTAATTTTTTAGCTGTACTTTGCTTGGGGCTAGATGATGCGTGTGGATTGTCCAACATTATTATTATTTATTTACTCGACTGTACAAATACTGTCCTCGAACGAATTAATAAATTACTAATATTATAAATTCGAAGGTAACTCTGTCTGTCTGTTACCTTTTCACGCCTAAACGGCGGATGTTAATGAAATTTTCAGGCAGGTAAATGGTATCCCGGGAGCGGCTACTTAAACAGCGCGAACAAAGCCGCGGGCAGCAGCTAGTTCGTAATACAACAAATCCATTGTTACCAGAATCTGACCTAAACAGAATCGGACTTTAACCGAACAGAGGCTTAGCGCATAAACCGCATTTTGGCTTAATATGAATCCGAAATTAGTCTTAAATTATACAGCCCATTTTGTTTTAGAACAATGTTCTAACTAAACCAATCGACCAAGAATTACTTACATGTAGAGTTCGTTTACAGATAACGCCGAGAAAACCGTTCTATGTGATGCCTGCAACAACTTCTGCCATCGATCGAACTACATTGGAGGAGTATGCATAGCCGGCAGCTGCTTCTGCTACTGAACTCTATGCCTTATGTCAAACAATATTAGATTTAGTTTCATATCATTGCATTTATGCCAGTCTTGACTCTGAATTGTACTCTCAATAAAGTAATAAACTTGTAAAAATACCTATACGTTCGTTTGTCCCCATCTTTGATCTTATCCCCTACCACCTCTCGAAAGTTGTAAGATAACAATCAGAAAAGTCTGAAGACGGCTGCGTCCTTCAAGTTAATTATAAGAACTTATACAAAGGGCGAAAAGGACCTGTGTAAGTGCCTACTCACTGTGCCTTTCTTTGACGTTATGAAGACGAATTCCTTTCAGTTCATTTAAATAACTCACTTTTACTTCTCATTGTTTAGTTTAACTTTGCCAGTTCTTTAAATAAGGCAAAAAGTAGGTACCTACCTAGTTTTTTTTCCATCCGCATAAGATTTAAAATCAAATTGAAAATTGAACGTCGACTCGTTTTAACAATTGAAGTGGATTTATTTGTTCGTGCTCGTTCTTATTCAGTGCAAACTCATTCTGAAAGCGAGACTCCGCTTCGGATAGTGAACTTGCGCGATTGTCGATCCTAAAAACTTTGACGTGCTGTGAAGAAGGCATCCTAAAAAAGCTCGAACGATCTTAACTTCCTACTTTTAACTTGGCATCTCCCAAGACGTTAGCACTTCCTTATGTCGTTCGTTTTCTATAAGGCATCGCCACGGACATCCTCGGGCCCGTCGCCACAGAGACATTGTCACATCTGATATGGACTGTAAAAGTAAAGCGAGAATGACCCTCGCCGGTCAACGCTATAATTTCCTATTTACGACCCATAAAGTCTTACATTTCCAAGCGTTTGTTATTGAAAAACTCTTAAGACTACATGCCTGACGCAATTCTCTTATCGAGCGAGTAAATTATTTACTTTTATGACGTTATCTTGGCAGAAGCTAAAGCTACACTCCAGACTAAAGATAATTTAAGTTTTGGTAACTTTGTAACTAATGATTCAGAAGTTGGACAAAGGGCATTTGGGGTGGTTGTTTGTATGCGGTCTTTAGTCAGTTATCGTTCCAGAATGATGATTACTAAGTATTTTGCTTATCAAGTTCTGTGTGAACTTTTAGAAAACGTTATTTACTTAGATTCTGGTTTTTGTTTTATAATTTTCGTTTTGCTGTTTTTCTTGTCTGAGTCCAAATTAACCAGTCCAGCCAATGTTTAACTAGGTAACAGTACTTATTTGATTTGAAACAAAAACCAGCCTTTCCACGGACTTCTGATTTTTCTGATGTTTTTTTTTGTTTTATGTTGAATGTAATAATAGATTAATATTTCAATAGGTATCCCTTGTTTAGCGAAAATATAAACGTTAATCCTACTTTACACACACATTAACACCTGCTCTAGAGGTATTACCTAAGCACAAAGGTATCCCCAACAAACCTCCCCTCTCAATGCTTTTTGACAGCACCAGAGACATTTACAACGACTAAGTAGTAAGTTAGGTTGAGAACG
This sequence comes from Eupithecia inturbata, assembly GCA_963662085.1. Lineage (NCBI taxonomy): Eukaryota > Metazoa > Arthropoda > Insecta > Lepidoptera > Geometridae > Eupithecia > Eupithecia inturbata. The sequence goes on along the minus strand of OY759179.1, from coordinate 7,069,152 downwards.
ATGCCTGTAATAAGTACTTGCACAGTTAAAAATGTTGAATTGAAATCCTTTGAAATCATAACGCAAGGAAATGAGCAGGACAAGACGCCCTGCTTCCGACAGCACTCTCGTCTCACGCTGCAATGGTTTTATTTTTACGAAGAAATAGCTATACCTACCTACGTATACAAGCGGCTACGTAAGTCTATTTGAATACGCTATCTTTAAAATATTCAAAGTTGGCACTTTCAGCATGGCTCGAGGTTGGCGAATACGTTTTTAAGGATTCTACGAATTGAATCGAATAATTTACTTGACTGGGCTCACAAAAGGAAGCTGTTTGAAGTTTGGTTAGAGTTCCTTAAAATTATTGCGAATGATCTTATGATCTAACAATCCTCTTTATTTGAGGTTGAGGGAGAGTCGCTTCGTCTGTTTATTCGTTACTTTGATCCTAATTTTCTTTGATGGTGTGCAATAATAAAGATTACTTACCTAATCACGATAAATCGCATATCGCATCGACAGCAGCAAAAGTTTAACTTGTGAGGTCTGGTAATGTAATAGCAAAATATTAATATAATAATATTTAGTAATAGTTTCGTGTAAAACCTTCTCCGATACGATAAGGTCCAAGTGCGCGTTCACAGTGAATGCGCGGTGGCGGGGGCTAAGGCGGGCGCGACGACGACGGGGCGGGCGCGTGCGGTGGCCACAGTGATGTGCGGTGCGGGCTGTTGTAGCGTTTAGTCGTATTGCAGGTGTGGCAAACCATGGAACCTTTGATATTTTTACTAGACAGCCAGATCCTGAGATGGGAGGTATTGAACGCAAGAGATGGTGTGCGCGAAATAAATAAAGTTGGACAGAAATTATATTTATTTAGGTACATATAATCCAAAAGGTAAGATGGATGTTTAGATGTTTGTTACCTTTTCACGTCAAAAAACTACTGAACGGATCGGGGGATCGGATACATATCTTATCTTATAGACTATACTTGTGATTTAAATATAGATATGACAAATCTTATATTATACTAAATTGACAACGCTGTTTTGAATACGCGCGCGACAAGACCCAAAAGGTTTGATATCCTCGCCACCGGCTCATTAGATCGCTTGTTGACTAGGACCATAGTGTGGCCATAATGCGCGGATAGGAACGTTTGAAAAGTACGCGTTTGATGTCTAGCTCAAGCATGTCCCGCTAGGCGCTCGCCTTAGTCAGTTGTCCCACCGCCGACGATGAACGAGAAGCGAGTAGAGCTAGAAAGTAGAAAAGAGTTGGCGAGCAGCGGGAAGCGAGTGTGTAGTTCTGATAGTTATGTCGTATTCTTTGTCGTTTTGTATTATTTATTTGTCGTTGAAATATCGCTGAGCGAGTATTATCTTTGATAGCTTTTGTCGCTCAGCAACAAGCTATAGTGGAGCGAGTCATCGCCGGCAGTGTAAACAGTCAGCAATCAACTATTAATATATTGCATCCCTTTTGTCTACACGGAATGTATGTATTGTATGTTTCTTGAGCGAGAAAATAGCCGATAGTCTCTTCCTCGCTGGCGGTAGGACAACTGTCTTAGTCCCATTATTATGAACGCAAACGGCGGTTTCATAAGTTTGATACTTCGCAACCGCGCTAGGCTCTCAGTTTTGTGGCGATCACAATAGGCCTATCATGACCGTAGTGACACAAAAGCCACCTTAAGCAAATACACAAAATTAGGCTCGCAGTATGGTTGAAGCCCAACAGTTCCAACACCAACCGAGTTGGCTCGTATCAGAGAAGGTTTTTCGCGGAATTGTTATACTAAATATTAATAAAATTATTAAAATGACTAATATTTTGCAATCGATTTCCGCAATGTAACGCCTAAATCTATTATATGTACCTCTATATGCAATAACAACCTAATGCGGTAGGAAACCTAATCTTGCTTGAACTGAGAGGTTTTTTTTTTATTTATCACAAGCAACGCTGAAAAATAAAGAGCTCACCTCTTCAGGGGAATGTAGCTTCTAGAAGGATGTTGAAACTTCCCTTCCCTCGCATAATCTTTCGTTCAAGGATCACTCTTCCACTTTGCAAAGTATATCGTGAAGTGATATTAATTGGTAGGAAGCCTGATTTTGATACTTCAATAAGATGTGAATCTTGTCACTCACATTCACATTAATACCTATCTATTAAAATATAAATGCGTAACTTATATATATCTACTACTACTTACTTATATATACTACTACTAACTTATATATACTTATATATTGTATATCATTTTTCAGTTTTAAAATCAATCTAAAAAAATATCTTTTAAATCTTCAATGTGATTCGTATTAATGTGGTCGATCATGGTTTCTGTTTAGTTTATTTTGTGCGCTTATTTATTGTTTTCTGTGTTTATTTCTTTTACTTTTCTATTTCAATTTATGTGTCATGTCAAAAATGTATTTTAGTTCGTCACCTGTGTCTTTAACTCACAAATATTTTGTTATATTTTTATAAAATTTTACTAAATACGTAATTTATGTTAGTTTCATACAAACTTATATTGTAAAGAACGTGTCCATAGCCAGTAACGCGCTCTACGCTAAGGTGCCACGGAAGACCAGCGCTGCAGCTGCTCCCCAAGCTCCTGCAGCACACGCTGAGCGGCAGCCTTTTGGTCTCACATTTTTCTTTAATTCTTTTAAAATTGTATTTTCTTGTGTGTTGTAAGTTGTGAACCAATAAAAATGATCTTATCTTATCTTATCTTAACTGGAAACAGGTGGATGGACGGAGGTCTGTAGTCTTCACGCCAGAACTACTAAACGGAACAGGTTGAAATTTTGCATAGATGTAGGTACATGGTACCTGGAATAGCACTTTCGATTCTATACATGAGTTCCCATAGGAAAGAAATAATTCTAAACGTTTCCATTGAAACAACGCATGCGAAGCATGCAGGAACTACCAAGTAGTTCTAAATAAGTTACCATAACAATAACATTTTAAAGCTGACATGACGATTTGTTTCGTGTTCACAGAACGTGAATAAGATGTAAAAAGCCAACCGTTACTTACCTCATAGAAAAAGTAGACTGTACGTACAGGTTCCTGTTTAAGCTTCCACCTTATATATCGAGTATTGTAAAGTGGGTCAAGAGCCCGTGATCAATGTTAGAGCATCATTTAAAACAAACGAGGTGCCTGCGACTGCACCCCCTCGCTCCTGTTTAAGCACAAGGCTGTAGCCAGGAATTAATTTCGGAAGGGGTTCAAAAACCCTACCATTATCTACAAAATATTATCGCCAAAAGGAACAAGCCTCGACAAATTGAAAAGTTTTGTAAGTTTTTTTCATATTGTAAGATGGTATCTTGTTCAATTAATTGTTTTTGTACACTTCCTCTACCTGTTCCATCGCCTCTCCTATAACTCTAAGGTTTGCTGGAAGAAAACTCTTTTAAGGGTTAAGCTCGCCTATGTACATATCCTATTAAATTAAATCATGCTTATGTATTATTGTGTACAATAAAGAATTATGGTATGCCCATCAGGGCACAGAGGTCGACATTCGCGGCTCCAGCTGTGTCTGTCCTGTCTGTGCCCCAATCGGCGGGAGGAAACGTGACAAATGAATGGGGTCGGCGAGTGTGAGGAATGGTGGGCTCGCAGGCTGTGTATGGGAGGAAGAGGGGACGCCAGTCGGGCCGCGGTAGGTTTAAATGTTCCCGTGGTTCGGCAAAAATGGCGAGAGAAGGGTCACCGGAGAGGTTTTAGTGGGTATTATGTCCTTATCAGGACGTCGAGTCCCACATAATTCTGGTCCCCCCCAGACCAGTCTATTCGTAAAAGAATTTCCTCGGCCGAGAAAAAATAAAAAAAAGGGTTAGATACACGTACCTTACGGCGATCGAGCGCTGGTTTCCACCAGGAACTAATATTTGAAACTGGCGTGTAGAGCGAGCCTCGTAAAATATATATGGTTTTGTTTAATATTTTTGCGGTGGTTAACTTTCGACAACAATTGCTACGTACAAAACTCAAGTTCAGGGGGAGGGGGCAGCTGCCAACCCCAACCCCCCTGGATACGCCCTTGTTCGAGCATATTCCGATTTCGCACCTTGGAGCCTGTACTTGTTTATTTTCCATCGAGTGCTGAGACTCGGAAATTTTTGCAATGGAACGTGTTCGGTCAGGTGAGGAGCTGTTTTATTTACGAGTATTTACATATTTACGATATTTTTCTATTTATATTTTTCAGGAATCAAGGGACAAAGCATTAGGCGTTTGTGTATCAACGCAGCGTATTTATCTTTGACTATAAATAAACCTAGCTGCATAAAATACTCAATCAAAGGATATCTTAGGTATCTTATACAGTGAAAAAAACTAGCACTTCACTCTCGTGAAAGACCAAGATCGAGTTTTGTCACACGATTTTAGTTAACAATCCAGTCTAGCTATTGGAACTGAATAACGGGCGTCTCGTCAATTTAATTGAATTACTTAGTTACCTAACACTTATTCGTCGTCGCTTATTGCATTGGTTTGGGGACACAGATGTGGTTATGTGGTGAACTTATCGGGAATTATACCTCTATAACAGATTATTTTGGGTTTTTGTGCTGTATGTTGTTTACAAACTTCTCGAGTATGTACACTGCGGTGGAGTTGAATGATAAAATATGGAACAATAACAGCTGTTTTTAGGGTTTCGTAACCGAAGGGTCAAAACGGAACCCTATTACCAAGCCTCCGCTGTCCGTCCGTCCGTCCGTCTGTCACGTGGCCATATCTCATGAATCGTAAGAGGTAGACAGTTGGAGTTTTTAGATTTTGTGTATTTCTCTTGCCGCTATAACAACAAATAATAAAAATAAAATAAACATAAAAATCAAAAAGGGGCTCCGATACAACCAACTTTTTTTTGGCAATTTTTGCTCATAATTTGTTAGGGCTGTATCTCTTGAACTACAATAGGTAGACACATGAAACTTTCTATAATAAACAATTCAACTGTTATAATAACAAATACTAAAAATAAAATAAAGTTGAAAATTGAAAGGGGTCTCCTAACAAGTGAAAATTTGATGTTCTTTGAAAAACTTGCCTGATTTTTACGGTACGGAACCCTTCGTGTGCGAGTCGACTCGCACTTGGCGGTTTTTTTATTTAGGATTTTGAAGATCGGAGATCGTCTTCGAAACCCTGGTCTCGGTTTTTCTGTCCTTTTTTCAGTCTTTAATATCTGAGCACTATAGCAGCCACTAACTTGAAATTTAAAATAATAATACCTATATTTCGTGCGCCTGTAAAAGAAAAAAAATTAAAAATTAAAATTTTCGGTACAAATTGGGATGTCGAAGTTTTCAAAAAGAGGGGATTTTGTATCAAAAGGGGGGCTACTTCACAGAGTGGGGTATCAAATGAAAGGTATCGGTTTTTACTCAAAACAGTTTTTAAATTTCTGTAGGTTTTATAATTTTCAAATATCTGAAATGTATCGATGTATATAATATACCATTAATATTTAATGTATTCATTAAATAGCAAAGTCTCTAACCGGTACCTATAGTACATATTGGTATACTTGACAAACGTTCGAAACCCTCGGCGCGCGAGTCACACTCGCACTTGACGGATCTTGTTATTATATAGCATAATAGCTACAGAAGGACTAGGTTTACGTATACCGTATCCAGTAGACAAAAAGTCTAAGAATCCCCTTCGCAGGGGATTAATTAAGGGGATTTTTAGACCAAGCCCTACTAGCTATTATGCAAGGTTTATCGTAATTTGCTACGAGTACATATTCCGTGCTACGGCCTACGAGCTATGAGCTACGCACTATGGCTACGAGCTACGTGCTACGAGATTATACGCTACGGATTTGAGCTACGAATCGCGAGCAGGCTGTTTGGCCCGGTGAACGCTGAGCGAACAGTAAATCAATCTCAGAAGAAAATTAGTAACTAACTAAGCATTTAAATTGTCAATTAAAATAACACGTTGTAGTGATCATTTATACGGGTTGAATTTCAAATACATTGATAAAAAAAAGAAAAAATATTCAAAGAACGTAAATAGACAATACATTAGTGCACTAAACGAATAAATATAGCTAAGTATAACAATTTATCCTGAACTAGGTAATCCTGTGTTTCAGGCGACAGCAGCAGTAGTGCTAATCTATACTTATAATTATTAAATAAAATAGTCACTTACTATCACGATAAAGGCATTTAGTTTAAAAATGTTGTTTATATTACAAACAATTTGTGTAAGTATATTATGTAGGTACTTAAATTGAGTAAAACTAGATCAAAACTATTCTAACTAGGTTAACTTTATGTATAAAAATATAATTTACTTGATAATTTCTAATAACTTCTCTGTATCATCGTAGGATAGACTTTGAAGTGCACAACTTTTGAAGGAGGTATGTGAAAGCTGTTGCTTGATTCAACTGAAAATTATTTAGCAGCAATACCTAGGCAACTAACTAATTAAGTAGATATACCTTTTTAAATCGGTAGAGTGGAATAGAGTAGTAGGTACCTAAAACGTACATGAAAGTTTTTATGAGTAAAATCAAGCACATTATTTCCTAGTATGTATGATCAAGTTTTCTAAATGAACGGGTTCATGGAAGATAGGAATATTCTGATTCTGGTATGTTTATATTAAATTGCATTTTAAGTACGAGCAATAAAGCTCAATTTACATAAAATTCCCTTTTGAGTGGGTGAGCCCACCAGCTCAATAAATAACCATGGATTCCCTCCCCGTAAATTCACTGGAGTCCACTAAATAGGGATTATGGTGGTTAAAACGCGATAGAAGCTCGCAAACGACTGTCGTTCACTCCCACTGGGTTAATCTCAACTGAATTTTATGCCAAGCTTTTTATGCAAAACATATTTGAGCTTTTCAAGTTTATTTGCCTGTCGGATTTATGGATATCTCGTTTTGAGAGTCAATGAAACTTTATATTTTTTAAATCGGGTGAGGGAACGTTTGCATTTGATACTACTTTATAAGTAACTTAAATATGACTGGTAGTACCTACTAGGTACTTAGTATGCAGTTGATAGAATTAAAACCTAGTTTACCTAAAAGTCACGTGGATAAAGATTGGGATTGAAAATAACAACCTCATTCTGTCCCGATGAGATATATCTAATGTTTGATCAAAATAATATGTTCTAAGCAAGAGCATGAAAGAGTGTGTCATATTCAATACCAATCTTTATCAACGCTAATTCAGGCTTATTTTACCGGTGAGGTTTTGTGCGGCGCGTAATACACTACTCAACAAATTCTAGAGAACAAGCAATAATACTTTAACATTTTTGTGAAAACTCGTAAAAAAAGTAGGTACTGGTCACTAAAATTTATAAATTAAGGCTGGAAGAGGAATAAATCATTTGTTCGAAATTCAAAATAATAACAAAATAATAAAATAATAACAAAAGTGCGAAAGCTTTTCAAAATAAGAAGGAAACACCGAACTTGGTCGCAGAGAAGGAGTTTGCTAGCATAAAGTTGTTGTGATTTTTGTCAAGTATCGATTTTTTTTCTTGTGAAAAACCATTACCTCCAACTTTTTCGACATTTTTGAAACTCTAAGCGTTAGTCACGTCGTCATTTAACGCGGGAAGAGATGCTTAGGGCTGTGGGTATGTTGGAAGCTAGACGCAGTCAGCCGCGATATCGCGGCCGCTGTTCACACACAGCCAAGGGTAATTTGCCGATTATGGGCACACTACAGGGCCACAGGAGATGTAGCCGAACGTCACCGAGGAAGATACAGGGTCACTACCCAGAGACAAGATCGATTTCTGCAAAATGCTGCAAGAAGGCAGCCCCATATTACAGCTCGCCAGTTGGTAGGAAGACTCCAGTCCTAGCACCAAGTGGTTAATATCAGTGACCAAACTGCCAGGAGAAGATTACATGAAGTCAATCTCCGCGCTCGCAGACCATTAAGAGTTCCAGCTTTGCGACGTGGAAATCGAGGGCGTCGTTTATTGTGGGCTAATGCACATTTGCGATGGACCGACAATCAGTGGGCACGTGTTCTCTTTTCCGATGAGTCTCGCTTCGGATTTCATCCTGATTCAAGGAGAGTGCGTGTTGGCGTGTTCCTGATCACCAAAGTCGACTCAGGAATCGAAATACTCAGGAAGTTCATCCTTATCAAGGCGGAACGATCATGGTTGTGGGTTGGAATTCGCCAGGGTGGGAGAACTGATCTCGTTCGTATACGAGGCAATTTGAATGCAGAGCAATACATCGAACAGGTAGTGCATCCTATGGTCATCCCCCACCACCAGCAGTTTGGCCAAGATTTCGTGTTCATGCAGGATAATGCACGCCTACACACCGCAAGGCAGGTGATGAATGTGTTCAGCGAGCACAATATCACGGTGCTCGCTGAACATATTTCAACTCGCTGAAATATTAGAGTGGCCTGCTCAGTCCGCCGATCTCAATCCAATTGAGCATGCATGGGATTTACTCGGAAGAAGAGCTTTTAGTGATTTTCCTCAAAATTTGAACACGGGAGAACTTTTTTCGTATCTTTCCAGAATATGGAGCCTTATTCCACAGGCGACAATTGATAACTTGATACTCAGTATGCCACGCCGATGTATGGCCGTGGCTCATTAGCCACGGCCATACATCGGCGTGGCATCTGTTGGACCTCCCAGGGCATTCCCTGGGAGGTCCAACAGATTATTAAACAGCTGCAAAGAATGTTTTTTCATTTAATATCCACGTAAGCGTCATATGTTTTTGTAATTTGCAGAAAATTGTTTATTTTGGTTTAGGCACTATTTTAGTTTTTTTTAATTAAACCTTATTTTTTTACATGGACGCTTTTTATTTATTATTATTATATTAATGCATAACTGAAACCAAGAATAAATTTAGTTTCTTTTGATGTATAACATCTGGGACAAAAAAAAGTTGAATTAAAAATATACACTAAAATATCCTTGTTCCCTAGACTTTGTTGAGTAGTGTACCCACCTACTTAATAACTAGGTACCTACTTGAGACTTTACGCGGTGAAATCGAGATTTGTTTTGTATAAATAAATACGTAACGAATAGGTACGAATGTTTTATGAATTTAAACAGTCCTAAGAAAGTTAAGCTGTTGCTTTGTAGGTCGCTAATCAAAGCCAGCCTGATTGCTGAAAAGCTTCAAGTTACCTACGGAATCGGGAAGCACCCTTGGCGCTCACAAATAATTATGCAGCGTCAGAGGTCGGGCAATATTTCAGAAAGGTCAGCTCCTTATTTATTCCCGAGGGGTGTTCTAAACAGAACAAATAGAAATTACTCTCGGAAGGGATCTTCATCGTCACTAGGGGACGTCATTATGTATGTAAATACGTATTTCCCTCTGCATTCTCGAGAGAAGGGTTTGGTCTCGCCAGCAATTTTTCTTCCATTTTATTTATTAGGGTACAAGATATCTGCTTTACAGGCAATTTTAGTAATGTGAGACCCCCACGGTCAGGTTCGTGCTAATAAGCGAAGTTATTGCAAATTTATTAGGCTGGTAAGTTATTTGAAACTTATTTTAAACTAGCTGCTGCCCGTGGCTTCGCACGCGCTTTTCAAGTATCCTATGTCCGTCCCCGGGGTACCATTTACCTCCCAGCCAAATTTCATTATGATCCGTTTAGCTGTTAAGCTTGAAAAGATAACAAACAGATAGACAGACAGACCGAGTTACTTTCGAATGTAAAATACAGCTGAGCAGCTGTGGAGAAAGCGGCCTAATACCAACCCATCCCGCGGATGTCGTAAGAGGCGAGTAAGGGAACCTACCAGACGAAGAGCAGCAGCTTCCTAATGTGTATTTTTAACACCTTTACTGCGATCACCAATCCGCCTGGCAGGCGTGGAGATTTTGGAAAATCGAGTCACGTTCAGCTGTGGGCGTGAGAGTGCTGATAGTAAGTACCTACCAATCAGAACTTGTTACTGTTGACTTTATGTAGCTTTTAGTCTAGTTAAAACATTACTAACGAGTGTGCTTGTATCTCTAGGTTCTATCGATGATCGTTATCTAGAGTTCGCAAAGCACTTAGGGGCGGCAAAGCGGGGGAACTAAGTCAGCTTTTGAAGCGCTGGAGCCACCTCCAGAAGCGCAATAGACGCATTCCTCCCACTCAATAGTAGGTAGGTAGGTAGGTACTCGGTATTCGCTCAAAGTCCTAGGTACCATTATTAATACCTTCTGTCGTCTTAATTACTTTCATTGACAAAAGGTATTCAATTATTGCGATATTCTCAATAGGGACCTACGATTCAGTTGATTGCAATATTTCATATTGCTTTGTAGAAAGGCGAAGGCACAAATTCTTTTTACGACTTTACGGGTCAAATAAGATTGTGCTTGGAGTATTCTTTAATTTAATGTACAAGTGTTTGAAATTCCCTTACTATAAGTAAACAAATACATTACAATTTGAGATAATTTTTTGACATTAGATGATTATCTGCCTAGACTAAGATTGTATGTCCGAATAGGATAAAATTGTTGATACTTACTATAATTTAAGACCTTCATGTAACTATGATTAACACAATTTTACAATAAAATTATTCTTATTCTTAATACCTGTTAGGGAATCTCGCTCTTCCAAGACAAATAAAATATGTATAGTAGGTAGATTAAGTAGCACCCTCGAGTAGGATACATAAGCATCATATCTCAAATAAACCGGCCAAGTGTGTAAACTCGCACACGAAGAGTTCTGTACCATACTTTATCAGGTAGGGTACGGAACCGTTCTATACAAGGTGCCACGTTATTCATGTACCAACCCGAAACTGGGTTGTTGTGCACCCTATACCCAACTGATCCGCATGGTTGATTTTCAGAAATTGTTTTAAATTTTCATAGTAAAAAATAACTTTACTCATACGCTTAGAAAAATTACAACCCTATCACTAACGCAAAACCGACAAAATTTTAGGGTTCCTTTTTCATGTGCAAATAAAGAAAACATCCTTTCATGCTATAAAAAAATAAAGAACGTATGTAGCACTTTTTTTAAATTTCGCGATTTTTTAACATACCTACCTAATGAAGATTATTTATCGGGTATTTATCGCGTAACTTTTATTAAAATATAAATAAATAGTTTTTATTAGGTACCTACGTAGAAGTATCTACCTACCACAAAACAAACGTACCTACCTACAGATAAACATTAAAAATTGTTTGGTAAAATAATAGCTTAGAAAAAAATGTACGGAACCACCGTATAATTGACGGCATTGGCTAAACAAAAGCTATTGAAAGGTCATGCACCTTACTGATGAACAGCTGATGTTAGGGTTGTTACGTGGGCTAGTTGTGATGAAAGTTTCGATGTCTTTTTTTCAGTAAAAAACCTTGAAATCCGGAAAGTGCTAGAACAAAAATTTTTGTGAGAAGGGGGTAGACCCCCCTCTCCGCTTAGTACACCAATTACGTGGCACCTTGTATACTAACTTCTCTTTTTGGTATACTTTCGCAAAAGAAACAAGAAAAACCCTAAAAACAGAATCTTCTAATGGATCGTAAAAATAGAAAAAAACCAACATGATGCGGCCGATCACGGACGGGTAGACAGCGGAGCCTAAGTCACAGATTAAGTAATGTTACTTTGGTAATAGGGTTCCCGTTTCCCTACGAAGATAGTAGGTATAGTCAACGACTTAAATCTCCGAAGAGTATCAAACATTCTACAAACGCTTTCCGGTGTAAGTAACACACGCACACAGATAGGTATCTAAAGGCTGCCTAGCACCATCATCCGTCACACCTTACTTCGGTACCACGCACCCTTATAAATAAAGCTCTAGGGATATGCGACCCGCAAAGTATAGACAGTGAACTGCAGCATGTCAAAGAGGTACTAGAGCGAAATGGTTATGGCTGGAGAAGGAGATTGATTTATTTCGGACATGTTGGCAATGCGCGTAGTTATTTTTGTATAAATTAAATTAGATATAGTATTTTATTGTTATTTAGAGTAATTAGAATATTTGTTTTACCATTTCGTATGTACACCATGTTAGTAATAAAACCTAAGTTAGCCAGAGCAGGAGCCCAAAACGAGGAACTCACTAGCGATGCCTTATAATTGGGTCTTTCTCACACATCGACATCAGGTAACAAATTATTGAAACCTGTACTCATATTTTAGAAATGCTGATGTGTTACATAAGACGAAATAAACATATCTATCTTTATCTTATCTTCGTCTTATTTCGGTCTCATACACAACTACGGCACTTACTTCGCTCTCCTAAGGATAGAGAGCCACTGGACGTCCCAGGTGTATACGTGATCCCATGTGACTGCGGCAAATGTTACATTGGTGAAAAGAAAAGGAACATATCCACCAGGCTCTCTGAACAGATACGCGCTGAATAGAATGTTGACACCAATAGCTCGGCGCGGTGGTAGAACACTGTACCTATTGAGGAACGACCATCGCATTACGTAAGTTTCGACAAAGCCCGTGTCTTGTTTAGGGAAAAATTCTTTGTTCCCCGCAAGATGCGCGAGGCGATAGAGATTGGTCGACGACTGCCCAACTTCAATAGAGATAGAGGTTGGAACCTACCATCCGCTTGGTAGCCGTGTCCCATTGGGAAGTCAGATAGCAGTATAGAGCCGGGTGTAAACACTGATAGTTCCGCTTGCACACAGAGTATACCTACACTACCCGGCACGATGGGAGCTCCACAAGAGAATGACTCTCCTAATCTCCAGCATCGACAAGCAGCGTGCCCCCCACAACCCCCGCCCCCGGCGCCTACGACCGTGGATTGCGGGCATTAGCTAGCCCGTAGCTAGACGTAGTGCTTGCACGGAAGCGGTACAGGCGCGTCGGTAACCGCACTCACCCTGATGAAGTCCCTCGTTAAGGGATGAAACGTTGGTGTTCTTCCAACACAAATAACGTTCGTAGTAAACCCGCTTACATCCGTAATTAATTCGTCAAACTACGATAGTTTTTATAGTAAAATAGGTGTAGGTAACTTATACGAACTGAGTATTGGAAAATAGACAGACTTTAGCAATTATGGCGATGACTTTACCTTCGTATACAAATATTTGGTACGTAATTTCCTTCAGACAGATAAAACATGACGATACTCAAAACCTGTTAACAATTTATAACATCAATAAAGCTTTATGTGTATGGCTCCTAATCCAAATCGGCCGATCAAAGCGAATCTTTCTAAATAAATTAATGCCCACCCGTTTAGAGATTTATAACCGAGGTTATAACGAAGCTTAAATTTTATTTATTTTCGAAGAGAGTCAAAATCAATACCTACCTAAGTCTAATCCATCGATCAAAGTATCCGCCGGCGGCGGAGGAGGTGCTAGGCCGCGGATACCTGATCGAAGTTCTAATCTAAAATCTAATGTAGGTGGGTAGGTACCTACCTACGTTTGACATTAATAAATAGTAGATTATGCACCGAGGGCGTAAAACAGTGTCTTACGTCACATTAAGTCCTGAGTGCGAGAGGGACTTAATCACGCTCAAGACGAAGACAGCTTTATGCACGAGAAGAATACTCTACTTTTCACACTTTCTGCGAGTAAGTAAATAGTAAAAGTTTGGTAACGTGTTTCGCGCATAGATCTAAGTAAAATCTGTAGATATGGTACGTTCTCCCAGCGCTTACTCAACAACTGGTCTGTGTTACAACTACACGCAAACACAGCGAGTGTTTGCGTGTATAATTATAATTAACAAACACGAGAGCATTGCTGTAGTATTTTAGTCAATAAATAACACCAAAGTACGTCGTAGCAAGCACGCGTAACACGGACGCCGCCGCCGCTGCGCCGGTCCGACTATGACTGAGGTGAGTGGACCTAATTTGAGCCTTCCACTTTCGAGCTCATCTCCCCTTTTTTACATAGATCGATGGTTTCACGGCATTCGTTTTTTATTCCGTCTTCTGAACAGAGGTTAGTTCATATTTGAAGAAGTTGTACTCGTTGTACGGATCTCCTTGCTAAAAATGTTCACACATGTTCCAAATTCAAACTCTTTATTAATTAATGGTAATTAGTTTGGAATTTGGAAGCTCGAAATATGTATGAAAATGTTGACCAAGGAGACTCGCACTAAAGGATCTCATTCGATTTATTTAAATTAGGTAAAATCTATTTGTAATTTTTTTAATAATGTAACTAATGTAATTGTTTAACTATTTTAATCGTGTTAGTAACACAAAAAAAAAATCGTCACCTTTTTAGCTAACAGGGCTAAAGGTCATCATCACAATCACCAGGTTTCGGTTAGGGATACATGACGTGTAAAGTGCGTTTTACGAGCGTGAAGTGTGAAAAAGTTACATAGGAACATCCTATGAAGTAACATTTAAAGTAGGTATTTAGTGAATTTAAGGTTTATGATTATTTTTCATTTTAAGTAACTAAGTATGAACTTAATTCAGCTAATGCTCCGTTATTTTCCCGTACCTACACCCAAACCTACGCCAGACGAGCTATCTATGGCTATCAGAGGGCTTCAACATTATCGACCAGTCTGGCGTCAACTCATCTCGCATGCCAAATTCTCGTCTCTACTACACGCTACGTAGGTAGGTACCTATACCTACCTATCAATGGCCCTGTAATATCCGTGAATTGGAAGTGATAATCCTGTTTCAAATTGACTGGTTCTCACCTAGGACTAAATATAATTGACGGTAGGTACCTACCTACATGGACGTTAAAAGTACCTAAACAAAGTGCCTATACCTACCCAAATTCTAGGGCCATATTTTACATATACCTACGTAGGAGCAGAGACTACTTACTAGTCCCTGGTAGGAGGGAAGAAAGGCCTTTGCCGAACAGTGGGATCCAGCGAGCTGATAACATAATGATACCTACGTCGGTTGTTCTAATTTGTTTTTATTTAACAAAATCTAATTAGTATCTACCCAATAAACTGGTTCCTGAATTCAGGCCTTAGCGGCTGTATAACGGACCTATACTTCACCCAGACCAAATACCTACCTAACCGAGATACCAACGATTATTCTGCGCAGTGCAAAGCTACACGCCCATTAATTCACTTAAGCTCGCCACTCCTGTATCCATTAGATAACCTTTATGTGGGACTCCCACAGTGGGAGACAAAATACCTAATAATGATAGAAAAAGTGCTGGCTATTCCTCTCCTGCCCTCATTTGTGCCCTCATTCACGTAAGCTCGGAAAGGTAGAGAAGTTAGGTAGGTAAGTACTTCCTAATTAATTCTAGTAGGTAAGTAATGTAGAAAAAGCATCCTAATCTAGATGAGTTTGTTTAATATTGTAATTGCATTTTATTGTTAGGAAATATAAAAAGCTAAGAAATAATTCATGAAGTAACGTATCTACCAGGTACCATCCGATCTATTCTGACTATTCAGTTATTTACAAAAGCCATTATTTATTTATTTAGCTACTATGAGCTCGGAACCTACGAATGCTCCGTCCGTTCCTACTACGTGCAAACGAAGCTTGCATGTACACATTTGTAATTACTTAAGTACCTAATTAGAGTAATTAGGTAGGTAGGTGTAAAAATAATAATAATATGTATTTTAAAAAAACTATTTTATGAACACGTTTTTACTTAAAAATTCAGTCCAACTCGATGAGGTTACGTCGTCAGTACCTAACTACCAAAAAAAAAATAATTTAATGGAATACTCGTAGGTACAGCGCCGCTATGTAGGTACCTACTCTTTCATATTAATACGTTGGAAAAGTATGAATTTATTTCTCTATGTTGAATACATACAATAATACACTTAAATTCATTCGAAACCCCTGAGGCAAGGGCTCTGGGCTAGGCTAGGCTAGGCTATGGGCAAAAAAAACTAGAAGAAGGGACATAGTAAAGGAATTTACACCTATACTGAATATAACAGAGCACAGCGTACGGCACCAGGCTGTAATACTATACAATTAATTGCCTATCCCCTATAAAAGTATATTAAATGCAGACAAATTTATAAATAAACACAAAGAAATCTTGTTGAAGAGGTGCTACTATTATTTGGAGAAGTTCTGCGCCGACAAACATAAATCTGAGAATCTGTAATGATAATAATTTAACATGTTACCTAACATAGTTGACAACATTTTATGAATATTTATGACATTTTACTTAATTATTGTTCTTTTAAATATATTTGTTTTTAATTTGACATTTTATATAATTATTACTTACTATAATTTTTTAAATTTGAAATTTTTAATATTTTTATTTCAAATCTGACGTTCTTGATTATTAATTGTTTTGACATTTCGAGTAATATTTTGAATATATTATGCACTATTATTGTTTTTTTTTTTTGTATGTATAAAATTTATTTAATGTTTCTGTACTCTAATTCTCCGTTTTGTATTATTTGTGTACCGATGTGTAATTTCCAACACAATGTAAATTGTTTGAGAATAAATTAAATGATAATGAAGTGAAACTTCCCATTTCTTTGATTTCGTAATCTCATTATTTACATAAAATATCTATGATTCTAGAACCGAGTAGGTAGGTACTCATATTTTGGGAACGTTTCGAGTATCTTTTGACGAAGACTAAAGGAAATTAAATCTAATAATTAAAATACTGAAAATACGTCATGCCGATTTGGAGGCAATCTTTATTCTAAATTTACGGGCGCGGATGTGGGTCGATTATAATAGCGCCGAGCAATCACTTAATTTATATAGAGTATAGACTAAACAAAGTAATGAGAGGAGTCCCTACATAACTAGGTACCTGTAGGTAGATTCTTGTTACACAAGCACAATAACACAAGCCAGAGAGCAAGAGCTATGCTCGGAGTTTCTCTAAAGGATAGGATTCGTAAAGAAAACATCCGACAGAGAACCAAAGCTATCGACATAGCTCAAAGAATTAGCAAGCTGAAGTGGCAGTGGACCGGCCATATCTAGCGAAGAAACGACAACCGCTGGGGTAAACGTGTTCTCGAGTGCAGACCTCGACTCGGCAAATGATGAATAACACAAGCTCTGCTTACTTTAGGGCCAGCTGATACGGTGTGAAAATGTCCAGTTCTTTACTAGCAAGCTGCCTCGGCTTCGCTCTGGAAGTAGAGCAGTTTATGAGACTTTCTTATGAAGAATATTCATAGTTTTCATTGTCTATATAACTCTATTGGAATACGCGGCGCACGCCATCGAAGCGGGAGCTTTTACAAAACCTATATAATATGATACCATAATTTCTTAAACCTTCTTCATGAATCGCTCTGTCCATTGGTGAAAGTTGTATGAAGATCAGTTGGGTAAGTACCTATTGTGTTTATCCACCGGGGGGCGGGCAGCAGCGCCTCCTGCAGAACAATTCTACTACCGAACTGCGATCCCCAACCCGCATGCCCAGCGTGGGGAGTATGGGATAACATCAGATAACAGCCAATAAGACGCTTATCAGGGGAAGGCCTGCGTCCAGCAGTGGACCAATATAGTCTGTTGAGGTTACCTGATGAAGCAGATTTATTTATACTATATACCAAGAATCACACAGATCTTCATATTCATCAATGCTTTATTTTCTTTTTAGAAATGTTCACAGGTTCCGTCTCGTATTCTATTTCGACGCGCGGTTTCTTCCTCGCTACTGCTTCAGCCATATCCTACAAGAAACAATTAGTTTAAAATATGATGTACCTTTTATTGTATATCAGATATTTGTTAAGTATACTAATACGAATGTAATTATGTCTGTCTGTTATATTTTTACGCCTAATCGGCTGAAGGAATCTTAATTAAATTTTGCAGGGAGGAAAATTTTTGGTATCCTGGGGACGGACATAGGCTACTAAAAAACCGCAAGCAAAGTCAGCTAGTAATTTATCAAAATCATACATACCTCTATATCAGAAGTCTCGGATTCGAAGTCACTGTTAAGATCAGCATCTTCCTTTTTACCTGAGTCACTTTCCTGCAAAAATTAAGTTAATTTACAGAAAATTTTATGTTATGTTAGGTTTAACAGTTTTCACAGCAGCACTATGACTTTTTTACTTTTTTTTGTAATTTATTTGAGGGCTTTATCGTTAGCGATAACATCGCCCGTAGAAAAATTAGATTTATGTTGTATACATATAAAAAAATATAAAACAAAATTAAAGTTATTGCTTAACTAAACCTAACTCTAATAACTTAAGCAGAAACACAATATCTTCACAAGAAGGGACTATGACTTTATAATCATAATTTTTAACATGAATTTAACTATGCCCATTTTCAGCTGATGTAGGTATATATACTTAAAAATTACTACGTTTCTTCAGCTATCCAACAAGTTATAATTATCAAAATTCATAGGAAAAACTTAGATCTAATGGTCACAGGAAGTAGTAAAAGTAATGGGGCTTACAAGTGCAAATATCTCGGAAACTGTTAAGTTTTGGGTACGGTGTTTCATAGTCAAATTAGTCTGTAATGATGGAAACTAGGATTCATGGATCTAGTTCGACTTAACTAGTAAACCTGTATATTACTGTACCTCATCACTGTCCATATCGCTATCCCCCTCCACAAACTCATCCGCATCCTCCACTCTCCTTAACTCCCGTTCGAGCTCAGGCTCCATTTCTATCTCTTTCTCCACTTCTTCCTCTTCTTCTCTGTCACTCTCACTCTCGGAGACCTCTTCCGCTCTGAGCGCCGCATCGAATGCCATTTGAGGGAAGTTGTAGATGTCATTGTACTGTAAATGATTTAAAACTTTATCAAAAAAAAGCTGATTTAAAATTCCTGGATATTTACTTAGTTTAATAAGTTTTAGGGTACAATTAGTCAAACCTTGGGAATAACTTTTGTGGGACCATCTCGGGTTCATTCTCTAAACAAAAGCGAAAATATCTAAAAACCATACACCTGAACTGAGAATTTCCTCCTCATTATATCTACTTGATGTGTGAACAGATTGCCCCACTAATTCCCCACGTAATTCAACTCAACAATGGGGCGAAAATGATCACTGGACCATTCCTCAACATGCTACTCAGCTACATTAAAGTTGTTCATAGACTGGCTACATGGAAGTCAACATAAATTTTGTACTTACAGTGCCTTTCTTCAATCTCTCCAAAAGCTGTTTCTCAATGGCATTATCTATTCTTGCTGCCACTAAAGCCTTCTCTTCTCTGCGCCTTTCACGTCTTTCGATCTTGCGTTGTATTGGAACAAGTTCTTTACTGGAAAATAATTTATTTTTTATAAAATAAGTCATGAAAAGTTTAAAAAGACATGGACAAGTTGTCCTAAGGTTTTTATTACTAGATGGGCTAGATGTTAAAAGTGGATTCTTAAGCAAATGCTATACAATCCATTTAAACATTCTTCTAGCCCTGATTCAATCACACTAATATTTAAATGCAGAAGTTTAGATTCACACAACGACTACTGAACAGAATGGCTGAAATTTTGCATAGATGTAGTTTAAGGTGTGGAATAAATTATGAAATTTTGCATAGATGTAGTTTAAGGTGTGGAATAAATTATAGGCTATGTTTTATTCCAACAAGTAGTTCCCATGGGATAGAAATAACTTTTTAATGATTCCATAGAAACAACACATGCGAAGTCGCGGGCAGAAACTAGTATTCTATATGAGACCACAAGTTTTATTATCTTGGGTATTATCCTAGGTGGCTATCAGATTGTGCATCTCTCCAACAATGGGGGGTTTTTGCCATAATCACCACACTTAGCAGGCAAATTGGTACAGTAGAGGTGTTAAAAATACACATAAGGAAGCTGCTGCCCTTCCTGTGTAAACCTCCTCTTACAACATTCAACAGGTCTAGTTGAAAAGGTTGATTCAGACACTGCATATATTTTCTCAGCTACACAAGAATATACTTACACTCTCCTTAGCTTCAATTTTCTCATACGAATGAGGTACTGTGTAATTTTTACAAATCTTTGTTTACATTTTGCCTTGATAAAGCCCGGCCAGTACAGAAGGTTTTCATTTATCTGATGAATCGCTTTCTCAAAATTTCTTGACAGCTTCACTTTCTCCCACTGCTTAGCAGGGAACATAATCCTGGAAGAATATTTATGGTTAGATATTTATTTCTCACCATAATGTACATTCACTTACAGAGAAATGTGTTTTTATAGTGTCTAAAGTACTTTCAAAACTTATTTATACTTATTTATTTACAGTGCAGTTATTATTATAATGCTAGGCTACAGGACTATTCTACAGGACTATTCTCTAATACATAGTTTTTGAGTCTTTTCTTGAAAACAGTTAAGCTAGCGGATTCTTTTATATTTTTTTGGCAAGTTATTATGCAGTATATTTTATCAAGAAAACCTTGCATAAAAAAAATCTCCAGGCATATGGCTGAATATTTTTAATAACCAACCTACCACAATCACGTCAGAGTAATCCCCTCCCCTCTATAAAGAGGCCTCTTCTATATAAAGT
The DNA here is from genome assembly GCA_963662085.1 of Eupithecia inturbata. Lineage (NCBI taxonomy): Eukaryota > Metazoa > Arthropoda > Insecta > Lepidoptera > Geometridae > Eupithecia > Eupithecia inturbata. Next base: position 7,048,671 of record OY759179.1, on the reverse strand, counting down.
ACTTTTAAAAATACCTACCTCTCAGGTGTCTTCATGAATAGGTAAATAATACCATTTTCTTCTCTGACTGTCGCATATTTACTGTTAGCTAGGGGGCAGGCGGCCCTGCTGCACAATCCTGTCAAATTGAATTCATTCCTGCAGAACTGCTGAGTTTTAGTTCTGAAAAAAATCATGAATTGTGATAGTGATAACTGGTATTGGTAGTGGTACTTGTATTGGACTATAAATCCAAGCTCTAATAAATATAATAATACTACTAGCTAATTAATACTTACGCTACTTTATGTGAACAATGGGTCTTGTTGATAATGGCCCACACAACCTAGAAACAACCAAAACAGTTATGGACAAATCACACACAATCCGCCGATAATGTTCAACGTGTTTCAGATAGAAATTAACAGTTTTAATTTCAGGAACTTACATCGTCGTGTTGCATTATAACAGATAAGTATCGAAAACAATCTTCGTTTTATTGTAAAATTTGATAAATTCACAGATTTCAATTCATCACATGGAATGAAAGGTAACTATCAACATGGAACTTAACCTCAAAGGCTCATGATTGGAATGGCATTATGACATTGACACACAGTGACAAAGACAACCGGTTTTAGGTGACTTATGACATTAACGTCATAGTTTACCATTGAAATTAGGCTTTGATGACGTGACGTTGACGTGACGTGATATGCGTTAATCCAATTAATATGATTTTACACTTTATTTATGATTTACACTACAAGTGCGTCTGCTACTCGTCTGCTATCGTTCTGGGTCCGAAGTCTCGCTCAGTTTGCATAGTGTAGAAAGAGATGCCTTCCAACTCAAGGCAAGGTTAGTTTCAATATTCCGAACAGATCTTTTCGAAAACCCAATCTTTTTCATCTTCCTCTAGTATCAACTAATTACCGACAAAATAGTTTTTTGTACAGAGCCAGGAAAAAATTTTACCATTTGGATAGTGAAATAGACCTTGACCTCTTCAACGGCAGCATTCCTCGTCTGAAAAACAAACTAAATAATTCCTTCTTCAATAAATTTCTATAAGATAATAAATGAGCGAACGTTATCAGATATTATTACTATAGTTTGTATCTATTATGGTAAACGCGAGTATTAGCCTGTTATTGTTATTTTTGTGTTTTTGGAAATTTGTATTCTGTTTCTATAAGTGGGAACTTGTTAATAGCCACCTGTTTCTTCACACATGGCAATTATGTATATTGTGCTGAAAGATCCCCTAATATAAATAAATAAATAAATAAATAAATAAATAAACTCAACGCGGAATGACCGCTGTTAGCCATGTAGCGCTCGGACGGAAATGTACAAGCTGAATAGAACTTTATTCTGTTGATTTTCCAGGCCCAAAAAGATGGCCCAGGCCAGCAGGGTTATTCAGACGGAGTCATCGACATGGAATCTAACACAGATTCGCACGAAATTCAAATATGTTAGCGGTTTTAAATTATTTTCTGCGTTCTGCAAAAGTCTGCCTTATTCTTCAACTTATTGAAAGTCAAAATAAACTACCTCTGCTTCGGAAAAAAACATACATCTATGGGAAGAAATGGCGCAAGAAACCCACAAAAAGTTTATCTTTTAAAATCTCAGAATGTCTGCAAAGCATAAGTTTATTAACTTAACACCAGTGGCGTATTTTAAGATTCTGCGCCCTAAAGTTTGCCGCCCCATAAATTAAATGGAAAAATACCGGCAAAGTGCGTGTCGGGCCACGCGCAGTGTAGGGTTCCGTAGTTGCATTTGCATGGGTTTTTATCTAAAAATTAAAAAAGAATATGTCCTACTAATTTACTATCTGTACTCGTTACACAACAAACAACTTCATCTCAGTTATTTTCTATTAAATTTGTTCCAATTTTTCCTTTCACGGTCACTAAAAAAAGTAACTTTGACGTGTAATTGATGTTGAGCACTGCCAGCAGTTGCGGCTTAGCGTGGGTTGGTATGGGGCCTGGGGTGGTTTTCTACCAAGCACACCCCAAAAAAATCAAAACAAAAACACTAACTAGTAACGGCGACGAACGGAGCGATCCGCGAATTTTTTGAGATTTTTAAAAATGTAAGCAAGAGTGTGACAAAATAAATGTTAGAGCACCCCGAAATTTTAAGGACATCGGTTTTCTATTTTAAAAAGCGTTGTGTAAAGTGAGCTCTTGATTTTATTGTTACTTTTAAAAAATAAATACGAACGAGCGGAGAAGACCCTGAAAACTTTTGAGTTTGCGCAGCTGCGCCTTAGAAAATTTTTGAAATTTTTGTGGCATGCTTAGCAAAGACAAGGTAGGCAAGGTTTCAGCTTAGAATACATTTTTGTTATTTTGGCAAATAACAACAAAATAGACAGACACTTACACTTACCCACTCTAGAATGAACGGCGAGCAAAGCGAACCGCTATTATTGTTTTTTAATTTTCTGGAGCTGTTTAATAAGTTAGAAGATAAGTGATGACTAAAGAAATAAGTGCAAGCTGAGGGATCCACGGTTATTTATGTTCTAGATTGTTGCAGTGGGGGTGGCAAGCTCTCTCAATTTATTTTGCGCCCCTTGCCACAGCCATCTTCAAGTTTCGACTCATACATAATGTATTTGAATAAACCCAGAGAGCCGGACTTAATAATCTCTTTTTACAGCCTGGGTCTGTTGCAGCTACGAACGCTCTTATGTAGACATGAATGCGCGCTCATGTTGGAACAAATTTATACAATCACTCGATAAATATGGCAAGCACTGTCAAATTTGACAGTTTTTTAAAGAAGGTCTGTCAAATTTAACAGTTCTTGCCATATTTATTGAATGATATATTGGCGAGAATTGCCTTCCTGGATGGCAATTCTCGCAATATATCACTCGACTCGATAAATACGGCCAGACCTGTCAAATTTGACAGTTCTTATAGGTTTAAAAAAGCGTGTGGTGCCGGCTTAGAATTTGCACCACCCCAACTCTTCCCGCGGGTGTCGTAAGAGGCGACTGAGGGATATTTACCAGGGGGCGGGCAGCAGCGCTCCCTGCAGATCAATTTTACCACCAAACTGCGATACCCAACCCGCATGCCCAGCGTGGGGATTATTGGCATTACCCCCCATGTTACCTGTGTAACATTGGGCTGTCCCAATAAGGCGTTTATCAGGGGAGGCCTGCGTCCAGCAGTGGACCGGTATTAGGCTGTAGATAGATAGATATACACCAAAAACTGTCAAAATTAACAGTTCTTGCCTTAATTATCGAGTGATAAATTGCGAGAATTGCCTGTTATGCTGAAATCGGCGTAAGGAGCAGAATACCTAGCTTCTCAAAGAATGTCTTTCGCGAGGTTTGCTAATCGCAGAACTGTGATAATGATAACACCAATCCGGGATAAAATAGTCTTTCGCTTGTTTTTCCGGCAAATAATTTCTCGAATTAATAATTTTCACAGGGTCACATCACTCATCAATCACATTACGATTACGTACATCCCTGCCTGTCCATTCAACAGTCAATTGTCAATACAATAGTCCACAGATTTTTTTTTCATACTGGCAGAGTCGTAGCGAAAAGCAAGCGGCGCCAAAATAAAAAGAAGTTGAAGTTGAAGTTGATATTTTTTTCGTTTGAAACCCGGACGTCGGTTAATTTACTTTTCAAACACATTGTTTTGCACGATTTGCACATTGCTTATTTTATTTTTCAGTGGAATTTCATAATGCAAGGAAAGTAGTTAAGTACGGCAAACATTTTGTGTTGGCATAGTTTTTGTTGTACAAAGACAAAATAATGAAAAATAAAAATGAGTGACAATATAAAAGTAGTTGTCAAAGTGAGACCTCTAATTTCTCGAGAAATAGAAGCTAAACAACAGCATCAATGGCGTGTTGAACAGAACACCCTCTCCCAGATTGGTAGTAGTGGACGAGACTTCGGACAAACATTCATATTTGGTAAGAAAAACCTATGACTCTACTTTTTAAAACCCACTGTTGCAACTTGCTATGTGCCGCCTCATGAAAGTGAAGTAATGAGCAACGCATGCAGCCTACTCAATCCGGCTTCTGTTGTTTAGCAAGGCACATAAATACGCTACAAAACAATGGTAGACTAAACAACCATTTCTCATTTATTATTATTGCTTCCAGACAAAGTTTATTCGGAGGATACTCAGATCTCAGACGTTTACAATGACGTCGCAAAGCCAATCGTGGAGGCTGCGGTGGCAGGCTTTAATGGCACAATCTTTGCTTACGGGCAAACCTCCTCAGGAAAGACTTACACCATGACAGGAAATGATGAATATCCTGGCATCATTCCATTGGCTGTCCTTAACTTATTCAAGTCAATAAAAAATATACCAGATAGAGACTTTGTAGTAAGGTAACTGAAACCTACTGTTGAAAATTTGAGGAGAGATACAAAGAAACATTGATGGATGGGTAGGTACACATTCCTAAGTGTACCTACCCGCAAAAAACTTTCTTCTTTCCAACATTGGCTCCTGCCAATGAGCTTTTCCCGGATGTAAAAAAATTTTTTACTTATCTTACCATATAAATATTCATCATCATCTTTATCAGCCTTTTTTTCCACTGCTGGGCATTATTGATGCCACTCACTTTTTACTATCTATTTAGACTATCTAAAAAAATTGCAACTTAACTATTCTGTATCAGGATAACAACTAAATTAAAATATTTAACTTAACACTTTCATTGCACACTGTGCACCGGAATGTGTTCACCCTGGTGCAGCTGCAGTGGCAGTGAATGCAACTTAATGATCATTCATCATCATCATCTACAGCCAAATTTTACCCACTGCTGGTTTAATTTTACCCTGCTGTTAATCTGGCTGTGAACTTAAACTTGGGGCCTAAATGCCTCCCTAAGGGCCTTATCATACTAGCGGTGTGCAAGCAGACATTTTTTAGAACTATTTTTTATTTGTTTGCATAACAACACAAAGTAGTCACTCTCTTCCAGTTGATTAATTGATAATGGATCCTCTCAAAATCGTTAACGATTTCGTTTTCGTCTCCTGCATCTTTGAAGTAACAAAATAATCAGCAGTGTTTGCTCATTGGAATCCATTTTGTTTACTGAGTGTACTGTACGTCGTAAACTCGCTGCGAACACGCGACGAAAACGTTGCGTATCGGCCACGCGTCCGCGACGTCTTCGGTTACAGCCGCGGCGTGTTCGCGACTTATTCGCTGCGCGCTGGCTCAACCCCGAATCCGCTCGCAAACCGCTAGTATGATAAGTTTGTGCCATCCACCACAGTCTTGTTAGAGCCACTGCCATTGATGCACCTCATTAATCATTAATCTTTGCTGTATAGAAATAGTCTGAATAAAATAAATATCATTTTCAGTGTATCTTACATAGAAATCTACAATGAAACTGTAAGAGATCTACTTGACCTGAAAAAAACTGTCAAGATAAAGGAAACCTATGAAAATTCTGTCAAAGTTAGTGCAACAGAGAAAGTCACTGCCTCACCAGAAGAAGTTTTAGAGGCAATGAAAGAGGTAAGCAAAAGCATCAATCTACTGAATGTCTGAAGAGATATAATTATATCTGTCTGATGTTGACTCTCCTAACAATCCAAAAATCAGATCATACAGTAAATTTTTATTGACAAAGAAAATTACAATTCAATAATAAAAACAAATTAGAACTAGTATTTACAATTGCAGCCAGCGTCTTGGGGACGCTTCCGACTGGTATTGATATGGATCAGTTGAGCTACCTGTAGATTGTTTGCAACAGTCTGCAGTTAGCTTACAGTAAATTAAATTAGTTATTGTTTATACAAACAGATTGAAAAGAAGCAGAAAAAAAAACTGTAACTTTATTGTTTTTATTTTAAATGGAAGCTGCAACATTATTTTTTTTCATTAGAAAATATTTCAATAAGTTCTATTACGATTTAAAAGTTTCTGGCTGATTTATTCCACAACTTTACAAGGTTAAACCACAAGTCTAGTCAGGTAAACTGTATTTGATTGGAATAGTAATGTTGATGTAGGATGGATGAGGAGGTAACCCTACCTTCAAACCAAGTAGATAAATAAATAATGCTGGACAATTCACACAGCATCATCTAGCCACAAGCTAAGCAGAGCTTGTGTTATGGGTACTAGATAACTGATTTACATAATACATTAGATAGATATTTTTTTATTATACATACCTACATAGAAAATGCCTAGAACAACCTGAACAAATATCTGTAGATCGTACATGTACCGCGGCGCGAATCGAACCCGCAACCTCCTGCGTCGCAGGCGGACTTTCGCCCGTTACGCCACAGAGGTTGTCATCTGTGGATGGTTTGAGTGCTCATATATATTTTTACCATTTACAGGGCAATGTCAATAGACAGACAGGATTTACAAACATGAATGAAAGCAGCAGTAGATCCCATTCCATCTTCCAAATTGTAAGTAGAATATTTTGTTAATTTTATCATCTTTATCTTTTTAGTGGGTAGAAACCCACTGTTGGCAGACATTGCATTTAAATATTGTATTACGAGACATATTTATATAAGTCATCAACTCAGAATAAAACCCTGAAATACACAATGTTATGGTACATATCAGCTATTCTCGAACCGAATGGTCTGTTGCGTGAAGTAGTTCTTCACGCAACAGACCATTCGGTTCTGACCCGAGCGTACCGACGTTATGACACTAGTCCCATGGTAGTTGGGGAGGCCCATTGTGTGGGACGCTACATGCGTCGAGACACTTGCGCCTTCCCATCTTCGAAATATGACCAATATCTGATCTACACAATAAAATATTTAATTTTACAATATTTTGTGTAGTTTTATAAATTGGCAAATTTTACATCACGCACTCCACTTCTAGTCGTTTTAGTCAATTATGAGCTCTTAAAATTATAAATTATGATCACAACAAAACCAAAGCATCGACAATTTGTTATGATGAATTCAAGTTGTCATTAGCATTGCCATATAATCATTTTAAAATATCTCTGATCGTGATCACTCGTTAGACAGGCTCTAAGGCCTATATTATGAAAGCTTTCTCAGTCATGGCTCTATGCTTGAGTGACGTTTATGCCATAGAAAAGCGTTACTCAAGCATAGATCGATGATTGAAGACGCTTTCTTATTACGGGCCTAAATTTCGAATGACGGATGGCGCATACTAACAAGATTTTTTTAATATTGTTATTATTTTGCTGAGCAAAAGTTATTTAAGGCGAGTGCCTGCTTGCCCGACTTCTTTTCTAAAGCAATTTACATCCATGATATTTATCTAATTGCATTTTCTTGTACCTACATATGTCGCGACATGCCTCTAAATAAGAATTTCAACTACTACCCGTACTTTTTTCCAGAATGACTCGTGATATAAAGGGTGCCACGTAACATGTGTAATAATAAGCCGAAAGACTTCCCACAGGCCCCACAGGACAGACAGTTACTTTCGAATTTTCTGGACCCTGTGGGGATCAACTTCTGTTCAATAATACGAAAACTAATAATCTTGGACCATTTCCAAGAGTTGTGTTGTGGGACATGATTTTTACACACAAAAACATCGTCGTCGTAGAGATGATACGATTTCTAATTTGATAATAGTTTTTAGTTTAAAATTTGAATTGTCTATAAGCTTATATTGTAAGCCTAAAGAAATAAACGTTATTGATTTCTAATTTATCTTCATTTTCTATGTCCTGCAGACCTATGTCCGTCTTTCGGCTGACATGATGGTGACAAATTTATAGGTCACTAATTATTTAAACACTAGAATTTTAGATAATTAACTGATTATAATTTTTTCCAGAATATAGAGTCCCGTGAGCATATCGAGGGCGATGCCGAAGCGGGCTGTGTGAACGTGTCTCAGTTGAACCTCGTTGATCTGGCCGGGTCGGAGCGTGCTGGGCAGACGGGTGCCACTGGCCTCCATTTCAAGGAAGGGACGCTGATCAACAAATCACTGACATCTCTAGCATTAGTCATCAAACAGCTGTCGGAAGATACTAAGTATGTTTTATTTGAAATTATGAATATTGGCCGTGGCGGTCCCGGCGTATAGTTGCCGCCAAACATCATGTCCGGTGACGGACAGCGAAGGAAGTTTGCGCAGGAACACTCACGCATATAATTCATATGCCGCCGACAACGCAGCCGGCGAAAGAGATAGGTACAGCGTCGTATAGCTCTGTCTCGCTCTTCCATTGTTTGAAATTAAAGCTTACAGTAAATAATCGACGCGACTGTCCAAGAGGTAACTGCCCACCAATTTGGCCTAAGAATCGAATTTGCGCATCTTTGTCACGTGGTTTGCCAGAGGAGAAGAAGTTTGACGATTATTATAACAATCGACGTCTCCAACTCAGCCCGTGGATATTATGAGTCGACTAAGGGAACCAACCAGAGGAAAGGCAGCAGTGTATTTCTATGATCTTCAGTCGATCACAAATCCGACTGCCAAGCGTTGTGATTATGGCAAAACCCCCTCGTTTGAGGGTGGCATGTTCAGCAGTGCTGATGAGATATAAAAAAATAAAAATAAATAATGCTGGACAATCCACACAGCATCATCTACCCTCAAGCTAAACAGAGCTTATGTAAGGAATACTAGATGACTGATATACTTAATACAATACATTACATAGATATATATTTTCCATTATACATAGAAAATACCCAGAACACTCGGAACAAATATTTACAGATCATACAAACATTTGTCCCAAGGCCGAAATCGAGCCCGCAACCTCCTGCGTCGCAGGCGGACCTCCGATGCGCCACATCGGTCGTAGAGATATGAATATGTTAAATAATCTACGATTATACGACAACGTAGACTACATTGTCGTGTTTCATACGTCGTAAATACAGAAAAGGACATGATAATTCAATCATAATTTAATGGAACTTATGAAATCAACTTGTCATCTGTTTGGACGCATCAAATACACGATAAAAACTTACATAAAAATCCTTTTTCAGATACGTAAACTATAGAGACAGTAAGTTAACTCGAATTCTTCAGAACTCTCTTGGTGGTAATGCCAAAACTAGCATTATATGTGCCATCACTCCTGCTGCTCTGGAGGAAACCGTTTCGACACTGCAGTAAGTATTTACACATTTTTTGATGTCGAGTGTACTCAGACATACCGCTCCTGGACCTAATAATTTTAATAACAAAGCTAAACTAACCCATCTTTTCTATGTATATTGCTAGTTTTAGAGAACCCTTAGTGTCTAGGTAAACGTAACTTAGGATATAATGCACTATCGACCAAAAACATGTAATCTTATTGACAATAAACAATATCTTTTTTTCTATCTATCGGATACTCAAACGCAACTCGGATCTAAGCACGTCTCAAGTCGCGATTTCTTGACAGTTTTCAAACGAAAATCTGTCAAAAAAATTAATCAAACGTGTTTTAATCTGAGTTGTTTTTGAGTATGGTCACTAGGCTACATAATTATATTGATTTTCCTTGCCCTGACAGGCCTTTGTCCATTCACATTCACATAATCACAGTATTTAGCCGTAGTACTTAATGTAATTAGGGTAAACATATCCTTGAGTGGAGACCGCTACTCGGCAAATGTAGTATAGGACACTCTGTGGCCAGGTGGGATGATGATCAGTCAAAGGCAGCAGGCAGGTGTTGGATGCGGCAAGCTGAAATAGGGCGCTCATTGTGGCAGGCCTATGTCCAGCTGTGCACTATTACGGGCTGATGATGTTAATGATGAAGTAGTAATGTGTGAGCTATGAGAGCTTCCACATACCAAGACGTGCCGTGACGGCGTGCATGTGAACAGGCCCTTAGGCCTTTAATATTATCCTTCCTACATTTTAACTAGGATGTTAAATATGTTGATTGACCAATTTGAAAATATACTTGCTATCGAATCATACATGCATACCACTCAAAATTATGGCAAATTATGATACACTAGTTTCTGCCCGCGGTTTCGCACGTGTTGTTTCTATGGAAACGTTCAAAGGTTATTTCTATCCCATGGGAACAGATTTATGGGATAAAAAGGAGCCTCTGTGTTATTCTAGCTAACATCTATGCAAAATTTCAGCCCGATGCGATCAGTAGTTTTTGCGTGAAGGAGTAACAAACATCTATCCATCACCTTCGCATTTATATGTAACTAGCTGCTGACCGCGGCTTCGGACGCGCTATTCAAGTATCATTTACCTCCCTGCCAAATTTCGTTAAGATCCGTTCAGCCGTATAGGCGTAAAAAGTAACACAGACAGTTACTTTCTAATTTATAGTATTAGTATGGATGTGATTAAATCATTTCAAATTTAAGGTTTGCCACTCGAGCCAAAGCCATAAAGAATAAACCAGAAGTGAATGCTGTAGCGACCGATGCTACTATGATCCAGAAATTAACGAAACAGCTCTCTCAACTGCAATCCCAGTTGGAGAAAAAGAAAAACTTGGAAGTCATTCTTGAAACAAAGAAAACTAATGAAGTAAGATACATTATATAATAATATGTCTATTCTCTCATTTATTTTTATGTATTTATAAATCTTATGTTTGATTTTTCAAGTATCTAGTCTTACGTCGAAGTTTTTGTTTAAATTCTTTATATCTTTATTTTGATGATTAGTTTACATACTGCTGCTGAAAATAGAAATGATAGATAAAAAAAAGCTGGGCAATTCACTTCATCAAGCCCTAACATCTAAATACACATTTAATGAAAAACTGACACATAAATTATATTTTAGCAAGACCTACAGAAGAAGATAGCTAATTTGCAAAGATTTATCCTTAATGGCTTTGGTCAAAGACCCAACGTGGAGCAAATGGACGGAGCTCGTAGAAAGAAGCCGCTATCCCGCCGGATCACCATCTCGACCACATCGTTACTGCATCCGATAGCCGAGGATTCGCCGAAGCAGCCAACTAGGAAATTTTGCACACCATCTTTAAAGTACAAGTGAGTATTAGGCTGCCTTTCCTTTCCAGCTTTCCTTCAACGATATTCTATGTATAAGTCGCGTTGATAAAGATTGGGATTGAAAATGACATTATCTCATGCTGTCCCGCTTAGAGCATATTTAATCTAATATCTATAGTGGGGCTATCATTTTCAATTCCAAGTTTTATCAGCCAACAATGGTGAAAACGGAACCCTATTACTAAGCCTCCGCTATCCGTCAGTCCGTCTGTAACGTGGCTATATCTCATGAACCGTAAAAGTTAGACAGTTGAAATTATCTGATAATGTGTATCTCTCTTGCTGCTATAACAACACAATAAAAATAAAATAAATAACAAAATTAAAGGAAAGGCAACAAACGCGAACTTTTGGCTTTTTTTTCTTAATTTGTCTCTTGAGCTATAATAAATGTGTCTACCACATGAAACTTTGTGTAATTAGGTAACACTTCAGCTGTAATAATAACAAATATTAAAAATAAAATAAAGTTGAAAATTTTATGGTCTTTGAAAAAGTTGCCTGATTTTTACGAAGGGTTCCGTACCCTTCGTGTGCGGGTCTACTCGCACTTGGTGGTTTATTTCTACGAGTTTCAGCTGTTCCTACATAAGGTTGTGCGTTTCGTGCTGTCGCGAGATTCATATTTGTAATAGAAAATCGCATACGATTTGCGCCAAATTACTTTTCTGTTTTATTCCTGGCAGGAAAAACTACAAACTAATTTAAATATCGCGCCAACACGAAACGAACAATCTTTTATTGTTCAATTTTATTTTTTTTTATTTTATTATTTCATTTATTTATTTTATTTATTTATAATTTTGTCACTGAGGTGTGATTCTACACTAAGTTTTTAGAAGTCACATAATAACTTATTTAAATAGAACTAAACACGTTTTAAAAAATCTTATGTGAGATTAGGGGAGGGGGTCGAGTAAAATCTCAAGACATCTCACCAAGGGGAGAGCCCCCGACCCACCCGTTCGAAAAACAAAATCGTCTCACATAATTTATGGATGCCTTGCCTAAACTGCTGTTAGCTTTATTCAGCAAATCTCATTTAACGAAAAGACACCCTGCTTACGTTTGAATAATTATTATTATCACAGTAAAATGATTAAATATATAAAAATAAAATGAAGTTGAACTATAAAAAGTTTAAATTTTCAGCCCGGCTTCAATAGAAATTCCTCCAGGTTCGGAGTTTGTGCCTATTCAAAAACCTAGCAAGCTTGGAAGCTTGCCCGAGGAACCTCCAAGACTTGTCACACCCCCGCCCATTAGTCGGAAAGTCAACATCGATGATGATGTTATTAAACTTGGTAAGACATTAAGCGAGGGAAAAATTTGAATGAAAGCTTTCAGTACAAATTGTGATGTCCTAATTTTAAGAGACCACAGTTCGAATGGGTTTCAAATGAAAGGTATTAGTTTGTATATTTCAAAATTGCTTAAAAATGTTTGTAGGGTCTATAATTTATGAAATATTTTGTAAAAAGTTGAATAATTTACCGTTCCCCCTATCTCCGAAGGTTGAAGAGCTATCCATCTGAAATGTATGTAGATATAGATCAATGTTTTACACAAAAAATATAGAGAAGTCTGTAAATAGAAAACATTGAAACTCGCACTTGTCGGATCTTGTTTAGTCCTCCACAGCCTTGGTCTCCACACAGTAGTGAACGCGTGAGACGTAGAGCTGGGTAGTTGGTACTTCCGCTCGAAAACCAGAAATCAGGTTTTTCGGCTCAGTATCGCACTGGTTCCGGCTGGTGGGCTTACAGCTCTTGCGAACTACCTCGGTGAATCTCTCAGCGTCACTGGGCCCCTTCCCATGAACCGGCGCAGGCGCAGCACTACGCGATGGTCTACAGGGCTGCTTCTTTTAAAATATGTATACGTATAACCAATGTAGGTAATGTTAGCTTTCATTATTTGTAACCGAGTGTCCGGAATATATAAAATAATATTAGCATAGAATGGACTGAACACATTTTGCGGTCCGACCTGACAAAGGGTCCTCACCCCGCCCCGGCTCCTTGCGAACTGCAAGGACCGCACGGCCACTTTTATGACTAGACAATGTTATAAATTTGACAGACGACTGCGATATGTTTTGTATGTTTTGAGCTTGGATTACGAAATATCTTCTGTTCTGAGGTGTATTAACAGTATCACCATTTGTGAGTGGAAAGAAATAAATAAATAATGCTGGAGGATTCACGCTGCATTATCTACAATAAAACGTTTTTATTTTTAACCCCCGACAAAAAGAGAGGTGTTATTAGTTGGAGTGTGTATCTGTGTGTGGCACTGTGGCCCACAAAAAAGATGAACGGATTTGTATTTAGTTATTTTTGTTTGAAAGGTGACTTGACCGAAAGTTTTCTATCTATTTGAAGAAAATTGAGAAAGCGTTCAAATGTTATGATGTTTTAATAATAAGATTAATCCCGTCGAAGAAGTCTTACGAAAAACTTTTGAGATATTATTTGATTTCTTAAAATTACGCTAAGGGCTTACGCACTATAATAACAAAAACCAATTCGATTAATATTTAGTAACTATGATACTACATTGTGGTTCATTGTAAAATTTTCGTTAAGGGTATTAATTTTTTTTTTTATTGTAAAGAAATAATCCTTCGTTTTCGCGGCATTAGCGTTGTTCTTTTTTCCAGAGGCTAGTTCGATTTACGAATACGATCTTTCTGTTTGGATCTCTTTGCTTAAAATTTTCACATAACTCGTTCTAAATTTAAATCTCCTGTGCGCGTATAAACTTAAATATTCACCTGCTTTGCTTACATCATGCATGACATATAATTTGACATTATTGTTCAGTGTATTTTATTTTACAATAATTTGTTTTTAATTACAAACACAAATATGTTATTAGATAGCGACGACGACGACGAGTCTTCTGGCACACAAACATGTTCGCCATATCATGATTGTTACGGTAAGGAAATTATACTATCACACTAATATTATAAATGCGAAAGTTTGGATGGACGTTTGTTATTTCTTCACGCCAAAACTATATCGTTCGGATGTAAATTTACCGACCAGTTGTTGTGGTAACTCCACAAAAACTGGTCGGATCATAAACATATTTCAGTAAGTACTAGTTCAGGAAAAAAAACTTAAAGCCGGATTCAGATCTGCTTCCTTTTTTTAAGTCGGTTAAAAAACGGGAGGCGTTTGTCCTGCAGGCAAGCTCATAATAGTAAATATTTTATGTAGTGGCTAGGTAGGTACTATACAGGATGTTTTTTTATTGACGGGGCAATATTTACCTTAACCGGTGTAGTTACAGGAAAATGGTCTTAGAAGAATATCCCTAATTTGTAGAGAATTTTTTACTTCACAATTTTCACAGATTTTTTAAAAAAGGTATACTGTTATCAAGAAAATGGTAATTTTACTAAAACTTTTTTGATGGTAATCGATTTAGTTTCTTAAACTAATCAAAAACTTCTATAGTACCAACTGAGGTTGGATGGAGTACTAAAAAAGTCAGACATCGCAAAAAACTTTTTCCCTACATTTTATGTAGCACTAGCTGCTGCCCGCGGCTTCGCACGCACTTTCAAGTAGCCTATGTCCGTCCCTGAAATACTATTTACCTGCCTTCCAAATTTCATTAAGATCTGTTCAGCCGTTTAGGCGTGAAAAGGTAACATACAGACAGAGTTACTTTCTAATTTATAACATTAGTATGAATTATTCTTAACTAGCTGCTGCCCGCACGCCCTTTTTAAGTAGCCTATGTCCGTCCCCGGGATACCATTTGACTCCCTGCTAAATTTCAATGAGATCGGTTAGCTGTTTGTGCGTGAAAAGGTAACAGACAGACAGAGTTACTTTCGAATTTATAATATTAGATTGGATGAGTTGGTCCAACCGCACTCTTAAATTTTTAAATAATTTCAGGTGCCACTAATAAAACACCTCCATGCGTACTACGGAAGAACGCTGCGCTTGCCGAAAAGGATCTAGAGGAACTAATCGAATTAACTAAAAGAGAAAAGATGTACCCACCAAAAGTGGTAAGACCTTGTTTTGTGACAAACTGTGCCCGCGGCTTTGCCCGCGTAGAATACTCAACAATTTTATGGCTTTGAATTTTTCTCGTTAAACCCTGTTTTTCTAAAATTAAAGTAGCCTAAGCCACCCGATATAACATCAGCTAAGCTATGTGCCAGTGAAAGTCCCGTCAAAATCGGTCCCGCCGTTTATTATTATACGTAGAAACATTCAGACCCGGAACAAATATCTGCAGATCGTACAAACGTTTGTCCCACTTCGGGAATTAAAACCGTAACCTCCTGCGTCGCAGCCGGACCATCACCCGCTGCTCCACTGGGGTCGTCTTTGTATTTTTATTCTTGTTTGTTGAAATCAAGTGATCTGATTTATTTTTTAT
Source organism: Eupithecia inturbata (assembly GCA_963662085.1). Lineage (NCBI taxonomy): Eukaryota > Metazoa > Arthropoda > Insecta > Lepidoptera > Geometridae > Eupithecia > Eupithecia inturbata. The sequence continues at coordinate 7,033,259 of OY759179.1, read as the reverse complement.
TTATGTTTTTAGGTGGATCTGCTGGAGAAACTTGATGAGAGTTATGCAAAGTCAGTAAAGCTAGAAGATGAAGTCGAACTCCTAAGAAAAATGAGCCAAGAAAAGGATTTAGAAATAGAAAAACTCCGAAAACAGATAAATTGTACCGAACAAGAAGTAAAAAGTTTAACGTCTTTATCGGTAAGGCAACATAGTTTTGTTTTACCCGCATCAGCAAACTTGTCCACTACTGAACGTGCCTCCCCCAAGCGTTTCGCCGTAAGGGGCCATCCATAAATGAAATCACACCATAAGGGGGGAAGGGGGTCGACGAAGTGTGACATTGTGTGACAAGGGGTGGGAGGGGTCATAACTTTCGTGACGACACATTTTAAAATCTATATAATCTAGATATTAAAACGCAAAATTTTAAAAGTCTACGAAAAACTTTTGAATTATTTCGAATGTTTCAAAGTCAAAGTCAAAAATTCTTTATTTCCATAAATACAATAAATGTACACTTAGAAAAGGTCAAATTCTTAATAATTAAACACTGACACGGAAATAAAGTGATATTTTTGATTTCAGTTGCTTCGGTATGTAGACTTTAAGTAAAGAAGCGACGAAGTAACCTTTAGCCTGTTAGTTGTTATTTTTCGAGTTGGAGCAAATCCCTTCCCAAGCTTTTTTATCCTCTAGATAATCTGATATTTTCATTTCATTTCATTTATTTATTTACCATTTATAACATAGGTCGTTATACAAGGCAATTTTATAGTAGGCCTGCGTAAAACACAAGAAGGTTTTGACAATTTGTTTGAGTTTATTTACTGATAATTTTTGCAACTCAATAGCAGTTTTCTTGTAGAAGCGTATACATTGTCCTTTAAAAGATACATTAATTTTGTGTAGTCTAGTTGTGGGCACAGCGAGTTTATGTTTATATCTTGTATTCAAATTATGTACATCGCTATTTTTAGGGAACCGATTGATATTTCTATGAGTGTACAATAGGTTTTCATAAATATATTGACAAGGTACTGTCATTATGTTTATTTCTTTGAATTTATCACGCAGGGATTCTCTGGGACCCATACTATAGATAGGACGAACAGCCCTCTTCTGTAACACAAATACGGTGTTAATATCTGCAGCGTTCCCCCACAGTAGATACCATAAGACATAATACTATGGAAGTAGCTGAAATAAACAAGTCTGTATGTATGTATGTATATATATACATACATGTATGTATCCACGTCTGTAAGATGACGGATTTTTTGACAGCATATGCTGCAGAACTAATTCTCTTCGATAGCTTATCTATGTGTGCGCCCCATTGAAGTTTATTATCTAAGGTGATTCCTATGAAAACGGTACTTTATACAATTTCTAACGTTTCTCCTTTTACATTTACATCAGCCTTAACTTGTTTAACATTAGGTAGAATAAATCTAATACATTTCGTTTTGGTTTCGTTAAGCAAAAGATTATTGACACTAAACCAATGGACTACTTTTGAGATTGCATTATTCACATCGTCGAAATTCGTGTTTGACGTTGGATTTATTAGAAATATCTTATATAGAAATAAAACTTATTTTGGAACTGCTGCTTAAATTTAATAATTCCTTGGGGTAAAATTGCAAAATTTGTGATGTCACACTAGGGGGTGGAGTATAACAAATGTGACCAGCTGTGACATGGACGGGGCCAAAAGTCATGAAATTCGTGTGACGTTATTTATGGATAGCCCCTAATCACCACGCTTGGCAGACGGATTGGAGTTGGAGATCGCTGTGAGGGTATTCAAATTACTTATACGGAAGAAAGCTGCTGCTCTTTCTATGGTAGTTAATTTTTATTGTTATGCAATGTTAGTTATTGTTACAGGTTAATGTGTTATTTGTATACAGGGTGCCACGTTACATGTGTACTAAGCCGAAAGAGGCTAATTCTGGACCCCGCGGGGATTTACTTTATCAAAATTTCAAAAAAACGTAAAATAGACCAAAAATTCACAATACAAAAAAATGTCCCGTATCTTGAAGGTTAAGTTTAGGGTGTGGTGTTTCATAGTTAAATCAGTCAGTAATGGTAGAAACTACAACCCCCTCAAGGATCTAGCTAGGTCGATTTAACCACCTGTACTTGTATATCATAAAATTTGTAATCTTTATTTCAGTCACAATTAGAAACACAGAGTGAATTGTATAATACCCAACTCACAGAATGGGAAGTCAAGTACGAAACACAAAAAAACAAGGCTAAATTAAGAGAAGGGGAACTTTTATTTCTAATCGAAGAAAAAAAACTAAAGCCTTATGAGGACATAGGTAAGCAAAACTTGCATTTTTGTAATCAATAATATGTTACCACTTCCATTACTGAACATATGAACATTATTGTTCACAGATAAAATGCCTTTCAAACCAAAAGACAGAGAGCTAATTCACTTCATGGACATGTCCAAAGAAATTTCTTTAGTTAATAGCGACAACGAGAGCAGCATTATTCAACACGATGATGAATCATCGGAACGCAGAAGTGTTCTGCTAAATGATATGAAAACTCAACTTACAGCAAAGAACGATTTGATATCAGACCTTCAATCCAAAATCACATCGCAAAGAAAGCAAATAGAATCGTTAGAAAAATGTAGTCACGATCTTTTAGACCAAATTAATAATTTCAAAGAAAAATTTAGTTACTTTGAGAATGAAAACAATGTTTTGCAGTCTACTGTAAAAGAATTAAATGCGACAGTAACCTTTCAAAAAGAGAGTATGGAGTTGGCTCAGAACGACATTAAGTCATATACTAGTCTCATACAAGAACTGCAAATCAAGCTTACTGATAAAGATACCTTGCTGAGTTTGAACGCAAATGACGAAGTTTTTGAAAAGTTATTGGCTACTGAAGAAAAGACAATTGCTAATAATGAAAACCTAAAAAACATAATAAATTCATTAAAACGTGGCCTAGAAAATAGTAAGAAAGAAATAGACTTACAGAGAACTAAAATGTCTAGCGACTATGAAGAAACAGTAAAAATGTTAAGAGACGACATCGCTAAGCTTCAAAAACAAGGCAACGAAAATGTTGTAACAATAAATACGTTAACTCGAGAAAAAAATAACTTTACAACGATTGAACAAAAATTCGTAAAAAATATATCAGAATTTGAACAGAAAAATGGTGAAAATTGCATGTTAATCAAGAAACAAGCTTCTCAAATTGATATTCTCAAAAATGAAAATGAAAAGTTGAAAGCGTCTTTAGTAGATAATTCAAACATAGAAAAAGACAGTTTAAACAAAACAAATGAATCTTTACTGAAACAAATTAGTGATGCCACAAATAATGTATTAACATTAGAAGAGGAAATTAAAAGTAAAAACATTCTTATAACCAAGTTAAACACCGAAATTAATGAGTATCAGGAATGTGTTAATACAGCCAAACTTGGTATAAGCAAATTGCAAAATGTATTTTATGCTCTAACAGGTGAAGCTAAAGAATTGCCTCTGAAATTAGACAGTTTCGTAATTATTTACAATACTTTGAATGATAAATTGAATGAATTGGAGAGTATAGCTCAAGAGACTGTCTCTCAAAAAGAAAAAGCGCTAAAACATAATACTGAATTACAACAAGACATGGCAGAAACTGTGACCAAGCACAAATTGAAAGTTGCAGAGTTGACTGAAAACATAGAAAATCTGAACCAAAAGGTTCAAAATCTTACAAGTGATATAAAAGTAATGATTTGCAAAAACAGTGAACAAACAAGTGAACTTGAAAAACTAAAACTAGAATTAAACGATAAAAATTATGTCATAAACAAATTGAATTTGCAAGTCGAAATAATCAATCAAAACAATGACGAGAATTCTGAAAAAGATATAGTAATCAACTCATTACAGAAAACCGAAATCGAACATTCTAAAACAATCGAAAAGTTAAATATGGAAGGTTTAAAATATATTAAAGAAATCAAATCGAAAGAAGAAATTATACACGAACTAAGTGATAGAAACACAATTGGCGCAAACGAGTTAAAGCATAGAGAACGTGAATTAATCCAGTGTCAGCAAAGCCTCAATGATGCCAATAAAACTGCTGAGTTGCTGATGGAGAGATTAACAAAAAAACTGAGTAATATAATTGTAAACATCATGGATAAAAATCCATCTTTTGCATACAGATTACATGAAATTGGCAACACACAAGAACAACTTTTTCATTTCCTTGAAAAGGTATCCAACTACGTTTCAATGCAGTCCCCGATACTTATAGAAAATGAAAAATTGACCAGAGACTTGGAAATAATAAGTCACAACAACAAAAGTCTAAAAGTTGACCTAATTCAAAGCAGTGAATTGTTACAAAAGTTGCAAGAAGAATTGAAAAATAAATCTTCTGAAATCAGTGCTATTGAACATAAAACTAAAGAATATCAGGGACAATTTAGTACTTTTGGCGAGGAGATGAAGGAACAAATACAGTTTTTACAGTTAGAGAATGAAAAACTCAAAATCCGATCGAAACAATTGAATGAAGAAACAAATATTCCACTTTCTCAACTTGCAGACGACGAAAATAATTCACAAAAAACTACATTCAATAGACCTAGTTGTGAATTAAAAAATTACATGGAAATATGGTCTCCACCGAGCCTGTTAACTATTTGTTGTAATAGAATATCAAAAGCCATAGAGTCTAAACAAAATGACACTTCCGATACTACGTTAAGTTCAAACAAAGAATCTTCAGACACTCATAGCTTGGAATATGATGAGATTCTTCATGAACTAGCCATTACTCAACAAGAAAATATAACACTGATGACGTACAATGAACAATTAGAGATGGAAAACAAAGAGTTAAACATAGAAAGAGTACAAACGCAAAGTGAAGTGCGACAACTTCTTCAGGAGACTGAAGAATTACAAAAAAAACTGTTTAATCATAGAACTATTTTATCAATTTTAACAGCTACGACCTACACAGAGAACACGTCTTTGAAATCTCAATTGAAAGGATTACAACACCATCACAGTAGATTTCATAACGTATGCCAACGAGATATACCTGAGTTAAAAAAAGAACTTAACGATCTTATGTCGATCTTGAAAGATGAATCAGGCAAAAGATATTCCTTACCGATGTTTCGAAACAATTCAATAAACAACAGCTGTCCAAGCAAAAATGATTCGACATTGGATGGTGATCTTTTAATGTTAGACACAAATGTCACTGTTACCACTGCTGACAATACACTTGTAGGTAACCAAACTTGCTTGGACTATACACAGACCATGTTTAACGAAACGGGATGCCAAACTCTGGACCACAACTTTACAGATTCAAACTTATTGAGCGGTAACTTACCAAACGAGCTTGCAGTAGTAAAAAAAGAAAATGAATACTTGAAGAAGAAAATATGTAATGAATCCAAAGTAGATGAGCAATGCAGCCCTATAAAACTACCAGATTTTAATAAAGAAGAGCAACTGGAAGAATTAAAAACAACAATATTATCTCTAAAAGAAAAGCTAGTGGTTGCCAAAAACGAGAAAGAAATATTAGAAACACAATACAATGACCTCGTGTTAGAAATACCCTTAATTAATACCCTTGTTCGAAAAATTAAGGTAGTAGAAGATCAGTTGACAGCCAAAGAAAATGAAACTGCTAAAGTGACTAAAGTTCTGCAAGATAGAAACAAAGAGCTGAGAGAGATACAAGAAGAAAACGACTCACTATCTAATCAAATAATGGAACATATTTCTGAAGCTGATGATCTCAATAAGGAGGTTGAAAAATTGAGACAACAAAACATAGAATTAAATGCTCAATGTAAAAAAATGCGTGATGACAATGACAACAAAAGGTCGGCGGATGGTGGACCTACTGTAAGGGTACAACTTAATAATAGCAATATTTCTATGGATTTGGACGAAAGTTTGAATTTCCAAATGGCTCATGATTCTGTGCCATGCAGTCCTCAGAGCACAAAATGCAACATGTCTGATATCCAGGAAGAACAGCCGTTGGACTTGTATATGGTTGATAAAAACGAATGCTATAACTTTTATATAAAAGAAATTGGTACAGAAAGAGAACACCTACCAAACAATGCCACAATTATTGAAATCATGAAAAAACTACATTCTATTTTAGTAACTAAACATGGCAACGAAGTCGAAAATCTTGTCAATAAACTCAAAGATCACGAAGAAAGTCAAATCGAACTGCGCAATCAAATTAATGAAATTAAAGCAAATTGTCTTAACCTTAAAAATGAACTTGAAGAAAAAGACACAAGCCTTAGCGTTATAAATATTGTAATTACACAGTTAAGGGATAATTTGATTAATACTAAGGAATGCAGACTTAATTTTGAAGCCTTCGACAAAAGTTCTAACTTATCTACCGTAAAAATGTTAGAAAACGTTACCAATAATTCGAACAAAATAGTTCAGGACTATAATACTCTAAATGAAGTGTTAACTCAAACGAAATGTCAACTTTCTGAAAAGGAAAAAGAATGCAGTTCACTGAAAGCAGTTAACGAAAAAATTCAGGAAATAAATAAAGCTGTTACATTAGATATTATTAAAAAAGAACAAGAAATTAATAAAGCCATTGAAAAAATACATCGAAACCTGCTAGACGTCAATATGATAAGTATTGACCAATTTCCATTGGGTGAACCAGTAAATGTGCAGATGCTTATACGTTACCTTGAACATTTCGTTAAAGAATACCGAAGTGAAAAAGCTATGGCTGTATCACCATCTCAAATAAATGACATGAAATTAATTATAGAAGAAAAGGAAAGACAGATAAAGGAGATGCGGTCAAACGAAATAGAAATCAGTAAAGTTTCTCAACATGAACTTGACGTCGCATTGAAAAATAAAGCTGAAGAGAATCATCGTAATATAACGTTGATAGAAAACTTAACTGAAGAAATCCGACATTTGAAACAAACACTCAACAAAAAGGACGACTTATTAAAAGCTATCGCCAAAAACATAACTCTCCTCTCAGATAGAAAAGATATTGAGGCTAATGAACTGTTATGCACCATACAAAGCATACAAGACGAAAATGATAAACTGAAAGCAATCAATGGAATTATTTCCAAAGAGACAGAGTCCTATGCTTCTGAACTTGAAAAATCGTGTGCTATTATAGCTCAAAACAACATGGATTTGGACAAAATGACTTCTGAAATACTTGTTTTGCGGGAGTCCGTTAAAGAAGCGACAGCGCACGTGGACAGTCTAAAGCAAGAAGTGCGGGCGCTTACAGATAAAAATATTGAAGTGGAGAGAAAACTGGAGATCAAATACCACGATTGCCAGAGATTAGAGATCAATATAAAAACGCATGAAAAGACAGCTGAGATACAGAGCAGGATGATTACTAGGTAAGTTTATAATATATTTTTGAAGGTTAACCAATGATTACCAATAGCCACATTAAATAAAATAAAAATATAACGTGTTGTGCATGCTTTCTTAGGGACATGTATGAATTAGTTGTATTCTCTATAGTTGTGTCCTGTTGTGTACTAATAACTAAAAACGATGCCATCGTTCCTAAACAAGGAGGCTAGCCATTGCCATGTGAGTACACAATCGCAGTTGGGTCTACCGTCACAGCAGCTTTTCGCACTTTAAAAACAGCAATATGTTAGCAGAGATCCTATATATACATGTTCTTACTCACAACTAAACAAATTTTACTTCTTTATTGAATACTATATATTTATTCGCTAGAATAAAACTAATTACCTTGTTCTTATTCAACAGATTACAAAAACTAAAAGAAGATGACGATAGAGGAAACAAGGAGAAGCTAGAAAAACTAAATGAATTGTCCGAGACAAATGAAGCATTACAGAAAGAATGCGAAGAACTGAGAAATACTGTAAATGGTTTGACTGAAGAGATTGAACATCTTAAAACAATAAAGGAGTCTTTGGAGGTAACAATATCATTGCCAAGCTTAAGGTTTAAAGCTGTTAAGCTCTTTTGACCTCAGTCTCAGGCTGAGGCCAAAAGAGCGTTGTTTCTTGAGTTGTGATTTGCGCGAAATGATTCGCTTCATACAAAAGTCCCATTTGTGCCCAACGTCGCAAAATGAATGGTAATTCCTGTTAAAAGAACGCATTTTACGCAACTCAACTCAAAAAATTACGCTCATATGGCCCCAGTCTAGCTACGGCTCAATTCACACCGGGATGGCAGTGACCGGCAGCGACGCGGAGACCACTTTCAGTGTGAAACTGATGTTAAATAATATTTTCATCCCATCTATTCGAAAACAGGCAAAGGGTTAAAGTTGGGTAAAGTGGGCCATTCCAGCGCACTGTGACGAAATGACTTTTAAATTTGGTACACTAAAGGTTTGAACGCAATTCGCTTCAATAAAGTCCTGGCAGGTAGTAAAAAAAAGCGCGCGTGCCGCCTTAGCATTTTGGCTATCCAAATTTAAAAAAGAATACGCGGGAACTTTTTAGTTTGTTATTACTTTTTATCAAAATATTACAAACAGTTTTAATTTGATTTACAGAACTTGAATAAAAGATGAGCAGTGAAAGTGAAATATGAACACCAGAAATAAATTTCTGATTTCGTTATGTACCTAAATATAAATATTCGTCACTACTAAAAGCATCTCTTATTTATTTTTCTCGTATGATGAATTTTTCTTATAGATTAGGATGAAAAGCAGAGTGTGCCACACGGTACCAAAATTATTTAACCTCGAGCGACGTACTTTGAATCCCTCGCTACGCTTAGGATTCAAAAAATCGCTCTCTCCTTAAATACTTTATTTTGTTCCCTTGTGACACAATCTACTATTAACTTTATCCACATACATATAAGACCAGTATCGCTTAAAAAGCTCGAAAAGTTTGTACGGCCCGCGATGCCTTTTCTAGTTTTTTACCTTTTCAAGGTATATATTATAAAGTTTATCATTATTTGACACTGAAAGTGCTCGCTACGTCTCTGCCGGCTGCTGCCATCCCGATGTGAATTGTGCCTTTGGGTGCGTTCCCATTGACGCGAAACTGAATCGACCGATGAGGAAGTCGGGAAAGACTGTGTATTTCAAACACATGTGATAGGAAAGTTCCGCTCTACTACGCGCCAATGAAAACGCATCCTAAATCAATAACATTTTTAAATATTTTTCTCTTTTAGCAGGTTATGTTAGCAATTATTCTAATATATTGTTTCAGAATCGTATAACTGAATTTGAAGATTCGGGACGTAGGTCTCGAACGTCCATAGATGCTAATGCTGACTGCTCGAAACGAAGACGGAAAAGTCTACACGACACTAAACGACTATTTAATAAATTAGAAGGTAACAAAATACTTTACGACTCAGTGACCCGTAGTGTAACTTGTCTATAACAAAACGTCGTCATTTTGATTCTTCCTGGTCCTCGGTTATATTAATGTTGTTGTACTTAGTACGCAGCTATAACAAAGCAATCTATTTGCAGGCGGATTGGTGACGGGACAATCCATCTCTTCCCAAATGTCACTAAGATTTAGTTGTGAAAAGGTAGCATGCAAGTAGAGTTACTTTCACATTTGATTCTAAGCCCAAGATAATTAGCACTCAGTATAATTTAGTCACACCATAGTCTATCATCATCATCAGCCTATATTAGTCCACCGCTGGACATAGGCCTTAATGATTTATTATCAGAAGAATACTTATTTTCAGAACATAAAAACCTTGAAGCGGTATTCGAATCGAGACAAAAACCAGAGGACTTCTTCATGGATATCAACAATGAGTCGCTTTCTGGCAGGAGTACACCGTTGGAAGGCGGGAAAGGGTAAAATAAAAATCTATTAAAGTTTACATTAACAAATCCAGCTTTAAAAAAAATTATATTGAAAGAGAATTGTTTTCTTTTAGTATTATTAAGTTATATGTAGATTGATGTAGATTCGGCTGGCACAAAAAGTCAACTTATTTCAAAGCACTGCTTTTATTTTGGTTGTAAAGAAAGGGATGGGTTTATTTTTTGTGCTGCCAATAGTTCAGTTTTTGCAACAACGAATCCAATGTTAGATTTTCATACGTTATTAATGTTTACGGACCTCTTAGCACAAAAGGTAGCCATCGAATAAACTCGTTATCATTGGGTACATTTTTACAGTGACATTATAGAATAGCTGACAGCTAGGCGTACGCGAGCTTTGCGCAACCTAGCCAATCGTTGACCTTGCTTTCCGCAAGCTGCAAGCAAGTGGCCCACGCGCTGTAGCCGAATAGACCCCTCGCTTGAAGCAAGGTGTACTTTGACCTTGATTCTCACATTTATCTTCTAAAATCATGCGAAAGTCGCCTTTTAAACTATCGTCGTTATAATAACTAGAACGGTAGCAGTCATATCAGTGTGTCTACCATGAGTTTTAACAATCAATACTCGCTAGCGACTGTAGTTAAAAAAATGTATGAAAACTTGAACAGCGCCTCTAGCGGATGGTTGGGTACTAAAATGCGCGGTACTAATATTTACGCAACTACTGTAGTAACGTCAGGCGATCTAACTGTGACAACTCATGGTAGACACACAGGCAGGATTTTTTTCTACACTGTTATATTTTTGTACTTTATTATTTTCAGTCGTGACAGCCTTCTCTCCAGAACAGCACATGTAAGTCACTGTGAAAATCTATTCAGTAAATTTAATGCAATTTGAACTCTATTTACAAAGTGCACCAAACAACTGAATGTAAAGTGCAAGAGTATCTCACAATCCCAACTTTATTTCTAGAGCGATAAGGACGAAGATCATTCTAGGCCAAACAGCGCGTTATCGAGGGCCACGCGACGCCGCCGTCAAAGCTCTCACGACTTGCACAGAAGCGTCACCCGTCAAGCAGGTAAGAAAGAGAAAGCTTCTGTACGCGGCTTCGGTCATAGGAAGCTGGATAAAAGATAGCCCATGTCAGGGATAACGTAGCTTTCTAATTGTGAAAGAATGTTCAAAATTGGGCAGTACCTATACTCAAGCCATATGTTTTTAAGCAATTTACAACACAAAACATGAAAAATATCTTCTTGGCACCGAGTTTGAGAAATAATTGTCAGCATTATGTATTGTTGGAAAGAGCTCAAATCGACTAGAGCAAATTTTGAAATTAAATCAAATACAAATAAACCGCCAAGTGCGAGTCGACTCGCACACGAAGGGTTCCGTACCGTAAAAATCAGGCAACTTTTTAAAAGAACATCAAATTTTCACTTGTTCGGAGACCTCTTTAAATTTTCTTTATTTTATTTTTAGTAGTTGTTATTATTACAGTTGAAGTGTTACTTAATTATAGAAAGTTGCATGTGTCTACCTATTGTAGTTCAAGAGATACAGCCATGACAAATAAAGAGAAAAAATTGCCAAAAAAATCACATTTGTTGTATGGGACACCCATTAATTTTTTTTTGTTTATTATTTGCTTCTACCGGCGGCTTCGCACGTGTTTTTTTAAAGAAAAATGTTTCTATATGTTATTCCAGGTCCAGATCTTCATTTGTGCAAAATTTCAGCCCGATGCATTCAGTAGTTTTGGCGTTGTCTTTTTCCAAACATCTTCACAATAGTACAATTTTTTTATATGAAGGATTAGTATGTAAATAGTATAAATTTGTAATGTTTTAATCAATTTACAGATTTCTTTGAGGACGATGAATTAGAGGAGGGCACTACACGCATTAGAATGAACAGCGATAAGTAAGTATTGATTATGAATTTATAGGTATTAGATAATAAGTGTCCCGTGAAGAACCGATAACCTCTGGGGTAAATGTGTTCTTGGGAGGATACTGCGACTCGGCAAACGTACGCTCTCCGGCCAGGTGGAATGACGACCTGAGAAAAACTGCAGGCAGCATCTACTTGATATCTCTGTAATTTTTTACCCGATTTTGCTTGTACATAGATAATGATCACGGTCCCAAATTATTAACTTGGAGACATTACAAAATAAATAATTAAATTTACAAAATTATTATTAAATTTATAATATTTTAATATAGTTTTATTATTTTAAACCTTACAAAATTTTTCTTAATTACTTATATTATAATATTTGTAATTAAAACAACAAAATTAAAAAATTAAACATTATAAATTATGTAAATCAAATAAGTTGAGCTACCTCTAGATTGTTTGCAACAGTCTGCGTAAATACTAAATCTAATTTGTTTCATTCATTTTTTTTTTGTATGATTACACTTTTTATTTTCAGTGAGATCACACAATTGAAAGCCCGGCTAGCTACCTGTGAGAAAGAGTTAAATGAACTCAATATAAAATATAGGGATTTGGATGAAGAATGCGAAATATGCTCGCAGTACCTGCAAGAGAGAGACAATCAATGTTCCCGGCTCAAGAAGGAGAAGACCGCTTTAGAGGTAGAGCTTTTGGATTCAATTCAAAATTACTTATATAAATATTGTGTGGCCGGGTTTCGATAGACTTTTTTTTACAATTTTCCACACGCGGCTGTGCACGCGTTTTTCTGTGTTAATAAGTAGCCTATGTAATGACATAGGCTGCGGTGGCACCAGTATCCCGGGGCCTTCCCCGGGATACTGGTGCCACCGCCGATGGTGAACGAGAAATGAGTAGAGCCTGAAACTAGATACGAGCTGGCGAGCATCGAGAAACGAGTGTGTGGTTCCGATAGTTTTGTCGCTGAGTTATAAGCTAGTGCAACGGGCGATCTCGCTCGGGCGGCGAAGACATATGTACATATATTCATTATCTCGGCGAGTGTTCTGACCGGCAAGCGAACATCGCTCGGTGAATCTTTGCTAGCTCTTGTCACTGCGACAAACTTAGTGGAGCCAGCGACACGGGATCTACACAATATTGTCTGAGTTTTCGTCGAAGGTGACAAGTATCTGAAGCAGCAAAGTAACAAAACGCTTAAATTAGGAAGATTTTTTTTTTTAATTCTAATTCTAATTTTTCGTTGTGTTAAGTTAAAAAAAATTTGAAACGACTACGTGTTTTGGATACTGTCGGCAGAGCTTAGAAAGCCAACACAATGGCGAGTGGAGTAACGAAGCTGCACATATCTTAAAGCCATTTCAAGTTTCAATCTTCCCTCAGGAAAATCGTAGATCTGACACTGACTCTAACCTAAACAACAAACGGTAATTTTTTGCCTACTGATTCATCTGTTGTTTTTTTTTCCAGCAAGAAGTAGCGGAGTTGAAATCGAAACCTTTCAGCAATACCTTCAGTTTCAAAATGAAGCCCAGCGTCGCTCATGTCAGTGTTAATACTGACGAAGGTGAGATATACGTCGTTACTTTATTGCACACTAGCCCCTTCGCCCTCGTACAGTTCATAATTTTATGGGTTTTATTTTTTCAGCGCCCTAAATCTTTTTCTAAAATAATAGTAGCCTAAGTTACCCGGTATTATATATGGTATAAGTTAGTAAAGTAAAGCACCACAGCGGGCGAAGGTCCGCCTGCGACGCAGGAGATTGTGGGTTCGATTCCCGCCTCGGGACACAATTGTCCCGAGACGGGAATCGAAACCGCAACATCTCATTTGACGACCGATGTGGCGCGGCGGGCGAAGGTCTGCCTGCGACGCAGAAGGTTGCGGGTTCGATTCCCGCCTTGGGACAAATGTTTGTACGATCTGCAAATATTTGTTCCGGGTATTCTGGGTATTTTCTATATATAATAAAAAATATCTATCTATGTTATGTATTATATTAAGTTTATCAGTCATCTAGTACCCATAACACAAGCTCTGCTTACTTTGGGTCTAGATGATGCTGTGTGGATTGTCCAGCATTATTATATTATTATTTATTTATTTATCTCATCACCGGATCTGCAGTCGGGTAATTGTACCCGACTGCAGATCCGGGTGTTTTCTGTGTCTAATAAATACAATATCTATCTAAGTTATGTCTTGTATTAAGTAAATCAGTTGTCTAGTTCCCCACACAAGCTCTACTTAGCTTGGGATTAGATGATGCTGTGTGAATTTTCCAGCATTATAATATTTATTCTAAGTTGTAGAAATATGACACTACCGATCCTGTCCATCCAAAGGTTGCTTGGAAGAGATGACTTTTAGCTTTTAGATAAGGCCGCCGATTGTGCCATACTAGATTTAATTACTTCCTGTTAAATTGTTTCATAAGTTTTTGATGGTCCAATAAAGCTATAATCTGTCTTATCTTTTATTGCAGATTGGGCAAATCTCCACTCCGTTGTCGTTGATAGAATGTCGTATGACGCGGAGGTAGAAAAGAATAAAAAACTCACCAAAATTGTTGAAGAACTACGCTTCAAAAAGCTGGATTTGAGGAAGACCATTAATAAAATGCAGAAAGCTTTAGAGAGAAAAGATAACAGGTTCGTATTATTTTTGGCTCTAGTGACTAGGTACTCTAAACCAAAAAACAAAGGTACATACTATTCATCATTGTCAGACCATTATTAGAAATCTGAGTGTGGCCATGGAGGTCGCGGCGTAAGAATCGACCCCTCCAACTCAGCCGGGGACATCCCTGGTTGAGTTAGCTGCCATAAAGCTGCTGCATTTTCAACATTGTAAGGGCAGTAGCTACTTTCCATGTATTTGACACCTGCATTGCGATCACCATACGCCTGCCACGCACGGTGATAATGGCAAAACCCCCTTGTTTGGGAGGGGCGTGTTCAGCAGTTTGTGCACTGATGAGGCTCAGATTCTAAAGCCAAGACCTCCATGGCCACACCCAGATGTAAGTAAGCCTCCTCCGATTTGTTTCATGTACATATATAGGTATCAGTCAACGGTGACTTTAGTCGTGTGCCCAGATTACTCTGATTCTGATTGTTTTGTCTATGGGTATAATATACTGAAATGGCAGCGGTGAGCAGTTTCAGTCTATAAATGAATTTTAAATTTAAAAATAAAAGTTTATACATTAGTACACGCTGCTGGCCATTTCGGTGCTTTTTAACCCAAAGGCGGCTTAAATACTACTTATACTTTCAATAAGTGCAGTGTTCCCGTGGGTCAAATAATTCAAATATGTTTATCAACGACGATAACACCGCGGGGCGCAGCTAGATTATAATACGAGTGTGATTTTTAGCCGTGAACTGGATCACACAAAGCAGGAGCTGAGATCCTGCAAAGCGGAACTGGAGACTTTGCGCCAGAAGTACAAGGAACTGGACGAGGAGTGCGAGACCTGCGCCGCCTACCTGAAGGAACGCGAGGAGCAGTGCCGCCAGCTGAAAGAGGCGATGGCAAAGTTGGAGACGCAGTTGAACACTGCTGAGGTAAGTACAAGGAACTGAGATTAAAGAGGTTAGTTCTGTAAAGCATTTCAACAGAAATGAACACAGTAACAAACACTAGAGGTACCCCCTGGAACCCACTATTGGGCAAAGGTCCCCCCCTTGTTGGCCCAACAGTGGATTCCAGATGGGATCCCCCGAATGCATAATTTATTTTTAAAACATTACAGGCAAAACACCACGAGCTACTCGAGAAGGCAATAGGAGAACATTCAAAGTCCGTGCGAAAGAAACGCCAGACCGTCCACGATATGAATCGACCTGAAACATCTGCAGTAGAACAAATGGACGCCACAACTGAGACAACTAACCGTAAGAAAGAAAGAAAACTTTTTTTAAGACCTAGTACCTAGTAGCTTTTTCGGTATTATATGATAATTTTGTGTAGTTTCATTACACTAATTCGTTTTTGAAATATTTGCATTGTTAATTATTAGGCCAATTTTAGGCAACACATTTATTTTATTAGTCTGAATATTACAATCGTTTTCCACCAGCTTCTTGCAAACCCCCATAGGCGAATTGTCGCCTACAACCAACCTATCTTAGTCCACTGCTGGACATAGGCCTCCCCTAATGAGCGCCATAGCGCCCTGTCTTCAGCTTGCCGCATCCAGCATCAGTAACGGTAGCTTCATACAAGCCAAAAAGCCGGGCTTGCGCTACTTCAAATTCCATGTCGACTGAAAACATTGACTACCATATTTAAATTTTCGCGCGCCAATTCTTTCACTTGATTTCTTTTTTATCTAGCAGGCCGGCGCGTTCAGATACTTACTAGTTAATCATTGATTAACAAGTAAGTATCTGAATGCGCCCGGCCTGCTGGCAACGTGCCGCGCGCGGCCGCATGCATCTCGCTCACACTCATGGGCTTGCAACGGGGCTTCGCGGGCGCGTAAGTCTGCACCGTTCCAACCTATGAAAAAGTACTACGTCTATAGATATAACTACTGTGCGTTTCTATAGCAATTAATATGGAATATTACGCACGGCTTTTACTGTGAAGTTCGTCACAAACTAGGGTCACGAAGTACAAGAAAACTTTTAGTTTGTTTTCATTTCACTTTTTACATTTTGTTTATTGAGTGAGCTGGTACATTTTGGATTTTAGGTTTAAAGAACTTTATTCTCATACAAACACGGGGTTTATTTAAAATGAGACACATGAACAAATTAATCTAGGTTGAACTAAATTTTAACTAACCTCTGGTACCTATAATAAATTACAACTAAATTTTATCTTTATCTAAATATAACTAAATTTTATACATTAATATTCTTTCATATTATACCAATATAAGACATTATAACAACTACTTGTTGTTATAAATATTAGGTACTTAGTTAACTATGAAATAGGTCAATATGCTTATATTTTTGTGTTGCTAAATATTAGATAAGTAGACATTCTTATTCGTATTTTGTTACAGAGTATGTATATGAAGTTTAAGTTTATTTTTAAAGCCATTCAAATTAACAGAAAGCTTGTCCCACTTGCTTGCACGTGCACCAGCTTGTCACATTAAAAAGCTTGTCTAAAAACAAAATATGTTACAGATGGCTCACAAGGGGACAACAGTGCGCACGGCGAAGATAAACCCGCGCAAATTCTACATCTTAAAATGGTATATTTAGCTACTATAATAACAACTAGCTTCTGCCCGCAGCTTCGGTCACACGGTACCTGAATAAAACGTATCTCAATCAGGGATAATGCAGGTTTCTATTAGTAAAAGTAAAAAGTAAATTTAAATATTATAGATAGATAGATAACTCTTTATTGTACCACACAAACACAAAAAATAATACAAGAAAATGCTGAGAAACAAGGAAGCACAAAGGGCAGCCTTATCGCTTAAAAAATATTTATTTAAATTATTTATTTTGTCACAAATAATTTAAGTAAAATACACAGTACAACAATTAAAATAATATAAAGAGACGTGACAAAAATGGTTACCACTCAGCGTGTGCTATGACAGAGCGAATCATGTCGTAGCGCTGGTCTTCCGCGGTGACCGAGGTGCCTGAGGTGGCTACGTCATACACATACTTAAATACAAAATAAAACAGAAACAAAGTGGACAGAGACCAAGCAGGAAAAAATTTATAAGTAGGTAAATAAAAAATCAAAATCAGCTAATAAAGAATTAAAAAAAAATCTGTTATGTATGGGTATCAACAATAATGAATAGTATAATTACTTTATCAAGAGAGATATTGATAATAGTGGACTACATTATTATAATTATTGTGGCTTAGAGCAACCTGTTTGGAGTGAAATATTTTGTTGAGATTCTAGAAGTACCATTTTTAATGATTTTTTGAAAGAATAAATAGATGAAGTGTAGTGAATATTAGTGACAAAATTTTGAAAATCGACCAGCGGCCGAATTCCACTAAATTAATCGCTTCACCATAACAATGGTATCGTCTCAGAATGACACATTTTGGCATTTTACCTTTGATGATAGAAACTACAGATTGAGGGATGCATGTCAAAAGTGTCAAGATTGAAACCAATCTATCAATCTCTCGCTGCAAATAGCACCGCATGCACTATCTAGAGTTTCTTCCATCTATGGACGATTCTGAAACAATACCATTGTTATGGTCAAACGATTGGTTAGCGTAATTCGGCCCCAGTAGTTCCAGACATTACTTCCCGCTCACAAACAAATTTTACCTTGCTATAATATTAGTCTGCAGGGACTGGGAGGAGGCCTTTGCCCAGCTGTGGGATGAACAGGGTTAATAATATTAATGTACATGTAGATAGGTGTTTGTTTTGTTGTTGGTAAAAAGGCCAACAACACTAACAAAGAGGGGTTCCACAAAACGAACCCCTTTTACGAACGTTTTTAAGCCTCCCCTTGTTTATTACATTTATGTAGCTTCGATAGTATGCAAATTAAGCAATACATAATTTAGTATCAAAGCCAATAAGGCGCTTATCAGGGGGAGGCCTTCGTCCAGCAATGGGCTATAGATTATGATGATAGCACGATAGATTTATGGCCTGATCAGACCTAAGCGCTATTCGCCACCCAGAGCGGTTATAATTCTTTTGAACAATATAACGATTATGTTCACGAAATAACTTTTGAACAGATAGTAGAAAGGCTGAGTATGCAGAAGGCGCGCCTGGAAGAGCAGCTCAGGTTGGCGTACTCGGCGCAACCGATCTGCGTCGCGACGGGCAGCGCTATCGTGCAGGTTTGTAACTTTTAAGGGCGCGTTCCCACTGTCGTGACGACAGTTTTGTTTAGCACAAACAGAATAGACGCCATTGTTTCAATATTGATATAAATCAATATTGAAACAACTACTTTGACCATGCATATTACGATCATAAGATCGTAATATGCATGGTCAAAGTAGAAATGTCATCTACTCCCGCAGCCGCCCTCACGCTACATTACAACTCACAATCCAATGAGCCATTTTATTAATGTCAGAAAATAGTTCGAACAAACTGAAAAGAGGGCGCTTTTTAACGTGGGGCCATAGATCTATAGTTTTTATTTAAATATACAATAAAGTTTGCGCGTATACCCTAACTAAAAATTGTACCGTACAAAATGACTTGCTTAATTGGACATGACATCCCATAGACAACCTAGCTCCAGTCCGATAAAACTCCACGCCGTCTATTAGTCTTAAGGTAAATAAGGTTTTTTCTATATTGGAAAAACGCCTCATTGTGTGCTATCGTTGTTCGGCGCATGTCTCGATCATATTTTCATCTTGTTCACTGTCTAAATAACCAGGGGCTCAATTCCGCTTTTATTTCAGAACCAGCAAATATCCGACGTTATGAAAGAGAACCAAAAATTGAAGAAAATTAACGCGAAACTTGTCAACATTTGCAAGAAGCGCGGGAAAAGTGCCAACAGAGAAAACGAGGATCCTTGTGAACAGGGATAAACTGAATAAACATTTTCCATTACTGATTTTAATCCCTTACCCGGCGATCTATGGGTTAATATTTGTGTTGATTTTTTTTGTCGCATATTAGTATTTTGTACAAAACGTGTAAATTACGAGTGTTATTATTATTTTGGTTTGCTAGAGTTGTGTAAGCTGGACTTATTTCGTAGATTATGTAAAATTTAAATACTCAATTTTGATTAATCTCGTATTATTATATTGGCTTTAGATCTATTCTCCAGCTAAATTCGATGTGAAATGTTTGTAAACAACCAAACAGAAAATCTAAAACTCGCGTGCTTGGCGTCTAGTTTCAGATTTAATTGTTAGAAATATTTATTGAAGCAAAGATCTTAAATCGACAAGGAATGTCAATTGCGTTAAAAATACATGGCAACAGACTGATTTTGAGGTATTTGGGGTTATGGCCGGTTTGTTTAAAACGAAACATCTAATTTGGCTGGAGTATAGCTAGATAATTTAATTTAAGGTTGGTGTCATAATGATAACATTAAAATTTAGTGCTATGCGATCAAAAATGTACAAAAATAATCGTAATCTGTTTGAACAAAATCATGCAAAATATTCCTACTAATCTTATTTTCAAAGCTACACACAGCTACATGTTGTTAGCTTATTTCTAGCAGCGGTTTATTTAGCCTACGCTCTAGAATAAATACTACTGAAGCACAATCGTATTGTATAATATGTAAGACTGGAGCCCAATTCTGCTAACCAATAGTATCGTCGCAAAATCGTCACGCAGAATCCTTAGATGAAAGAAACTCTAGATAGTGCGGGCGGTACTATTGGCACGGAGTGCATTTATTTTGATAGGATGGTTTCAACAGGTTTCTACCTTGACACTTTTGACACGCGTCCCTCCATCTGTTGTTTCTTTCATCTAAGATAGAATGCCAAAATGTGTCCTGTGACGATACCATTGGCATAGTGAAGCGGTTAATTTAGCAGAATAGGACCCCTGTATGTTTTAGGGTCCTGTTAAGACTGAATGCTATACGACGTACATTCCTAAGCATTTATAGTAATGTTATTATTCACTAGAAATTAGAATGAATGTGATGCCATTGTATTATGTAGATAATAAAGATAATAACTTACAGTAAAGATACCCGATATTCATTACGTATGTAAGCGGGTTAAGTACGAACCTTATTTGTGTTGGAAGAACACCAACGTTAGTGTGCGCACCGACGCGGTACGGGCCGGGCGTGACGCGACCCGCACTCACCCTGATGAAGTCCCTCGTTAAAGGATGAAACGTTGGTGTTCTTCCAACACAAATAAGGTTTGTAGTTAACCCGCTTACATCCGTAATGAATTCTTCAAACTACGATAGTTTTTATAGTAAAATATCCGATATTATTAATATTATTGATTTTGTACTTAATTTCTTGCTCCTTATTGATTCATGTGATTATTACCACAATTATAATGTTTCTTCTATCCATTAGTTGTTTTTCCTAGAAAGATTGCTTTGTTATTCAGAATTATTAATTATTTTAATTTCTTTAATTCTATCTGACTGTATACTACCTTATTGTTATTTATGTAATAGTAACTAGGTAAAGTACTACATCCGTGTTTTTTATGTTCAATGAAAAATACATATTTTGATACATTTATAGTGCTTTGATTAGTAATCCCCTAGGCAATGAGTTATTCCCAGAGTGGTTACATATATCGTTTATAATCAGAAAAGCTCATTTTCTATAAGAACTATTACTTTGTTCAATGGTTACGCAATGTCATTCAGAAGTCTTGTTCAATATCTCCGTTCCTATAAAAGCTATCATTATGAAATTTTGCATAGCTCGGGCGTTATTAAAACGCTAAATTTGTGTGTAAATTTCGTTGCTATAGTACCCGTGTACGATCATGTGTACGTCAGCGGAACGTTCCGATAGCGTACCTACTAAGAATGGTAATTATTTCTTAAACCGAAAAGGCACAAGTATGTACTAATTATGCTCTAAAATTAGGCATAACAACAAACGTGATTTCGATTATGGGTACGCTACCGGTACGGACACGGTCAGATCAGATTGATGGTCAGACTACTCTCTTCTAAAAGGTGGTACCTACTCTGAGAATGCGTTCCCTTCTTCACGCATTTTAGTGTGGTCGAACTTCTCCCTCCGAGCGGCCCCATAAGGAACCAACCGACCTAAGCCATCGGGCAACGGCTGCAATGTGTAATGGTAGCTTGGATGGTTAGGATAGACAGGTGTACAACATATTATTTTTTTTAATAAAAGAAGAAATATGAAAATGCGGTACTTTATTCAAGATACTTTAAAAACCTACTTACTTTAACACTGAGTATCTCACATTAATGTTTTAAGAGATTGTTTTATTTTCTTCAAGAAAACGGAAATATCAAATTCACATCATTTACTTACGAATCTTATGATGTTTATAGCTTATATTTTTCTACAAGATATATACATAGGTACAACTAGGAAATTATCGTCGTAAAGGCCATTAATTCTTATGACTAGGAATTTATGAAAGCACCTTTATGAAACAAACGTCAGGACCGTTTGATTCCTCAGGGGAGAAGATTGAATTGATGCACATACATTCTCAGTTTATCGTTATTTTAATTTCTATGCAACATTAGATATGTTGAATATTAATTCTAATGAATTCAAAAATTCTTTAGTATAAAAATGCTCTTTAAGCTGAAGATGAAGGTTTATCTACATCTTCTATCTTCTCTATGCCATTGGTAGCAATATCATTGCAGTTTCGAGCAGAATTGTTTGAGATTTCGACCCTATCGACTTCTTGACTGCCATTTCTGTTTACAGTCTCATCTGGAAGACATGTACTTTCTTTTAACTCGTGTTCACTTTCATTGTCACTGAAGTCGTCTAATTTATTTAGGAAAGCCTCAGTTCTACTCGGAAGAGTTTCTAATTCTTCATCAGAGTCAGGTATGATCTCGTCCTCTCTAGCTGAGAGCCTGGATTCGATAAGAGCTGCGTAAGCATTGTGGCCGGCGCGTTTTGCGAGATGCACGGCGAGTTTCAGAGGGTTTATCTGGCTACTGTGGCCGAGGGCCATTGCTGCTTTTGATATATCCCCGCGCACCAAATGGCTGGAAACAAGCAAATCATTTTTTAATATCCATACTAAATTATAAATACAAAAGTAACACTGTCTGTCTGTTACCTTTGCACGCCGAAACGGCTAACGGATCTTAATAAAATTTGGGGTTTATTGTCATAATCCCCACTAAGCTGTCCACCAGTGGATAACAATTTTTAAAAAGTTTTGGCGTTTTTCCCACTAACATTTTTAATCCTGGTTGGTGTGGATTATGACAATAAAAATAATTTAGGTTTATTTTATAATATCACTCCACCTCGGGGCCTTCTAAAATAAAAACTAATAAAGTTTTATTTAAATCAAAGTTTAATAAGATTTTTAACCAGGAAATAGACAAAAAAAATATATTTGTTACATTTTACACAAAATATAAATAATCTACTAGATTAAATGAAACTATTTCCCCTGCATTCACAGGTATGATAAACGATGAAATAGTAACAATTTAAGATTAAAAATTTAAAAAAATCGACTATTCGATTGTTCATAAGTAATTTTTGCCCTATTCATAATATCAGGAATCAACTAAAATATCACTTCTTTTTGCACCTTATTTTCTCAATAAAAAGATCAACGCCGATATCTTCATTTATCATTTCCATCTGAGCTTCTTGTATGAGTTAAATTTTTTTCAAAACTGGCCGTGGTGCGCCCAGTCTTCTTTTTTTGTGACGTCATAATATGTAGCGTCTTAGGCTCTAGCCTTGAGGAGCTTTAAGAGGCTTGGTTTTTTTGTTGACACCCTACTGTTTAACTTATGGTGCCGAGCTTCCAAGAAGTTGGTTGTGCGATGCCTTTGGCCGAATACGCAATATTTTATCAATAGTGCCTCCACTTGGCATCCGTCATGTTTTAAACTTAATACTTTTCTCGTAATCTTTGTTCTGGGAAACTACGTAAATCCATCCTTCTAAAATTCTGTCCACGGGAAGTAATGGAAGAGTGGCGGGGAGCTCTACTTGCCTTCTTAATATCGGTGATTTTTGTTTACTATAAAATTTGCGTATTCGGCCAACGCAACCTACTAACAAGATTGACTCACTTATTAGTAAGTGCACTCCCTTACAAATCTCTGTGTATGACGTCACAAAAAAGAAGAAACCTGGGCGCACCATGGCCAGTATTGTAAAAGATGAACTCATACACGAAGCTCATATGGAAATAATAAATGGAGATATCGGTGTTGATCTTTTTATGGAGAAAATAAGGGCCTTTCAAGGTGATAAAAAATAATGATGAAACATTCCAAAAAAACAATGAGCAACCGAGTGTTCTAAATTATGTCTTAAATAAATATCAATCAGGTATTTGCTAAGACTGAAATCGTAGTTTTATTTTATTAAGTTTTTTTTAATCCACTCAGTTCTCATATTATGTGTTAATAATTATCCATATAAACTAGCTAAGACTGACCATTCATAAACATTTTTAATCAGTGGTTTGCCCAAAATGTGCTTATTCTCCCTCGGACAACATGCGTCAAATATTTCTAATTTAATCGAAAGAAACCCACAACTGATTAAAAACCTGTATGAATAAGGGGACACATTTTAATAAGCATAGGATAAAAATGTGATGTTTATCACCAATCTAGACAATTTTTTAAATTTGTTAATGTAACATTGGTATAGTGTTGGTTTTGTTACTTTATCATAGTTAATTATACCTATGAATACAGGGAAAATAGTTTCATTTAATCTAGTCGCTTTATTTTGTATGAAAAGTTTCAAACAACATTCTTTGTCCATTTCATGGTTAAAAATCTTGTTAAACTTTGATTCAAATGAAACTTTATTCGTTTTACTTTATAAGGCACCGAGTGTGGAATGATAATATAAAACAATCTTATATTATTTTGATTGTCATAATCCCCACCAACCAGGATTTAAAATGTTAGTGGGGAAAACGCCTACATCTATCTATATGGCCAGCCCACTGCTACTTTACTTGCAAATTCTTTGAACTATGTCTTGGCTAAGCTAAGCTTTGGTTCTCTGTCGGATGTTTTCGGTACAAATCCTATCCTTCAGAGAAACAACATAGCTCTTTTCATAGGTAGCTGAGCGACATTTAACTGGAGGACTGGTCCACCAGTTCAAAGTCGCTCCGAACGTAGACATCACGGTAGGGCTGGCCCTACCGTGAGTGTCCACGTCTCAGCTCCGTAGGTCAGGACGCACTGATTGAAAACTTTCGTTTTAAATCATTGCGGTATGGATGACTCGACGTAGTTTTTCACACGCTGCTTAGCCTAGCTGGATCCTCCTCTTGGTTTCCTTCTCGAAGAATCCAAGTTTTTTTTTGTAATCAATGATAATTATGAATTTTATATACCAATAAAAAAACTTCAACGCATAATCGCACACACACAGTGACAGCGAAAAATGCGCAAAAACTGACAAGAGATGAAAGAAAAGATAAACAAAAGCTGTCGAGATCAAAAATTGTTTCGAACTTCTGTGCTTTGCTACTATGATACCAGTGCCGTTAAATATTTCCCACTACCTAATATTTAACTTTGATGTTGTAACTACTTGTATCCCCATTGTTTACAAAAAATATCTGAAATTCTAGAACCGAGTATAGGCTGATGAAGATGACAATACTCACAGTATGGCCCCCAGCATGAGACACCCGCCTTTGGTTGACGCGTTCGCCCATTTCGAAAGGACTTCCTCAGCAATACTGTCCACATGCCTGAAAATGCAAATTGGTACTTATTATTTCTTTGCAAAAACCCCCACGCCAGGGGTGCTCCCCTGGCCTTACAGCGGTGGACTATGTGTGCTGTTGAAGAGGGGATTTCTTTGACAACTTTACTCTGATTTTAGAACACACTAGCTGCGCCCCACAGTGGTAAATACGTTTGTATTTAAATTATATAATCATCCACGTGAACACTGCACTTTTCCAGCATCTAAATTAGCTGTGTTTAACCAGGATTAAAAGCTATCTTGGTACCAAACTTCGTACAAATCCGTTAAGCGTTACATACAAACACACGCATGCATACATACATACTTTCGAGTTTACCTATAGCATAGATTTTATAATATTATACTAGCACCTATAGTACTTTTACGTCCACTCTGAACGTGCCTTCCCTAAACATAGTTATGGGAAAACCCATAACTACGTTTAGGGGCTTTTGCCATAACCGCTACGCTTGGCAGGCGGACTGGTGACCGCAGTAGAGGTGTTAAAAATATGCAGAAGGAAGCTGCTTTCAGTGCTGCTCTTCCTCTAGTAATTTTGCTAAGTCGGTTCTTTCGACATCCAAGGGCTGAGTTGTAGGGGTCGATTCTTACGCCGCGCCGCCACGACAAACTATCGCCTTTATTAGTGTGATAAACTAATTAAGATTAGAACACAGAATGCATACCTTAGACGACATAGTATGTACGCCTCCTTGTACAGAAGTGATTCCAGCAAAACATCAATACAGGCCTTCAGATTATGTATACTAAGATACGCCATAGCTTTGCGGAATAATAATCCACCGTAGAATTTCAAAGGTGTTTTTTCCTCCTGGCCTTTCGCCACCAATCTGTCCAGTTGTGCTATGTACAATTGATTGGTGTCTTTCCAATATCTAAAAAAAAATAACAAATTAAACATCAAATTAATGTATTACAAATGTATTTTTTTTAAATTGTATGTTCACAAAGTAAATGCGAACGTAACTCTTGTTTGTCTATCCGTCTGTTACCTTTTTACGCCTTAATGAGTGAAGGGATCTTAAGGAAATTCGGCAGGGAGGTAAACGGTATCCCAAGAATGGACATAGGCTACTTGAAAATTCCGTGCAAAGCCGCGGACAGCAGGTAATATTCAATAATTAGAAGCCAAAATATTGCATATTACCTAAGTGTATACTTGTAGGTATTTGTTCTTACTTTGATACATTAGTCAGTTTTATACGATTAAAGCTGCTGCCCGCGGCCTCACGCGCTCTTTTCCGAGGTAGAAAGTAGCCTATGTCCGTCCCCGGGATACCGCCAAATTTTATTAAGATCCGTTCAGCCGTTTATGCTTGAAAAGGTAACAGACTGACAGTAAAGGCACAATTACTTTCGCTTTTATATTATTAGTATGGAAGGTCACGATAAAACTTTTTGATTAATACAGAATAAAAACAAAAATATTGTATGTGAGGTAATCGCAAACATTTTCAAATAAATACAATCATGCTAGTAGGTAGGTATTCTGAATACAACTTACTTAATAGAAACACTGGGACTCAAAGATACTAGATAATCGTCGAGCCGATCATTTTCAGAAGCAAACTGTATCATTTCATCAACTTTCCCGCGGTAGAACATAAGCATCGAATACGCCTCCCAATCTTTCTCCTCAAGATGATGTTGCGCTTCGAAATCTAGCAGTTCGTTCAAATCATTTATGGTACCGAACATTTTAAGAAAATATAACCCAGTTTCCTTTGGCGGGCCTGATTTTATTATCTCCTGTATATCAATTGTAGTGTTTTTTTCTATGTATTCGATGAGGAATCTTCGGGCTGATGACATAGATTCCTTGCCGATTTGTCTTGCTGTGTTTGGGAGCAAGAACACCTTTGAGCCTCTGAGCGTGCGTTCGACTGTTGTAGCAACATTACCCTCTGGTTCTTGAGAAACTCCCTGGTCTACATCAACTACTTTATCAGCGTCAGGTTTATTATATTTTTTTTCATTTTTTTTCTCTACTTTTGCGCGGGTTTTCTTTTTCTTTGTGTCTTTTTTTACACCTGTGAAGTTGAATTCATTTAAAAAGTTTCAAAATATTATGTAGAAAGTTCTGTATTAGGCTTTTGTCAAGATCTGATAAAGGGATCAAAGAATGAAGACTGAATGACAGTATTAAGTATTTCATAGACACAGTTACTTTTGACAGATATTGATGCGAGTCTGTCGACTCGAAAAAAGCTGAGTTGATGTCTGTAAAATAATACAAAATGTTGAGCAAAAATAACAAAACGGATTACAACTTCATAAAAAAAATCGATTGTCATAAAAAATCGAATCGGTAAAGGAATCTAATCGAATCATCGGGCCTCCCCCTAATGAGCGCCATAGTGTTCTGTCTTCAGCCGCATCCAGCTCTGCCTCAGCTCCTGCTCTGCAGTCTTTCGTAGGTCTTCATCTCACCTGGCTGGAGGGCGTCCTACACTACGTTTGCGGAGTTGCGGTTTCCAATCAAGAACACGTTTACCCCACGCAAACGCTTTGCTTGGGGTAAACGTGTTAAAAAACAAAAGGCCTTGAGGCCTTTTGTCTTTCATTGATAATATGACCTCCAGCATACTTGTATATATTAGAGCTCAGTGTGGCCGGCCCACTGCCACTTCAGCTTGCTAATCCTTTGAGCTTTGTCGATAACATTGGTTTTCCGTTGGATACATTCGTTCCGAATCCTATCCTTCAGAGAAACGAAGTTTAGCGATTTGTCGCTACAAACAAAAATAGATTTGTATGACTAACCTGAAAAGTTCTCAGTCGGGAAGTCCTTGATATCCCAGAGTCGGACGCACGCGTCGCCTCCGCAAGACAACACCTTGTCCGCCAGCCTGGGCTGCAGCCACCACATGGCGCCCTGCGCCGTGACCGTGTGCCCGCCGTATATGGCGATACACGCGCCTTCCAGTACGTTCCAAACCTGTACAGAAACAATCATACTTATCACATCACACTATCATAAATAATAATGCATACTGACCTGCTAGATAACACTATAAATGTATAGCACTATCATTTAATTATCTGGCACATAATTGCTTAAAAGTTTTAAGAAGCTCAATAACGTTGTTAGTGTTTTACGTCTATATACGTACCTATAATATATATTATATACACTAGCCAAACTCACCAAGGGACAACAAACATCCAAGCTTTCGGATTTACAATATTAGTGTGATATTAAAAATACCAAAACCTGAAGTTCTTATAATTATAGTGCGTAAGCCCTCACACTCGGGGTAATTTTATAAGAAATCAAACGCACAATTACTAGAGTCCGAAGGAAGTCAGTCGCAAAGTTTTCCGACCCCTACGTCACTTGACCTCGTGGTGTCAAGTCTTGTCGAAGGCGAAACATTTTTTGGATATTATTTGTTTTCTTACCAAAACCTGAAGATTACAAAAATATTAGGTCCTTACATATGAAATTGGCGTTTTGTATGGGAGGAACAAAAAGTCGAATATTTTTTAATATAATATATTTAATTAATCAAAGTATGAACCATTATTTTCTATGCACTTTTGCCATCTTATAGGTAGTTCATTGATCCCTTTACTAAAAAAACCAGTCGGACGGGAATCAATAAAATCTTTGAAGGCGATTTGGACTGCCCCATCGGAGTTGAATTTTTTCCCTTGCAAGAAGTTATCCAAATTTCGAAAAAAATGGTAATCTGTTGGAGCAAGGTCCGGGGAGTACGGAGGATGTCTTAGACTTTCCAATTGAAGCTCTTCTAATTTAGTAGCCGTCTGTTGCGCAGTGTGTGGTCTAGCGTTGTCGTGAAGCAGCAGTGGCGTGGAGCGATTGACCAGCCTAGGTTGTTTAGCCGCGCTAGCTTTTCCATCATGGTTTGCAATTGCTGACAATAGACATCAGCCGTAATAGTCTGGCCAGATTTGAGAAAACTGTAATGAACAATACCGGCACTAGTCCACCAAACGCTTACAAGTAACTTTTTTGGGGTTAATTTTCGCTTGGGGCAGGATTTGGCTGGCTGGGCAGGATCCAACCATTGCGCTGAGCGCTTCCGATTATCGTAAAGAACCCATTTTTCATCACAGGTAATGATTCGGTTTAAAATACCTTCATTATTGTGCCGGTTTAGTAATGTAACGCAGCAGTCGACGCGCGTTTGCCGGTTTGCTTCAGTCAATTCGTGAGGTACCCACCTTTCAAGCTTTTTAATCTTCCCAATTTGCTTCAAGTGAATTAAAACAGTTTTATCACTAACATCGCAGCCTGCAGCTAACTCGGACGTGGTTTGCGATGGATCCGCTTCCACAATAGCCTTCAACTCTTCATTATCAACTTGAGTCTCAGGCCGTCCACGGGGCTTGTTCTGCAGGTCAAAATTTCCAGAACGAAAACGTTGGAACCAAAAACGAACTGTGTTTTCTTTTGCAACACGACCGCCATACACATCATTCACCCTTCGAGTTGTTTCCGCAGCACTAGTGCCACGGCGGAACTCGTACTCGTAAATAATGCGATATTTTAAGTTTTCCATTTTGTAAAATGAGTGACGCAAACAGAAAAAAACAGAAGAAAACAAAACAAATGAATGACGATCATCGAAGCACAAATACATGAGTCTATAGCTGTACAAATTTGAATTTGGAATTCCTTACCAAAGAGGAGAAATTTGTGATTAAAGTGGCCAGTACGAAAAACGCCAATTTCATATGTAAGGACCTAATATTAGAATAATGAAGCCTGCGGATTCCGGATCACCCCATGCAGCTTAAGGTGCCGATTGGTGATCTCAGTTCCCTTACTCGAATCACACGAAATTAGCGGGCTGAGTGGTCGATTCTTACGCAACTCCGCAACGACCAAATAATGGTACAAGGCTGCTTTTTAGGGTTTCGAAGATCGGAGATCGGTTTCGAAACCCTTATGGTCTCGCTTTTTTAGGGCTCCGTACCCGAAGGGTCAAAACGGAACTATATTACTAAGCCTCCGCTGTCCGTCCGTCCGCTTGTCATAGGGCTCTATCTCATTAACCGTAAGAGTAAGACAGCTGAAATTTTCGGTGAATGTGTATTTCCCTTGCCGCTATAACAACAAATAATACAATTAAAATAAATATCCAAATTAAAGGGGGCTTCCGTACAAACACCTTGATTTTTTTTTCTATTTGTGCTCTTTGTTTGTCAAGGCTTTATCTCTTGAACCACAATACATAGACACATGAAAATTTCCGTAAATAAGTAACACTTTAACTTTAATAACAAAAAATACTAAAAATATAATAAAGTTAAAAATTTAAAGAGGTCTCCGAACAAGCGAAAAATTGATGTTGTTTGAAAAAGTTGCCAGATTTTTAAGGTACGGAAACCTTCGTGTGCGACTCGACTCACAGCCCCACTCTGTGAGTCGAGTCGCAGTCGCAGTCCAGGGACCGTACAACCCCGAGTTTGGGTTAACCCCTTCGAATGGGTAACACTTTCATCGTCTGCGCATTTCGATTGGGTTACCCTTTATTCGGGTAACCCGCATAAAACACATATCAAAGGGTAACCCTTTCATTGGGTTTTAGCAACGATGGGGTTACCCTTCGTTACGCTATTGAAGGGGTTACCCCTTTGTATGGGTTTTTACTTTTTAGTGTTAAAACCAGCTACCTCTACATTATTTGTAACAGTCTGCTGATATCTGAGAATCAATTATTGAGACCAGGTACCTCTAGATTGTTTTCAACGGTCTGCTGATATCTGAGAATCAATTATTGAAACCAGCTACCTTTAGATTGTTTGCAACAGTCTGCTGATATCTGAGAATCAATTATTGAAACCAGCTAACTCTAGATTGTTTTCAACAGTCTGCAGATATCTGAGAATCAATTATGGAAACCAGCTACCTCTAGATTGTTTTCAACAGTCTGCTGAAATCTGAGAATCAATTATTAAAACCAGCTACCTCTAGATTGTTTTCAACAGTCTGCTGATATCTGAGAATCAATTATCGAAACCAGCTACCTTTAGATTGTTTGCAACAGTCTGCTCTTATCTGATAATCAATTATTGGAACCAGCTACCTCTAGATGGTTTGCAACAGTCTGTTGATATCTGAGAATCAATTATTGAAACCAGCTACCTCTAGATTGTTTGCAACAGTCTGCTCTTATCTGAGAATCAATTATTGGAACCAGCTACCTTTAGATGGTTTGCAACAGTCAGCAGATATCTGAGAATCAATTATTGAAACCAGCTACCTCTAGATTGTTTGCAACAGTCTGCTCTTATCTGATAATCAATTATTGGAACCAGCTACCTCTAGATTGTTTGCAACAGTCTGTTGATATCTGAGAATCAATTATTGAAACCAGCTACCTCTAGATTGTTTGCAACAGTCTGCTCTTATCTGAGAATCAATTATTGAAACCAGCTACCTTTAGATGGTTTGCAACAGTCTGCAGATATCTGAGAATCAATTATTGAAACCAGCTACCTCTAGATTGTTTGCAACAGTGCTGATATCTGAGAATAAATTTATTGAATCCAGCTACCTCTAGATTGTTTGCAACAGTTTGGGGGAGATAATACAATTTATATTTAATATAATTTGGCACCTGTTCAGTGCATCAGACAAGCCGCTATTAGGTCAAAGGTGCCGACGCAACAACGCCGCCGAGCTGTTCGCCCCGCGCCGCTGGCGTGTTTTTTGAACAAAAACATTTACTATTTTCAACCTTACGCAAATCAAATAGACATTATATTGCACTACTTCAAGGTGCTTAGGGTTACCGTGTTACAATGATTGAAAGGGTAACCCCAAACGAATGGGTTATCAAAACTATCTAAAACCCAAAACCCTTTCAATAGGGTAACCCAGTCGAATGGGTTTTGAAGGGGTTACCCCTAAAAGCGGGTTATTCATTGAAAGTGTTACCCCTACGGACAGGGTTTTAAAACAACTTCTTGAAAAAACCCTGTCGAAAACCCCTTCAACGGGTAACCAAATCAGTCCCTGGTCGCATCAGTATTAAATAAAAGGTATCGGTTCGCACATCACAAATCAGTTTTTGAAATTCCTGTAGGTTATACAACTGAAGGACATACTTTCCAAAATATTTTGAAAAAAGTCGCAAATTTTACCATACATCTATACTCCGAAGTTGCAAACCGATCCATCTGAAATCCCTACCTTCAATTTTTAGGTAGGTATTCATTAAATATCAAAGTCATATATTGACATTTAATATGTACTAATGTTTATATCATTTGATGATATTTAATATGTACTATACATATTAATTATCTACTCACACATATTGGTACTTGACAAACGTTCGAAACCCTCTGCGCGAGAGTCACACTCGCACTTGACTGATCTTGTTTTATGCGGGAACGAGTGCGAAGCCGCGGTTAGAAGCCAGAACGCATAATTTCACACTCGCAGCAAGGGAGATGAAGATAAATTTGAGTTCATAAACGGAACAGAGATAAATAAAATTATGAATAATTAAAACTGACAGAACTATTTTTTTTTCAAATACATATTAGGATGAAACAATATTTAGTAACAATTCCGCGCAAAACCGGTTAGGTTAGGTATACCGTATACCGTTATACCGGTATACCGTTTCATCCTAATATGATACAATGGATTTCTGCAAAGAACCGCCCGAATCCATTATTTAAAACTTCTGCGATTTGCTCCTTGATAATACCAGTGTCGTGTTTCTACGGCTGCATGCGACAAGCTGAAGACCTAGATAGAAGATTAGAGGAGGCCTATGTCTAGCAGTGGTCTAATAAAGGCTGATGAATATAATTTCTTTTTGAAATCCCTTTGTATACAAAAAAAAAATCAAGAATTCTAGAACCGCGAACATACCCTGACTGTAGCGTCACTGGACGTGGATAGCAGCTGGGCATCGCGGTGCGGGTTCCAAGCGACGTACAAAACTGGACCGTCGTGCCCCGACAGAGGGTCTAGTGTTTTGAACTGTTTGGCGCCATCTGAAAGTACGCAGCTTCGATCAATAAAAGAAATCTGAAAAAAATCGAACACGAACCTTGACAACAATGCATTCGTATTTTTCTCTTGGGTGTCAATTTAGGTGTCAAAACTAAACTAAATTGTATATTGTGTGTAGTAAATAATTATGTCATCTGTATTTATTTCAATCGTTATCTTTCATAACGATTGAAATAAATACAGATGACGGCAACATTTTTAGTCCTGTCGAGTTGACACCAATAATGTTTTCATTTAGGTACTTTGACGAATTCTGTTGCGTAGCGGGCGTAGGTCCGCCTGCGACGCAGGAGGGACAAATGTTTGTACGATCTACAGATATTTGTTCTGGGGGTTTTCTACGTAATATAATAAAAAAATACAAATAACCTATGAAGTATAAATGTATTAAGTATATCAGTTATCTAGTACCCATAACTCTGCATAGCTTGGGACTAGTTGATGCTGTGTGTATGGTTCAGAATTATTTATTTACTAACCTTTGTCATCATACTCCAATATGGCAATGGTACCAACTTTTTCAGCAGAGGTAACAGCAATGTAGTTTTGGTACTTGGACTCTTCTTGTGAATTTGTGGTCTGTCGCGGATGCCAGGCGATAGTGTAAATTGTTTTCCTTTTAATATAAACATAAATAAATTTATAAGGTGGTTCGTTTCATGAGAGCGCGAAATTCTAATATTTAAGATAAGATCTTTTAGGTAGATCTTCACCGGTCGCGCGGGAAATTCAAATACTTTTTGGTGATTTGTATTTACTGCGTTCAACAAGTAATATATCTACCTAGTAGGTAGTTTTGTGACAATTCTGAATCATTTGCTATGAACCAATGCTAAAAAAACTCCTACGTTTTGGAGTCTACTGACTTGACATGTAAAAGATTTGTAATAAAATCAACATAATGTCAACACTCCAAAACGACGATTGAATCGAAGTTAGTTCAAGCATTCTTGTAGAACGCGAAAAACCAGATTCTTTTTGAATTACGCGCCTGCCCTACTCTCGTTGATATTTTTATGCATTCAAAAGTCAACGATTAAATAGTTCTGGCACAATCGTAAACTTCTACTTTCTATGCAATGTTTTGATAAATTTCGATAATTTCCTAAAAATCGACATAATGTGGTCACACCACGTTAGCCTTAGCGGTCCCGGCTTCTTAAGAATCGACCCCACAAACTCAATCCGTGGATGTCTTAAGAGTCCACTAAAGGAACCTACAAGAGAAAAGGCAGCCGCTACCTTCTGTGTATTTTTAACTCAACTGCAATCGCCAATGCGCCTGCCAAGCGTAGTGATTATGGCAACCCCCCCTTGTTCAGCAGTGGACCTCCAGCCAGGGACCGTACAACCCCGAGTTTGGGTTAACCCCTTCGAATGGGTAACACTTTCATCGTCTGCGCATTTCAATTGGGTTACCCTTTATTCGGGTAACCCGCATAAAACACATATCAAAGGGTAACCCTTTCATTGGGTTTTAGCAACGATGGGGTTACCCTTCGTTACGCTATTGAAGGGGTTACCCCTTTGTATGGGTTTTTACTTTTTAGTGTTAAAACCAGCTACCTCTACATTATTTGTAACAGTCTGCTGATATCTGAGAATCAATTATGGAAACCAGCTACCTCTAGATTGTTTTCAACAGTCTGCTGAAATCTGAGAATCAATTATTAAAACCAGCTACCTCTACATTGTTTTCAACAGTCTGCTGATATCTGAGAATCAATTATCGAAACCAGCTACCTTTAGATTGTTTGCAACAGTCTGCTCTTATCAGATAATCAATTATTGGAACCAGCTACCTCTAGATTGTTTGCAACAGTCTGTTGATATCTGAGAATCAATTATTGAAACCAGCTACCTCTAGATGGTTTGCAACAGTCTGTTGATATCTGAGAATCAATTATTGAAACCAGCTACCTCTAGATTGTTTGCAACAGTCTGCTCTTATCTGAGAATCAATTATTGGAACCAGCTACCTTTAGATGGTTTGCAACAGTCTGCAGATATCTGAGAATCAATTATTGAAACCAGCTACCTCTAGATTGTTTGCAACAGTCTGCTCTTATCTGATAATCAATTATTGGAACCAGCTACCTCTAGATTGTTTGCAACAGTCTGTTGATATCTGAGAATCAATTATTGAAACCAGCTACCTCTAGATTGTTTGCAACAGTCTGCTCTTATCTGAGAATCAATTATTGAAACCAGCTACCTTTAGATGGTTTGCAACAGTCTGCAGATATCTGAGAATCAATAATTGAAACCAGCTACCTCTAGATTGTTTTCAACAGTCTACTGATATCTGAGAATCAATTATTGAAACCAGCTACCTCTAGATTGTTTGCAACAGTGCTGATATCTGAGAATAAATTTATTGAATCCAGCTACCTCTAGATTGTTTGCAACAGTTTGGGGGAGATAATACAATTTATATTTAATATAATTTGGCACCTGTTCAGTGCATCAGACAAGCCGCTATTAGGTCAAAGGTGCCGACGCAACAACGCCGCCGAGCTGTTCGCCCCGCGCCGCTGGCGTGTTTTTTGAACAAAAACATTTACTATTTTCAACCTTACGCAAATCAAATAGACATTATATTGCACTACTTCAAGGTGCTTAGGGTTACTGTGTTACAATGATTGAAAGGGTAACCCCAAACGAATGGGTTATCAAAACTATCTAAAACCCAAAACCCTTTCAATAGGGTAACCCAGTCGAATGGGTTTTGAAGGGGTTACCCCTAAAAGCGGGTTATTCATTGAAAGTGTTACCCCTACGGACAGGGTTTTAAAACAACTTCTTGAAAAAACCCTGTCGAAAACCCCTTCAACGGGTAACCAAATCAGTCCCTGCCTCCAGCACACATACGGTGTGCTGAGGATGTGGTCACACCACATAGCATCAGGTGGGTTCCATCAATTAGTACATAGTGTAAAATAAACCGCCAAGTGCGAGTCGACCCGCACACGAAGGGTTCTGTACCATAAAAATCAGGCAACTTTTTCAAAGAACATGATATTTTCACTTGTTCAGAGATCCCTTCAAATTTTTAAATTTATTATATTTTAGTATTTGTTGTTATTACAGTTGAAGTGTGAGTTTCATGTGGGTACCTATTGTGGTTCAAGAGCCATGACAAACGAAGAGCAAATATAGCCAATAAATCACGTTTTTTGTATGGATAACCCCTTTAATTTAAATATTTATTTTATTTTTATTATTTGATGTTATAGCGGCAAGAGAAATACACATTCTCTAAAAATTTCAACTGTCTTCCTCTTACGGTTCATGAGATTGAGCCATGTGAAAGACGGACGGATGTATGGATGGACAGCAGAGGCTTAGTAATAGGGTTCCGTTTTCACGCTTCGGGTACGCAACTCTAAAAACGATGCTTACAGAAAAACAAAGGCTGCACAAATAACATGATAATTTCGATCCAGTAAAGCAACGCCGCCGCTGAAAGATCCCACCAAGAGGCCGTGTGGAACACACACTACGGAACTTATCCCCCATTTCTGGCCATCAATCTCCAATGGAATTTCTTGAGCATCTGAAAACAAATTTAAAGTCTTAAAACGTTTGATCACTATTCATATGAATATTTATCTTTACTTATTATACGTATAATGTAATCCGTTGTTTATGTTTTTGTGAATAGGTTAAGGAGTAATCTCTGGAACTACAGCAAGGCTATTCTAATTCGATCAAAATTAAATTTTCGGAATCAGACGCGTATTCGCGGGATTTCAAATATTTCTACGGTTTTATATTTTTGAATTCGAATAGCCCTGCAGTAGGCACAGCGATTTTTGTCTATGGTAGTAAGTAGTATAGACAAAAATGACATCCGATGCGTAAAATACTTGAATTTAATGCCTTCAACTTCAATAATTTACGCAATGTATACAATTTTCTCTATTCTAGCCTAGACAAAAGTTTGCTATGCTAAAATGCTGCCAGATTTTAAAAATTATTGCACAACTAGCTTCTGCCCGCGGCTTCGCACGCGCTTTTCAAGTAGCTTATGTCCATCCCTGGTTCATCGTTTACCTCCCTGTCAAATGTCATTAAGATCCGTTCAGCCGTTTAGGCGTGAAAAGGTAACAGACACACAGATAGATAGACAGAGTTACTTTCGAATTTATAATATTACTCGTAGTATGGATTAGAAAACCACATTACCCCTGAGTAACATGGGCTGTAACATGTTTTATCCAGGTGCCGCGTGAGCGCGAGCAGAAGCTTATCTTCTCTTCTAGCTAAACTGCGTTTCAAATCGGTTTATTCTTTCGAGAGGCGATGTATTTCTGTCTGTTACCTTCTCATGACTAAACAGATGCTTGGCAAGGATATGGATAGACATTATGGAAACCACTTTTTACAATAAAGTGGTTTATATGTACAGGTTAAACGAATTTACTTTTTATCCATGATAAAATGAATCCGAAACCGTTTTTAATTTATATTTTATCGCGAATAGACCTTAGTTTGACCACAATCTCACCTGTTGGTATCATCAAGAAGGTCTAGATGACACCTATTCACTTTTGTCTTGAAAAGACTCATCTGTGGGCTGAAGTATATAGTATTATAGATTGTTCTCTATACTCTGGCCAAACTTAAATACAATATTTACAAACATTACCCTCCATATTTATTCTAAAAATAACTTTCTTGTTGTTGACTTTTTTACAGAATTTGTAATGCTTATCGATTTTAGCTCTTTCTTTAGCTTAGTCAACCCCCCAAGAAGCCGCGGGCAGCAGCTTACCTTAGCTTCGGCTTCGCACGCTCTTTTCCGAGATAGACAGCCAGAGTTACTTTCGATTAAGTGTTGCGAGTTGTTTACAAACATTATTTGTTGGGAATGGCTCGAGTATAGGATTGCCTCACCTTCGTGCATCTTATTGGCGCGGAAAACAGCAAGCTCGCCGTTACCGCACGCGTACAACTGCATACCCTCCCCCCAACTCAGAGCGTAGACCCCATGTTTGAAGAAATTGGGGAAGGTCTTAGCTGGCTTCTCGTAAACACCGCTCGCGTCTATGATACCAACCTAAAACAAATGACTGATGTTTAAATTTGTCTGGAAATGTTGAGAGGTCGTTATGAGGGTGGGTACCTACAGCCTGCACTAGCCATAAATAAATAATGCTGGACGAACCACAAGGCATCATTATCAGTAAGCAGAGCTTGAACACAAGCTATCAGTTATCTAGTACCCATAACAATGGGTACTAGATAACTGATATCACACTAATATTATAAATGCGAAAGTTTGGATGTTTAGATGGATAGATGTTTGGATCACCCAGAACAAATATTTGCAGATTGCACAAACATACATATGTCCCGAGGCGGGAATCGAACCTGCAACTTTCTGCGTCACAGGTGGAACTTCTGCCGCCTCGCCACAGAGGTCGTCTTTCACTGGAACATGAAAGGAGCGTCCAGCGTACTATGGTAATATGTTACAAAATATGTTGCATATTGCATTACAGCAGTTAGGTTGGCAAATATTTTAATCTCATGTTACCTTTGATCTGTCATAAAGAAAGGGAGGCCTTTGCTCTGATGAGGAAAGACATGGGTCTTTCCTCATCAGAGCAAAGGCCTCCCTTTCTTTATTTTCTTCCTTAGGATCTTGGGCTGCAGTGATAAAATCATAAAATAATCTAGTTCATCTCGCCATATTTATGACCAGAGATGATAATAACAATGATCCATCCAGTAGACGGGGCGTATTATATAAACTTACCCTAGCCTCAGCGGTGGCGAAGGCAAGAACATTTTCCTTGGTAGGGTGCCAGGCGATAGTGAGTATCTTGCCTTGCACGCTTTGCCAGTAAGATGTCATCACGCCACTGGACAGTTGGTCTCCCAACTCGTTGGTTGTGTGAGTTTCCCACACTCGGATAGATCCGTCGCCGGCGGCCATTGCTATTCTGTCGAAAAAACAAGTGTTTTGTTACTAACCACTTTATTTTCTTGTTCTACTCATAGATCTAAGTAAAATCTGTAGATATGATACAATCTCCTAGCGCTTACTCAACAACTGGACTCTGTTACAACTACACGCAAACGCGCCGGTCCAACAATGACTGAGGTGGGTGGAATAGCACCTAATTTGAGCCTTTCACTTTCGAAAAGCTAGTACCTAATCTCCTCTTTTTAACTTAAATCGATATTTTTACTTATATAATTTGAAATATTGGACGTCTTTTAGACTACTGTAAGGACATAACTTCTAAATTATATATAAAGGGTATAAATCACTTCGATTTTTGTCAAACTGATGAATAGTATTCGATAATTGTCAACAAAATGTTCATTTTAACATGCAACGAATTTTTTCGGCGGGTGTCGTACGAGGCGACTAAGGATATCCACCGGGGATTGGCAGCAGCGCCCTCGGCAGAACAATTCTACCACCGAACTGCGATCCCCAACCCGCATGCCCAGCGTGGGGATTATGGGCATTACCCCCCGTGAGATTAAAGCCAACAAGGCGCTTATCAGGAGAGGCCTGGGTCCAGCAGTGGACCAATATAGGCTGTGGAGGAGGTGGAGGTGGAATTTTTTAATCGGGCACATACAGAGCGCCGTTCAATAGTAATAATCTGAAATAACTATGTCAATGACTTTATAGTTTTCCTTTTCCATTGTTATTACACTAAAGCGTGGAAATTTATAGGTAGCAATTGGCGTAACTCCTAACGCCTACACTGCCCAGTATCAGCGGTACACGTAGCGCGGCACAATTTCAACTGATGGGCACTCAATGTATTCGTCGTAAGATAGCTCGAGTTTCTGTACTAAAGACAGATTACATAGATTACGTTTGTGTATATAAATAATTGGAACTAAAACTCGCCAAAATGTATTGCAAACATTATCGTAATTGAGGCCCATACCATACCCATCTAAAAGCTACAACTTACTTCCCAGCATCATAAGCGCACGGTCTGACTTCATATACGAAGGCGCCTGAGGACGTCCACACTTCAATCTTCTTTCGCTCCTTCATATCGTAACTGATCACGTTTCTGTCTTGTCCAACAGTCCATACCACCCATTTGTCTGCCTCTGGCGTGTTCAATACATCCGGCGTTTGGACGCGAGGGGCGTTGGATGATAAGAAGAATAGGCCGCGCCTGTGCAGTGAGTGGACTACTTGCCATGTCAGCTTGTTTTTGCTGTAATTCAGATATCGTCGAGCTTAGTTAGCTTAGTTGTCAATAAATCCGAACAATAAATTACTTAAATTAAATTAAACTCATTTATTTCAGATGTATACTACATAACATTGACACAATAATTCATCATCAAATAATTTTAAATTCTCTCGAGTTAAATTATATGAATTGTTAACATTATGTTCAAAATTAACAACAAGAAAGTTATTACGAGCGTATACGCCTAGCGCTCGATGTGTGTGGGACTGACAGGAAATGATTTGCGCGCAGCGTTTTTAAGTAGTTTTAAAATATTTACAGAAAAATAATAACAACAAAACCCAAGACGCGGCCAGCGTCTTGCGGGGCCACTTCCGACTGGTATTGATATGGATCAGTTGAGCTACCTGTAGGTTGTTTGCGACAGTCTGCAGTTAGCTTAACTGTTTCAATTGTAAATACTAGTTCTAATTTGTTTTTATTATTGAATTGTAATTTTCTTTGTCAATAAAGATTATTTTATCAAAAAAAAAACAACAAAATAATTTAAAATTTTAAATGAATGATTTTAAAGAAGATGCTCTACTTTATTGGTAAGCTATTGTTATATTAAATTAATTAAGGTATATCTGTGAAAAAATAATTTAAAATTCGTAATATGTCACATTTTTTGAATTTTAATTTCTCATAGTAAGATCCCAAAACCAAACACCTTTTAACTAACTATTTTCCCAAGGATCTTATTGATTGGTTATTATTTTTTGTTAATTAGATATACCTATCAGTATTTTTATAATATTTTAAGCTTCGAAGGTCCCGTGTGGCACACTCTGTCTTTCATTCTAAATTATGAGAAAAATTCATCATACGAGAAAAATAAATAAGAGATGCTTTTAGTAGTGACGAATAACAAAATTACAAATTAATTACTGGCGTTAATATTTCACTTTTTCTGCTAGAACTCATCTTTTATTAAATTGGTGTGAACCAAATTAAAATTTTCTGTGATATTTTGATAAAAAGTAATACAAAAACGAATAAAGTTCCCGCGTATTCTTTTTTTTTAAATTTGGATAGCTAATGCCGCGCTTTTTTACTACCGGCCAGGACTTTATTGAAGGGAATTCCGTTAAAACTTTTTAATTAAATAGTGTTCCAAATTCAAAAGTAATTTTTTCACTGTTATTACGTACGCTGGAATTACCCACTTTGTTTGCACTTATCGAGGAACCCTTTGCCTCTTTTCGAATAGATGGGATGAAAATGTTATTTCCATTTAAGTCGATTTATAATGCGTGGAACGATTTGAAGGCAAAGTGCCGGGAGTGGAGGCTTCCCTTTTATATGGTACGATACGGGTTTACGTGGATTGTATTGTATGAACAACGTCACGATCACGATAGTTGCCATTAATATAAATAAATATATTGCTGGACAATCCACACAGCATCATCCTATGCTGAATTTTTATTAATAGTAATTGTAGCTCACCTGTCAAAGCTAAGTGGATTAGTCTCTAGTAATTGGTTCTTCCCATCAGCAATGAGTAGTGAATCTGGTTTAAACCAGTGTAATGATGGCCAGTTGACTCCTTTGCTTTTATCTTTGGGGTCCTTCTTGTTATATATAACAACGCAAGACGAGAGAAGTTTGCCAGTCTGCGTCCATACGCGCACACCACTGAGGAATAAAATTTGGCATGAATTAGTAAATAAAGATATGAATTAATGTAATGTATAGGCAGGCACTAAACTTAAATAAATAGTGCTGGACAATTCATACAGCATCATCTAGCCCCACCAAGCTAAGCATAGCTTGTGTTATGGATACCTGCTAGATAACTGATATGCTTAAAATACATTACATAGATAGATATTTTTTTTATTATACATAGAAAACACCCAGAACACCCGAATCAAATATCTGCAGATTGTACAAACATTTGTCCCGAAGCGGGAATCGAACCCGCAACCTGCTGCAACACAGAGGCCGTCAATACTATACAATAGCCTAACTCGATGTGGAATGCTTGTAAACAAACCGCCCATACTTAACCTAAAATTCATTCACTCTGTTGCCGCGTCTTTTTATACGTAAATTACATTACCTACTTGTCGATTTGAGATCCTTCCTTCAATAAATATTGCTTACAATTATATCTGAAACTCGACGACAAACAAGTGAGTTTTGGATTTTTCGTCGTGGTTTGTTTACAAACATTTTGAATCGAGTTTGGCTAGTTGTATAGCTATTATAGCATTTAGGCAAAAAATCTAGTGTTATCTTACCCGTATTTACCAATTGATGCCAATAAATGTGCATATTCGTTAGTATCAATAGTTTCATGCACATTACTTTCCTGCGTCAAGTCTTTACAATCTTCATCACCTTTTTCTTCCACATGGGCCTTGTCAAAGGCCTCCACTAGAGATTCAATAGATTCCTCCGGTTCATTCTTTTTCTTCAAAATCTCTGCTTTGAGCCTCTCACATTCAGCTAGGAAGTCATCTTTAGGCTCCTCTTTAACTTTCACGAGAATTTCTTCTGGTTCATATTTCTTGTGCCCAAATTCATTGGCCTCATGGTCTTTATAAACATCAAACATATCATCTTCAGGGATTATTACCTCTTCTTCTTCCTTTTCTTCTTTATTTTCTTTCTCTTTTTGGTCTTCTTCCTCTAAAGCTTTTTCTAAGGCTTCACTGGGCTCTTGGTCGTTTCGGATTCTGTCCATTCGACTTGATGCACTAAAACTTGCCTTAGGCTTGTGTTTTTCTTTGGAGATGGTTTTGTTTACAGTAACAGCGTATTGTGGACACCAGCAGACTCTATTGATTTCATCATCTTGACCGCGAACTTTATAGATAAGTTTACTGCCCATACCTGAGGAATTACGAGTTTTATAAAAATCTGCGTTTTTATAGATAAATCACAAAAAATTATACCTATTATTTAATAGTTGACCAGACTGTTGCAGCCTGTGGCTGACCTACCTATGTCACATGAGTTGACTGTTAAATAACTTAAAAATAATTCAAGAATAATTTCTCACCACTTATATCTACAACAATTATAACTCCCTGTCGTGTTCCAACAGCTACATGCAATTGTTTATGGGGCGAGCTACTTATGCATGTTGGTCTGAAATTCTTTAAGTGTGTAGAATATCGCTTTACGACGTTTGTGTTCAGATCCCATTTGCACAAATTGCCATTGCTACCAACAGACACAGCGTAGGTATGCATGCTGTAGCATACACCTACCAATTCCTGAAATGAAAAAGGATAAAAATAATATACATGTCGCTGCCAGATTGTAGAATCAGCTCGTTTAAAGAATGGCCAGGCGAAATAAAAAAGGAATGCTGATGTTTTGGGAAAACCTATTTCATTCAACGAGATGGCTAAGTGACTATGAGTTATTTGTTGAATGTTGATCATTTAAAAATCGGCATAGTCATTGGTATTTTGCTACATGTGTCGTTTCGTAATCTGCCTAGCCATTCTACAAACGGGCTGCTTCTACGATCCGGCGGCGACATACACATTTTGATGGACGAAATAACGAATATCATCCTAGACCAGGAGTAAGTTAAGTATGTAAAATATTGGATGAGCTTACTTCTTACTTATTTACGGAACAAAAATTACCATACAGGCCATAATAGTAAGAAACAGATGTTTTTTTTACCAATCATCATCAGTTATCACTTCTCCTTCAGAAGTGACAATTGATGATGATTGATCTTTGGTGTTATTTGGTGAAATCACAGCATACTACATATAATATTATAAATGTGAAAGTTTGGGTGTTTGTTACCTGTTCATGCCAAAACTACTAAATGGATTGTGCTGAAATTTTGTATATATGTAGTTCTAGGCCTAACAGGCTTTTTTTATCCCATAAATCAGTTCTCATGGGATAGAAATAAGATTCAATCATTTACATAGTAACAAAGCGTGTGAAGCTGCAGGAGGCCAATAAAGAGGGCATAGAACCTAAAGATGGTTAGAGATACTAACCTCTTTTAAAACACTGTGCTCTTCATGACAGTGCATGTAAAATATGGTCCAGACCCCTTCTTTCAATTCGATAGACCATTCTTTGACCACTCCATCGAGGCTTCCAGTTATTACATTCCTTTTTTCCGGCCATTCCGAAGATATATCCACACTTACTATCCTAAAAATTTTGTGTTACCATAGGTTACGCACTCAAACATAGGTCCATAGCATCATGTGTATCAATGGCATCCAAAAACAGGGTATAGGAGTCCTTATCTGCACACATACATCCAGTGCTGAACATGTCTCCCCAAACAATGCGAGTTTTGCCATTATAACCACACTTAGCACATAGATTGGTGATTGCAGTGGAAGTGTTAAAATAAACAGGAAGCTGCTGCCCTTCCTCTTGTAAGTCGTCTTAGTCAACTTAACAACATCCACAGGCTGAGTTGGAGGGGTTGATTTCAAAGCTGCCACTGCCATGGGGTTGGACGTCCAGCTGCAAATAATATAGGCAGACGATTGCGCGAACATCGTAGAACCTGGTTGCAGCTAGCGCAGGCCCCACAAAAATACAAAAAACTTTATTGGGGACAGAGCACAGG
Organism: Eupithecia inturbata; assembly: GCA_963662085.1. Taxonomy (NCBI): domain Eukaryota; kingdom Metazoa; phylum Arthropoda; class Insecta; order Lepidoptera; family Geometridae; genus Eupithecia; species Eupithecia inturbata. The sequence goes on along the minus strand of OY759179.1, from coordinate 6,988,329 downwards.
CCCCAACTCTCCCCGCGGGTGTCGTAAGAGGCGACTAAGGGATATCCACCTGGGGCGGGCAGCAGCGCCCCCTGCAGAACAATGCCCAGCGTGGGGATTAAGAGCATACACCCGTGAGATAAAAGCCATTATGGCACTTATCAGGGGGATGCCTGGGTCCAGCAGTGAACCAATATAGGCTGTGGAGGTAAAGAGAGGAGGAGAACAAATGCAATTGAGTAAGACTAACGTAAAAGTTAAAACTGTGTAGAGGCTAAGTGGCCCAACGTTTAAGAGTTGCGGATGAATCTATGGAGGGTATCATACACTTCATAAAAGCACGTGGATTATCTCTGATGATGTGATGGACTTACTTTTCCTTGTGAGCCCTATGAGATATGTGGACTCTAAAACGTTGCTTGCTGTCGATTGTCCCGATAGTATCTGAAGGCAGTGGCTCCAGAAAGCAAAGACATTTGGACGGACCTCCGTATACGATCCATCCATCTTTGCTAGCCCCCAAGATAGACGTTTGGAACCAATTTGGAGACGGAATTACTATTGTCTCGTCCATATCAATAATTTAAACGTTTTTACTTGATAAAAACACTGAACCATTCACAAAGCCGGCTTTTTTATTGTTTTTTTTTTACTTTGGATATAAATAAAATACTTACTAGTCTATGCTTTGGATGGAGAGGTCTCTGAGTAGATAAAATAAATAATATATTATAAGAGGCTTCTTCTTCTTCTTGTCAGATGGCTTCTGCGACTGGGTTGTCGCAATTTCGCCAATGTCCGTCTCATGACAGCATCACAAGCTTTATGGATTGCACATTATATATTATACATTATTATAAACTTATTAGTATTTATAAAAGAAAAACATTCATACCAAACAAAAAAGAACACCTAATAACTACAAAACAAAAGGAAGCAGTGCTACAATAACTCAAAACTGCAAAATAATTAAATTTACAATAAATAAACACAAAGGAGCTACTACTACTACTACTAATTACAACTTTATATCATTATTATATACAAATTTACAAATGGCATAGTTAATTTTAGAATTGCTCATATAGCGTAGAAAATCTACACCATATCTATGGTCTGTTGAGTTGACAGTAAGGAGGAACCGAATTAACGGCTATTTTCTCGCTCAAGAAACATACCTACATTAACTAAACATTCCGTGTAAACAAACGAGATGCGTATTATTAATAGTTGATCGCTGACTGTTTACTCTCCCCGCGAGGACTCACTCCACTAGTTTGTCGCTGAGCGACAAAAGCTATAAAAGATATTACTCGCTCAGCTTTGTATATCTACTTGCTCAGTGATGCTCGCTTGGCGATCAGAACTCACGCTGAAAGACCAACCAGCAGCGGTCTCGGTACGCTCGGCCGCCGCGAGCGAGTGGCGCGAGTAATCGTCCGTCGCATTCGCACACTCGCTTTATTAACCAAGTGACAAAACCGACGTAACTGTCGGAACTCTCTGAGTACCTACTGCGGAACTACACACACACTCGCTTCCCCGCTGCTCGCCAACTCCCCTCCCCTCTACTTCGACAACTGCCTTAGGCGCAACGCAAACAGAAGGCGGTAAGGTACAGATACGGCGCAGATCGTAACTATCTGTTCGTGACTGAAGGCGGCAAGCGGACGGCACAGACACGCCGCTCCTCGCCCCCCGCCACGTCGCCAGCAGATGGGATACCGGTAAGGCGCAAGCGGCGTCTCGTATTATATACAGTATGAACAAAGATACGTTTTAAACGGTTAAAATTTTTGTCCATTTGGGTATTTATCCATGGTTTTAATGAAAATCCGATGTAATTTAACTCTAATTTAACTGGTTTTCGTGTTTTGTGAGTTTATTTTGTAATTACGATTATTTTATTATGTTTTAGCATTTTAATGGTTTGCAGCCTGAAAACGCTTATTAATAGCTTCAGTTTACACTACAACAATACAATTTACTAACAGATAAGATAGGTATACCAGAAAAAACTTTTCTACTTCTGTTGGCAAAATCAACTGCTCTCCCGATGTACCTCTAGATAGGAACACCATATAAGGCTTATTTCTTACCAAAATGCTGGATCAAGCTGGCGCAGCCATGACGATGAGAGAAGCTCCTGAAATATTTTAAATAGATTATGTAAGTTCTTTCTACTTAATTCCTGGGTTTTATTATAGTTTATCACTATTATTGTTGAGCCCAAAGGTGGAGCAATAGCACTGAATTATTATTACTTGCGTAGGGAACCGACATCCCGAACCAAATATTTGCGCCATGAGTTGTTGACTTGTTGCCGATCGGCAACAACTCATTAGTCACTCGCATACGCATGCGACTAAACAAAAAACAAAATATGCCGTTTTGCGTGTTAAAATAATGTAAAATCAATCAAATGCAAAAAAAAAAAGGTAGAGAGGTATCTTATCATCGGTAAGTAAACAGAACATGAACTAAAACCAACCAAAATTACTTTTTATACATTTTTTTTTATTGCACCTGACATTTTTTACAGATGGAACTTGTTGTACCTATACAATACCAATTTATTTGAAAACCAATGATTTTAAACGCTTAACAATTCATTTAAAATTACTATTGTTTAGGACCACTTTTCACTAATACGTTTTGAAATAGTAATGCCTATGCATAGGTAGGTACTTCATTAAAAATTAAAATGTAGTTTTGTACCTATGTACAAAAACTGTGTGAAGTGTCTCTTCTGCGGTGTAAAATCTTCTAGTTGGCACGGCATTATACAGCAACGGCAGTATAAGACTGAATGATCGCAGTGAGCTTGCAAAGCTGAGCGGCCAGTTCAAGAGTATGGGTCTTTGTAATACATTTCTCTAAATTTCACAGAGACGTTTGACCCGTGAATGAGTGGCTCTACAAAATGGTCAGCATGCAGCCAAGCGGTCGTGGTCTGCCTGTGTAGCAGAGCGGCAACTGGAGCCCGACGACGACGCGACCGACGCTGTGGTTGGGTCACCTTTGTGAATGGCCTCGGCAATGTTACCTTTGTGAATGACTTCGGCAATGTCGTCTTTTGTGAATGGCTTCGGCTGTCACCTTTTGTGAATGGCTTCGGCTATGTAACCTTTTGTGAATGGCTTCGGCTGTGTCACCCTTTGTGAATGGCTTTTTGTTGTGGGTTTTTTCACCCTTACTAATAATGGGTGTGTTGTGGGGGATTGAAGTCCAGAATTCTATCACATGAAAAACACCTTCTTCTCTGTTTTGTTTTTTACTGACTGCACAGGAACAAGGGTTATGTTTTTCTAGTATATTGACAACTGAGATTGTCATTCATTTACTTTTAAACTTTCAGTATTTTTGTATATTTTTGGGGCAGTTTCTTGTGAGGCCAGTAGTGCACACTTGCGTCTGAGAAAGGGATCTTAAGTTTAAATTTTAGTTATTTGTTTCTTTTCTAACAATTGATTTAAATTAGTCCAAAAAAAATATCGCCTAATTTGCAAGTTGTGGGAGGTTGTTTACACGTTTTCCGGTTAAGAAGTAGCATCACTGATAGTTATTTTTCCGTTTTCCGGTTAGGGCTTTCATGCCCTAACCGGAAAACGGAATGGATTAAGTACCTACTTGAATTTTTCGTTTTCAATGCTCCAGACCATTACCATGATCGTGACCCACAGGCGGTCAACGAGTACCTACTGCAGCCAAAACGGAGACTGTTGCGGGGCCCTCCAGAGACAGCGCAGCGACCGAGGACGTTTCGCAGTTCCAGGAACGGCCGTATTAGAAATATTTCGAATCCAAGCAGGCATCCCTACCCACGCTAAATAAAAAGGCGCGCTCTCTTTGATCTCTTTCACTAAGGGTCCAGTTCTGGAACACAAATGGTCTTAAGAGGAAAGCCATCCTCCTGAAACCTCTGCTACGCGAACAGGATGTCCAAGTGGCGCTGATCAACGAAACACTACTGGGACCTGCCGACAAACCCAAGTTCCCCGAGTACCACATCTACCAGCGGGACGAGCAATCGGAAGGGGGAAGAGCGTATCGAGGCCTCATGATGCTGGTAAAAAAACGCCTCATCCAACCACTCCAGGAGGTGCAGCTCCTACCAATCCCTGTCGGCTCTAGCCGGACGGACACTGGCCGCAAAGGGGCAAACAAAACACTTGTTGCCAATTCGAAAGAAGTCAAAACAATCTGACAGATTGTTCAGCTGTCAGTGTGCGATTTCCTTCGTCCAAATGTCACAACAATAGAAAAAATGTGTTTTGGTGTAAGAATTCTGTTTTATATTGCATTGGTTGTACTTTTTACATTTATTTTCTTTTTCATGGTTTTTTCACCTATTATCTTGAGCTGAAAACCAGTAGTGTGATAACCTTTCAACTAAAAACTGAAAAACGTTCCTCTCTCCACCGCCTAAACAAGAAAACCAGCCATGGCTCATTACAAAGGTGCTGCATCGGAAGCTGGTAGAGCCATGCACCTGATGAAGAAAAGAGAAAAAGCTCAGCAGGAAATAGAACTGCGCAAGAAAAAGATTGAAGAAGATCTCAAAATCGATAATATTGAAAACAAATTTGCTACTCATTATGATGCTGTTGAACAACAACTCAAGAGCTCCACCATTGGGTTGGTGACTCTTGATGAGATGAAAGCAAAACAGGAGCATATAGTACGAGAGAGAGAAAAGAAATTGGCCCAGAAGAAAGCAGAAAAAGAGAAGGAAAAACTAAAAGAAATTGAAGCCAAACTAGCTCAAAAAAACAAACAAAAGAGACAGGTAGATTGACTTAAACCGATCAAGTGCAAGTCGGACTTGCACATAAAAAGTTCCGTTCCGTGCCATCATACAACATTTGTAGTATTTTATTTGCGGCATACACAAATAGTTTTGTATTATACTGTTTAAATTATATGAATTAAATAAAACACTAATACAAATGGTCCTAAAACCTTAACATTATTGCAGATCCAAGCTCTATCATTTGATATGAATAATGAAGAGGAAGAGGATGACGAAGACGAATCTGGCTCAAGTGAGGATAAGGCTGAAAAAAGCTGGCGTAACAAAGAGGAACCTGTATGAGAACTTTATTTTATAACTAGGGTCAGCTTGCAACTGCGCATACACAATACCTGGATAACCACTCAGAGCTTTCTATCAGTGAATACATTTTTGAAATCAGACTAGTAGTCCTAGAAAATACCCACTATTCTATTCTCACAAACTTATAAACATAAACTCTTTAAAAAATATACAGGACAAACGTTTAAAGTGCCAGTGCACTTTAATCGTTTGTCAGTACAAGGACTAAGATATATGCACATTAGGTTATGAGCAGCCTGTGTATTACAAATAATAATAATAAGGTTACCTCCATATATTATTAATCACTATTACTGCTTAATCACTCCCTGTGTAGCTTATAATTTGCACTACCCCAACTCTTCCCGTGGGTGTCGTAAGAGGCGACAAAGGGACATACACTTAAGGGCAGGCAGCAGCCCCCCTGCAGAACAATTCCATCACCAAACTGCGATCCCGAACCCGCACGCCCAGCGTGGGGATTATGGGCATTACCCCCTAAAGACAATACAAGCCAGAAAATGGCCGCCCGTTCCCGGCCGCCTCGCTATTCCTGACCATGGTAGCGGCCACGCTAACGGTGGGGCAGGGGGTGCTAGGAATCCTCGGGCTACGTAGCCAGGGTAAAGCTTTTAAGTAATGTTAAAAGTTTTACCCTGGCTACGTTAAAGGACGCACTCTGAGGCTTGACCACCATCTATCGCAGTTAGAAGTGGAGTTAGAGAACATTAAATGGCATGTTCTAGGGTTATTTGAAGTCCGTAGAGAGGGAGAGGACACCGTAACCTAAGACTCGGGCCATCTTCTCTACTTTCGCGAGGGTGATAAAACATCCCAGGGTGGCGTACGTTTCCTCGTCAATAGGGCCTTCTTTAACAACGTTGAAGAAATCTCTAGTGTATAGACCAGGGTAGCGTACCTGATCCTGTCTAAGCGCTACAGGTTTCAGGTTTACGCACCGAGCTCGTCACACTCGGATGATAAAGTGGAGAATATGTACGAAGAAATATCTAAAGCCTTGCACAACACCACAAAGGCTCACTTCAACGTTGTTATGGGGGACTTTAACGGCAAGGCAAGCGGAACCCAGACTGGAAACGAATCCCGAATAGGCTCGCATGGTTATGGAGTAAGGAACCACAGGGGGCAAATGCTTGTCAACTTCCTTGAGAAAGAGAGGCTGTTCTTAATGAACTCTTTCATTAAGAAACAGCCTCAAAGGAAGTGGACATGGCAAAGTCCCGATACTGTGACTAAAAATGAGATCGACTTTATCATGACGGATAGCAAGCACATATTCAGTCTCAGTGATCAACAGGTTCAATACCGGATCTGATCACTGACTCCTCCGAGGCTCTCAACTTGAAGCATGAGAGAAACCGTCTGATGAAGTCCACGCTCCGGCCTTACCCAATCCAAATCATGGCGGGCACCGAGAAGTTCCAGCAGCTTCTCGGGCATAGATTTGTTGTTTTGGAACCCACTGATGACGCTGACGAGACCCTATACAATGTGGTTGAAACGTTGGGGGACGAGGGCATTAAGTTCTGCTAAAAGCAGCGTACTGGCAAGAACTCCAAACTCTCGGAGGAGACTCATGGGCTGATGACAAAAAGACGGACCCATGCGACTTCGTCAGAGAGGTGAACAAGCTAATCGCGAAGATGGTACGGCGCGACCTTCAGAGCGCCTTATTGAAGAGGCGATAGAGCGAAACCGAGGGTCCAATGTATTTACACAGCATCTTGGCAGGAGCCACGTGACAAAGCTCAAAACGCACGATCGAACGAATCGTGCGTTTTGAGCTTCGTCAGGTGGCTCCTGCCTAGCTGCTTATTGAATACATTACGATCCTTCCGGACAGTATTGTCAAAGCCGGAGATCTCCGCCTATATAGAGAATTTCTATGGCCGATTATACGCTGCACATGCCCCTCATTACCGACGAGATGACCATGATTCCAGAGCCACCCTGACCGCTACTATACCGACGAACTGCTAGACATCAGTCATGACGAGATCGTGTTAGCTCTGAGGCAGCTTAAAAATGACAAAACCCCAGGTGAGGACAGAATTACATCACAGCTTCTGAAAGCCGGAGAAGCCCCTGTAATACAGAAGCTACAGCACCTCTTTAACACCGTCCTTCTTGGTGAGAGAACTCCAAATGCGTGGAGCAGGAGATTGGTGATGCTCTTTTTTAAGAAGGGAAATAAAGCCCTCCTTAAAAACTACAGATCCATCTCACTCTCAAGCCACGTCTATAAGCTGTTCTCACGAGTGGTCACGAACCGTCTCGCTAGGAGACTCGACGAGTTTCAGCCACCGGAACAGGCCGGGTTCCGCGGAGTTTATGGCACCATAAACCACATTCACACAGTGAGGCAGATTATACAGAAGTCCGGAGAATATAATCAGCCCCTGTGTCTGGCTTTTGTGGACTATGAGAAGGCCTTTGACTCCGTCGAAACCTGGGTTGTTCTGGAACCCTTACAGAGATTCCAAGTAGACTATCGTTGACTATCGAGGTGTTGAGATGTCTCTACGAAGCCGCATGAGTGTCAAAGTACAGGGCCAGCAGTCTAAACCTACCCAATTGAGAGATTGAGGCAGGGCCATGTCTTAGTCCCGAAACTGTTTACAAGCGCATTGGAAGATATGTTTAAGTTGCTGGACTGGAAAGGTAGGGGCATAAACATAAACGGCAACTACATCTCACACCTACGATTCGCTGATGAATGGCGGAGTCGCTAGAGGAGCTGAACCAGATGCTGGACGGCCTAGCTTCAGCCTCCCGATGGTCTTGGCATTAATTTGGAGAAAACCAAAGTCATGATCATAAGAACCAGTATTAAGGAACTGAAGTCATTTGTATCCCAAAGTATATGTATGTATATATAACGAAACCCGTGCGTACTACGACTTTCGCATGAATTCAGAAAAGAAAAATTAAAAAGACTAGAAAATTAAAAAAAACGATGTATTACACGCAGAGTGTAAAACTTTCTTACCTGATACTTTTGATCAACCAGATGCTCTAAATAATAATTTTCTAAATGTTCCCGGCTCGACTGATATCCCGATATCTAACCGTTCATTTTTTGAATCTAATAAGTTTAATAATGAAACCTTCTCATTACATGAAGTAGATGAACAGGAAATAGCCTTAATTCTTTTGAATATTAAAACAAACGCCCGAGGTGTAGACGGTCTGTCCATGGATATGGTTCTGTTGACACTAACTCATACCCTCATACACTGCCGTTCATAACAGGAATAGTAAACAAATCCTTACCTACGTCTACTTTTCCCAGTACCCACCCGACTGACATAAAAGACTTGAGACCTATCAGCATTCTTCCGGTTCTCTCGAAAGTTTTGGACACTTTCTCCAAAACTTTCGAGCTGGTTTATAGCCAGCTCAGCGGATTTATTGAACGCAATATAACATTATTACTGTTTTACAGATTCTCAAGAAAATCCGTAAAAATCCTGACGTAGATACATCATTCCTGCCAGACAGAGAGCGAGAGGAAGCTGATCTGAAGCTCCGTGAAGAACTCCGTTTAGAGTGGGTGATGACGCAGGCCAGCCTCAAGGATGAACCCATCACTGTTACCTTCAGCTACTGGGACGGATCTGGGCACAGGCGGAACGTTACTTTGAAGAAAGGTTAGATAAATAAATAAAATACCTTCTGGAACTTTTCTCACAGCATCAGCTCAAAAAAAGTAGAGCCTGTAAGTAAAACTGTCTGTTTCTGTTAAAAAAAACTCCCAAACCAGGGTTGTAAAATCATGATCTTTTTTAAAGTCAAAGAAATCCGATTAGTTTGATCATGTGATTGATGGATCAGAAATCAGATTTCTTTAATTTTTTGATAATCGCTTTGGCATTTTTAAGGTTTTTATAGTTAGGATCGAAAGTTAGTTCAATGGTTTAATCACACGAAGTACTAGCAGAAAGAGAAGAAACATTTAAATTTTTGTCTTACATGTTCCGTTCAAATTTTTTATGCAATTTCGATAACTATGACGATTTATTCCTTATTTAATTAAAAACAGCTATGACTTGCCGCTAACACATAGGTTTAACATCTTTTTTTCCGACACTTGCAGTATTTAAACTTAATGGATTATTAATTTTAGAGGATTCCCTGAAACCTCAACCAGGTGAGTAGGTACAGGTACATTGCGTGTGTGCACCGAAGCCTAATTTGGGCACTCCCAATACATTTTTGACTGCTTTCTGTCTTCATTGCAGTGAAATAAACAATTGATTTAAATCATCTCAGCCCTGTCCCAAACCCTGAAGAAATGCCTGCAGATCATACAAATATTTGTCCCACGGGTTTAGATAGGACCGCTATTCGTGGCGTCGTTTTGTGGAGGCCTATGTTCAGCAGTGGATGATTTAGATAGATAGTTTATTCACTACACTTATACATAAACAGCACAGAAGTAGAACAAATATAAACAGACTGTGTATTTTATAAGCATTCAAGGCTAACATCTCGTCTTATAATTTCTAAGTTCGTATTTTCGTCTACGAATTTCGTATCGAAAACTCCTGTGGTACCTATAAAACAGTTAATCAGGTATCTAACTTCTGTCCGCGGTTTCGTTATTCCCGGATAAAAAGTAGCGTTTTTCCTCAGGATACAAATAGGTGCAATCTCCTTGCCTAATTGTATCTATTAAAAGCCGTTTACCTAGCTGTGATAAGGTAACTAACAGACAGAGAGTATCTTTCGCACTTTTTCCCTCCCTTTTATTTCCTTAAAAGTTATCTTTACCGGGGATATCATTTTAAATCCTTGCCAAATTCTCATCTTCAATCTTTTCAGCTGCTTTAGGCTAGAAAAGGTTTCAGAGAGATAGTTATTTTCGCAGATTGTTATTATTACTAATTAAGTATAAGGAATTTGGTTCCAGGTAATTCCATCTACCAATTCCTGCAGAGATGCCTCGACACGCTCCGGACAGACTTCAGTGAGCTGAAGACGGTCACAGCAGATCAACTAATGTATGTGAAGGAGGATCTTATACTACCACACCATTACACATTCTACGATTTCATTGTTACTAAGGTAAGTCTGGAATGGAACAATGGAACGGGACACTTGGCTAGAAATTTATTTATAGCTAACATTTTACACCAAAATACTTACAGATAATAAAAGGAGAAACTAAAAGGTTTGGTTGTCAAACTAGGCCTAGGCCGATACTCACGGGATCACAGTGGTAAAAACTCAAATTAGATAAAATTCAACATTATTTCTTTGGTTGGTAATGTAAAAACACAAAAATGAAAAAAAATACGATAAAAAAAATCAAGATTGTGCACAGTTTCACACATAATTTAGTCGAGATCTCAGTAACAACCCTGTGGTCTTCAATAGGGTGACTTATGTTTTGATTCGTAAGTTATTAGTAGGTACTAACTAATTATTTGGTTCCTCACAACACACACAACAACAACAGGTTCACAAGTAATTAAGAAACTGGCCTAAGCCATTTTCTTTTTCTTAATTTTCTTGTGTACCTAGTGTTCTTGAAATAAACAATAATTTGATTTTTTGCGCTTACGCCTTTCAAAATGAACGCGACATTCTATTCTCAGCCTATTCACAAAATGGCGCGCAACGTGCCCTTTCAAGTATGTAGGGTGCAAACTAACTGGAGCAGAAAGTTATTTAAGATTTGAGACTCCTTTTTTCGAAGTTGGTTAATTATAATACCATGTATCGCATTCGCCACGAACATTCAACGCACTCCTAGACGGTACTGGCCGTTACTATTTTGGTGTGTTTTGTTTTGACTCTATAGTACAGATATAGTTCATAATTACGGAAAAGGGGGACGGCGCGCCGCCGCACCGGTCGGTCGATATTTAGCTTTATTTCTACTTGCTTGCAGAAGCCTTGCCTAGGTTGTTTTCTTTACGTTTTAAGTTACATACAATTCCACGGACCTGAAGACAGGACGATATGGCGCTCATTAAAGGAGGCCTATCTCCAGCTGTGGAGTGTGAACTAATATAGACTGATGATGAATTTAACCATATGCACTAAACTGACAATAATCCACGGAATATAATAATTAATAAAATATCTTATCATAAGTTAAGGAAAATCGAGGCAGATACTAAGCTGAAAGTTTGTCATTCCATTATACGACAAGGTTACTTACGTTACGACTTAACTACGCTCATTAAAATAAATAAAGCTTTTATGCATTACACAATTTAACGCAGTTGCTGACAAAAAGTTAAACGTCGTTCAAGACCTCAATAAGGCTGCTATCTTTCAAAAATTAATTGTTGCTGGCCTTTAATAAGGAAAGCATTAAAATTGACGTAAGCTTCCTTACCGAGTTCAGTTTGAATTGTTTATATTTATACATACAGGGTGAGGCAAAATTAAGGGGTAATTTTTATTATGTTTGGGTCCCTGATATAAATACCAAGCGTACCTATTGTTGTTACTTATTTTATACCCCCCACCCCCAGTAACATGTGTACTTACTAAGCCGAAAGCAGGTGATTCTGGACTCACAAATACATAAAAAAAACAAATTCAAGTAATAGCCTTAAGGCTAATAGTGTATTGTGGTATCAGCTAATTAAAAATATTCTCTCTCTCTAATCGTTGAACCGAAGTTGAGCCCTCGGGGTCGAGAATCAACCCTTTCTGCTTAATACACATATTTCGTGGCACCTGGTATACATAATATGCAATAATTAATTTTAGGCAAGAGGCAAAAGTGGTCCTCTGTTCCAATTCGACGTATCCGATGACATCAGACTTGTTAATGACGCCTCGCAAGAGAAACAAGATTCGCATGCTGGAAAAGTACTTTTAAGGTAAAATTTAGGATAATATAAAGTATTTTTTATAATACTAATTCATAAGGACTTCTTAATCCTTATGAATTAGTATATAATTATTATAATGACGTAAATTTGTATGTACGTCTGTATTGTCTGTTATTTCACGCTCAAACGCTTAAACGGATTTGATGGAATTTTGTACCAAGCTTATCTTCTTCCGATCCTTATCCCACGCTAAGTGGGGTCGGCACAACATGTATGTTTCTTCCACTCTCCTCTGTCAACCGTCATCTCCGTAGGTACTTACACCTTTCTTAACCATGTCCTCTTTCATCCATCTTTTATCCCTTTACATTCAAACCTAACACTCTTTTCGTCACATGACATTCTTCCCTCCGCATAACATGCCCGTACCCCTTTCATCTTTCTTTCGCTGGCGCCAGCGCCACTTTCATACTTTCTCTGATGTACTAACTCGTTCCTTATCTTATCCATCCTTTTCACTCTACACATCCATCTCCGCATTCGCATTTCCTCTGCATGCACAGTTCGTTTATCCTTCCCAGTATCCGTTGCCCAACATTCAGATCCGTTCAGTACGATAGGTCTAAACACTCTTCTATAGTTTCCCTTTCAACAAGGGGCATTCGCCCATCACATCCTGTATTAACACTTTGATCCCGGAAAATGCAGTGTTCCCGTGGGACGCTCGATATAATTATATGTTGCGTCATGAAATCTTTGGTCTATTCTTTTGTTCTAATGAATAATATACCCTGTATACAGGGTTATTGAATGTATTTATAAGTAGCTATACAGGTTACATTACAGGCACGTAAACATCCTGTATTAACACTTTGATCCCGGAAAATGCAGTGTTCCCGTGGGACGCTCGATATAATTATATGTTGCGTCATGAAATCTTTGGTCTATTCTTTTGTTCTAATGAATAATATACCCTGTATACAGGGTTATTGAATGTATTTATAAGTAGCTATACAGGTTACATTACAGGCACGTAAACAAACATAGGGACATTTACAAGAATGATTTTCATTTTCAGATCATGGTACGAGAGGAATAAGCACATATTCCCAGCATGCAGATGGGAACCCTATGACCCCACTAAGACCTATTCCAAATATACTATCAAAGGAAAGTGAATACATAATAGGAAAATAGAGTCTAGGTATTGTACAAAGTACTAATTAAACACAAGTTACTTCAAGGTAAATATTATATTAAAATAAATTATTGAAATGGAAGAATTTTATTGCATTATTTGTAACACTGCCCTAGCTTTTACAACTGACCATTTTTTCCATCTCCAGCCATCTTTGGTTCTCTAAGTTGCTCAAAAAAGTTTTCTTTTTATCGCTAAGCGATTCTCGCTCTGTTTGGCGTGGGGCATATCTTTGGAAATGAATTATTGCGCTCAGAAGGTTCCAAATCGAAAATTCTGGCCATAAGACGTCAGTGAAGTACAAGACCGTCTTTGATACCTGAAATGAAAAATCAATTAAAATCAAATGTCGAGGATAGAGAAGTCCAAGCCTATATGGGTCATGAGGAAGAGACATAAGAGTAACGTGTTATGGTATGTTATGTAAAGTTAGCAGAACCTACGGAAAATCACATCCCACTAATGTTATAAATGCGAAGGTTTTGATGGATGTTTGAATGCTTGTTATGTACCTCTTCACTCCACAACTACTACTACTGAATGGACCGGGCTGAAATTTTGCATAGATGTAGCTCTAAGTCTAGAATCAAACATAGGCTAGTTTTTATCCCATAATCAGTTTCCATAGGATAAAAATAACCCTTAACCGTTTCCATAGAAACAACGCGAGCGACGCCGCAGGCAGAAACTAGTGATACAATGGGATTCTATTGTTCTAAGAGCCTTATCAAACACACTGGCGATTTGCGAGCGATTTCAAAGCGAGGCGAGTGACTGAGCACGCAGAGTCGACGATGCCGCGGGCAGGCAGGAGCTACCTGTGCACTTGACTTGAAATCGCTCGCAAATCGCCAGTGTGATAATAAGGCGCTGATTTTAAAAAATCATACATCATGTATATTGATTTATAAGTACGGTAATACGGCAGTTACATTACAGGTAAATTTATTTACATTTAATGCAAGGTTTTTGAATGTTGAGTTCATTCCACGAAGGTCACTTACCTGCCAAAGCATAAAATCCGAAAGCCTGACCTCTCCCGAGGTTCTTACTAAAAGTTCCGCCTCGCCAAGCTCTAAAGTTTGGGTCACGAGTTCTTCGTCAATATCGTCTGCTACTAACTCTTTGTTGTTTACAGCATTCACAAGGTGCGACGCCGCTCTGCTTATTTCGTCTCGACCTTAAAATTTCAATAATTTTGTTTAATTAAATCTTAGTTTCATTATCAGTGTATGTTACCAAACTACAAAAGTAAGGGACTTATGACCAACTCAAAAATGAATTAATCATTCGGCTGTTTTCAAATGAGTTGAAAAAACTATCTATTTAATTATATAAAATGCTTTGTCCTGCATGACTGACTGACGGATCAACGCCTTGCCTTGCTTCGCCTAAACCGCTGATCGTAGAGACCTGAAACTTGGAGGGTATGCTCTTTGCATGAAGTAGGCATCCGATAAGAAAGCATTTTCCGAAATTCTACCCCTAAGGAAGTGAAAAAGGGGGCCAAAGTTTGTATGGGACAACGTGATACCTTGGTTCCTAATCTACTTTAAATTTTGCATAAACCTTTTTTAACAAAATTGATGGAAGACGTGTTTCGTATTTTATTGAAATTCATCCCCTAAAGGGGTTAAAAAGGGGTAGAAAGTTATTTCGGTTTAAAATGCTTCGTCCTGAATGACTGGCTGACAGAGATTCCGAATCCATACTCATATTATAAATTTTATAGTAACTATGTATGTCTGTCTATCTGTTACCTCTTCACGCAAAAACGCCTGAACGGATCTTAATGAAATTTGGCATGGAGATAGATGATCCCGGGGACGGACATAGGCTACTGTCTATCTCTGAAAAGAGCGCGCTTGCCGCGGGCAGCAGCTAGTCAATAAATAAATTCAAACATATCCTTTGTCAAAAGGCTTACTACAAACCTAACAAGGTAAAGGTTTCTTGTACGATCTTTACTTTACCTTAAAAAGATTTAAATGAATAAAAAATCAAAGTGATCACTTTATTTCCTAGTTTTACATATTAAATTTGAATTTGGTGACGTGTCCAAGAGCCCTGTAAGGTCTAAAGGAAATAAAGCATTTTTGATTAATTATTAAATATTTACCTGTATAAGCATATGCAATGTTCAGTCTTAACTTGTCATTGTTCCGTGTAACAAGCATTACTCGGGACAGCAGGGCCTGCAGATCATCTGGGAGCAGTGATAACCGTCCTGCCACATGAATCCTGATGCCCCATTCGTTTATTTGATCTCTGGAATAAAAAATCAAGTCATTGTCATCAATAATATACTTAGATAATATAAAAACTATCTCAAATCATTTCACTTGCAGGGCTATTTTAATTGGATCGGAAGTGGAATCATCAAACTGACACGGATTCGCGCAAAACAGTTTTTAATATTTTCTGCTTTCTTCAATAAATAAAACTAGCTTAACTAACCATTTTCTAAGCATCCGTGCATGTTACAAAAAACTTCTATTTAAATGGAGCAAACCTATCGTAATTATGTCGTATTGATTATAAGTAATAAATCTCTAAGTTTACCAAATGCTCTAAAGTACCATTAAATCGAAATTAGATAAAACGTGGATTCAAAGAAAATGGTTTAAGATTTGCGGCAAACTACTTTTACGCTAGTTTTATTGCTTGTAGAAAATATAAACCACAAAAATATTTAAATTGCGCGGTGGCAAATTCCGAGTCTTGGAAAAACTAGCTATGAAGTGTATGAAAAAATAAATAACAGCGAGTGGAGGGGCCCTGATTTTTTTTGATTTTGCGGTGGCAAAGAAAATTGTTAAGAAACAAATAAAAAATAAACATCAGTGAGTGGAGTGAGCTTAGCGACTATACTCTATAAATACATATAGAATCAACGCTAAAAATTGCGATGATTCTATGGGCACGTTTCATAATTTGGACTTGGTCTTTGTTTTTGAAAAGATTATTATTAGATGTACCTACCTAACATTTTTTTTAGTAGGAGGGGGTGCCCCTTTGGTTTTTAACAGGGTTGACAAAACTCATGTTATTTTTTAATCTAAAAAATCCGATAAATTTCATTTAAATCAGATTTATTTGATTTAAAGCAGATTTTTATGATTGTGTTGGTCTATCCGGTTTTGTTGGTCTTTCCAGTGGATAAAAGGTAGGTTCAAAGGTTTAATCACACAAATTACTAGCAGAAAGAGAAGACACCAAGATTGTAACATTTTCATTTCTGTCTTAGGTACATGTTCTGTTAATTTTTTTTACAATTTCTCTTTCTATATCCATTTATTCTTTATTTAAATTATAAAACAGCTATGACTTGCCGCAAACACATAGGCTTAGCGTCTTTTTTCCAATATATATTACAGTATTTATACTTTATGGAATGAATATTTTTAAAGTTACGCAATCTGAACACATTATTATTAATAGGTAAATAAATCGCGTTTATTTACCTATTAATAATTGTTCGGATTGCATTACTATAAATACCTTTTAAATAATACTAATAATAATTTATGGAATTAATGTATGAAGGATATTAAAATTCATGAAAATTATTAATTTCAGAGGATTCCCTGAATCCTCAACCGCAAGCTTTATTTGGGCACTCCCTGTACATTTTTGACTGCTTTTTGTTTTATTGCAGAGAAAAAACAATTCATTTAAATCAAATGATTCAAAAAAAAAACTTTCATTGAAATAATTTCAACCCTGGTGTTTAATGTAGGTATATCTTGCTCAGGAACAAAATAATTAGTTTGTAGGTAATAAAAAGGCTTACATTTCATTTAAAAGCCTTTGAAACTTCTCTCGAGCCAGTGACATCAGAGTATCTACCTCTTCTTTACTTCTTTTGAAGTTTTCAATGCTGAATGCATAAACTGTCACTTCAGGTATACCAAGATCAAGGCACCACTGGAAATAGATATAATTTTTATTATTCTAATAAATTAAACTATTATGATTTTCTCATTTCCCTTTTCTCGGGCCAAATAGTGGCCTGGTCCTTTGGGGTGGGTGGGAGGCATATGTGGGGCAGTATAGTGGCCCCTAATGAGAGTTACTCTAAAGGAAAGGGTCTCAAAGCTATTATTATTTTTAGCCATTGCTTTCTCATTGTTGGGCAAAGGCCAATAAATAAATAAATAATTCAAACATTTTAAATAATTCAAACATTCAAATAATTCAACATTAATCATGGTATTTATAAAAAATCAAATCTAAGACTTAGTATAAAGAATGAGTTTGTAAATTATAAGGCTATGAGCGCTGAAAATAGTTACAGATAATTTTAGTTGACTAGAACCTATACTTCTTCAATTCAAAATTTAAATCCTTAAAATTATGATAAATTAATACTTTTTTATGTACCTTCAATGTCTCCGATAGTTTTTCAAATCCCTTGCTATGACCTTCACTGGTTTTAACACTGTTTTTCCTCGCAAACCTGCGGTTACCATCCATAATCAGTGCTAGATGTTGAGGTACTCTGCCTGTCTTCACAACTTTTATACATAACAGTTGAAAGAAGGACACACAGTTCTCTTTTACCCAAGACATTTTACAAAGCACAAGACGTCTGTCTGTGAATAATTTCAGTATAAACTAAGAATTTTCCACGAATAGTTGCTGTCCTTCACTATTTAATTTTATAACCTTTCCGCAAAGTCGTTACTTCCACTCGCATGCATTCTTGGACAAACATCGATCGAACACAAAAATCGGTAGGTAGGCATTCGGTTACACTGGTTTTCTCCTCCAGTTTTCTATCAGCAGCCAAGTAGGTATTAGACAGAACTCCGAAGGTTGAAGACAACTACTTTACCGAAACACGTAATCAAAGAACGTAATAATTTCAAAAACAATTCTGGTTTGGTTTGCGATTTTGGATTACGTGTTTAAGTGCAATCTTACTCAAACAAGGTCAGCGTCCACTAACTCAAGACGTGCGACGTGCCAGCAGCGGTGCCAAGCCGGGCGCGGTCTGCAGACTAAACGAGCGTCGACGTCCGTTGTCTTTCAGGCCAATTTTCGCTGTTGCTATTTAACGCGTTTACTATAAGATAAACTCAGTCGAGCGCATTTTACTGACATAAATAATAATTTCTTTATTGAGACACAAGATCCATTAAAAGAACACCAATTTCCATAATATAAAACACATACAAATTTTAAGTTAGGCACTGGTACATATTAGATAATACAGAATGTACCTAGGTACCTAATAAATAACACATAAAGTTCAGTTCAGTTCAGTTCTTGTTTCATGGCTCGCTGTGTCTGTTCTGCCACAACTCTGCCAGTGTCCATGTCAAAAGAGTCATAAACTTTAGTAGAAAATTGATCCGGTTGAATTATGTGCTAGAGTGACTTCAAGAGCTGTCATGTCACACAATATGTAGGTATTACGAATTTGAACTCGATGAAGTTGAACTTAGTTTTGTTGATCTTGGTTTTAGCACAAACGGTGCACCTTAAACGTGATCTAGTTTCATCACTTTTAGATTTTAATTGAAGTCATTCATTAAAAATATATTACATTTATAATTTTTCTTTATTGATCCCATTTGATTGTGGACTGCCCGTTTATGAAGCACTTGTAAGTATGTACCTACCTACCTACTTGTTTACCATATCCCGTGCCGGCGCGGCGCGGCGGCGTAGCGCGGGTTGGTACCCTACCCGGGGCAGTTTTCTATCAAACACCCACTACAAAAGTACCGTACTAAATTCCGGGATAGAACCGTCTTGGAGGTTGACAATCCCGACCCTCAATTTCTAACGATATAAAGTACCTATAAGTAACGGCAAGCGTAGCAAGTCCCGAATTTTTTAGATTTTTTTTTATTTTCGGGAAATAGTAGGTAAGCATGAGTTTTTCATTTAGGTACCTATGACAAAAGAAATGATGGCGAGCGAAAATTTTAAAGACTGCGGTGGTAGATAAAAGCTATGAATATAAAATAACGGCAAGCGGAGTGAGCCGCGGTAATTTAGAAGTTTGGTATCGGGCCGGGTCGGGTTAGCAACAAAGGCAAGGAAGCTAAGAGCTGCAGCATTTTGGCGTTCTTTTTTGGCCATTTACAAAAATTTAGGATACAAAAAAAAGATATAGCAGCTGAAATTTTTCTTACTTTATCAGGTCGTCACTAGTTAAGAAGATAATACTAATAATAATGACATGTGTTCAGATCGCGAAAGTTTCAAAATGTTTAAAAAAACAGCGAGCGGATGAGAAAATTGCTAAGAAACTAATACAAAATAAATATTAGCGAGTGGCTGTCAGTCTTTTTATAAATTGGTGAGGCATGCTTAGCAAGAAAACTGAAAAGGAAGCAAGGATTTAAGTTTTTTTGGCGATTAACATCAACGTAGGAGGACGTCAGACTGTACCCTATATACATAGAATCAACAGCGAGCGCAGCGAGCCGCGAAAATGTTTATAATCTGGCTGTGCGTGTGAGGTATTGTCACCTGCCTTACGCCGCTAGTGCCTGATGATATTACATATAAAAGAAATAAAAGTCATCTTGACATGACAAATAAAATCAAATTTGTTATGTCAAGAATGCCAGGGGTAGGTAGGACTTACCATGTCCCTGATATTCTTACGTAAAGTACAACGACGCCACGCCCGCGCCGTAGATACTGAGAAGTTCTTAGAATATTGATCTCGGTTTTTCTAAAGTTATTAAGTTAAAGTTCACTTTTTTTCCTAAGTGATTGTTTAAAACTACAATACAACAATTAAATACAAAAAGTTATAAATGGGAAGGCCGCTCCGCGCCGCGCGCTGCGCCGTGCGCCACCTAGAGCGGAGCTGGGTGCAGGTTTGGCATCGTGGCGACTATATACGTCTACCTTTATTTTAGTGATACATGTGATTGACAGATGATGGTTGTGCGATGGTACCAACTGTATAAAAATTTAACTTTTTTACCAACTGCGCTAGGGAATTGTGTCAAACCATGATGCAGAGCCAAACAAAGAAAAACAAGAAGGCATACTGTCGTAGATACCGTCGAGTCGGAAACAAAAAAAAGAAAACAAATTAATGAAATACATTTATTCTGTCTGATACAACAGTGTAGGTATACAGTATGAAAACAGGTAACATTTAAAGATATAAAACAGTTTATTTATCATAAATCAAAAACACGATGACAGCATAAAAACTATCATCCTATTTTTTTAATACTACCTATCTACGCGCTATCAGAAGAGGTCCATGCTCAGCTAAATGTTGCGAGTAAATAACCTACAACGCTGATTTTCAGCATGCCCCAAAGTGGTGATGGTGATGATGACTATTGATGACGTACAATCTGTTTATAACTTTAAAATTTATAACAGAAACGAACACTATTTTTAAGTAGGCAACATCGAGTAAGAATCCTGTACAATGACATAGGCTAAGGGAAAATCCTGAGTCTATGGTCGGAAGGTTGTTTTTTGTCCCCTCCCCTCCCCAAGTCCTGTCCCCGTCGAAATAGCCTGCTGTAAATTTTTATTTTCCAAACCAAACAGGTTTGTTTGGTTTTGACAAAGAGAGATTTTAGTAATACTATTTAGATTCGAACACCGAAGTAATTTCCCTTATAATTTGTGAATTTCGAAGTAAACACTTTGGCAAACACGAGTAACATGTTCAAAATAAAATTACAATCTTTAGGTCATCCTAATCCAGAAAGTTTCAATTGTGAGGGTTAGTACCTAAAATGTTCTGCATCACCTCTTGCTAACAAAAAGAGGAAGTTTTTTTCGCCGGTCACGTTCACATCTGTAACACTTTTATTATTCTAGATGAAAAGGAGTACAAGAGCGTAGTTTTGTGGCTCGAAGACCAGAAAATTAGACACTATAAAATAGAAGAACGGGAAGGCCTGAGGAATTTCAACAGTGAAGGTTGGAAGGAAGCATACAACACATATCAACGGGATCTTGTGAGCCCAGCTGCTGGGCTCTCTCCCAATGAACAGCTCAACTGGTTGCTTTCTTATGCTGTCAGATTAGAATATGCAGATAATGGTAAGTTATTATAGAACATTTTATGGAACAGTACCAGCCTAAAAACATGAGATTCTTAACTTACATAAACACAAATCAGATCTAAGCGAACTTGAGATAATTGGTTGCTATTACTAGGACTTTAGCATATAGTATGTTGTATTTTAAAGAGATACACACCAAAGAATTCCAGACAAGCCTTATCATGCATGCCTTAACCAGTGAAACACCATTAGCGTCGATTTTGTAATAAGTTTAATAATTGTTGCGGCATAGTATATCAAACATAACTGCGGACATTTCTAGGCCTAACAAAATGAAATATTCCATCTCAGTACATGAAGAATGTAGACTCAACTTCTATTATGCCACTAATTGAAGTTCTTAACTCCAATAAAAGTTTATCTCAAAAATATGATAAGTTAGAAGAGGCACTGTCACAATTGAAACACACAAAGGCAGTCAAGCATACAACCAAGCTCAGCTAAAAAAGTATAAAACTCCTGAAAGAATGAAAAACACTAATAGCAAACAACAATTACAGTCAAGAAAATAGGAACCAAATTTTAAGCCTCAGCAAACAATTAAGAGAAAGTATGAGGAAGAACCGTAAAGCCAAGCCAATAATGATACTAGAAGCTGAAATTGAAAGATCAGGAGCATGGGAAGCAATGGTTCCACAACCTGAAAAACAGTGCATCCGACAAAGTAAGAAAATGTACTGAAGTCCAGAAACTCACCACAGAATACTATATAGCTCTGCTCCAGCAATGAAACTGACCAAGCAATCATAGCCAGCAGATCACAAACAAAAAATTATGACTGTGGAACACCAATAATACTTACACAGGTAGTAGAAAAAGCCATCAATACACAGAAACTACCAAATGAACTTATGAGAGGTATCATACTAAAACAGTGGAGAGAATCACATATAAGACTATTACACAAAAAAGGGGCACTAGAAGACATTGGCAACTATAGACCCATAAGTCTCATATCAAATGTGTATAAAGTATTAGCAAAAGTAATAATACAAAGAATATCAAGAACACTAACGAAAGTCAACCTATACAATAAGCAGGATTCAGAAAAAACTACAGCACAATTAATAATATCCATTCCATCAAGCAAGTCCTAGAAAAATATAATGAATATCATAAACCTCTGTTCATAACTTTTATAGACAAATACATCTGGCCATCCTTGAGACAACAAGGGGTAGATGTTGTCAATATTCAAGCTATCCAAAATATATACAGGGAAATTACGAGCCGCTTAAGAATAGAAACCAAAGGAGAGTCATTATAACAGGGGAGTCAGGCAGGGAGCCCCACTATCTTCAAAACTTTCTTGAGAGTGTTTTCCAGACTCTAGACTGGAATGAATTTGAGCTCAACATAAATGACAAAACCTAAATCACTTACGTTTTGCAGTCAACATCATTTTGCTTGAAGAAGATCCTGTGAAACTACAGGCCTACATGCACTAGATAAGAAAAGTAGGGAGGTTGGACTCAAAATGAATGTCAGCAATACCAAAATGATGACTAACTCCCCAGCAACTCAATGACAAAAGAATAGCCCACGGATTGAGAAAATATTAGTCACACAAAGAAATCATGAAAAGCAAAGATCTTGGCATACATATCAAAAAGAAGACCTACAACACCTGCATTCTTCCATGCCTAACATATGGATGTGCGACTTACAACAAATCATAGAAATAAGCTGGTTAGATGGCAACGGGCAATGGAGAGAAGTATGTTGGGTATACAACTCAAGGACAAGATCAGAAATGCAGATATTAGAGCAAAAACCAAAGTCACCAACATACTTACTCGCATAGACCACCAGAAATGGGACTGGACTGGACACATGCTACATAATAAGACAAATAAATGGAGCCAGCAAATCACAATATGTTACCCAAGGGACGGCAACAGAAGCCAGGGGCATCCAAAGACAAGATGGGAAGATGAATATAAGACTTACACTTGGGCCATATTGGACAAGAGTCGCAGAGGACAGGCCTCAATGGAGGCAGTTGGAGGAGGCCTATGCCGAAAGGCACACCAAACTGAGAGACATTTTGTAGAAGCAACACAGAAATGGCAACATAAATCTGTTAAACAGTATTTAGTTAAATAATCTTTTTAGTTATGGTGACAGTTTTGGAAATAAAAGGCTTTATTATATTAGGTACTTTATGTATTAATCCTACTTCTACTTTTCCATTGTTTCAGTTGAAAAGTACAAAAATGCCAAAGTAGAGCAGCCAATGCAAGCTGCCCCTAATGTTGTATCTTCAAACCCTTTGGATAATGTTGATTGTAAGTTACCCTATTTTTATTTGTATTAACAGCCATTGGTAAGTTATCAAGCAGATGGACTTTCTACTCTGTGCTATAAACTGTGCTATAAAGACAGAGATAGAGCATTTTGCTTTGGTTATTGTTATCACCCATTTAATTAATTAAACAATAGTTCTAGAATAAATTGTTTTTTTTTTCAGTTTCCTGTCCAGAATTCAAGACTGGAGTGGATAGAGTGTGTACAATAGCAGGTGTAAGCCCTCACTCAGATCCAAAGATC
The DNA here is from genome assembly GCA_963662085.1 of Eupithecia inturbata. Lineage (NCBI taxonomy): Eukaryota > Metazoa > Arthropoda > Insecta > Lepidoptera > Geometridae > Eupithecia > Eupithecia inturbata. The sequence continues at coordinate 6,964,629 of OY759179.1, read as the reverse complement.
CGTTTGGCCGCTCTCTCCAAGATTTTGAAGACCTCACCACACCCTGACCCTCAATCATCGGAGTCCTTTGTTGTACAGCAGCCATCAGATGTATTGAAGTTACTTTTTATTGAAGACCTTAGGGATTTGCAGACTAAGATAAATGAATCTCTTGTAGCTGTGCAAACAATGACTGCTGATCCGAGGACAGATACCAAACTTGGTTCTGTTGGTAGATAAGTTGGGTTATCTAGATAGATTTTGATTTCCAGTGACAGCAAAGTTGTATGTTGTGAAACTAATTTTGAAATGGCTTGTATATTCTAATCCTAATGACATTGAATTGTAACATGTAAGAAACCATGTATTGCCAATGGTTTATGTAAAAATTGACTTATTTTACATCATTTTTATTGTATTTAGAACACCCATTAAAGTCTAACAACTAAACTAAGATATTACACAATATTTTCATTAATTATTGGAGAATCCTTAGTGGAAGTATGACTTGTGACTTTATTTTAGACAGAGTTTAGTCTTATCTACAAAATGTTTTCATATACATTTTAAATCTATTTTAAAAAACCTTTTAGAACAACATCATATTGATTCTTTGCAAATATTTTACAGTAGGTGTAGTTACTAGGGAAGTTGGACACAGATAAAATTATATTCATCTTGTAACAATCATTATAAACATAACCATTTCTATAAAGCTAAACCAAAAACTTGAGTTAGTAAATAACTAGATATTTCCTCAATTAGTGCATGCCTCCACCTTTCTCTAGCATCTGCGCAAATCTGTTTGTTATAAGCAGAGAAACATCAATGAATCTCTCCACACAGTTCGAAATGCATGTTTCGGTTCTGGAGTCCAGTTTAGATCCCGGTTTGTCAACACATTTATCCCAGCAGAAGTCATTGAATTCGTGAATCTGAAAAGTAGATAAATTGACTTTCATAGATATTTAAAAATACTTAAGTAGGTAACAGATTCTCTGATGGTAAGTACACCGACCAAAGGCACCTTATATTTATGGGTAGGTACATTGCTCAATGTAAAGTCGATACATAGATTAAAATATTCCCACTAGCCACAAGATTGTTGAGTGAAAATTGGTTACAAAAGTTTTCAATCATTTTACCTGTGCATGAAATTGGGCCTTTTGTTTTTCAACCATCAAAAAATCTTGAAGTTCAGAATCGCTTGCTTTTGGGCTCGAAAAATCAGATAAATCACTCATTTTATTGGCTTTGGAATCCTTGGAGAAAAATAGGACTTTTACTCTGAACAATTCCTGTTATCTGCGCTGCGAGAGAGAGAATAAAACCGCTAGCTAGAATCTAATCTGTCTTAGATCGATTTTTTGTTTTTAGGTTATGTTGGTTTTTGAGGGTTGTCTGTCATGCCAAGATGTCAATTATGGTGAGGCCAGCTCAAAGCTACATTTTAATGGTAACCCCTAAATTTAATGCTAACCCCAAGCTAACCAGAGCTTGTGTTATGGGTACTAGATAACTGATATACTTAATACAAATAATATATATATTGTTATACAGATAGATATATGTTTATTATACATAGAAACATCCAGAACACTCGAAACAAATATCTGCAGATCGTACAAACATTTGTCCCGAAGCGGGAATCGAACCCGCAACCTCCTGCGTCGCAGGCGAACCTTAGCCCGCCGCGCCACAGCGGTCGTCTTTTTTATTACCGGCTTGGACTTAATTAAAGCGAATTGCGTTGTAACTTTTAGTGTTCCAAATTCAATAGTAGATTGTATCTTTTTTGAATCCAGAGCGTAGCGAGGGATTCTTTAGTAGAATCCTGAACGTAGCGAGGGATTCAAAGTACGTCGCCCGAGCCAAAAATATATTTTGCGCCCGAGTGATACACTATACTTTTCATCACCCTCTATGAGAAAATAAAAGGCGCCTCATATTTTATTGTAATATTATTATTTAATAAAAAATCTTTATTGACAAAGAAAATTACAATTCAATAATAAAAACAAATTAGAACTAGTATTTACAATTTGAACAATTAAGCTAACTGCAGGCTGTTGCAATAATAAAACAAAATATAAAACAAAATTTAATAAAACATAGAGTAACAACTAAATTGAAATTAAATAGTATCTAATAAAAAACAACTAAAAACTTATATTTACATTTGAGAAATTTTGCAATTATGAAAATTTTTTGTTACCTATAGTTTTATTAGGATTAGAGATACTCGTAGTAGTAAATTTTTTATTATGCGTGTTTGAAATAATGTCAGAATTTGGCTCAATTTGAGGAAAATGTGACGGTAAATCACGTTGCTTGGATGTAGATGGGCGCGGCGACAGTGGCATGGGTGGATTAACTGAAGGTTGCAATTTAATGTTTACCGCGATGCGTTCACATGTTTTCGCCTTGTTTTCAATGGAATCTTCTATATACCCTTCCTCTGCTACAGCACTCGACTTCCATCCTCCATGTCGCTTGAGAACAGTTAAGTCCGCTCCATAATTTACCAAAAGGGTAGCAGAAGTACGACGAAAACAAAGTGCTGTATACAGCTTGATATTTGGTAACATCAAATAAGTATAGCGATTTCTTGTGGCATGTTAGAAATTTTATTTTTTCTCATAACTTGTTTGAAGCACTTGCCATTTTGATAACGGATGAAAAACCGATTGGTCTTCATATCAGCAGGAAGCAGGTCCAGGTATTTCTGTACAATTTAGTTTTGTATTCTCCTCGAATTACGAAGGACCGGTAAATTTTTGTTTATGTGTCTGTCAGCTTTACTAACAGTAAATCATCCGAGTGATTTGCGACATCAACCAACAACAGTTATTTTTAAAAGTTCATAGCCACGACTAGCTCCATGTAGGTACTCTGAAAATTAAAGCCACCTGTAACAAAATTGAATGTGAATAAGACTAGTATCTATCGAAGTACAGGTTACAATAAAATGCGCATTTTAAAACACTACTGTTATACTTTTCTAATCCACCAGACATCCCCTTCAGATACGCTATTAGGTACTAATTTCGAATATGTGTCCAGTTTTACGTCGTTATTAGAACTGACTGTTGATTTTAGCATTGAGTAGGTAGTTAGGTACTCCAAAGAGTGGAAGGTTGTTTAGTTTTGGCTAAGTACTGGAAGTAGGCCTAAAACACAGATTCTGAATAATTCTTGGCGCCTCTTGCATTTCTCCATTCAATAAAATTACCATAGGCTTTCATAAATTTCTCCCGGGATTTTGCAGGTAATAGATTAACCATCACATTTCTTGCGTCTGTTCTAATACTTACAGGAGTTAATTCACTTCACTTTCACTGTCACTTGAAGAACTCATTTTTCAAAACAAAACCATGAATTTCTAACAATCCGTGACAATCTGACAATTGACGAAAACGCGGGCTGTATAGTTCGCGCGTTTTTAATTTGATTTCTTTTTATTTATTCAGCCGGTGCCGGTGGCGGGGCGCGACTATTAGGCGGTCGTCGCCGCCGCCGCGTCGTACCAGCCAGTCTTTATTCAAACAATAATTATTGCGTTCGATTTCTTTGGCGCTGAACACTAAGATTCGAAATTCAAAAAGTGCGCGGTAAAGATAATTGCGGCGCACATAAATAGAGGATTAAAAACTCAGTAGTGCCCGTTAAAAGTTTCATAAAGAAAACATCACCTTTGGGTGCACATAAAGGCGAACCAATAGTCGTCCTTTTCGAATAGATGGAATGAAAAAGTCACTTCCTCACTGTTATTATGTGCGCTGGAATGACCCACTTTGTTCGCACTTATCGAGGAATCTTTTGCCTCTTTTCGAATAGATGGGATGAAAAATAAATTATTTTAGAGTCTTTTTCCAAATAGGTAATATACACCACAATACATGTCTCGAATTAGACGATTTCAATTTGTGCGTTTCTGAATGCACACAAATTGAAATCGTCTAATTCGTTTAGAGGTCTGCCTTTTCTTTTTTCTGCAGGAGTTTTGAATATTCTTATAAGCTAGTAGAACCTTCATCTTCAATCCCTGGTTACCTACATATCGGATGGCCGGATGCACCTACCTAAAAAGAAAGTTAAATTATAATAGTGTACCTACCTACCTAATGCAACGCAGGACTGTAAGATTGTCACAAGAGTTTTGAGGCCAACATCTGATGATGACGATGATTTTGTTTTACTTTTAGTAGGAAGTGATCAAAATATGGGAGTGGACTCTTTGTAATAATATTACCTAGTACTAGCGTACCTACGTAGTTATAACTCAATACGTAGGTAGATTGACTCATTTTAAGTGGACTATATACTTTTTCCTATACAAGCGGAAATAAACATTCAAAATACCTACCATGAACATAATTTGCAAAATACAACGTAAATCTTACTCAGACAATCAAATGTATACAGGTTTAATCGTAGATTGAGTATTACCGTTTAAGACCTTGGACGAACCTGATGTGATGACAGACTTCCGTGATCGAAGTTTAAGACAGACAGACTATAGAGGTAGAATCAGGTAGGTATTATTTACCAGTAATCTCGGAGGTTCTTTGATGATAATCGTCTGAAACATCGGGCCTTAGCTTTCCCACTTCAAATTCGGCTAAACAACCTTCGTATAATTGATCGAAGTAAACAACGCATGAAAATTTTATCTTTCACGTCTTGTTCCACTGCGATTAACTTTTCCATGTTGCACTTAACACCGATATACACTTCGATCAATTATATCGATCGAAGGATATACACAATAAAACAGTTATTTAAATGCAAATTTCGTGGAGGTAGGTACGCAATGTATATTTACATGCGAGTGACATTTTGAATAGATTTAAAATTGGTTTCGTGTTGCCAGACCTTAGGCTATAGTTTAAATCCATTTAATTAATTTTTACTTTCCGATCGAGCTGTACCTATGTCTCTCGTCTTGCCTTTCCACTGTAATTTGTGTAGTGTCTATAAAAAAAACACATGCTAGGTACAGTTGGGAGTCTTTTACTTCACAATTTATGTTCCTTAATAAATTTAAGTACAACATCCTTTAGAATACTACGTTTTTCTTCCGCAAACACACATTGACATGCATCTAAAGATAGTTTTGCTAGCTGGGCCCGTGTAAGTTTGAATGTATCTGAGCAGAGCCGGTACTCCTGAGACAGTGATGTTGAAAATACACCTTTATCATCAGTCTGAAAAAGACAAAAAGCAGCATGCATTAGTACCTCTCTATATTGTGTGTGGACTGTGGGTACAACATGGGATTTTATTTTAGGTAGAAGTAGGACATTATTTTTAATCCATTAGGACTAGGAGAGAAAGTGGCGCCCTCATCCAATTTCATAAAATTCTTTAGTTACTTTAAAATACTACATTGATTCCATGGTTGTCTGCGTGTGTTTGATGCTGTGTGAATTATCTAGCATTATTTATTTATTCTGGACTTTAGGGCAGATAAGTATTAATGTTACTAAATTATAAAAATCGACGATTTCGCTCCATACAACTACCTCTAGAGTCTATCATGCCCTAACCATAAGCCTGCCTGGGCAGTGGACACATAATAACTAAAGTAGGTACTGTACTCCAGCAAAACTCAAGATACAATGTTAGTTAACATGGGTCCCAAGTCACCTAAGAAAACATCGAGAAAAAAATCTAGTCTAGGAGACGTGATGCCATACAAAATGTACTAGATTGACATTGTTTATGCGTAACCAATAATTGATGTAAATTTGCTAGTGATGTAGTCTCGTAGTAGTGTAGTGTGTCGTGTAACTCTACATTCAATTGTCTTGTGACACTTCAGATAATAATCATCATAGATTTTTATTTCATAGGCGGAAGCTAATAAAGCTTCCGCTCGCGGTTTCACAGGCATTTTTCCAGGATAATATTCAAAAAGCATTTAAATATTATATTAGAAAAATACCTGTACACTTTTTAAAAGCATTTAAAAAGCCTCTAGGTCTTGAAATAATAATATGCTAAATTTCAGACCGATCCGTAGATCAGTAGGTTTTTATTCGATTTTAGTTAGAAGCTCAATTTTTCGTAAGAATTGACTATTAAATCGACCACGTGAGTAAAGCTGCGTAAATTCAGCTAGTTTATTAAGTATTTTAAAGAGGTATCTTCTATTATTATCGCTATTTTGTGCATTGATTAAGCAACATTTTATTTATTGACTTACAAAATGACATCGACATCGATGAAAAAGGTTGGTCAAGCTCAACTTCGTTTGTGCACTGACGGAGGCGGCCCGTCCTATTATCGGTACCAAGAGGAAGGACCAACCTCCTAAATAAAGCACCTCTGACGCGCGGCATACACACTCTTAATCTGCGACCTTTTTTGCTGTTCCATGAGCAAAGTCCAAAGGGCTTTGTTATTTATATTACCTATGTTTTATGAATAAGGGGTGAGATTTATTATATAATTTTGTATCTTATTTGATTATTAAGGTTTGACGATTTTTTATGTTTTAATATTTATTATGAAATTGTAATCACTTTGAGTCGCACTTTGACAGATTTTTATTTTTTTTATTTTATTGTTTTATTAAATGATTACCAATTTTTTTTCTTTCATGTAATTATTACTATTATTTTTAATGGTTGTTTATTTTTGTAAGGAATGTTTAAATGTTATAGAATAGTCTAGAGGTAATTTATTGCATTGGGTGCCTGCGCCTGTAAAGAGTACATTTGATGATGAATAAATAAATAAATAAAACATGAACCACCTGTTATGTGGAATGTATCTGTACTAAAGAAGGTTTCCCAGTTCAAATATCTGGGTCACATTGTAAGTGACAACCTCAGTAATGAATTAGACATAGAGAGCAAAGGGCGTTGGCTGTAAGAGCCAATATGTTGGTTCTACCGATGTTCTAAGGAGACTAAAATAACCTTGTATAAATCCTACTGTCAGACGTTATACACGAGTAGCCTTTGGACCAGATATACTCAAAAAGCGTTTAACACCCTTCGCGTCCAGTATAATAATGCAGGATTCAGGATGCTACTGGGGCTCCCGCGGTTCTGCAGCGCGTTCGGCATGTTCGCGGAGGCGCGCACGGACGACTTCCATGCATGTATGCGGAAGAAAGTCGCCTCGTTGCCGTGCAGGCTGCACGGGAGTACCAACACCATCTTGAATGCATTATCCAATAAATGGGATAGCCCGTTCCTCAAGCACTGTTATCGAATAATGATGAATGAAATAGTTTCATCATTAAGCGATTGCAGTGTTTGAAATTATATTACTTAAACATGTGTCATGACTAGGTACTACTAACGTAGAATTAATTCATTTTGACTAACATAATTAAGGACCTAAATTGATTTTTGTGTTGTCTGATATAGACGAACTTATTTTATTTACTTATTTATAAAAAAAAAAAAAAATTATTGATATATTACTAGATAACATTTTTTATGCCAATCTATCCTGTTTCATAAACTGATAAAAACTTCTATCGGACTAACTGAGGCTGGAGTACAAAAACAGTGCCCTGTTGAAAAAATCGACCCGCCGCGCGCCGACGCAGTCGTACTGGAGCATACGCGTCGTGGGCTGGGCATCCAAACTACTTTAAAAGAGACTCAAAAACGTACACAAATAATAACAGGAATTTCAGCATCGTACACCTTCTTGAAATGATGGGAATCGTAATCCGGCGTAGATTTTGTATTTACGTTACTCGTTAGACATATTTCTGAAACAATCATAAATACAGTTAAACAAATAAACCAGATCCCAACCATGAAAACGCTTAATAGCCCAGTCATTTGGTTCGTAACTACGAGGTTACCTAGAAAGTTTTCCTGCAGTTTTGAAAATGGGTTATTTTATAGATTTCGATGTGCTCCTTCTTAATTTCTACTTTGCCACCTCGTATCTTTGTCGCGAAACGGTGTTTTTTTTTACGTTTTTTGTATCAATAGTGTGAATCCTTTAAAATTTCGACATCACAATTTGTACCGAGAGTCGGACGTCATTTCGTAGCATTATGCTTTCTAATTTGTAAGTTGTCTTTATGGTGTAGGTTATTTTTAAGTAATTTAAATTCTCACATCCTAACTCTTCTTTATAATATTTTATTTCTCTATCTTCTGCACCCCCTTGTCTCAAAGCACATATCACATTTCTTCATCTTTCTCATTCTCGTTCTCTCCGCTCCTCTGAAACCCTTTTGCTGCAAACACCTGTCCACTCTACTTCCTCCTACGGCAACTCGTTTACTGTCCGGGCTGTCCAGCTATGGAACGCATTGCCGGTTACTGTAAAGTGTGCGAAGTCACTGCCAATTTTTAAAGATGGTAAAGGAACACTATTTGTCCTGCTGTCTGTCACTGAACACGCCCTTGTTTCCATAATATATGTAGTTATATAAATATAAAATGTAAATATATTTATATACATTATATATTTTTTTTATATATGTTTTGTAATTTGCATGTATATTTTGTAATTTATATTGAAGTATGTTATTAAAGTATTTTCTATCTATCTTTCTATCTATTTACATTGTTTACGCTATAAACAAAGCTATAAAAAATTATTTTCTTTCTTGAAAATTTTCATTCAATTTATTATTATTTTATTTTTCTTAATAATTATTGTACGCTGTAAAGCGCACGATATTTATTATTATTATAAATTCGGTAGTAGTTGCTGAAATATTCAAGAGGGGAAAAAACTGCCATTTGGCGCTATTTTTCCAATACGGCAGAGCGAGCGTCAAAAATACGAGGTGCCAAAGTTGAATTTCGGAAAGAGCACATCGAAATCTATAAAATTCCCATTTTCAAAACTCAGTACCAGATGACTGGACGTTAAATACCTACCTAGGTACATACATTTTATTTTCATATATATTATTACCACTTCTAAATCATTATCTTCAATTTTAACTAGAAAATTACTGCAATATTTTACAAGTGAATGCAACGTACTACTAACCCACTGGTATTTTCTTTTGGCATAATAATGTCCAGGTTTCATCTGTGCCGCCATATGCGGGGTTTATGCAGACTCCATGTCCAATTCTGTCCGGATTGAAGTTTAACATCTCCAAAACTTCTTCTGGATTGCATACCTCACCACAGTGTAATGTTACCTGAGGAAAACAGTAGATTTTATATTTGACTGAAGTTTACTATGAAAGATCTTCATTGTTCAGACCGACGCGGTGTTCGATACCCAGAGCGGTAGGCGGTAAATTTAACTCGGTCTCGCGCTTTATCCCGCCGGTTATTTTAACAAACAGTAGGAATACCGCATAACCATTTCTTATTTCACTACCGCTCTGGGTAACAAATACAGCGAGCGTGGTGTTACCTCATCAGCACACATACGTTCACTGCTAAACATGCCTCCAAGAGGGTTCTGTTAGCCAGGCTTTTGGGTATGCCACAGAACGGCTCGGGGCCCAGCTGAGTCCCCTTGGCCCCGGAACGCGCAAGTTCGTCGGCACACTCATTGCCGTTGATACCTGCGTGTCCCGGTACCCATTTTAGGACGACTCTGTTATTCAAGCCGAGCGCGTTTAGGCGTGACATACAGTCCTCGACTAACCTAGATGTGATGACCTTCGAGTCCAGTGCTAGGAGAGCCGCCTGGCTGTCAGAGTTGATAAAGATTTGGTCGGAGTAGCGCTTTTTCAGATTTATATCGGCACATTCTAAAATGGCGAATACTTCTGCTTGGAAGATAGAGGTGTAATTACCTAGGTTTGTGCTTTTGCCAAACCTAGGTGGCTCTCCATACACTCCGCAGCCTACATCCAGTCCCATTTTGGAAACATCCGTGTACCAGTTTAGGCACCCGTCCTTGCAGTGTACCTGGCTGTTAAAAGCAAGGTAGGAAGGAAGTAAGCAGTTTTGCTTACTTCCTTCCTACATTCGAACTAACAAATTCTACCTCTTTAGGTCTATACCTATGAACTTGCCATTCTAGTTTGGTCGACAATGACGAATTAAAGGCGATTGTGGAAGTTGATGATACTCACAGTCTACGGCTAAATTAGCAGAAGCTTTTGACGTTAGCATCAAAACAATATTGGTACATTTGCGTCAAATAGGGAAGTTAAAAAAAATTACCAATAGGTTCCCTACGAACTCAATGATCGCCAGCGCGAAGTTAGGAAGCGAGATGAGCATTACTGCAGATGTGTACTGTGAAGAACTGAATACAATGACGGAGGCTCGCAAGTCTCCAACCAGCTTTGGTCAATTGCTCGTCCCCACTGCTCCTGCACAACAACGCACGACCTCATACTACACAACAGTCGGTTTACAGCTCCATGTTACAAGACCTGGGGTTGGAGGCTCTCCGTCATCCGCTGTCCTTACCAGCCCTTGCGCCTACAGACTTCTAATTTTTCCAGAATTTGGATAACTTTTTGGCACGAAAAAAATTCAATACCCAAGAGGCAGTGAAAAATGCCTTTGAAGAATTTGTTGCCTCCCGTCCAGCTGATTTCTTCAAGAAAGGCATCAATAAACTGCCACGCGTTGGCAAAGAAGCATCGATTCCATGGGTGATTGATTACTTTGAATAATAGAAATAAAAAATATAGAAAAGAAAAATCGTTAACTTAGGTATTTAATCAAAAATGCCAATTTCATAGGTAAAGACCTAATAATAATTAGTACCGTTTAAATATCCAAGCAATATTAGTATTATTAATATTGATTAGAAAGTAAAAGTGTTTCAGCGTTAGAAAGTTAAAGTTTTCCCTATCTCAGTTTTACCTCAAATCACTAGAGAATAAGAGGTATATCAATAATACGTAGGTAGGCAAATAGCCGAATATTTGAATACCGCCAAATACGATTTTGCGGACTTTTCTAAAGCAGTTAGCACTGCAGGAAAAAAAAGTGAAACCCAAAGAGATAGTCATCTCTTTGGGTTTCACTTTTTTTTCAAGAAGATAGTAGTGTAGAAGATTTTTATAACCCTATTAGCATAATTGGAAATAAAATCTGAAAACCCAAGTTTTACCGCCACCAAAGTCGAGAACTTCATTCCACACGGCATTTCAAAGACAAAAAAGAAAATGTTTTGATTTCTCTTCTAAATATTATACCACAAAATAGAATGTCCTTTTGGAAAGGACTCCCTACCTTTAACTAATACGAGTTTATAGTAAACGGTGTTTCTTTAAATATTTGCTTGTGAGATAGTAAATAGGAATAATAAAAGATTTAAAAATATAGTTTGATTAAAATAATTCTTAACAATAATAAGTATTTTATATTGTTTTGTATGGAAGCATGTACGAGACATAAAAGCGGTAATTCAATTCTTAATTCTATAAACACTAAGGGAGCTGGCAGTATCTCACGACAAAAAATACACTAGCATTTTTACTATATAAACCATATGAAAAAATAAATTAACCCATAAAAAAATTTAAAATTTTTAATTATTATGATATTTTAAGTAATATCATAATAATTATTAACACTATTTACAAAACCTCAATTTTGTCAAAACTAGCTTTCCCAGAGATACCGCTTTTGCGCTTAACACGGCGGCAGTACAGGAAATAATACTATCGAACAACTAATTTTCCGTAACTCGTAAACAATTTTCTAACAGAACTTATGAAAAAACTAACTTGACTAACGATTCACAGGTATTTTTGAAGATGTTGGGCATAAAAAAGATTTTGCGCTAAAAGTCAACATATCAGAATATATGTCTGTTTTATAATGGGTTCTTAGAAAGAAAAATCAAATAAGAAATTAATCTCGCGCCAACACTATGAAAATAAGTAAAAATACCTTCAAGCCAGCAGCTCTTGCTGTATTTAACGCTGGTATGAATTTCACAAACGTGCCCATCATTGGATTGCCACTCAGTTCTATTCCTACAATGACGTCAGGGTACAGCTTAAAGTATTCTATGGCTAAGCTTGCAGTTTCTTCAGCATCTCTGATGGGGCAGGCTCTGTTTATTGAGACTATAAATTTAGTTATAATTTTCAAGTTCAAGTAGGATTTTCTGCAACAATTAAATATTTGTTGACTGGCTTCTGCCTGCGCTGCGGTTAAGCACGCCTTTGTGTTAATCTAGGTCTAAGGTCTAGAATCTAGAACTACATCTATGCAAAATTTCAGCCTGCTCCGTTCGGGGTTTGTATCGCTCGTCAGTAGGTACCTACCCAGAGGACACGCGTAGGGCAACATACCCATGTTGCCCTACGCGAACCCTAACATCAAATTTTCACTTGATATTTTAAATTTTATCCATCACCCCTTCCACATATGGCAGAAACGCGTACGCTATAAACATCCAATAAATAATCTTTAATATGGGTTGAAAATGTCGAAATGTTGGTTCATAGTTAACCCACTTAGAATATTAATTATATTGAATGAAATAAAATTAAACTGTAATGAAGGCCCATAACCTGTACCTCTAATCATAAACAGATATTACCTATACTTGAGCCATTCTCAAGTCAAGATCAAATGTTTGTAAGCAACTCAGAACAGTTGAGCTAATTGCAGACTGTTGCAAACAATCTGGAAGTAGCTCAACTGATCCATATCAATACTTTGAGGTTAAATACCTATGGGGGCCATTTTTACAAAAATTGTATCTTGAGTTTGACCGTAGTCTTACTGACTTAGGTACTATAAGGTTACTCACTTTATAGTTTGGACTATAGTTTCAAGATATTTCCTTTTAGTCATATATTCTGTCGCACGAGGAGTGCTTCGCAGCTCAATGTAGTTGCATCCATCATTTTGAAACTCATTCAAAGTAAGTAGAGTAGCCATGGCTAACGCTTCTGGTGTGCTTGTTAAAGAATGAGCAATGTTAAATACTTGAAAACAGCTGAAAATTAGTATTAAAAAATTAACTTCTGTACATACTTATTTTAATTAATAAATTCCACACTAAATTTGTCCATAACCTGACCTACTGGTAAGTATAGGCCACTTCTTTATCACACCACCCCTAACAGTCTTGTGCCAGCCTGATTCATTGACTACTGCCCTCAAACTTATGTCTGACTATCAAGCAGACCTAAATTCTCCGCTTCGTCATGACCATTTCAGAGGATGGATGTCCACTGCTGTACATAGACCATAGGCTTCCCCTCATCTATACATCGCTAATTGTCTGCTATGATTATTCATGAGTAGGTACCTGATTTTGACAATAATACTTACTCTGATAAGTTCCTGGTATCTCCAGAGCCAATTTGAAACTCATCATAGAATGCATTAGTTTTATCTTCCAATCCCCTGTCGGCATAGTGTCTCTTTAACTGAAGCATTGTGGCTGGACTCAGGGAGCCGTTCAGATGAGCATGCAGTTCCTGCCAATTTCACACCATTCGTTATAAAAATCACAATCAAATCTAGCTTTCAATCATGTTTTTAAATTTTATCAGTATCTTACAACTTTCGGCAGTTCGCGGCAAAACTCTTGGATTTCCATGACTGCACGTTCAGATTTTAGGTTTTTATTTTCGAATACAATAATTTGCTGTGCAATGTCTCCCGTGCCACCGGGTTGGACCTACAGCAATGAATCAACAAAGAAATAGAATTAAACTAGGTTGTTTCATTTCTGATTTGTTTGTTGTTGTTTTTTTTACTCGCTGGTGTTGCATTTTTGCCGTATTACGTTTATTTGTGTAGCATTTCTTTTTAATTCAAATTCAAATATGGAAACATTTACAACTTATAAAAAAACCTACAAACTACGAGACGATGGATCAGACGAGTTATGATAGGAAAATTTTATGGGTATTATGTACATACTTTAGAATTGTTTGTATTTTTTTTGTGTTGAATGACATTTCTTTTTTGTTTCTGCAAAACTGGTAAACTGTTAGGTAGGTAGGTACCTACCTACCTACCACACACGCACGTGTAGGAGGATCCAAGCCTTTGATTACATCAATCCTTTATGGCTTGACATAAATTTGGTGGATCGTCAGTCCAGTTCAGTCAGTTTATGGGTGGATCTCTTGGGATCAAACCAAACAAAACAACAAACTCACAGATTTCAAAATGGTCAAAAGAATATATTTCTTTTTGACTGTTTTGTTGTGCATTTTACATATTAAGAGCGAAAATAAAAAACCAATAGTGATTACTACTTGGTCGTTTGAGAATTCTACAGCAAGAGGTAAGAAAATCATTTTAATTATTTTGAAGCTGAGGTTAGTTATTAATAGGGTGTTTACAAGGCAGTGCTTAGCATGGCTAACTGGGTTAGCATGGCCCAACCACCCGTACACTGCATGCCGCTCACACTTACTAATTTTACCCGAATTTTATCTAGGATCTCAGTACTTTTGTACAAAATACCAAATTCTTATGTCTGATAGTTATTTAAAGGTTGAATGATCGTCTCGGGTTGGCGCGAGATTTAATTTTTTTCATGGTTTTTTATTTATTTCTGCGTTTTACAAGGAATAAAACCACAAAAAAGTAATTTGCCGCAAATCGTAAAATGTTTTCTATGCACCCATTATAAAGCCAACTTCGATTCAATTGTACTTTGGGAGCATTTAAGAAAATGTTTATTTTTAGCCCAAAATCTCTTATTTTCCCATATGCTCTAAAAATACCAGAGAACCGAACCTAGTTTTTTCATAAGTTAATAGAAAATGGTTTCGTTTTTGCAGCAAATTACTTTTCCTTTAGTTTTATTCCCTATAGAAAGCAGAACATATTAAAACCCACAAACACATTTGAATCTCGCGCCAACCCGTGACGATCACCCCTAAGTCCTAGATTTAAGATTTAAGACCCTATCTGACATGGAATACAAAACTCTGTAATATTTTTGTAATGCAATAATAATATTGAATACTGAATACTTTCAGCTTGGAAAGTATTGGACAAAGGCGGGTTGGCTTTGGACGCCATCGAGACTGGTGCTTCGGTCTGTGAAGAAGAACAGTGCGATGGCACGGTCGGATACGGAGGTAGTCCCGATGAAGATGGAGAAACTACATTAGATGCTCTCATTATGGATGGGTCAGATTTGTTTATTTTTTTAGGCTTCACCAACCACTAGCACGTCAAAGATTTTATTGATAGGTACCAACCTATCAAAAAAGGCCGTTAATAGGTACCTACAACCGCCTTTTTTGGAAATCACCTTTTATGAAAATACAGGACATAGAGTCCTGGAAATGTAACTGTCTCAGGCGCCTAACCTTGACGTTTTTGGCCTTATTTCTTTAATCTCACTTGCAAATCCACGCCATAAATAAAAGTGAATGAGTAGGTACCTACCCTAAATTATCATCGTTCCATTTCAGGAGGACAATTAATGTTGGTGCAGTTGGTTCTCTTCGTAGAATTAAAAGCGCTATATCAGTTGCTCGCCATGTGTTAGAGTACACAAAACATTCCATATTAGTCGGAGAGCTGGCCACTCAGTTTGCTCTGCAAATGGGATTTAAACAAGAATCCCTGACTACTCAAGATTCTAAAAAAATGTGGATGAAATGGCACAATGAGGATAATTGCCAGCCAAACTTCTGGACGGTGAGTGTAGAATATTTTACTGACGTTGTACCTATAAAGTATTTTGTATAGGATTCTAAAGACAGATCTTATTTAGAATGTCAAACCAGACGCAGCACATCAATGTGGACCGTACGAAAAGAACACCTTCAGTCATTATTACAAAAGTGAGACTCGAGAGGTGGACAGATTTAATCATGACACTATCGGGATGGTCGCTATTGATAAAAACGGTGACGTAGCTGCCGGTACTTCAACAAACGGAGCAAAGTTCAAGATTCCTGGGTAAGATTGTCTATAAATAACTGTGAAACTGAAACATGATTAATTATTATTACATAACTTTTTTTTATTTATATAGAAGGATTGGAGATTCCCCTATTCCCGGATCAGGCGCTTATGCAGATAATACTGTAGGAGGTGCTGCGGCAACTGGTGATGGAGATATAATGTTGAGATTTTTACCTAGGTAGTACCTCTTTTAAATCCATTATGGTTATTAATACTAAAGTCATTTACAACGTGATATTAATAGACAAAAATTTAAGGTAGATCGGTATGTCTGCCAGTAGAAACTCACTCGCAGTGCCGAAATATTGAAAAGCTCAATACCAAAATCATGGTAAATATCCCGTTGTAAATGACTTTAGGAAGTACCTATTTTTAATCTTACTTAGGAACTTTTTTTTTCAAAGGATTTAGAATATATTATACTTATGGAATAAGTATCTCGATTACCAAAATTATTTACAATCTTCCCGCAACTTCACTGGGAATAATAGCCCGGCTACACGCTCCGTCTTGCTAACGCAGTGCAGTTTGTGCAGTTATGACTGCAAAAGGACGAAACACCGCTACAGTGACCACACGTGCAAGTAAGCTCGTGCAAACTAGACTGCGCAAATTTCATATATCTGAACTGAACTGTCAGTACGGAGAGGTTATAATCTGTTTTTATTTCTCTATTTAGTTTTTAGTTTTTTCTATTTAGTTTAGTTTTCTAGTTTTTCTTTTAGGACCTCGACGATTTGTACAGTTCTATGAATTAAGTTAGACATCCTTCGAATATCCTCACATCACTCATTTTTATGATTTATACGATCGAACACACTTTGCACGACATAAATGCGGCTTGAATGACCGGCCACACGCTCAAGTAAACACGTGCAAACTAAGCAAACTAAGTTTGCACATTCCAATTTCATCATGTCAACGATTAGGTACACAAGCCGCGCTTGCGCGACCTACCGTCTTACCGTCCCCACGCTCTTTCTTACGTGCGCAAACTGGTTTGTTCAGGCATGCTTGCACGTAAGACGGAGCGTGTGGCGGGGCTATAACGTTTAAGTACAGCGTAAGTAAAGCTCAGGGATAATGCAACTGATAATGAAAAAAAAACGAACTAATAAAGTAGTTTCGGATTACCTCCTACATACAAACTTCTATACTACCTATCTCATTACAATTATAAATTACCATATTATATATTATTATGTAAGGAGCTAGTTACACGATTTTTACTATACTTCCAGCTTCTTAGCGGTAGAAGAAATGCGCAGAGGAGCGACCCCAGTCGAAGCGACCAAGATTGCAATCAAAAGAATAACGACACACTATCCTCAATTTATGGGAGCTGTCATTGCTCTAACGAAAGATGGACAATATGGAGCTTCATGTCATGGGATAAACGAATTCCCCTACGTAGTTAAAGATGCATCATTATCAACTGTAAAAGTTGTAGTTGTGCAATGCAAACAGTGATCGTGCGTGTTATTTTGATTTGACATTTTTTTCTAAATAAACATAGAAAATATTATTCTTCCGTGAAATGTACAATACTAAAATATTTAAAAGACCCATAAAATTCTTTATTATGTCCAATAAATTCGTAAAACCATTTTAAGACGTTATTCATTTTAAAAACTGCTTTTTAAAATAGAAAATTTTAAGGTCATGTTTTGAATATTTCCCCAAAAATCTAGTTTCTAGGTACGAAAGAATAATTAGTTTGAAAATTCTCTCACTTGAAATTTAAAAAAACATCTAGGTGACAAATCATTGCACATCCTGTAAGTAGTTACTACTTACAGGAACGTTGTGAAAATTATGGAAATTTCCGACTTCTTCTTTTTCCAAGATCTGGCATCGCAACATAAACTGAGAAAAATGGAGCCTCGGATTTATTTGAAGGATATGATGTGCATTCAAGTCCAACGAGGACTCCTTAAGATAATGTATAAGACTAGTCATGCCGAAGAAAATTTCACTGAGCTTGATTTTCTTCAAGTGAAGATTACCAAATCAATGGAATTCCCTCAAACAGTAGCTAAAACAGAACCAAGGGGTATTGATAAAGAGCGCAAAGCGGCAATAATAACAAAACTTGTTCCCCTAATGCCGACAAATAGACGAAATTTTTGGTATAATTTACCTATTTCTAGTTCGCCTGTAATAGATAACTAAAAAGCTGAAGATATTTAAGTATTAACTACTATAATAATTTAAACGGTGAAGCACCAACATGTTTTCATAGCATTTTAAGCTTTTGACTTGCTCAAAGAGCATCTTTTATGTTATGAGTGTTTAAAAGATTTTTAAACAATAATTTAAGTCTGTTAAGTTCTAAATATAATAATGTTGATTCTTACTAATTAGGTGTAAGTTGAGTTTTATAAAAGGTGGTATTTTTAATAGTCAAGTTTATTGATCTCTACTTAGATAGTTTACTTGATATATGAAGAACTGATTAATGTTAAGATTAGTTATCGTTAGCTTTTTTTGCATTTAATAATTGTCTTAAACAATAATAAAACATGGTTCATTATAAGGTATATGAAGAACTGATTTATGTTAAGATTAGCAACTGTGTTGTTATAATTAGTTCTTTTTGCATTTAATAATTGTCTTAAACATAAAACATTTATTTTAAGAAGACAACTCTTTTATTTATTTACTATGCCTTTAAGTACTAATATGAAATAAGATGAATAATACACAATATAAAGGTACAAATTTTGGCATTCATAATATTAATAGAAATTACTTTACTTAAATCCAATCATAATTCTGACTCTTCTGAAGTTACAAACCTAATAGCTTTACTGCACGTTGATACTTTAACTCCTTAGAATTTACTTTTGTACTAGACATAATCAACGTATGTGGTTGCTTATGATTACATTTTATTGTAAATTATTTTTGCGATGTATGAA
This sequence comes from Eupithecia inturbata, assembly GCA_963662085.1. Classification (NCBI taxonomy): domain Eukaryota; kingdom Metazoa; phylum Arthropoda; class Insecta; order Lepidoptera; family Geometridae; genus Eupithecia; species Eupithecia inturbata. Next base: position 6,945,911 of record OY759179.1, on the reverse strand, counting down.
GATACTAGATATAAACATCGTATGCTTACTTTCCTAGTCATAATGAACGTAATTGTTCATTTACCTAGTCATAAACATCGCAACTGCTGCACATGCGATGGTTATGTTTAGTATTTCAAAAAAAGTGACATTACTTTTACTAATCATAAATAGTTTTTAAGTTATAATAACTCAGAAATAAAAGAGAAAACAGAAATATGTTAGTAATTATAAAATACACACTTTAATCTACAAGTACAAGGAACAATTTTGAAAATAACATAATTAGTGTAGTCGTGACACCAAAAATAACATTAAAAACTTTAGGCGCGATTTTCTCGAAATATGCCGCGATGCACTTACGTTGTTTATCATAAGAAGGGCAGAGTACGTAAGTCTCAAAAAGGTTGATCATATTGTTCAGTATTACTTGTATAATGCCTACTATACCCACTTTACAGAACATAACGACTGTAGGTACATTACTGTATACCGTGGTTAAGGTAAAACAAGATCCGTCAAGTACGAGTGTGACTCACGCGCCGAGGGCTTCGAACGTTTGTCAATTAATACAATACAATACTTTATTAATACCGCCAAGTTACAAGTCAAAATTAATAAGGTAAGCAATATAGAACTTAATATTGACCTTAAATAATAATAATAGCATTTAATATAAGACTAATTAATTAAATAGTAAATTCATTTATGATCCAATTTAAATAATAGGTAAAGCGCAGAACTCGTCTACGGAGTGTAAAAATAATTCTCCAAGAGCCATATCCTATATCATAGTTTTCAATATCATAGTGGAAGTTGCATCCTTTATAATCGTGTCCAGCAGCCTGTTGTAGACAGAATATACGGACCTCTCAGACTTGCTCAGCTTGTGCGCGGGCGTGATGAGGACGTTAGCGAGTTTGTTACTGCGCAGAGCGCGGGCGGTGTTCACACCTCTCCTCTGGAACTTATCAATGTTTTTGTGAGTGAACAGATCTACTTGATATAGCAGTTCACAGGGGAGAGGCATTTTAAAATATTATTTTCATTAAAAAATATTTTTTTAACAACGATATACAAAATAACAAATTAAGTAAATTTAATCGTGGATAACAATCTCTGCACGACAAATCGTCGTCCACGCCGACGATCGCGCGCACTGCTCGTTTCTGCATGACGAAGGCCCGCTCGACATCCGCGGCTCGCGCCCACAGCTCCACACCGTAGGTGAGGATGCTGTTGACGGTCGCATAGTAGCAAGACAGCACTACGCTTCGAGACGCGGTACCAGCGAGCCGCCGCAGTGCAAAACAGGTACGGCCTAATTTGGAGCAGAGTTCCTTTATAAGTGGCTCTCAAGTGAGTCCACTGTCGATATAGAAGCCCAGTAGCTTTGTTGTGTTTACCATCTGCAGCACAGTGTTACCAGCGATGACTGTACAGGGTGACAGTGTTGTGCCATTAAGGCAAAAAGTCATGAAGCAGGTTTTTTCCCTATTGAGGGCCAAACCGTTTGATTTGAACCATTGTTCGAGCCTTCGTACCTTATTGTTCAGTCTAAGCTCCAGTTCGAGTGTTGACGGCGCAGTCACAATGGCCGCCACGTCCGCGTCGCCAGCGTACATGTAAACTTGCGCGTCGCTCACGGACTCGCTCGGGTAGGTAATTGAGCAGTAGGCTAAACATTGTGTTCGAGAGGCAGGAACCTTGCAGTACCCCCATAGTGTTCTCCATCTTCACTGACCTTAAACGCCATTGGTCGCCAACCACTGTTTCGTACGGTGCAACATAAAGGAGGTTAGCAGGGACAGCGCCGGGCCGCGTATGCCATAGAACTTAAGTTTGTTGGCGATCAGCTGAGCAAGGCAACGTTCTGGCCCGCCTCGCGCGCGCTCAGTACGCACCACGTCTGTTGTTGCGCGCCCGGCCACGTATGCGTAGTGCCTGTCGGATAATAATTCACCGTCTGCTTTAAGTCTTACATTTAGTCCTACCTCAAATATCTTACTAATTGCGGGTACTAGCGATATCGGGCGATAGGACTTCATTTCCGACTTTATACCTTTACCCTTATTTAAGGGAGATATCTTAACCCGTTTCAGGGTTACGGGATAAATGCCCTCACGCATACATGCGTTGAATAGGTAGGCTAACACATGATCGAGCGATTTAGCTACTGTACGGAGTAGGTTTGACGAGATTCCGTATATATTGGTGCTATTTTTTGGGGCTATGTATGACTTCACTATTTTACCGACCTCGTCCGCGGTGAAAGACTGAGTCGCAGTGAGGTGTCGCGCGCTTTTGCGTTCGCCCTCAGAGTCGTACACGTGCTTGTGACGTCGGCCGACAGGGCGCCACACTTGCTGGCGGCGGTCGTAAACTCGAGGTTAAGCTCGCTAAGCAGCTGCTGCTTTGTGCTATAGGGTGCCCCGGCAGAGTCTCTCACGATGTCGGTGTAGTCGACTCTTTAGCGGTTTCCGCGTCCGAGCTCGGTATTTATGACGCTCCACATACTCTTCACCTAATTCGGGTCGTCTTGAATTGTTTTGGAGTAGAAGTCATGGCGTTTTTGTTTGATTAACGAATGGTTTTGTTTAGTGTAGCGTTCAGCGGCCTCTATGGGGTCAGTATTTCCACAAAAATACTGGCGTTGTAGACGTTCCGAATTTCCGATCCTTCGCTGGCTCGGCCACTTAGAGAGGATGGGAATCCTCTCTAAGTGGCTGAGCCAGCGAAGTCGATGTGCCTTCGTTTCGCCGAAGATGTAGGGTTCGTTCACTAGCTTTACGATTTGCCAGGTTTTTCCGGACTCTCCAGCTTCCGTCCTCTCCGTAGGTAGGCCCCAGGATCTTGCGCAGGATTTTCCGCTCTGCCACTAGAAGCTTACTGTCCTCTTTTAATGTTAGTGTCCAAGTTTCACAGCCGTACATCAATATCGGTCTAATGACGGTTTTGTAGATCCGAATCTTGGTATTTCTGCTTAGAATCTCGGACATCAACACTTTGTGAAGTGCTGCACTGCATCTAAGGGCATTTTGTATGCGAAAGTCAATTTCTTTCTGCCTCGTGTAAGTATCAGTGACAGTGCAGCCTAGGTACTTAAACTGAGCCACGGTTTTGTATGCTATGTCTCCAACCTGAAGGTCTTCACGTGGCCTTCTGACGTTCCTATAGCGCTATTCTGACTTCTCGTGGCTAATTTTGAGACTTACTTTCTTAGCTTCTACTTCCAAGATTTGAGCGAGCGCTGCTACCTCCTTCTTGCTTTGACCTAGAAGCTAGAAGGAGCTATACAGATCATCTGCGTAGCTAATCACCTTATGCTCTCCGTTGAGTTGAATACCAGCGTCTACTGTCATGACTTTTCTGATCGTGTATTCCAGGACTAGATTGAATAGCATGGGGACAATGCGTCTCCCTGCTTGAGGCAAACATACTATATACACTATCATCGTCATCATCATCAGCCCTTGTCGACTCACTGCTGGGCAAAGGCCTCTCTATGTTTTTGCCATTCGTCTCGGTCCTGCGCTAATCTGGGCCGTCACGTATGTTGCTTAGATACTTACCTACTTTTAATAATATTTAAAAATCATGCTCATATTACAAAATTAAAGCATTCAACATTCTACCTCGATGCATTCAACAGGTTTAGTTGAGATAATAATATACAATTTTCAACCACCCAATGATAAAACAAATAGTTAGATACTAATTTATGTATGTAGATTTATTTTCATAACAATAGAATACATATACAGAATTAAAAAACCAGACGTTTAAAAATAATTTCTTGAAATTTTGCAGGTTCTATTTAACTAACCAGAATAATTTTCCACTAGCGGCAACACTGGAACTTCCCATTGAATCGTAATTTGTAGTGTAACCCTTTATTTTTGCTATGTTTGGTTGCAGGAAAATCTGAAAGCATATCGTTATTTATGTGACGATGATCATTGGTCCGAGGTGCCGAAGTAGCGAACTATAAAATAATATCGGTATCGTTTAACGTCTCGGTATTGGCGCGGTGGACAAACGCTCTTAGTCTACAAAAGCTTTAATTTCTTATGTATAAAATAAAGTGGGTTTGATTCGTATCCAGAAGAAACATTTATGTGATGAGCTTAAAAAATATGTTAAAAAATTAAATCTGCAATTATATTATTCGATAAAAACATATAAAAATATCAAGTATCAAAACGTTCTGCCGTAGTATAAGGTGATACCATGTAAACAAATGAGTCAAACCAGAAAGAGTAGAAAATAAAATTTATTTTATACTCATTCTGGTTTGACTGTACCTACTTATTTCTAGAAAGTTTCATGTGTCTGCTCATTGTAGTTCAAGAGATACAGCGTTAAAAAATGAAGAGCAATAATAGCAAAAACAAACACTTTTTGTTGTATGGGAGCCCCCTTAATATTGATATTTATTTTATTTTTATTATTTGTTGTTAAAGCGGCAAGAAAGTTCATGAAATATAGCCAAGTGACGGACGGATGGACGGACGTTCTGACAGCGAAGGCTAAAAACAAAATATGGCATATGCTAACACACTAGCGAGTCCAAAAAAAAAGAACTGTTCGTGGAGAGCTAGCTTTATTTTGGTCTTTTTTTTATGTTGTCATTACTGTAAACTTTGAACAACAGCGTGGTGTATACCTGTCTCGTTTATGCAACAGGCTGTCTAGCTTTCTCTATCTCTTTTCTATACAGTTTCAAAAGACTGTGGAACACAATTACAAAATCGAAATCTACTCCCCGGAATTTCGTATTACTTCGGCCATTTTGTGTTTGACTGTCTCACTGCGCTCACTGTTCAACGTAAGTTCCCGACGATCCCGTTTTATTTGTAATATAGTGAATATATTACAATTCAGGCTCTTATAAATTTTAGATATCGGTGATATGTTTTCTATCTTACAGGGTTTTGGTTTTATCTAGTCATGTAATCCGCATTGACAATTTTCCTAACCGTGCCACCACGTGGTGAATTTTCATGATGACACCAAAATAATCATTTCATTCGTGGTATCTACCATAGTGATCACACAGTGATGGCCTTAACGCGTCTGATTTCTTAACAAAAGTCGAAAGCTGGTCCTGTCATTTATAGTTTCTAAACTACCTACCATGTTTTATTCACAGAATGGCGGACGCTGCTCCAGCCGGTGGACGTGGCGGTTTTCGCGGCGGCTTCGGATCTCGCGGAGGTGACAGGGGAGGTCGCGGGGGCCCTCGTGGACGTGGACGCGGCCGCGGTCGTGGCCGTGGACGCGGCAAGGAAGATCAGAAGGAATGGGTGCCGGTCACCAAGCTAGGCCGCCTGGTCCGAGAGGGAAAGATTGACAAACTCGAGAGTATCTACCTGTTCTCTCTTCCCATCAAAGAGTTCGAGATCATCGACTTTTTCCTTGGACCATCCCTCAACGATGAGGTGTTGAAGATCATGCCTGTCCAGAAGCAGACTCGTGCTGGTCAGCGCACACGTTTCAAGGCGTTTGTTGCGATTGGAGACAACAACGGTCACATCGGTCTGGGCGTGAAGTGCAGCAAGGAAGTTGCTACTGCCATTCGTGGCGCTATCATCCTTGCCAAGCTGTCTGTGCTTCCAGTCCGCAGAGGCTACTGGGGTAACAAAATCGGAAAGCCCCATACTGTTCCTTGCAAGGTAAAATTATAATTCAAGCTAATTTGATTATATTTAATGATAATTGTTTTATGATGATACTGATAATCATTTCATTCGTGGTATCCCCTGAGGTAATAAATCCTATGAAGCTTTTATGCGTCTGACTATCTCTATAAATGTATATCTTAGACACTCTTGTTACATGATCCTCATGCAGTTTTTTCTCTTACAGGTCACTGGTAAGTGTGGTTCGGTCACTGTTAGGCTGATCCCAGCTCCCCGTGGTACAGGCATTGTGTCTGCTCCTGTACCCAAGAAGTTGCTGCAGATGGCGGGAGTCCAGGACTGCTACACTTCAGCCCGTGGTTCCACTGGTACTCTAGGCAACTTTGCCAAGGCTACCTATGCTGCCATTGCTAAGACATACGCTTACTTGACTCCAGACTTGTGGAGAGACATTCCTCTGACTAAGTCCCCTTACTCTGAATTCAAAGCTTAAGACGGTTTTGATGAAAATTAAATAAAAAAACATTGATAAAAAAAGAAGTTTTATTTGGTGGCAACTTAGAATTCAAATGTAGGAAACTATTCAAACCCTGAATTAAAGGAATGGGATAGATTTACGATATAATTAAATGGCTGTAAAGTTAGTTTTGGATCTTGAAGTTTACGAAGGCCTATAGAATTGCCTCTATTTTGTAGGGTGTAATTGGTGCTGCCATGGAATTTAATTTGCAACTATTCCAATAAATAGTGCCTCCTGGTGCCCTGAGCAAAATTCATGAACAATTTTGCAGTACCTAATCTTTTTTCGGAAAAGTCTGCTGAGTGACAGTTTTTGCCTTTCAAGACGAAACATTCTGCCAATTCAAATGCATTATCAAGCAGCCTCTGGTCAGCCTCCTTCCCACGGATCAGGTCATGATATTAAATTTGGCAGGCAGGTAAGTAGTATCCTGGGGACGGACATAAGCTACTTAAAAACACGTGCGAAGGCGCGGGCAGAATGCCATCGGAAAGGGGGTTGTTGGGAATTTTCTTCAGGGCATTGGCATCTTAACTCCAATACCTACCCTCTGCGCTAGAGATCTACAGTTGATTGTTTTATCCCCTTGTCGATTTCAGTGTCAGATCCGATACAAATCATCCAGACATATTTTGTTGATTAGGTTCGATTTGAGTAACAGACGCAACACAGAGCACGCGCGAAGGGATTGCAGCCTCCGCCAGCCCATCCCCACAAAAATTACTATGAACTACCCTGACAAGAGTAGGTATTAGGTTTGAGTTTTCCGAAAAACCTTTTTCCTAAGGTCACTTACGTTGGCCTCAAAACTTTCTAATTTAGCTTCCAGTCATCAACCTTAGCAAAAATCAATATTTTCCGAGAAATAAAATTGATCAGTGACCTTGATGTCAAAGGTTAATGACCCCAAGGCTTTTAAAAAATATTTTATGAGGTTTTGCAAGTTTTTGCTTGCATCTCGTGATCTATAATGACTGTTTTTTTTAGAAATGCCTTATGCATGACAGGTAACAAGGTACTTTGAAGAAGTTCCAAATGTATCGATCTAAGGTCCAAAACAGAAAAAAATCTGATTTATGTATTACAAAATTCTTTTACTTCTTTATCAAATACATCCATACAGACTGTTTCAAGTTCTTCGAGACCTCGTTTCAATATTTCTAAAGCAGGTGTCTCCCGGGCTTGTATCCTGAAGTGCATTTTAGATTCAGCAGGGTGAGGTAAAGTGTAGCTGCAGAATTCAACATCTTCACTGAAAAAAAACAACAGCATAAGCATTTTGGTACTTATTTTAAGTTTTTTTTAACTAGGTAATGGGAACTTACTATCCATTGATAATACATTTCAAAGCTTTTCCCAGGGTGAGACTAGCATTTGAAAAAACATAGGTTCTGCAGGTTGCTGTCTCATCATCACCTGGAAGCTGGAAATAATAACCATTACTTGTGTTTATGCAATCATTATGTACTGAAATTAAAATTGATGTTAGAAGCCATATAAAGGAACGGGCAACCAACTTAGCTTTTGTACCTTTGGTTTTGTAGCTTAGGTGCTTGTGAAAACATGACCACAAGCAGAAGCTTGTGGTCATGTTTTCAGCATTAAAGTATACCTATCACACATACAAGTGATAAATACCTCTGATACTTTCATGTTTATATTTCTGCTAGTGTTTCAAAAGCTTGGTTTATTTTGTTTTTATTATGAATTTTGAAAGTTTGTAGGTAGGTATGTACTTTCAATGATTTTATGGATTATTCAATGAGATTTTATTTACTCATCAGCTGGCATGATCTTCCAAGACTTCTGTAAATTATTAAAATAAACCCTGCTTGATTTTGCAACTATCAATCGGAACCACAGAACACTATTACATCGGGACGAAAAACCCAAAAATCACTAAAACCGATCCACGAACGCACGAGCTACGAACATGGACTTTAGAGATAAACCTGTCTAAGGATTTTGGCATCCGTAAGTAGGTCTAGATAGGGGAAGCAACGTAGATTGCGTAGTTAAGGGGTAGCACTTCGATCAATAGCATTGACAAATTACCTCCCCCTTCCTCTTCGATCAGGGAAAGTAATGGATAAGCTATAGGGGTTGTTTTGCATAACATTATAAACAGACAGCTGTCCGTTTATAAGTACGTAGTGAATTCACATTTTTCATCAACGTCGATGAAAACTTGCGAACCAGAAATTAAAGAACCAGGAATCAAAATCTAAAAATAAACATATCTATTCCCAAACGCTACAAAAGTAATTATTAAGTACCATTTGTATCCAAGTTTGTGGCACACAAACGTGGTGTGGTTCCGTTACACTTATTTCTTGTAGGACGCAGAAAAAAAATTGAATACCTACTTAATACCACATCAAATTTTAATCTAGCGCGCCATGTAAAGCGATCCACATTTACTCCTTTAAATGAAATATTCTATTTACATTATTGAAAGTACTTTCCCTACGTGAAGAACATTACATTTTCTAACAGTTGTTGTTTAGTTAATTTAATGTACGTGAAGCCCACCTAATAATTACATTTTAAATTATGTAGGTATGTTCTAGATTTCCATCCGAAGAGAATCAAACTGCAATGGATCATAAAAATAAATAGACAATACTGGACTCCGACAAAACATACAGAGATTAATTTGTTCTTGCCATTTTAATGATGAAGGCTTCATTGACAAAAAAAGGCGACATGCGCCTTTTGATTTAGGCGGGTATTACTTGTTTACTACCTAGTACGAAAATTCAGAGTACGACCCCGTTACACCCTACACTTAGTGACATCTAAGGTAGTTATAATAAGTAGTACCATCGACACAGAATGAGTCAAGCAGTTTTGATAATGACCTGTAGATGGAAAATAAAAAAGTGTTAGGTCCCCTAACACCCCCTCACCCCGCAAATTGTCACGAGTTGTTTCGTAAATCTAATTACGACACCTCCTCTCTTTACCTGCTCCGTGGTTCACGGACCATCTGCACTTGGTCCAAGACAAGTTTACAGAAAAGTGGAAAAAGCACTTTGACGAAACGTCTTTGGCCAAGGGCATTTGGTACCGTACTATTCAATTAACAAACATTGACGCGTTCGCCGTGGTTTGCTAGGTCATACATATCTATATCAGAGTGCAGGCGCGGTTCTAGCCCAAGACTTAGGGGGGGGGGTCACACTTGGTACCAGGGGCGGTCGCAGCCCAAGACTTGGGGGGGGGGGGTCTCCCTTGGTCAGGGCCGTAGCCAGGAAGTCACTTCGGGAAAAATTCATCAGTTTTCCTATGCGCGCGGCAACAGACTAAAGGGATGAGGTTTTATTTTTTATTTTCCGCGCATAGGGTTTGCGCCTATTCTACCAAAATGGGGAAATAAGTTTTCTTTTATTATTACAGAGAAAACAAAAGTTAGGTATATCTGAGTGAAAGTTTTATTTATTAAACACGTACGAGTTAAAATTATCTATTTAAATAAGAAGTTGCATGAAATGAGCAAGCAACAGGAACATTAATTTATTTGTTCTATTGAAGACGATCTTTTTTTTTGAATAAAAACTTGTTTAAGAACAAAGCACCAATAAAATTAAAAAAAAATCTATAACTCACTAGTGAGTTAAAGCAATGAAAAAGTCACAGTTTGATTTTGAATGTCATTCTGTGCCTAATTGCGGTGATTAAAGAGCCACTTTATGAGCAAGTGTGTTGAAAAGGTACATTTAGAATAATTATTTAACGCAAGACAACTTCGCGACGACGCGGACGCGGACGACGACGGTGCCAGCTAAGGAATTGTAGCGGGCTCTAGTAGAAGACAGCTGAACTACAAAGCTAACGACAATAGAGTCGCTCAAGAAAAAATAGCACTGGAAAAACTGAAGCTAGCTACTTACCTAAGCGCTTCAATGAATCTCCGCTAGATGTCATATTCCTTTTGTACCTTTTGTATTATACTTTTCCTTTTATTTTTGTAGCTATTTTGTCAGTCCAGTTATAAAAAATATTGTTATTTGTTGTTTTGATACTCTGTTATTGTGCACGCTAAGACTTCCTAAATTATAGAGACACATAGATTTAAGAACCTTGTTACTTGTTTGTTACTAACTTGCGTTGTGTGATCTCATGTTGGATGTCCTATTTAATAAATAAATAAATAAATAAAATAAAGACAAATGCAAAAACTGTGACACATCGCGCAAACGCATATGTTTCAGTTACAACAGATCAACAGACAGACCTTATAGCTCTTATAAATGGTACCCAACATCAACTGTTGGTTGAAAGACCCCGGGCAAGTGGACCAGTTGGGTCGGCCCGGTACAGAGATCTCTCTCTGTCCCTATTTGGTGGAAATACCACCTTTACCCCAAAGGAATGAATCTTTGTTCTACCCGCAAATATAACAACAGATTATGAGCAACATCTACATGATCCCGTTAACTGCGTAATTAATTATACTTCATAGTACCTGCTTTTCGGCCTGAATATATAAAAACAGTCTAGCGTAGATATATCCCTTTAAAACTGACAATCAATTTCTAGCATCGCTTACACCAGATTGACAAAAGAAATTCTTATAATGAATGCTGAACAAGTCAGTTAACTCTCAGCGCCGCTTTAGGTATACGCCACCTATTGAGTTCTATGGGAAATAGGAGTTATTTCTTATGGGGCAAATCGATGGTGCAAATGTAACGGCAGGGTAGAATCTAAGCTCCAAAACAGCAAAAATCTGATTTTTGTTATTATAGTCCCCTCACATTCAGGGTAATTTCTGAGAGCAGGTTCAAGTCCTGTCGAAGTTGTTTTTTTTTTGGGATATTATTTGATTGCTTAGCAAAAATCTGATTTAGGTATTACAAAATTCTTTTACTTCTTGTTCAAATACATCAATTGTGTGATCACAAACTTTTTCAAGATCTTTAAGACCTCGTTTCAATATTTCTAAAGCAGGTGTTTCCCGGGCTTGTATCCTGAAGTGCATTTTAGATTCAGCTGGGTGAGGTACAGTGTAGCCGCAGAATTCAACATCTTCACTGAAAAAAACATCATCATAAGCATTTTGGTACATAATCTGATAGTGTTCAGTTTTTTACTAGGTTATCGGAACTTACTATCGATTGATAATACATTTTAAAGCATTTCCCAAGGTGTGACTCTCATTTTGAAAAACATAGGTTCTGCAGGTTGCTGTCTCATCATCGCCTGGAAGCTGAAAATAATAGCAATTATATCTTATGCGTTTATGCAGTCATTAAGATACTGAAACTAACATTGATGTTAGAAGCCAAGTAAGTAACGGCAACCAACAATATACGTAGCTATTGAAGATACTAGTGTGAAAGCTTGAGGTTATATTTTCCGCATGGTATCACACATAAAAGTAATAAGTACCTCTGATATTTTCATATTGCATAAATTACTGCTAGTGTTTCAAAATCTTGGTGTTTTGTTAAAATATTTTAAAATTTGTACTTTCAATGATTTTAGGGGATTGTTCAATGAGATTTTATCTATTCATTAGTTGGATTAATCTTCTAATACTTCTTTTTTTAATATTAAAGTTTGCTTGGTTTTGCAACTGCACAAGCCGATTCCAGCAATCGAAATGAAAACAAAAACTTGCTAAAATCACAAAAACAAATCCACGATGGTTACAAAAATGGTACGTACGGTACAATCAAAATAAAAAATAAATACGAATGAAGTTAGCAACGAGCGGGCGGAGTGAAGGAAGTCCGATGTCAGTCACAGAATTCAATGTCAATGTCATAAATTACTGACTCATGTCAGACTTGAAAAGATGGACAAACAAAATCACCGTCCAAGCAACCCCTTCCACCCTATAGGGTTCCACCCTATAAATATTCGATTTTTTTCAAAATATTTAAAAAGTATGTACCTACCTAACCTACAAGAATTTAAAAAACTGTTTTGAGATGTAAAAACTAATACCATTAAATTTGATACCTCACTCGGCAGTGGCTGCGCAAGTGGGGGGCAAATGCCCCCCAAAATCAAACGGCTGTACATGGTATATTGAAAATTTGTAACATGCCTTTCGTTCCACCTGTATGTATGTTTGTTTGAATGGGAATCTTTGAAAACTTCAGATTGAACTGAAACTTTGCACATTTATCAAGGACCGATGACAATACAATAATTTAATAAGTTTGTCCCATTACGCTGACCAGGATCTTCAGGATTAACGATTTTTACCTTAAAATCATAAAATATTCTATAAAAGCTGTATGTCGGCGACGAAACCTTAATGTAAGGCTGATTAGTTTATTGTTAATTTAAGACATCGTTTTATTTAAGTACTTTTTTGTTTATTGATAAATGATAACTAAAATAGTGTTATTTGAAGGGTTTTGGCTTGGAACCAAGTTTTCCGTTTGAATTATGTAAATCTGTTAATAAGTTTTAGAGATATTGTAAAATTAGTATAAGGAAAATGTTCCGAATCAAGTTTTTTATAAGTTTTTGTTCTAAGAACTTTTTTATTTGTTGAAAATGTTTAGATTTGTAATTTTATGTTGATAAGGCTTGTTTTTGTTATGTATAAGGCATAGATTTGTGAGTATTCTTTGGGTAGATTACAAGAAATAAAGGTTTAAAGGTTTCGGCTCAAGGAAAAAATTAGGTGAATTTGGGTCAAAAGCACGCAGGCGTCTTGCCGGTAAAAAACGGCCATATAAATATGAGCGCATTTTGTACGGCCGGCAGTCGCAGTCCAGCCACCGAAGAGGCAAGTCGCAGTCCAGCCACCGAAGAGGCAAGTCGCAGCTTAGCTACCGAAGAGCCGAAACCTGAAAATTCAAGATCCTGTCTTTCATTTCTTCAACGTCGAAGTCCCCCCATAGGAAGGAAGATCAGGTCGTCATACTACAACTTCATACACATTCAGGGGTGCGTGGCAGCGTGCGTCTACCAGCTACGGAAGGGGAAAGGAACGCACGTCGAACTTAAGTTGGGATACCATCCCAGGGCGAACTAGGTCATCCTGGTTACCGTCCGCAACAGCTGTATGTAAATATACAAACTTGTACCAAATTCACCGACTCTCCGTCTCTGTACATTTATAAGAAGTAAATACAAAAAAATAACTCAATTAAAAAATAAAAAAATAATGGCAGCCCCTTGGTGCTTGCTTGGTTACGCCGAGCAAGCACCAAGAAGGGGTAACAACGACTACTCACGCGCACATCCAGTTCATAAAAATTTTCGCAGCTCGCTTCGCTCGCCGTTAATCAAGAAATAAACGTGAAATGTTCAAAGCTAATTCTCATTTTATCTTAGCTTAAGACAAGAGTCTTGCTAAGCATGCCTCACCAATTTCTATAAAGACTGCGGCTCACTCCAGTCTCCAATACTTACTTTGAATTAGTTTCTTAACAATTTTCTCAACCGCCGCAAACTCGCCAAAATTTTCATGGCCCGCTCCGCTCGTTGTTATTTATTTTTTCATACTCATCTGAGCTTATTTGGGATCACCTGAAAACGCAACATATATTACGGCGACGACTCGCGCTCGCAGTTAAATATTTTTTTGTATTCCTTTAATACCTAACTCTTCTGTTAATCGCGGACAAAAATCGCAAAAATGCTGCAGCTATCTACGCTCGCCGTTGTCTTAGCTTCCTTGTCACTTGGTAACCCGACCTCACCAAACTCCAAAATTATCTTGGCTCGCTTCGCTCGCTGTTATTTATATTCATAGATTTTTATCTACCATTGCAATTTTAAAATATTTGAGGCTATTTTCGCTCGCTGTCATTTATTTTGTCATAGGTCCACTTGCATACCTTTCCCGAAATATCGGAAAAAATTTCATGAACAAAAAATGTTACAGAAAATTTCGAAAAACATAAAAATATCTTTAAAAATAATTTTATAACTGCAGTAAATTGACCAGAGGAAGCCCCAGCCGGAAAATTTCGGAGATAAGGGGGGAATGGGTAATTTTCTACTTTTTTCAAAATATTCGGAAGTGTTTTGAAATGTGCAAACTGATACCTTTCATTTGATATCCACTTGACCTTGTAGGTCGCTTTAAAAGTTTCGACGTCACAATTTGTACTGAACATTCTGTAATGAGAACCATAACGGGGGGTTGCATGTATAAATATTAAAAGGCAGGGGGGCCCTTAAATACCAAGTGCCTAGGGGCCCTGATCCCTTAATCCGGGCCTGTTTGCATTACATTTTAGCTATGATTAGAAACGTCTACCTAATTTTAGGAGGCATCTTATTTGGTCATGATTAAAATTTATAGGCAAATGCTGGATTTATAAAAACATTATGTTACATAAAAGTTGTACACACCTGTTTGACAGACCGACTGACTGACTGACTGACTTACAGACTTACAGACTGACAGCCCGCAGAATGACAAACTGACGGACTGACAGACTAAAATTTAAGATATGAGTCCTGTTTAGAGAATGGTGTCGATTCTGTTGTTTTAGGATTCCTAACTAAAATTTTACGATATCTAAATTTTCTAACATAGGTTGACCTAAAAATTACGTTATTCCTTAAATATATCCTAAAAATAGCTAAATTAGAACGTGTTTGAAAATCCCAAACTAACTGACTGACTGTCTGTCTGTCTGTCTGTCAGTCTGTAAGTCTAGATTCTGACTTCGCGGGTTCTTGATTTATCTTTTTGATCCTCGTATAGCTGTATCTGGTAGTGTTTGTTAAGTACGGTTTTACTGGGCATCCTGTACAAGGGGCGGCTATATGGGGTTCACATGCTATGGCCCTGTCCATGATCTGAGCATAGGGACTGCTTGTTTTAATTTCACTTCTATTTTTACAAATTACTATGGAACAACACGGCATTTTGCTAAAATATGTAGATCCGTTGTAGCCAACGTTCGAACTTCAACTAAATGCGAGCAATGTGTTCTGTTTTTGGGCATGTTGCTGCGACACCGGCCCCGCCCCCTATTCACATCTCCTTCCTTAGTTCAACTTCAACATGTTTATTTTTGGCGCCGCTTGCTTTTCGCTACGACTCTGCCAGTGTCAGTAAGGAGTGTGATAAACTTCAAAAATAATGTGATCTCTGTTATCTGTGGTTTCAACCTTGACACTTATGACTATGACGCGCGTCCCTCCATCTGTAGTTTCTTTCATCAAAGGTAAAAATGTCAAAATGTATCATTCTGAGACGATACATTGTGAGTATCAAACTGAGTTGGGTAAATAGTCGAACTCTGATGG
This sequence comes from Eupithecia inturbata, assembly GCA_963662085.1. Classification (NCBI taxonomy): domain Eukaryota; kingdom Metazoa; phylum Arthropoda; class Insecta; order Lepidoptera; family Geometridae; genus Eupithecia; species Eupithecia inturbata. The sequence goes on along the minus strand of OY759179.1, from coordinate 6,930,536 downwards.
CAAAAAAAACTGATTATTAGAAAAAAATAATAATAGTAGTAGTAAGTAGTTATTTAATATAGTTATGTAAGCGCCGCAAGAAATGAATTTGATTGGCTAATTTATGCGCTAACAATCATCCATTTTCCTTGGGTTTCCTCCGTGTATGGATTAAGTTAGGGGATAAACTACCTAGTTAAATGCTTTAATAAGAGCGCGGTGAAAGCTGATGTAGGTGCGCTTAATTTAGGAGACACCATTTAAACATGTTATTTAGCACGACGCGACACGGTTTCATTAAGGTACAAGAACAATATGAATACTTACACTACATAAGTAATGCTTGTAGTCTTTTCACTGTACCTAGGGTTTTCTTGTGTTTATTACTCTTTGATTTTACAGACGTTTCAGTTAACACTTTCATTGCCACCGACGCCCATGGATGAAGTCCGCTCCGCTGTAGATAGAACTACCACCCAAACCTCGAGTAGGTATGTGTGGTTAGCTTCGTGCTTACAGCATTTTTTGCTAACGTACCGGCATTCGGAAATGTAAGAGGGCTCTGAAGCGGTTCGGTCCAAACTCATGTCATGTCTTCTAAGTATTTTTTACTAGTAGTACTGGTAGTACTATACGAATGTACCCAACTTATAGCTGTAGGTATAAATGTACCCCAAAACATACTTTCATCAAATTCTTTTATAATAAAAATACTCGTTAACCCTGTTATATTTGTCAATAACTAAACGTGTGTCTATTTTTAATCGTGCGTCCATGTACCGTTTTGCGTCTACTAAAGTGCCGTGCCTGCGCTTGTCGATGTCATACCTACGTGCGCGCGTTTTTATTTATCGAGTAAAAAACTTTTGCCAGAGCGGTTTGAATGACCGCAGGTAGGTAGTTACGTGACAATTATTTAACTAGTTTTTTTTGGATTTTAAATGTAAATTGCTTAATAAATGACGGAATCATAGAGCGCTGATTGGCGGAAGATTCTCCAGGTAAAGATAACCTACAGAATGAGCTGTTTTGTAATGGTAGAGTTTCGTTGGTACAATTCAAAAATCGATAGTGTAGAAGATTCAGTGTAAGCTAGCTATTCAAGGAAACAGCCTATTTTTGGTACAAAATACCAGGTTTATCAATAAAATTATTATCAGACGATGACGTCCCTTCGGAAGAAAGGCATTTCAGGCCCAGGAGAAGTGGTTTTTCGGCAAATGCTAATTTTGTATCATCTTTACCGCCGCGGGCGCCGCCGTTGTAAGGGTATCCAAACAATTAGGGATCCCTGAAAGCAGGCTCCATGTTTGGAGGGACTGGCTGAAAAGCTTATGAGGCCACACATGGAACGTAGAGAAATTATCACATCAATTCAGCGGGACTTCTTACCATCTTTTTTTTTGGATGCTTCATTTGGATGAGGAACAGCTTCCTGCAGGTGCAGAAACTAGTGCTGATGCAGAAATGTTTAAATTTGATTCCAATAGCCAGGTATCTCTAACCATGTTACACAGTAATAGCTATAAGCAAAGTTTTCAGTTTGCGGCCAAGTTGTTTTAATCCTAGTGTACGCAAAGTTTTTACGCACCCGGCGGCGGCATCGCGGCAGTGCGACGCAGGCGCTGACTGGCGAATTGAGACTTGAGACAGGTCGCGCGCGGCTGCGAAACGATTGAATATTTCTTTATATACGCATCGTAGAACTTAATGCTTTATACCATTAGGTACGTAGAACTGGTGCATACGATTTCAATGATGGAACAAACAAAGTTTGGAAAAATTTGGAGTTACTATTATAATTACAATGCCTCTGTGGTACAGATAATACGTATGACTAGTCCCAAGAAGCTTATATCTTGGTGTTTTATTCAATCTTCTTGACTTGTCCTAACGAAGACGGGGCGGCCGCAGTGCCCTGCCACTGCCACGCGCCAGTCCGCGGCTAGCCTCTGCGTATGGGTGGGGTTCACTCATCCAAATACACCTAAAACGTGTTTAGTATAGAAGATATGACCGCTGTATGGATGCTCCTGGTGTATGAATGCTACCTGCTCTCCCCTACATTATTTTCAACCTAATTTAATTTATAATTTAATTCTTTATTGCACTAAATAAAACATACATTAAAAAACATAAAACTAGAGAAGGAATGGCAAAGGCGAGCTTAACCCTAAAAAGAGTTCTCTTCCAGCAAACCTTATTGGGAGAGAGAGAGACAAGGTTATGTGGGTATCTACGTGTGCACAACATTCATACAGGAAAAGAAAGTGGTTTAATCCTTAACTACTTAACTACATAATTAATAGACTACTACATAAGTTTTCAACCTACGTAAGTTAGGTGGTGGCTTTTAAAAAACTTCATACCTACCCGCATAAAATCCCTAAATTTTATTTATTTGTGGTCTACGATCAATTATTTGATCGAAGTTTGGAGTAACTAAACCTGTATTACAAAATTAGCGTGGTGGAGCGTTGACGCGCAAATTTCAGGGATTGTCTGATAATGGTTCTAAAGACCGGACCCTCAGCGGAATTTCGCTAGCAAAACCCTCTAAGCCGCAGTCCATTAGGTAGATACTAGCTATACCATAGGTACTTACTACGGGGTCGTAAAACTTAACTGTAGGCACATAAACGCGGTAATGGGACTTCAGCATCTTTATTAAGAGACGCAGCATGAGTTTCACTTAACCATTTACGAAATAGCCCAGATTCCGCGGTTGGGGCGAAATGTGCCGAAATGTGACGCCAAGCGTCGTCGTCGGTCGGTAACTTACTGTATAAATGTGGACATGAAAGTTTGGGCTAGCGGGGGGGTTAGGTACACGAATTTCGTACATTTTGTAGGCGAGACATAGGTAATGGGGATCACATATGCGGGAATTCAAAAAGAAGCAAAATTAGAAAAGAACCTTGTTGTTTTTACCCGCGACGGAATGGAGACGGTTTATACGAGGGTGTGATGTTGTTTGTTTGTGTGTGTGCATTTGCACATGTTACAAATTATCTCCAAACGGGTCGACCGATTTAGATACGGTTTTCTGCAGGGCTATTCAGACTCTCCGCTACCGTGTCATCGACACGGAATCTGATACAGATTCGCGCGAAATTCAAATATTTTTTTGGTTTTATATATTTTCTGCGTTCTGCAAGGAATAAAACTACCAGAATAGTAGTATTCCATAAATAATAAAACATTTTCTATTATCCCATCTACATCCTACACCGGTTCACTGCTGGACGCAGGCCTCAAATATCAAAAAAATAATAAATTTAAACATGTATTTCAGGATTTAAAAAAAAAACCCTAATAAAAGGGTAAAATGAGGGTTGAAGTTATTGAGGTTTTTTTTTGTAACTCTTTAACCAGTGGCCCAATCAGCTTGAAACTTACACACAAAACTAAGAATACAAAACTATTGAATAAGTAATTCAGGAATTTTCAAATTTTTTTTGTACTCGATTTGTCGGATAATTTAAGTTTGTGATTCATAATAAACTATACAGTAAATAATGATACATCTATTTTTTATTTTTCCAAAACTAACCCTAGGGATTGTGCAATAAATTTCCACGCGGATGAAGCCAGGGGGGCAGCTAGTATCACGTATATAATTACAGGCAGAGGCAGAGAGGCAAAATAGATCTTCATATCTGCTATCTAAATTTACTTGTAGAACCTAGAAAATAGTAAATCCCTTTTTTTTCGAGAGTATTAACCACCTTAAGTTTAATAATACCGCTAGAAGCTATTTGATGAAACGCTTAAATGGCAAACGAGCTATTAAAAGCTATGTCCAGCACATTTTTCAGCGGTATTTTCTACGCTTGTGATAGGTATGTCATATCACAAGCGTAGAAAAAAAAACCGCCATGTGCGAGTCGCCTCGCACACGAAGGATTCCATACCGTAAAAATCAGGCAACTTTTTCAAAGAACATCATATTTTCACTTGTTCGGAGACCCCTTAAAATTTCAAAACCAGCCAGCTTTAACAGATAATTCGGTTTAATTTGTTGAGGTAAGTACTCGTCATGTCTAGTTGACATGACAGGGGTAAAAAAAGCGACTGACCCTAGATCGCAAATTAGCTTTTTTATGTAGTTTCGAACAGCGCCTCTAGTGGCGGCTGTCCGAAACATGTAACCAATAACTCGATATTGGAACCTAAACGATGTAGGTATGTAGTGCAGCCGTTGAGACACAGATGGCGCCGTGTGTTCAACAAAGATATTTGAGGCACTATCACATTTACGCACTCGAAAAATTAGATCAGGAGGGCGTAAATGTTCCATAGTCTTTATCCGATGAACGCGTGGCGTGGCGCGTCCTGAGGGACCGTGCGGACAGGGAACTACGCAAATCCCATACTAAAAAGAGACGTCACGATTACGTCTCGTTACTAACGTCAAATAGACTCACCCCTCAGAACAAGACTTACGTTGCACATTTTTTTGGCAAACGACTGAATATATAGGAATATATAATTATCAACAAAGTATTAGATAATATTTAAATAGTAGGTACCTACCTACCCATGTTATGCTAAATGCCAACATGTTTTACGTCGCTCGTCGCCGCTTAGCGCACAATCAGTTAAGTTTTGTAAGTCAAGCAAATCGCTTGTTATTTATATATCAAGGTGTTTCGAAATGATTTTATTAGTTTTAACGGCCACCTTTGTAGTAATATATTTGCTGCTATCATGGAAGAACCTTCTTAAAGAGCGGAAGAGGTTTAGGATAAAAGGGCCAACTCCGCTGCCGCTTCTTGGGAACGCTCATCTTTTCATCGTGAAATCTACAGGTAGGAGTGCTTCATCACTTAAATAAATTGAATTTACTTAGGTAGGAACTTATTTAGAAATATTTATTTATTTATTTTTGGACCACCAACAGAAGGAATCGGTTAGGTACTTTGTTTTTGATCAAAGATTAACCTACTTGTTATCTACGCAGAACTCATAAAACTTAAATAATTAGCAATAATAATTATTGTAATTGTAAATATAATTATTCATAATTACGCTTAATTACCTATCATCAATAATATGATACTTAGGCGTAATGAATTCATGATTGTAAAAACCCTCATGATTTTTCGAATTCCTTTTTATGATGGAAAGGGAAAAATGATCTCTGCTAAGACGGATCGATTGAGCGTAAAAACACACCTCGGTGCACATAGTTCTTTTCCGCAGAGTTAGCACCAAAATTTTGATGAGCGTGAAAACCCAACTTATCCTGGATGAAGCGGGGTTTTACAATCAAACTTATGGTAATACCTGAAAACTGATAGCTTGACTTGGCTTGTTTGTTTTTGTTACTTTCAAATTTAAATAAAGAAAACAAAAAAATCAAAAATTCCCCACATTTAAAAAGGTTGGAAGCGACGTGCCTGTAAGAACGATGGAATACTTACATTGATAGAATGGTGAAAAATACATTCTTGCTGAAGATGAGGCCACATTGTCGTACCACTACCACAAGAACCTGCGTACGGAACAAGGCAGCTCAGCATCAACTCTAAGAAAATGGCAGACCTAAAAAAGTGCGCTGAAAACTCAGCGCACTTTTTTGTGCCAGAAGAAGAAAAAGTGAAGTTTTGGAAATAAATTTTATGTCCTTTAACTGATCATGTCGAAAATTACGAATTAGTGCATATTTTTAAGTAACAGTTTCGCTGTTTATGTAAACCAAGCGAATAAAACATAATAAACTTACAAAAAATTGGACTTTAATTGTAAAAACAAAGTCCAATTTCTTCGTACATGCTGACCACAGAAATCTGAATAATAGATTTTTCTGATGCTGACTGTAAAAACCCACCTTATCAGAAATTTTCCAAAAAATATTTAAAAAAATTTATTAGTAATTAATTCATGTATAAAAAAAAATTACATGGTCTCTTTTGTTTGACTTTATTTAAATACACAGAAAAATAAATTCATTTGCAACAATTTTTTGGCTTATTCCCAGAAGTCCATGAGTCTATTGTTCTTTATTTCCCAATGGGTCCATAAAAATTATTACTATTATTTTAAATACTCATACATGAATTCCCAATGGGTCCATGAGATTTAACTAATGGTACAGTCAGTAAAAACAATATAAAAGGGTATTTCATTAGTTAGCGAGTCTTCATGTCATAATAGCGAAATAGACTAGATAGACAGCATGCAGGGATGCAGAAGAGATTATTTATTATCAGTTGACCGTGCTCCCTTGCAGCGGGCAGGTTTACGGTAAAGTGTTTTTTGTGTCTACAAAATATGAGTACAAATCAAGATTGCGCTTGCGCTGCTGTACCTAGCGTGGCCACATGGTCACACTTGTCCACCTAAAAACCCACACGCTGCATCTATGGTGTTTACCAAATCTTGTCACAAGAATGTTAGTAGCAGTCATATGCCCATCACCAAGGTCTATCAAGAGGCAGTAAAAGAATATGTTGATGCCGGATATGATCTATTGGATGACATTTTCACTTTTATTTATTTATTTATTTACTAATAAAACATTAAATATAACATTATTCAAGCATATACAAGACGTGGAAATTCCTGCAGAATTCAGTTGTTGTTTGAAAGGGAATAAGCCTTTTGATCAGAGGGAGGTTTTTACAAACATGCATTCAATTATGAAGAGTAGGTATGTAATGATTGAATAGGAAATTGATTCTCCTATCGTTCTTAGAACACTAATTAGCATTTGTATTAAAATGACCATTAGGTACGCAGTGGCGTATTTTAAGATTTTGCACACTGGGCCCGTAAGGTTTGCCGCCCCATAAATACCATTATTAACCTACATAATACACAAAAAACAACTTCATCTAAATAACCTTGTATGAAACTTGTTCCAAATTTTCCTTTTACCTGTCGCGGTCGTGGGCAAAGTGACCTTATGACGTTCTCTGTCGGTAATATAAACAAAATTACAAAAAAACTTTTAAGCACACCTCAAAAAAATTTAATCAATAACACGGAGCGGAGCGAGTCGCAAATTATTTGAGACTTTTTGATGTTTGTTAAAAATGTAAGCAAACTTTTTTTTTGTTACTTTATCGAGTGGTTACAATAAAGTTAGTAGGTGTATAAGAAATAAATAACAGCGAGCGGAGTGGGCCCTGAAAATTTCGGAGTTTGTGGCGGCCTCAGCAGAAAAAAATGTTGAGCAACTAATATAAATTCCGAAAATAAATTTTCCAAAATAAATATCAACCAGTGTAGTAATCCGCCGCCTTACAACAAACTGGTATCTATCGGTAAAATGAAGATCAAAGCTGTTCTACAGCTGGTACATATAAAACAAAAAAAATTGTATTAAGTATTTATGTGTATTTATATTGAAAAACAAAACTAATGTAAAGACGAGACTTTAAACTGTCAGGGGTGTTAGTGTTACCAATCGATACAGGTGACTGTACCTACCTACGTAAGGTCGTCAGAGAATATAAATAATAATGCTAACAGGTTGGTTACGTGTGGTCTAGCTAGATATCGCTTTTCAAGGTTCTTATAACAAGTTCGTGAAGCAGGCTGGTAGTTCAGCCATTCTGGGCTGAATTTATTTTATGATAATACTTTTCCGTGTGCATAGTTATAATAGTTATGGACCCCCTAGATAATATTCATTATCTAGGGGCGCTCATTAGGGGAGGCCTATGTCCAGCAGTAGACTGATATACGTTGATGATGATGATGATGATGGTGAGATAATAAAAAGGTCAAAAAACTCTTATGATTTTTGGAAAAACGGGTGAATCCGAATGGCACCGCTAGTCACTTCCTAGTAGTAGTATCTTTTTTCTTAAAAAATCAAGTATAATAGTGGTAAAAGCTCTAAGGAGTATATAGCTTTTACTAGCTTAAACCACTATTATCTTAGAGCATTAAACCAGAAACTATTTATTATACTTGCTATTTGGTACCTACGTATTTGCACGATTGTGAAGTTCCCTAATTGTTGACAGGTGAGTGAATGAAGTCTGAATGACAGAATGAAGTGTTTTATAGATTGACAGATAGAGATGTGAATCTGTCTATTCTAAAAATTGGGGACTTACAAAAGTTTCGATTTTTATCGAGCCAACATAGTATGTGACGAAGATTATTCTAAATCATGAGAAAGTATTGAAAATAGTATAAAAATTATAGTTTACCACGCTAACTCAATCTGTCTTACTTTTTATCACGTAAAATTAGCGCGTGCAATGCCGCGGGCAGAAGCAAGTATAGCAAATAAAACAACAATAATAATAATCTAGTTACTACTGTTGTAGTAACTAGATTATTTATGATTGTGGTTTTTTATTTCGGATATGCGATAGTTTCGGTTACGGTTACGGAGCTCCATAACATCCCTGCATAGGATTACAAATAGTATCGTAGAAGCAACTTAAAATTAGTATTTTTTCTTTTCTTCCTTCAAAACTTCACAAAAACCATGTTTACTAATCAACATACACTAACTCAAAATAGCGACTTCCAGAAAAAAATCTCTCGATCAAACAGTTTCATAGGTGAATTTCACCTGTGAATTTTTGAGACAAACACTAATTTGTCTGATTACCAATATACGGTGTGATCATCAATAATCGTTAGGATGAAAGAAAATTTCATTGATTTGTAATATTTTTTTTTGACCTTTGTTTCCTATTCATTTAATTAATTTATTTTGTATTTGTAATTTAGAAATAGAAATTGTAATATTGAGTAGTAATGTAAAAATTAATGTTTGCATGCCTATGTTAGGTACAATATAACTGGACATATATAGATTTATGACCTACATTGTTACATAATATTCTGGCAAATAAACATCTTTAATCTTTTAAAAATCCATTAGTCACGTACGTACGAGTACGTACGTCACAAACGACCCGGTTAAACTTACACTTTTAAAATATTCGTTTGTATGTATTAGATATGTAAATTACTTTTTATTTGTTTCAGAATTTTTGAATCTTCTGAAGAGACTCTCTACCAACTACGGAGATATTTTTCTAGTATATTTATTGACATCACCTTATGTGGTGTTAAGCCATCCAAAATTCATTGAGGTAGGTACCTACGGTCTACATTTAAGTAAATACTAGCCCGCGGCTTCACACGTGCTTTTACGGGATAAAATGTGTAATTCTTTCTGGGATACCATCTACCTCCCTGCCAAATTTCATTGAGATCTGTTCAGCCGTTTAAACGAGAGGTAACAGACAGACAGAGTGACTTTCTAATTTATAATATTATATGAATTATGTATATTTTTATACTGAAACTTGCAAATGAACTCGCATAAATTAACCTTAAATATTCTCTGTAAAATATACAGAGAATACTTTTATATTATATTTTTTTTTCTTGTGTTTTTTTTTTCTATTCACACTCGTTTAATTTTTTTTAACTCCGTTGGGTTGCTGTAAGAAAACTCTTTTAGGGTTAAGCTCGCCTTTGCACATGTCCATTATTTATTTGTTAACTTATAAATATGATTTAACTTGTGTGTGCAATAAAGAATTTAGGAATTTAAGAACTTGATTACTTCTTGTTTTTCCAGCCGATAGTAACAAGTTCAGAGAGCATAACCAAAGGAAAATCGTACAACTTTTTGAGAATCTGGCTGGGTCAGGGCCTACTCACTTCGACAGGTAAATATTGAAGCTGATCACGTGAACAATAAATCGGGTCTGAAAGATGTTACCATCATCAACCTATAACAGTCCACTGCTGGACATGCTGGCAGGCCCTCCGCTGATGAGCACAGCATCTTGTCTTCAGCTTGCCGCATCCAGCATCTGCCTGCAGTCTTTTGTTATCACATGTTTCGCTTTGACAGCGGGTTAGAAGGTCTAAGGTTTCGCTAAATGAGCGAGGGGAGAGTAGGGAATTTTATGCCAGCTGAATAAATTAAAAAAGAATAAAAATCTTGGAACGTAACTATAGCGTTTCTATATTTTAACACTAGCTTGTTTTTAGTTTTTTCTGCGATTTCAGCTCAATCTGTTCAGTAGTTTAACGTGAAGATGTAACAAATATCTAAACTATCGTAATTATAATATACTAATTATTAGTTTGACTAGTGAAAATTAAAAGTTAACTAAAACACAACAAAGCAAGGTTATACGATCCAACATAAAACCTATGTACCTACAAGAGAAATAATTACACGTCAGTACTACTGGTACAGTACTACTTGAAAGGAGATCGAAATATTTTGATTATTTTGAAAAAACTAAAAACCGACTTCAAATTGCATTTACACTGTTTTTTAAGTTTTCGGAAATAATTTTTTTATAAGACCATAGGGACCATAATTATTTTGCTATTGTCAAAATAATTATCAAAATTGGTCCACAATCGACGGAGTGATCGACGAACATATATAAATAAACCACCAAGTGCGAGTCGACTCGCGCACGAAGGGCTCCGTACCGTAAAAATCAGGCAACTTTTTCAAAGAACATCAAATTTTTACTTGTTCGGAGACCCCTTCAAATTTACGACTTTATTTTATTTTTAGTATTTGTAATTATTACAGTTGAAGTGTTACTTAATTATAGAAAGTTTCATCTGTTTACCTATCGTAGTTCAAGAGTACAACCTTGACAAATTAAAAGCAAAAGTAGCCAAAAATATCACGTTTGTTGTATGGAAGCAACTACTTATACTATTTACCCCTTTAAATTTGATATTCATTTTATTTTTATTGTTTGTTGTTATAGCGGCAAGAGAAACACATTATCTGAAAATTTCAACTGTCTAACTCTTACGATTCATGAGATATAGCCACGTGGCAGACGGACGGACGGACGGACGGCGGAGGCTTAGTAATAGGGTTCCGTTTTCACCCTTCGGGTACGGAACCCTACAAAACTTACACGCAGCCGAACATAGAACCTCCTACTTTTTTTGAAGTTAGGTAATGAGATACATACATCTTAATTTTTCAGGAGAAAGATGGCGGACTCATCGCAAACTCCTCACTCCTGCGTTCCATTTCAACATCCTACAAAACTTCTTCCCGGTATTCTGCAAGAACGGAAGCATACTGACAGAGAAGTTGGAAGCCCTGGCTGATGGGAGGGCAGTCAATCTGTTCCCTATCATTGCTCTAGCAGCCCTTGATAATGTTACAGGTAGATGGTCGCTTTAGGTCTTCACATCAGCTCATTTTTTATTATGTCACATATAATTTGACGACCGATGTGGCGCGGCGGGTGAAGGTCCGCCTGCGACGCAGAAGGTTGCGGGTTCGATTCCCGCCTTGGGACAAATGTTTGTACGATCTGCAAATATTTGTTCCGGGTGCTCTGGGTATTTTCTATATATAATAAAAAATATCTATCTATGTTATATATTGTATTAAGTTTATCAGTCATCTAGTACCCATAACACAAGCTCTGCTTACTTTGGGGCTAGATGATGCTGTGTGGATTGTCCAGCATTATTTATTTATTTATTTATTTATAATTAGAAATGAATTTTGAAAAAATATCTGGACGTTACGTCTTTGATATTTATCGCAAGCTATTCTTTAATACCTGTGGTATTAAAGAATAGCTTGCGATAAATTTCCTATAAACTATGAAGGCTCGTCGTGTCCAGGACAATACCACTGTAAAAGTTTTGTTTTGTTACTTGAAAAAAATGCAGAATTGCTCTTGGTGGCCACTGGCCACCAAGTGCAACTTTGATTTTCAGTCTAAACTCTACAAAAAACAAGATCCGTCAAGTGCGAGTGTAACTCGCGCGTCGTGGGTTTCGAACGTTTTGTCAATTATACAAATAAGTGCTATTGGTACCGGTTAGAGAGTTTTACTACTACTATTTAATGAATACTTAAAAATAGTAGGTACCTACCTATATTTCAGATGATCGCTAACTTAAGAGATTATTTTTTCAAAATATTTCAAAAAGTATGTAACCTACAGAAATTTAAAAACTGTTTCGAGATGTACAAACCGATACCATTCATTTGATAACCCACTCAGTGAGGTAGCTCCCCCTTTTAAAATTACTCCCCCTTTTTGTAAATTTTTCAATAGGTGTTCTATTTACAGACTTTTCTATATTTTTCCTGTAAAATATAGATCCATACCTACAAACGCTACATAAATTTCAGATGGATCGCTCTGCAAACTTGGGGCGGGGAATATTTTTTCCGTAGTCAGTTAAATTTACTAAATTCTTTAGGCAGGTGCGCTGTTGTTTCAATTCAAGATCAACTCTTTATATTATCTACGTACACAGTTGTCATAATTATGTTTTCAGAGGCTGTCATGGGTGTTTCGGCCGACGCCCAGAAAAAATCGGATTCAGAATACGTAAAATCAATTGAAACGTAAGTTTTTATTAAGTATGTAGGCACTTACATTAATGTAATGTACCCTTATCAGTATAACATCATCTATCATACATAATACATAGTCATCATAACACAAACCTTGCTTAGTTTGGGGATGGTAGATGATGCTGTGTGGATTGGCCAGCATGATTTTTTTATTTATTTACTAAAATATGAATAATAATTTCTATTCTATCAATTAATAATTATTTATTTGAAATTATTATTTTTATAATAATATTTTATTTATAAACAAATAGCTGCGCCCCGCGGCGTTACCCCGGTGAATTTGATTGGGTTGTTTTACGTTTTCCGGGCAAATAAAGGGAAATAATAAAAAAACTTATAAAGTTTTTCTTGTTATTAGAACCATCCTATAACTTCAAGAAATATAAGAAGAAATTTGCTGCTTTTCTTAAATATTTCTTGCTTGCCGTTCTTGAGTTTTGCGCTTTGCAACATATTCAGCGATACGAAACGATGGTCTCGCTCTGTGTGCCCTTTTTTCCATCTTGAATGTCTGAATGAAATGAACTTGAAATTTAAAAATATAATACATTTCGTGGGTTTGAAAGTTTCAGTAAGATAGAAATTGTGGTGTTGAAACTTTAAAAGATACCTACAAGACCAAGTGGGTTATCAAATGAGAGGTATCGGTTTGTACATATTAAAACAGTTTTTGAAATTTCTGTTTGATTGAACAAAATTACTTATGCTAAGCACCGAAGTCTGCATAGCGATTCATCTGAAATGTAGGAATCTGAAATGTACGAGTATTCATTAGATGATTAGAGCATTAACAGCGAAGTGTCTAACTGGTACCTTTAGAACATCTATATGAGAATATATCTATATCTAAATAAAAGAAAGTCGTGTTAGTTACACTATTTATAACTCAAGAACGGCTAAACGGATCTCGGTGAAATTTGGCAGCGAGGTAGATGGTATCCCAGGGCCTTTAGTGGGTTAATAGGCTACCTTTTATTTCGGAAAAAAGCGTGCGAAGCCGCGGGCTGCAGCTAGTATTTATATAATTGACAAACGTTCGAAACCATCGGCGCGCGAGTTACGTTCGCACTTGACGGATCTTGTTTATAGATAGATCAATACTTTCGAAGCGTTGGTTACGTACAGTTAAAATTACCATTTTATTAATTGCCATAAATAAATGTGTCATCTTTCAGCCTCACCAAGATTATATCTCTGAGGATGCAAGTGCCTATAATTAGTGACGATGCGATTTTTAACCTTCTTCCTTACAAGAGAGCTCAGGACAAGGCGCTGCATTGTTTGCACTCACACACCAGAAAAGTTATTGAGGCAAGAAAGCAGGATCTCAATCAAATGGATATAAAAAATCTTCGAGGTTCAGACGATATTGGTAAGAAAGGTTTCAAACAAATTTCTCATATACAATGAGCAAACTCGGTTCTAGAATCATAAATGTTTTATGTAAACGAAGGGGTTACAAAAGCAAACAATATAATATGAAATATTTTTTGACACTGGTAGATGCGAATCTGACTTACTAGGGTTTTCACTTGGCTGTAAAAGCTAGACGCCTAAGAAACCCAGTGAACACTCGGGTTTTTATGCTGCTTTGGTTATAAGCATCAATACATTATCTAGCATCCAATCTTAGAATATTAATTTATTATAAAAGGTAATTATTATCGGTAGATTTCAGAACTTAAAGATTAGGATGCTATGTATAGGTACATCATCGGTACCTTTTGATTTTGATTTTACCTATATCGGTTGCATTGATTTCCACATAACTTTCTACTATTCCAGAACGACCATATTTAGGTACTTATAAAGAAAAAAAAAATAGCTTTAATTTATAATTTATCGCCACGGTTAATTGATTGAATTTTATTTTATTGACATTGTTGAATTACTTCCTAAAAAAAAAACAAAATTAAATACAAATAATCACCCAGCATGCGTAAAAACTCATTCCAGAACGATTATCTTAACGCACCTTTCCTCGTTCTACAGTCACCTCTCTTTACTGGCAGCCAAATGGTATTCAGCGTGGGCTGGTGTACACCAGTGTTTACCCGCTGCTTTACATCTATACACTATAGTTTGAAGATTGTATTTTTATCCATGAGATTTTAGCCTCGCATGGGGAATAATCATGGGAAGTAATTTTATTGGTATTTATTTTAAATATTCGTTCAGCTGGAAAAATCAGCTAGAAAATTATTAATACAGCATAATATGTTTTGGTCGGCTGTAAAATAAGAACCATCAGCAATACTTGTTCGGCATAATCACTGCTGTACTTTTGAGTAAAATAATGTTTGCAGGTTTGAAAAATAAATACGCATTCTTGGATCTTTTGCTTTTAACCGAAGTCGACGGCAAAAAAATTGACGAAGAGAGTATAAGGGAAGAAGTGGACACTTTTATGTTTGAGGTAAGTTGTTTTTGTATACTTATGTACACTAATAATTTAAATAAGTTACCTTTTATGGGTATATATTTTGTCCTGTTTAGAACTACTATTAACTGGCTCGTATTGACTGGTGAGTGTGGTGGTGTACCTAAGTTACGAGGGACTAATCATATCGAAACAAGCTTCAGTTTCTTCATATTTAAAATTAATATGTTACATATTATGGTAACTCTCTTGAAAGCGTTTATTTTTTTTATTATCTTTAGGTGGCTTTTGTTTTACTACGGCCATCATAGGCCTATTGTGATCGCCAATCGAATGTTCAAGTCTGAAGCTGCGGCGTTCATAGTTCGCCACTACCCCTTGCAGCTGCTAGTAAATGTAGGATTTTCTTCGGGGTGATGGCTCGTAGCTCTTCTGGGCTGTGCAGGTACTTGCCCAGATGGATGCTACGTTTTTGCATCAGTGCTCCGCACTCTCCTAGCAGGTGGAGAGGCGTTTCCTCCGCCTCTTCGCAGAATCTGCGGGATTGTGTGTCGCTTAGAACCAGTTTGAACATGTGCTTGTTAAGGCGTCAGTGTCCAGTTAGGGCTCTTGTCATGATGCGAAGGTTGCTTCTGCTTAGCATTAGGATTCGGTTTGTGTACCCTTTATCGAAGGCTTTTATTAATAATTTTGAGTGACTCATGCCTAAGGAATTCTTCCAGAACTTGGAAGCTTCCTCGAAGGACGAATCCAAGAGGGTTCTGTTAGCCAGGCTATTAGGTATGCCACAGAACGGCTCGGGGCGCAGCTGAAAGCGCTCTTAGTAAATACTAAGAGCGCTTCCACACTGGTGATATGCAAGCGAGTCCAATGCGCAGTGAGTTTGCCGCGAGTTAACAGCGAGCGCGCGGCGAACAAGCCGCGAAGGCGCCGCGGATGCGCAGCGACCTCGTTGCGATTAGTAAGGAAGCATGGGAAGAGGTTTGTCGCTTCGAGCCCGTGGTGTCGTCGGCGCGCTCGTTGCGAACTCGTGGCGTGCTCGTTGCGCACTAGCAGCAAGCTCGCTGTGCAATCGCCTCGCTTTGAACTCGCTCGCAAATCGCCAGTGTGATAAGGCCCTAAGTTATTTCTCAGTTAGATAAATGGTAGGTACCTACTTAACCAGTTAGAGTTAGTTCGGTTACTTTTTTTACATAATTTTGCATAGTATTAAAGTTGAGTGTCAAAGCATACTCAGAATAACAATGTTAATCAAAGACCAACAAAAAAGTTGGCGCTAAATCTCAGTCTTTTGCGTGTTAGGTTTAGGTATAGTATTATTAAATCTGTGGATTTATCTATTATCTAAATCGTTATGAAGGTTAAAAAGTTAACGATAATGGGTTTTACAATTAGTTGAGTAGTAGGTAGGTACACATTATCTTAAACTATGGTAGGGACAGTAAGTTTTTAGTTTTTTATTGTGTATATAGGCACAATAGCGTTAAATATTAGTTTTGTTAGCCGAAGTCAAGATTTTTCATTGAAAAACCTTGGCTCCTGAAATTCAACTTAGGATATTTTGGAGCCATAGATAGGTTACTTACGTAAGTTACTTACC
The DNA here is from genome assembly GCA_963662085.1 of Eupithecia inturbata. NCBI lineage: Eukaryota > Metazoa > Arthropoda > Insecta > Lepidoptera > Geometridae > Eupithecia > Eupithecia inturbata. Next base: position 6,914,219 of record OY759179.1, on the reverse strand, counting down.
TATCTGTAGATAGGTAAGTAATCTACATTTTTCTTGTGTCAGAAATAGGTATCTTATTTGCTAGGAATTTAAGCGAAGGTCCAGAAACACAGTCGACGCAGTGCAGAATGTCATTTCGTAATAAAATGTTCGAGCGATTTCATAACGCCTTGGCGAGGAGCCAGAGGCCGGTCCACATTCCAACACAGCTCAGTGATTCAGCTTGATGACTAGATTGTAGCCGATAAGGTCCAATGAGGCTCTATAGATGCATGTTCTCGTACATTTAGGTAGTTTATTATAATTTATACCTAATGCATGTACGTAGGTAAACTGCAGTAATCGTACGTTTTGCAATACACATGGCAAGCATTAATGGTTAGACATATGCCTGTTCAAACTTGGCCTGCGGGCGAGTTGTCCCTTTTCTGAAAAGTTATCCACTAAATAAACTTTTCAGAAAAGGGGCAACTCGCTTGGATCAAAAATAGGGTAAGCGTAATCTCGCACGCTTAAAACTGACCTGCGGGCTACTTCGTTCCAAAGAATCGTTTTGAATTTTCTGGAACCTAATTATGAGTAGACAACGTTGAAGAATTAACACTTTCAAGAAAAGTGAAAATGAATTACGACTTTTACTTTTTTTAGGGTCACGACACAACGACTTCCGGTATAGTTTTCACTCTGTTTTGCATTTCTAAATACCCGGATATCCAAGATAAAATTTACGAGGAACAAAGGAATATTTTTGAAGATGACATCGAGAGGCATCCTTCCTTTGCGTAAGTGTTTGCCAGTACAAAGAGGGTAAATTGGGACGCAAAGAATTTCCTTACCTTAGTTTATTTTTAGAGTATCTGAATGTCGAAGGTCAATAAATAAAAGCTCTACATTCATAATTTTAGAGAGTATTTGTCTCTATATTTATCTTTTTTCTCTCTTTATTTATCTCTTTTATTTATTTATTTATTTTTTTATCTCTCTGTATATTTCTATCGAGTATGTACCTATATTGTTATATTAGAGGCAGGTCCTACCTACCGGGTGGACCTACCTTTTGAGTCACGAAGCGTGGGTTGTGTTTCGAGTGTTTCAATGTGGATGGTGGATGGACACTCTTCATTACTTCCAAGCGTCAAAATGGCTACAGCGATATTAATAAATTAGACATCAAAATACTCGTCCTATATAGTTTTTTGCATTTAGTAGGCCACCGCCCTCTCATTTGACGAAAAAAAGTGAAAAAGCGAGGACCGCGTAGAGTTTTTTATATATACTTGCTTAGTTTTCAACTAATCACTTGCCTTCGAGTTAAAACTCACTTGTAAGAATAACTTTGCATTTATGATAAGATCCATGCATAATACCTAATTACAATAAATATTTTTCAGTGAACTAAATCAAATGAAATATCTGGAGCTAGTCATCAAAGAGTCTTTGCGATTGTACCCTTCCGTGCCGCTGATTGAGCGCCTTATAACAAAAGAGACAGAGCTGCACGGCATGACCCTACTACCAGGCACCTCAGTTACCATCAACATCTTCCAAATGCAGCGGCATCCTGACCTGTTCTCTGAACCCCTGGAGTTCAGGCCAGAGAGGTTTGATACCAGGGAGGGTGGGGAGGTCAAGAACCCCTTTAGTTATCTAGCGTTCAGTGCGGGACAGAGAAACTGTATTGGTAAGTGAATGGAGTTGTAAAAGTTAAACTAAGTCAAAAATAAAAAAAAAAACGATCCGAAAGAAATCTCCGAAAGATGAAATAAACTTTTGTCAAATCTAATACAATAGATGTTGAAACTTTAAAAACTACGACTTAGACCTTATTTAGATGATACTAGTCAGTAATAGAGGATCATGTGGAGTAAAATCTACATTGTAGAGGGTTCTACGACGTAGACCCCGTTACTTTAACCTAACCAGCAGGCTTTGAGAAATAAGATCGAGAGGCGTCTACGTCGCAGTATTGAAGGATAACGTAGATGGTTCTACGACTTAAACTTCTAGGTTAGTGAATCTAAATATCTAACGGTAACCAGCAATTAAAGCTAACGTTAATGAACCCAACCAGCAACGAGAAAAAACGTACCTAGTGGGGTTTACGACATAGAACCTTCTTCGTTAACCCCTCTTACAAATGATTTCTTTAAGGAACAATCTGCATAAAATGTGATGACAGATGATGATAATGGATCCTTACATTAAGTTTAGTTAACTTTGGCGAAACATTCAAACTAGTTATAGCCAGGTGGAAACCTGGCCGGAGAACTAGTTGACCTGCGAAAGGCTGCAGGTAGGCATCACATGTCTTACAATGGACTAGTATACGCTGATGTTGATAATGATGTTCAAACTAAACCCCTTTTCACCATATTCGCCTTATCTATATAAATCTCACCATTGCAGGTCAAAAGTTCGCGATGATGGAAATGAAAGTAACTCTGTCAGAAATCATCAGAAAGTTCACTCTCCTGCATGCTGGCATCGAGCCCCAGCTCTGCGCTGACCTCATAATAAGATCCAAGAACGGTGTGCACGTAAAATTTCAACCTAGAAAATAATTAGTAGTTTATAATTCGCCGATACTAAAACGGTTCGTTGTATTTTAGCGATGATTTGTTGAATTTTGAGGTAACTTCGGGATCGACCCCGTTATTAGAACAAAGTTACTAATAAAAATAATGCTGGATATCCACACCACTAGTCCAAACTAAGCAGTCTTTAAATAGCCTTCGATAATTGCAATTGTATGGCAAAGGCCATTGAAATGGCTTACAAATGTCAATTATAGGATGGGTGGTTTTTGCGTAATCAGAGCAGAGCTTGTGTAATGGGTACTATAGTCATAACTGATTTACTTTATACATTACAGTTACTCTTTATTTAGGCATGGCTCTCTTGTCGTAAAGAAACTTGTGTAGACAACTATTAAAATGTTCTGCGGTGTCGGTCTAGTAAATTAATACAATTCAGTGAAGCACCTCGCCGTTTCAAATAGTGTAACTTTGGTTATCAAATTTGGGAAAATCAGCAAAGGGTCAGGCTGTATCTGTCAACACTGTTTGCCAAAATAGTTATGTAAGTATCTCATTTCACCGTATGAAACTGTACCCAAAAGTTTGTAGTTCTGTGAATATTTTAATACCCTCTCTCTGCAATGGATTACAGTAAGCGCTCGGTTGTGTGGCATGTGATGTTTCAAAGTCCTCTCAATCTGGTTAGTAGTGGGGGAGGCCTATGTTAAGGGGCGAACCTAACGGTTTGATTGTCAAACTAGGCCTAGATCTCAGTACCCACGGGATCTCCCTGGTAAAAAAGTCGAATTACGTAAAATTTAAAATTTTACTTTGGTTCCTTCAATGTGAAAAGAAGATTGAGAAAATAAATTAGATACGATAAAAAAAAAAACACATTATAGTGCACTGTTTCGTAATTTGGACGAGATCTCTCGTCCAAATTATGTGGAACCCTGCGGTCTATAGAAATTACTTATGTTTGATTCGTAGGATAATACTAATTATTTGGTTTCTTGAACTAGTTTCTTCACAAGTTGTGTAGTTTTCTTGTAAATAAGCAAAAAAATGATTATAGGGCTTACGCCGCGCCGTTCCTAAAACGTATGCTCTGTCCCACTCCGATGAACGCGAAAACCTATGCCTATCCTTTTCACAAAATGGCGCTCATGGCGCCCTCTGGGGTGATGATTAATGTGGTTAGAGGTATGTTAAATTTCTAGAAGTTAATATTCAGGTGTTTCTACTTACTTATTATGTACAGATTTATATTTTATCTACTAGACCACGGTTTTACGTGGGAATGCGAAGATTATTTATTACATCAGAATTTAATTAATAATTTTTTTATGTTAAAATAGTTGCGAATGTTTTAATTAATGAAATATGAATATATTAAACAATATTTAATAATGTTATCAGCTACTTCTAACAAAAAATTTGATGTATTAGATAGATAGATAGAAAACACTTTATTATACCACGCAAAGAATGAAAACAATACAGACAGAAATGCTTAGAATAGAGGAAGTAATGAGAGAACAATATAGACGGTGGCACTTGAATAAATTTTATATTTATTTAAGAAAAAGAAACAAATTTTATTTTATATTATTATTTCACAAAATCCACAGCTCTCTTATGTAAAAGTAACTTGAAAAAATCTACAAATATCACCTATAACAGCCAATAACAGAATGTAAATTTTATAAATTTTTAATAATTTAAGACGACCAAAATTGGCGGTCGGTAAATAGGTTTGTAGATAGGTACCATAATGGTTTCTCCATCTCCACAGCCTATATTGGTCCACTGCTGGACCCAGGCCTCCCTTGTTGGCTTTTATCTCACGGGGGGCCCATAATCCCCACGCTGGGCATGCGGGTTGGGATCGCAGTTTGGTGGTAGAATTGCTCTGCAGAAGGCGCTGCTGCCCACCCCCAGTGGATATCCCTTAGTCGCCTCTTACGACTGCGGGATGAGTTGGGGTGATGCAAATTCTAAGCCGGCACCACACAGCAAAAACAGCAGCACAGCATAATGGTATCAATATGTGTCATGTGTAACCCTGCGGCGCTTGTAGACCTACATAAGATACTCGTACGTGTTCTTCGAAAAGATATTCGGACAATCCATACTAATATTATATATTGGAAAGTAACTCTGTCTGTCTGTTACCTTTTCACGCCTAAACGGCTGAACGGATGTCAATAAAATTTGGCAGGGAGGTAAATGGTAACCTGGGGACGGACATAGGCTGCTTAAAAAGCACGTGCAAAGTCGCAAACAGCAGCTAGTAATATAATAAATATGTGATCAAAAGTTACATCAATATACTTTGTGGTAGCCGAGAACTGCGTCCATATTATACGGAGAGAAGGCTCGACGCTGCAGTAAATTAAATTTTATATTTCTGAATAATGTTAAAATACGCCACACATGGCAACCCTACAATTTAGGGGTTTACTAACTTTGAAACGAATATTCCAAAATAATTCAACAACGATATTTTTTTAACGCCGCCTAAATATCTAAAGTCAGAGGACAAAATAGAAATACTAACCTACCTTCTTCGTAGATCTTCTTCGTTTTGGAATCGAAATAATTTAGATTCTTTGTACGTTATATGAAATTACATGAAAACACAATGATAAATTCATTGTGTTGTTATTATTCCTTACTAATTTCTGCCCACGGTTTCGCACGCGTTGTTTCTATGGAGAGGTTTGTTAGTTATCAAAAAATGAATCATTTGCGGCTTGAACAGTTAACTGAATATTAATCTGTGATAGCAGGTGAACAACCGTCTTCATTATATTGCACTAATTTGAACAACATCACAAACAAGGTGTCACGTTATTGGTGTACTAAGCAGAAAGGGGTGGTCCCACGAACATTTTTTGTTCTAGCACTTTCCGGGTTCCAAGGTTTTTTTACTGAAAAATGACCTCCAAAGCTACATCCCAACTAGCGCATTTCTATGTCAGTGACAACCTTACGTCCAATCTCTATCGCCTCGCGTATCTTGCGGGGCACAAATAATTTTTCCCTAGACAAGACACGGGCTTTGTCGAAACGTACGTTATGCGATGGTTCTTCTTCAATACAGTGTTCTACCACCGCCGAGCTATTGGTGTCAACATTCTTTACAGCGCGTATGTGCTCAGAGAGCCTGGTGGACATGTTAGTTTTTGTGTCACCAATGTAGCATTTGCCGCAGTCACATGAAATTTCCTTTATTCCACATGAGAGCAAAAACTGATTTAGCTCGCTGTTTTTGAGCAGCAAATTCACCGTTTTCGAGCGAGAGAGGTGAAAAGGTTATCTACTTATATCCCAAGAGAACTGATTCATGGGATAAAAAGCCTAAGTGTTTATCGTAAAAAGTGTTCAGATCCCGAGAAGATCCAAGACAGCCTTTTTATTACCTTCGACTATGAAGTTGGCAAATTACTCGAAAGTTATCCTTAACCAATACCATAAGCTGTACCCTATGTAATTTGCTAACGTCATAGTCTAAAGTAATAAAATGGCAGACTTGGCTCTTTTCGGGATCTTAACAATGTTTACGGTGGAAGTATTTCAAGACGAGACTCGGTATAATTTTACATTCATGTTTTTGTAAGATAAGTGTGACTCACGTGACTGCAGATAGGTATGTACCTGAACTGCCACAAAGGTAATTTGCCAGCAACAAGCAAAAATCTATGATTGGTCGGTACATGCCACCGAAAGCTTTTATGAATCCTTATCGTATTCACATAAAATCTGGTGAGAGTTTACAGCTGGACATAAAAACATAAGGGCTTCTTTACGGCAGCCATATCAAGCCATCGCTGCTTTTGTGCCTTTTGTTTGTGATTTGATAAGTTCAGGTTTACGGCCTGTCGTAAGATTAGGTGGTTTTATTTACTGAAGACCTTAGTGGCGTAGCGGGCGAAGTCCACCTGCGACGCAGGATGTAGTTTCCCGATACAATTAGTATCATCATCATAATTAAGGACCTTTGTGAAAATGTTTATGTACATTTTATAAACCCACCTGTGATATCATTTATAGGGCTAGAAAAAAATTAATCATCTGCGGCTTGGTTTGTCACTGAATATTAATCTGTGATAGCAGGTGAACAACCTCCTTCAGTATAATGCACTAATTTGAATAACACCACAAACAAGGTGTCACGTTATTGGTGTACTAAGCAGAAAGGGGGTGGTCCCACGATTTTTTTTTGTTCTAGCACTTTCCGGGTTCCAAGGTTTTTTTACTGAAAAATAACCTCCAAAGCTTCATCCCAACTAACGCATTTCTATGTCAGTGACAACCTTACTGTAGCTGTTCATCAGTAAGGTGCTTGACCTTTCGACCACTTTTCTTTAGCCAAAGCTGACAATTTTACGGTGGTTCCGTACATTTCTTCTGAGCTATTATTTTAACTTACAATGTTATGTTTAATATAGTTTATATTTAGGTTTGTTTCGTAGTAGGTACGTCTACGTAGGTACCTAATACAGATTATTTATCGATAAATTAATAAAGTTACGCGATAAATACCCGATAAATAATGTTCATTAGGTAGGTATGTTAGAAAATCGCGAAATTTTAAAAAGTGCTACGTACATGCCTAGTTTTATTTTAAGCATGAATGAATATATTATTTATTTGCACATGAAAAAGGATCCATAATTTTTTTTCGGCAAAGTGGCCGGCCTTCCTGCGTTTGCGTTAGTGATAGGGTTGTAATTTTTCTAAGCGTATGCGTAAAGATATTTTTTACTATTAAACGTATTTCTGAAAATCAACTATGCGGATCAGTTGGGTATAGGGTGCACAACAACCCAGTTTCGGGTTGGCACATGCATAACGTGACACCTTGTATACATTTTCAGTGATAATGTTGCAGGCGTCCATAGGCTGCGTTAAACGCTTTCCAACACGCCTTGGTAGGTTTAAAAAATAGCAAAATATCAAATGCTTCGTGGTGGTGGACCACATTTTCCACATTTATCGTTTCTACTTAATAATTATAAGAGTTAGTCGTTACTATGAATTTTGCATAGTTTACGAAAAATATTACGTTTCGTTCATTTAGTTTCTTGCAGCGCCCCAATCGGATACTGAGAGGAACTACTTTTCGTAGTATGACAGCTATCCAATAGTTTTATACGAACTCGTTTAGGTACAGTGCATTCACAGTTATTTTACCTCTGACAGATGTTTTCTGAGTGTTGGTATAACTGTCGAGTCGTCTTGCAAAGCTTACAGGTATGTAAAAAAGGGTTACCCGTTTTAAACATTTTACCCAATTAAACTGGAAACTAGAATGTTGATCTGTTGTTTATTATTGATTGATATAATATTATTGGTACTTACATATTATGTTAATCGAATATTGGTACAACTGTACTGATTTTGTATGGAGATAAATATTTTATTAAAATAATTACTTCCAAAATACCTGATTAAATATTTAAGAAATATCGTATTATGTGTACCATTATCACACAAAGTGTAATACTAAATCGGCATAGTTAGGTAATATTAGCAATACTGTTTTTACATTTCGTTTAAGGGAGTCATAGAAGTTATATATGGCAATATAACGCTCAGATTGCCAACCTAACAGCTAGAGGTAAAATAACTGTGAATGCACTATAGGTACTTATAAGTAGCCTTCGAAAACTCATACGTACCGATAAAATAGTCAGAAGTTTTACTATAAAAACTATCATAGTTTCACGAATTCATCACGGATGTCAGCAGGTTAATAACTACTAACCTTATTTGTGTTGGAAGGACACCAACGTTTCATACCTTAAGGTTCGTAGTTAACCTGCTTATATCCGTAATGAATAGCCAGAAGTGTCATTTTTCTAGTGACCTGCGTGATTGTAATTACTTAAAGAATGTGATTGAGTATGACGACATCTCTTATCAATCAAGGTCAATGTATACGCTTATACAACAGTTGAAAAAATTATCAATAAATAAATTCAAACAATTTGTCCACTATGTTTGTAAACAGGCTTACTACAAAATATGTATCAGATTATCTAGCTTGGGACGAGTTTTGCTCCAACTCGAAAACTAACAACCTATTAAGGTAAGTCAAGGTTTCTTGTTCTCTTCTTTACTTACCAAAGATTGAAATAAACAAAAAATCAAAGTGATCACTTTATTTCCTAGTTTTACTCAAGTATTGAATTTTGTGACGTGTCCAAGAGTCCTGTAAGGTCTAAAAGAAATAAAGCACTTTCATATTTGATGATATTTGGTGTTTTGCTCAGATCCGATTAGAACTGAGCAGGACAGCATGAGAGATGATGTCATTCTCAATGACATTCTGAAAAATAAATACCGAAAACAAAATAAAATTTGATGGTCAATTCACACAGCATCCCAAGCTAAGCTTGTGTACTATAAGATGACTGATAAACTTAATTAGATACCTAGATATTTTTATTATACTTAAAAAAATAGAACACCCGAACATTGTTATAATATTAATATTTGCAGATCGTACAAACATTTGTCCTAAGGCGGTAATCGAACCCGCAACCTTCTACGTCGCAGACAGACCTTCGCTCGCCGCGCCACATCGGTCGTCGTATTATACTGGACTTCTTTCCGGCCCTTATGGGGGGCACTGAGGGGGGCCTCGAGGCTTCATCTCATTACCCCCGCTTCAACTCGAGTGGTGACGACCCCTCTGTCTTTGGGTTGTGCAAAAATGCTCTTTGTTTGCAAATAAAAATAGTTTTTTTTCTATATTATGTTCTTTAAGTATGCAGGAAAATGTACACTATTTTTTTTTTTATGTATGTACATTAAATTATTAGGGCTGTACTTTCGGCTTAGAGATCTTTATTTACACTCAAAAGAACAAACACTTAACAAGGAGTAGGTAAGAAGTACCATACAGAACCCAGTCCTGAAACGTTTAACGAGATATAGAGGAATTGCTCATCAGCTCAGTTAGCAGCATGCCGGACCGACGACTGCTCTAACTTCACGCCGGATTTAATTTACGTCCAGTACGGTGTTAAGTGAGTTAATTAATTTGGACTGACCTTAATACCTTCCAAGTGGCTGATTTACCTGCAGTTTGGTACGTCGTTATACGCCGGGGCTGAAAATTATGCTCCAAGGTCAGGTCATTCAGTTTCAACTTTCTAGCTAAGTTACAAATCTGCCTTTTTACACTTAAGAAAACTCTTTTGGGTGAATGTTTGACACTTCTTCACACCAAAACAAATGTGCGGGCTGAAATTTTGCATAATGTGTTAGGGATAACACATACTTTTTAATCCCGTAAATCAGTTCCCATGGGATATAATTAAAAACCTTTTCACCACTCTCGCTCGAAAACGGTGACTTTGCTGCTCGAAACCCGTGAGCAAAATCAGGTTTTGGTCACATGTGGAATAAGGGGTTTGGTCCGAACTTTAACTTTCTTTTTAAACGAACTTTAATGTTCTACATAATAAGCCTTAATAACGAATTGAATACCATTTTCTTAACTTTTCAGCAATTTCAGCTGAACATCAGCAAATTAATAACTTCAACGGGTTTTAAGACGATGCAGTTTTATGGAAATGAGGGAAGATAACAATTATCCCGTCTGCTATTCTCGGATTAAATGAAGATTAATGGACTTCAATGAAAGTTGAGAGCCACCGTTAATGACCGTTCCCGTAAAACGCTACCAACACAGGTTGAGGTGGTTTACGAATTCATACGTGTTTTGTATGCGCATTTTCATTAATTTGGAAGCGTGTTTGAGACTTATTTTTCGGTTTTCCCCGGAGAGATTTAGCAAGTTTCACTTAAATTTTACACCGTGCAATGTTTTGTAGATACGCTTGAAATGAATGAAAACTGAGCGTGTATTGTTTTGTCAAATTCATGACAAAGAATTAATGTAAATTTTATGTCACGTGAAGAATTCTACAAGTTGTGAATAAGAATACTCCAAAATCAACAATCACTATCCACATAAAACATCAAAAGGTTTTCGTAGATAGAGGAAAGGAGGGTAATGTGGAATACTGCAGGTAATTTGAAATAGAAGGGTTTCACAGAAACTAGTAGTGCCATCTACATTCAATGGCCATCTTTCGATATGCTACACGGTTAGTCCGCCAAATTTACAAGATGGCGATCAGAGACCAAATTGTGAAGGAGTGTTTCTAGAAATTTTTGAGGTACGTATTTAACCCATACCCATCGCCACAATTTGTTATGTTTAGATGATTTAGCTTTATGTTTACTGTATAATAGACCATACATTTTGCATATTGACTTTGACTTCAGCGGTTTTTATGTGTATATAAATAAATGACACGAGGTTTTATCCAACCACGTCTTGTGGTTGGATAATTTGGAATACCTGATGTGATGGTAATTTGGAATAGTTTTGATAGTAAAACCAATGCTTAATGATTATAATAAGTGATTATTACTGATCAAAAACTGGTTTAAGTTTATTATTTGTAGAATAAATATCCTTTATATGCAAAAATAGTTTAGTCAGATCTCAAACTCACTTTCGACTAGACTGAAGGTAATTTGAAATACCAAAATGGTATTCCAAATTTCCCTCAGTCAAGTTACGGACGGATTTGAAAGAGTTGCTCTTTAGGATATGATTTGCATTCATAAGTCTTACATTTTCTTCTAAAACAATGGCGTAATAATATCTTACTTAACTACGTTAAGCATAGTGAATATAATTTGGAATATTCCAAAATACCTACACCACATGTCGAACACAGAATTTTACCATTTTGCGTTAAACCTACAATTTTACCTAGTAGTGATGTTTAATTGTTTTTGATAGCTTGCAGATTGATAGTTTATGAATTTTGCTTCAATTTATTGATTGTTTTATTAATTTAAACCCTACAGAAAAAAAGACACAAGCCTAAAACAAAATGGTAATCCAAATATGCTTCCTTTCATCTACTGTCTAATATTCTGACTAAAAGGATTCTGGTAGCAGGCATTTCAGCTCGAATATCACAAACAATATTGACTCCTAGCTTTTTATTTGTCGGCCTATTTCCACAGCGCTTCAATTTGCGACACATCGGTTACATTTTCAAGGGCACAATTTGGGGAATGTCCCGGTGAGCATTCGGCGATGAACGTTAGCGACGGAATGCTGTCAAATTCCATTCAAATTATCCTGAAATTGGCTTGCTTTCGACGGAACCATCGTGCTGAATTTGCTTTTACGCATCACCAAAAGGAGATTTGGTGAAATTAACAAAGAAAAAGCGCAATACGTTGAGACTACCTGCCAGTGTGCGTGTTTGGCATGGTAGGTATACAAAGATTTTTTTTTATAATGCTGGATAATTCACACAGCATCTAGACAAGCAAGCTTATCAGCTTGTGTTATGGGTAGACTAGATAACTGATATACTTAGACATTGAAAACACTCAGAACACCTGGAGTAAATGTCTGAAGATCATACAAACATCTGTTCCGAGGCGGGAATTGAACCTACAACCTCCTGCGCCGCAGGCAGAACTTCACCCGCTGCGCCACTGAGGTCGGTATAGTCTCATCTCGTATCAAAAAATTTTGGAGTAAGCAACTACTCCCATCAAGGGTCATAGTTCAAATGACGAAAAAAAAACCTACTCAAACGGTTGCATCATTGTATTTTGGACTCCAAAATACAATAGATTTTGATACAATGGATTACTATTGTTCTCAATCGTCGACCGATAGAGTTACAAAACTTTTAGACATGACACTTCTATATTTTATCCGAAGTGTTTTATGTAAAGAAAATAGGTTAAGAAAACAACTACAATGTGAGCATAAGACGATTTATTAAGTGTTTTTATCGCTTATCAGAACAATGAGAAAACTAACAAACTAATAATATCATCTATAGGATTGAGCTGTTGTAAATAGGCTTTAAAAAATCTCTCAGTCACTAGTAAATAGTTACGCTGGGTGGAATACAATATTTAGAACATTTTTGTTTATAAATTATATATATTAATCTCTATATTTTGCGTACTTAACCCGCTTACATTCATAATGAATATAATTATAAATCTTTGATAGGTATTTTTAATATTTGTTCACGTTATTTATTACAGTAACTCTGATATTAAGACGTAAAAATTAAAACAATCTAATCAACAACAAAATATAATCAACAATATTTGAAAAATTTTTAGTAAGATAAAAACGATAATCATTTATACTTATTAGAAAAAAAAAACAAATCACGGTTTGAGACAGATCCTGGTACTAACAATCTAGTCCAACAATAACTTACAAATATATTTTGTTATAATAATATAAATCAATAAACAAGGAATGTTTAGATTTTTGTCTGACAATATAACGTAAATTACTTTACCTGTATTAGAAAAACAATTACAAATCACGGTTTAAAAAAAAATAGTCATACACGAACGATTTATTCTCTAGGCATTATATTTATCTATTAATATTTGATAGGTACTTGGTTCAGTTGAGACTCTGCTTGCATTCTTCTATTTATTTTTCTATGTCAATAGTGGATGGGTTTATCTCACAATTTCGAGTATGAGTACTTTTCCTCATCACTCTATATTGCCACTATTCGTTTTCACTGTACTACTACACTCGCGGTTACTAAATATCCATCTTTTATTTCCCCCTTTGTTTTCGCATCTAAAGCGAAACATGTGGTTTTCGACAATAATATATGGCTTGTTTCGTACACTCGTTAACATATTAACTGTAGTGTTCATCGTGACTAACGCGAGCATAACAAGTCACCTACTCTTACTTGCTGGCCTTGCAAACAACTAACGAAGGGTTGCATCATAACATAAAACACCTTAATTTACAAACAAAATGCGACCCTCATCGACCGGTTTTTCCAGCCACTAGCACCGCCCTCAACCCGCCACCCGCGGTGAGCAATGCAGGTGGCGAGATTATTTGCACAGAAAGCAAATTGGTAAATTTCTAATAACAATGCAAACTGGAACTGTTGCTGTGTTTACTTCAAGGAATTATATTGTAAAACCTGATTTTCTTTATCAAATCTTTGCCCGTTTAGCAGCGTTCCTAGCTCTATGAGACTTATCTCATAAATTTATGCAACAGGACACGAGATGCAACCGTTTGAGTAGGTATTCTTTTCGTCATTTGAGATATTAAGATTGAGATGATAAGACACGAGATGGGAGTAACTTAGTTGCTTACTCCTAAATTTTTAGACACGAGATGAGACTACCAGAGGTCGTCTACTATACTACGCATGTTTAAGAACTGTAGGCTACTTCACGTAGTTTTCGTTTACTGTTACCGTAGCCACTATATGGTAACCGTAAGAATGTTTTTACTTTAGTGGTAACTAGGTACCTAAATCCTGTTGTTTATTATCATTTTAACGTCAACAAAACGACCTTATATAGAGACTTTGACCTCAGCTGAGTAAAATCATAATTACTTAAGTAATATTTGATAAGCGGTCCATGATCTCAGTTGTCCTCATACCTCCGATTAAAACACTCTTGATAGCGCGCAAAATATGGCGAATAAAAGTAAACTTTTACGTTATAAAATGGTTACGGTGTCGATTCTAGGGACCAAGTCGGAAAACGAAAATCTAAATTTCTGATTAAAACATGCTCCTATGTCACTTACATAAGATGTCATTTGTACGACAATGAATCAGAAACTTAGATTTTCGCTTCTCTACTCGTACCTACGTGTACGAGCCCTTTGTACAAAAATAATGTAAACTCATTTGACATAAAATTTTGTGGCATCTGAATTGGCTTCTTTGTGTACCTTTATTTTCTGGTGTCATAAGGTGGGTATGTTTCAGTTATGGGCGTGAAGAAACTTAGTGGAGCGATTGAGGTGAATTTTGACGAGGGAATAAAGATTCGTTTCGAAGATTGCTGGCTTCGAGATCACTGCAGGTTAGTTTTTGTCTTTGTAGGGTTTCGTGTTTGGGAACGAAGTCCTTATGGGCGAGACCATAAGGACTTCGTTCCCAAATCTTCTCTCTGTCGTTCTATATGTCGTTTTTCCCCTCTTGAAAATGGAATTTAATATAATAATACATTTCGTGCAGGCGTACGTTACTTAATTTAATAAAAAAATATATATATACGATAAATGACAATAAAAATTTTCAGTACAAATTGTGATGTCGAAATTTTAAAAGAGACATTTAAGTTAAGTGGGGTATCAAAATAAAAGGTTTGTAGGTTTCATACTTTTTGAAATATTTAGAAAAAAATCAGAATTTATTGATTTTATGTGATATGGGTCTTTTTGTGCCTGCATTAAACTGGTTTTATTTTTTATTTATTTATTGATGTTACACCTGACCTACATGAGAGCTGACGCCGAGGCAGGCCTAGGAGACGATGGCGAGACGATTACGTTACGACGCATTCCGGGTAGATTGGTGGGACCTGGCCAACGAAAGCGATTCTTTAAGAGTTTGGGGGAGACCTTTGCCCAGCAGTGGGATACCTTAGGTAAGAAAAAAAGGGTCAACGGTCACGTTTTTGATTTAGGTAACATTCCTGAACCACGTTTCAGATGCTCATCTTGTTACAACGCTGACACGTTTCAAAGAGCAAAGCACCTGCTAGCGATACCGGAATCGAATATAAAAGAGGCTTTGCTGAAGAATACAGAGCTTTTTATCAAATGTAAGTACCTACCTAGTGGAATACAGTATTCCTGGCTATTAAAATAATTTATTCATAATTATTACCTATACAGTAAAGTTTTAATGAGTCAAATCCCCATGTTGGCGGACGCTCGCCGAATCCTGGTGAACCACTGAGTTAGGCTTGTCACTGGATGTCAGTTACGATGGCCTGACACGTCCCGACGCGTTCCTGACATGCAGACAGTTGCGTGTTCGAATCCCGCTGCAGGATAAATGTTTAGATCATATTATCTAGTATATTTGATCCGGTTCTATGTGTTTTATTTGTATAGTTAATAAAAAGATATTGTTAAGTCTTATTGTACCTACATAACATGATGAAGAAGCCCTGTTTATCTTAGGGTTTGGTGATGTGTGTGAATTGTACCCCCTTGTTCGGGGGAGGCATGTCCAATGTCCACCAGTGAACGTATGTGTGCTGATGAGGATTAACTTATTTATCCAACGTTTCAGGGGATGACGACCATGAGACCACGTACACAGCTGAATTCTTAGTACAGTTTGAACACAAGAATTGGAAGGACAGCAGAAAGTTGAAACATATTCTATGGCGTGGTCCAAAAGTGGCCGACAAAATAGCACGAGTCAACGTCGACGAGTTTATGGATACGGAGCGAGGTCCTAAAGCTGTGTTCCGGTCTCTACTTGATTATGGGGTCGCCTTGATCGACGGGGTAATCAATTGTTTATTCAGTGGCCGCTGGTTAATGGCATGGCCAATGGAGATAAATGAGTATTGACCGCGGTTAATACGCAGTGTTGATTAAAAATATGTCTCACACAAACACCCCGATGTTTTATAGCTAAAATTGGATTTTGAATGCTGTCATTGTTTACTTAGTGAGTTTATACAGCCGTGAGCAAATTAAGTATATATTAGATAATATTGAATGTCCTTCGATATTGATTTGATACCTGCAAGTATTATATTTGGTGTAGTATTTGTATATTTGTAATTAATTGAGCCGGATTGTTTTTGTAAACAAAAAACTATTTTATCAGTATACTAACGTTTAACTAACACACTACTCTACATACATTTAAGTACCTACCTATTGTTAGCCCAGAAATAAGCAGATTTCGAGCCGTAACTTCGAGATGTCTATTCCCAGCAGTAGGTAAATATTATCTATATTGGATTATGTTGATGAAAATAAGCAGAACTGTGACCTTTAGCACATAATATTTAGGTACATAAACACCACTTCCCATTATGTCTGCCAATGATGATATACCCACATCCCAAGAGGGTTATGTTAACTATTCGAAAAAATTAGCATGGCAACATATGCAAATTTTTTCTTATAAAGTAGTTTATTTGACCAAGGCAATAGTAATACCAGTATGTAGGCAACTACATCTACTTGAGATTACCTATTACATGACAAATAAAACGTCTCAACGGTCTGTTTCTTTATGATTCCAGGTAGAGGCGACCGTGGAAGCCACCGAGAAGGTGTGCAAAGCGTTGGGTGGTGTCCAGCACACGTTATTCGGTGGCATGTGGAGGTTTACCACTGTCGCACAGCACGCAGACACCGCCTACACCAACTTACCGCTGGCGGTACACAATGATAATACCTACTTCACCGAGGCTGCTGGGTAAGACTGCGTTCGCATAGATTTTGTCGGTCGACATTTGTTGAAATTTATATCTGGTCATACTTCTTCTGAGGGGTGAGTCTAGCAAGGCGTGATCGAGACGTCGACGTCACGTCTCGACTGTTGGTAGTCCGGTAGCTATCGTTGACGTGTCCACGATAGCTGGCTGTCGAGCAGGGATGTAAAAATAGTTCTTATCTGGAGCGCAGCTCATATACAGACCTTTGGGCTCAAAGGCAAGATTATTATTTTTATTTGCTTATTAATTTGTAGAACAAAATGAGTTGCTCATAAATAAATAAGCAATTTTAGCGCCATGTTTTGGTAAGAAGATGGCGATAGAGTTGCTATTTAGCAAAACTATTATTTACGCCTTATTATATTATTTTAGGTGCCTACGTATTATTTATGACTTTATAACACTCCGACAAAACTGAGGTAAGTACCTACCTATAAATCGATTTATCATTAAACATTATTGGTCACAGGTAAGTAGTGCGGGTATTTATTTCTGTACCTTTGTAGTAGGGTTTTTCTTTCATGGGATTTTTTAAAAAATAAGTTTCTGTTAAGGTTTTTACTGTAAAAATAAAGATCCAAGCACTAACACCGTCTACTGTAATTTAGGTAGGCATGGATCATGTGGCCGGATACACCATTTAAGATTATGTTGTACCATATACGAATTATTTCATTGCTTATCAACAAACTTCAAAATAGGTAATTCTTAGAAAACTAGAAGCGTCATAATATTGAAAAAAATAATAAAGATAATAGATTATCTCAAATCTTTATTTCAAATCAAGCGTTACGTTATTTTTAATATGAAAAATGCAAAAATTTACAAAATATTGTTTTGTGATTTACCATAGAGCATTTTCAGACATTCCTTTAAACAGTTTTATACTATTTTAATGATAAATTATGTACATTTTAAGGGTTCCGTACACAAAGGGTGAAAACGAAACCCTATTACTAAGACTCCGCTGTCCGTCCGTCTGTCACAGGGCCGTAAGAGCTAGACAGTTGAAATTTTCTGATAAATCTAATCTTGACGCTTTAACAACAAAAAATAACAATAAATTAAATATCAAAATTAAAGGGACCGAAGAGCAAAAATCGCCAAAAAAACGGATCGTTTGTCAAAGCTGTATCTCTTGAACCACAATAGGTAGACACATTAAACTTTCAATAAATGAGTAACACTTCAACTGTAACAACAAATACTAAAAATATAATAAAGTTGAAAATTTAAAGAGGTCTCTGAACAAGTGAAAATTTGATGTTCTTTGAAAAAGCCAAGTCAAGTCGCACTTGGCGGTTTATTACGTTATTAACGTAAGCATCATTCGGACTCGCAATTTATGTCAAAATCTGTCATTTTCCTACGGATCTTTACATCTCTTTACGTAAGTAACGTAAAGCGATAGCCAGCGTAGTTCCACTTCCGCACGATAGACGCGCAGTACCAAATTGTATGGAAGAAGGAGACGTCACGATCACGTCTGGTTACCATCGTCAAATAGACTCACCCCTCTGAATGGTAGTCATCTAAATGTTTCGAGTTAAAGCCCATATTTGAAAAATTAATGTTACCTTCTGTCTCCATCATCAGACCAGCTCGGTACCATAACATTGCATTGTCACAGAACTTACATAGAGACCTATGCCCAATTAAAAAAAGAAAACAGCAGCTCAATCTGTTGAGGATAACTGAGTGCTTAGGCTGTGCGCATTATCTTTCGAATACTTTGTTATCGAGTCCTTCCAATGCATTTAGCGCCTTGCTGCGCCCCTACCGGATCGAGAGGAACTAGTTTTCGTAGTATATGACAACGATCCAATAGTTTCTTACGAACCCGATGATAGTTTTATAATGATTTTGAGTGATTTGTTGCACTTTGACATGCCAGCGGCAGTCACGTTCTCGGCATTGTTATTGAATAGAGATAAGGGTAAGTAGATATACTCGTAGCACTAACGATGGCGCTTGTTCCGACTGAACTAAGTCCAGAAACTCACTTATTCTCAGTACTGCACGAAAGGTCGTCATCGCCTCGGACACAAGTCAAATAATTTAATAATTATCTACTGTTTATGTTTTATTATTAACCTACCAATGGAGGTTACTACTAATCTGTGTGTTTAAATTTTCAATGAATGTTTGGCATGGTACTTACACCGAGTCAAAATTTTTCCCTTGCGATCTATGAACGTACCAAGTCTACCCCAAACACGTCAATTATAGAGGTAAAAAACGCTGTTGTTATTGGATAGTGTCACTCAATATTTCCCAAAATTTTAAGCCAAAAACTATGTGTGAGTTGACAAGCATATTAAAACCTTCAGTGCTTTCACGCATACGAGCGCATGTATACAAATAGGAAATTAAGACGTATTTATTGCGTTTTTTTGGCTACACCCCGTTTGTGTCTATCATTCTAAGCCTTTTTCTTTTAGATGTCAATGGTACTAAGCGTGATGGTCTAACATTCAGTTACAAGATTTGTCCCACACATACGAACATACAAACTAAAAATAGTTTCGAACTTCTGCGATTTGCTCCGATGATTATCAATTCAATTCAATTCATTTATTCATTTGTGATACACAGGTATTACAAGGATGTTCAGACATAAAATTAGAGCACTGTGATCTGCCATATGGCGTACAAATTTAACATAATTTAGCAATAGAGAAAAAGTGATATTAATAATATCGAAGCTTACAAAGGAAAAGTTTAAAGAATTGTAAAATAATACAAGTGTCATAAAATATTTTCCAACATTATTTATTTTGTTTTGTAACCCCTTTGTTTACAAAAACAAATTTTAGGATTCTCGACGCTACTGTTCGAAGTTCAGCTCTTTGGAGCATAACTTGAAATATTCATTCACTTAATTAAGTACCAGATGGATCCAAGTTCGCTCCAAGTCTTTCGTTTCTAGTTCAATTCAATTATTTTAAGAGAGTCTGATATCTTTGCTATTGTGATTCGCCAATATCACTTTGCAAAATCCTTTGCAACATTGAAAGCTGGGCAAGAAAGAATGCTGGTTGAATATATAGCTAGGTTTACGTCTTTATAAAGAGTAGGTAATGGAATCCCTAGTTATTAGAGAAGTTCCGGTAAAGCCGACTATCCGGCCAGTCGGAGACTAATCGGCGACTATTCGGCAAAGAGCGCCGACTATCAGGCTTCTTACTTTGTATGTTTTTCTCAATAAAATGTTCATGTAAGTATAGGAGGAATTACATTAAATAAAAAAATTGTTCTTTTACTATTAAATGTAATGTGTTTTTAGTTAATTATTAGTTTTTATTTTAGGACCAGTTTTATACATTTTGAAATGTAAAGAAACCTTTCGTTTGCTCTCTAAAATTACTTACAGAAAAAAATATTTATGACATTTATCAAACAAAATGTGTATCGCAAATTCTTAAGAAACAAACAAAACAACATAATATTTTCTTATACACATTTATGAATATTTCTTCTTATTTAAATAAAATAGTAGGATTTATTTGTGGGATTGTGACTAGTCGGCCTCTTTACGACCGACTAATCGGCTAGTCGGCCAAAATCATAGTCAGAACATCTTTACTAATTATGTTGTATAAAATATCTTACATTACTACTTAACATTATGTTTACTGTTTAGTTCAATCCTGATAGACAAGAGGGATTAGGATGAGTTGTGCTTGTCTCTAGTTTACGAAACTATAAAAGTTTGCGTTTCCTTCCATCATTACTTGCAGATTTAAACAAGTTACATACTTGTTGTTTATTTCGTTTTTAACTTTCAAATAAATAAATTTAATTTGATTTAGCGCGTTGCAGCGTCCTTACCGGATACTGAGCCATTGGGCCTACTACTTTTCATAGTAGCACAGCGAACCAATAGTATTAAGATCGAAACTATCAAGTAGTATCTAGTTTATAATCGAACGTATCTTGACAAGTCAGCGATAGTAAACGACAGCTTTTACCGTTTTTGGCGCTGGTACAATCTCATACTCGCCACACACACTCATTTTGGGGGCCTGGGGGCCACCATGATCTGAAAGTTCTGTATTTGCATAGTGCGGGTAGCCGCTGGTAATTTGGTCCTAAATCAACGTCTCTTATCAGGTACTGGTTATCAAATGGTTCGGTTTTAATGAAGCTTGGATGCCAGGTGCATGCTAATATTTTATATTATCTATGCGAGGAGTCGTACCGTACTGATCTTGGATTATTAAGAAAATACTCGTTTCAGGTAACAGTAACTCGGGAGTATTATAAGGGGGGTTTGTGATGCAACTTGGTTCTAGAATTCTAGATATCTAAGTGGAAAATATTTTACGAATTTTTAGTTTCGTTCATTATTTAATTCGTCTATTATCCGTTTTTAAACTCGAATTGGTAGCTTTTTCGTTGTCCTTGTGCAAATATGCTTTGTTAAAGTTTGTGTTTTTGTTTTTAGAGATTAACTTGCCCTTTTCTGTTATTGTTATAAAAATTGTTGTGATGTTTTCATTCATAAATGTTTTTGTTGACATAAAATTTATCTTAGATTCTAGAACAGAGTTTATGTAGGTATTAGAGCCACTGCAAAGCATCATTATAAGCAAACTCTGATTTATGATATACTAGCTTCTGCCTGCGGCTTCGCACGCTCTTTTCCGGGATAAAAATTAGCCTATGTTCGTTTCCGGGATGCCATCTACCTCCCTGCCAAATTTCAATGAAATCCGTTTATTATTAAAAAAGGGTTGACCAGCCGACATACCTACTTTATAACAATTATTTAAAACAAACTTATTATTAGGTCCTGTTCTGATAAGCATGTTACTAGCAGGTAAACAAGACATTTGTAGGAATGACCTTCACAAATCTACTATATATTATATAAACTGAATTTTTATTTTTATGGAATATAATAAAAATAAACTATCTGAGAATAAACTATACGAAATAACATTGTTATTAACATTAAGACAAACTTTATTTAATCAGGCGGGTCCCCTATGCCCTAGAGGATATCGGAAATGGTCCAGCAGTTTACCTTTTAAATTTTGG
This sequence comes from Eupithecia inturbata, assembly GCA_963662085.1. Taxonomy (NCBI): domain Eukaryota; kingdom Metazoa; phylum Arthropoda; class Insecta; order Lepidoptera; family Geometridae; genus Eupithecia; species Eupithecia inturbata. The sequence continues at coordinate 6,892,353 of OY759179.1, read as the reverse complement.
AGCACTATCATTGAAAATGTCCTTGTCTATCTTTGTGTTCATGAAGTTGTATTGGCTTCACAATCTCACAGTCGGAGCCTGCAGGCCAGTATTAGTATGACAGAAGAGAGTGCTTAGAGTTTTTGAAATAGGGCGTCTAGAAATTCTTGTGAGACCGGCTAACCCGATGTTCATGGTTAATGAGGAACACCTTGTACCACCTTGTACCATTATAACTTTATGGAGGAATGATAGTTCGTAGTATCTTACGGCGGCAGTAAAGAGAATCTATTTCAAAGAATTTCAGTCTATCGGGGTATGGAGATCTATGGGATATTCTGGGAGAGATATGTAAATGCGAGATGTCTTGTGAATGAGCGTTGTATACTTTCAATCCTTTGGGAGTGAACGCTGTATATTGGGTTCCAAATGGTGCAGGCGAATTTTAGAATGCACAAGAGTATTGAAAAGAAGAACTTTGGTTTTAGGTTTTTGAAATTAGCGTTACGTTTTATAAATCCCATTGATTGAGCAGATTTTTTATTGCGAAATATAATTGAGTTGGTAGTCTAGGGTGACACGTAGGTCTTTATTTTCTTTTACTTTGGCAATTGTGTTAGTATTGATGTAGATTCCAGCGGCAACTATTTCTTAAAACTTATTATGGTAACACTTTGAGAAGTTTAGCACAATACCAGCCGCGTACAGCCGTTTAAGCGTGTAAAGATAGACGGACAGAGTTTCGAATTTATAATATTAATATGGCTTATTAATATTATTTCAGTCGATAGCTTTCGACTAAAGTATTTGCTTGTTGATCGTTTTCGGATTGTGTTTCGTAAATTCGTTCACGGTACGTTCCCAAATCTTTGTATAGAGCTTTCAAATAAACCTTAGCAATACATTATCTTGTGGGTACATAAGCTATTTCTTTTATTTGATCATAGAACATACAAAAGACTTATAAGATTGTATGCCCGCTTTACTGCGTGGGTGTAACAAAAAGTAAGGACAAAACATGTGTGTTTAAATTTTATTTTTAACGCATTCATTGCCGCCAATACAGCAGGCGGGTGACGTCAATGTGCGTCACGAGCAATGAACGTGTTAAATTACTAATAGTCCTCTTTCTTACTCTTCCATTTCTTTCTACTTTGCCCAGTCAGTTGGTCTAGTAGGTATTTACTTTAATTAAAAAAATAGATATAGTTATAGAGAATAGTTAATAGATAAAATAAATAGATATAGAGAATAGTTTTTTTTTTAAGTTCTATGATTGAATCTGAACCACCCATGAAACCCTTAATTTTGTTACACGCTGCATATTCTATGTGTTTGCGACTGATTCTTCAAATTATCTTGATAGATCGGTGACCTCAGTTCACCTTTGACCTCTGAACTTCAGTTTGAAGTTTTCAGTTTCACTTTGTATCTCTTTCAAAAAGAAGTACTAAGTTATTTGGTATTTAAAAACTAAATTAAAAAGAGTCGTAGGTAAAAATGCGGCAAGCTGAAGACAGGGCGCTATGGCGCTCATTAGGGGAGGCCTATGTCAAGCAGTGGACTAAGATAGGTTGTTTATGATGATGATGATAATATGTATAGGTACGTAATTTTTTTAAGTAGTTTCATTGGACAATGAGTCTAATAATAAATAATTAGGATTTAAATTCGTCTTTCGTCCGCGGCCTGATCGGTCCTCTTGAGGCTTGATGGCTTCGCACAACCTGGAAGACCGAGTGAGCTGCTTGGTCCTTTAGAAGTTTTTTCAAATGCATTTAGTAATAAGAACATTTTATTTATTTGTCTAAATTATTTACTCTTTCTTCAGCCTACAAGTCCTACACTGCATCGAGCACCGGAACCCCATCGGTGGCGAGACACTCCTTGTGGATGGTTTCTTTGGAGCAGAACAGCTGAGAGATGATGACCCAGAGTCCTTCGCGTTTTTAACCACCTACGACATCGAGGCAGAGTATTTAGAAGTCGGACACCATCATAGATCTTCAGCACCTGTTATAGCAGTCGATAGGAAGACGCAAGATTTGAAACAGATTAGGTAAGTCCAACACGTGCTGCCGATGCCGACGATAAAAGAAAACAAGTCATTAGTGTGGTGCGCGCCTCGCATTGTAACTTTTTTCACCAAATGAGAAGGAGGCGTACTATCATTTTTGACATCTGCCGTAATTACCCATAACACAAGCTCTGCTTACTTTGGGGCTAGATGATGCTGTGTGGATTGTCCAGCATTATTTATTTATTTATTATTTATTTATTTAATTTTTGACAAAAACTGCCTGCAAAAACTGACAAAAATTTTTCCGCAATTTTTGACAGCAGCGGTCATTTTTGACACATGAAAAAAAAAATTATATAATTTTTTCATAAAGACCAATAATTAACATTTGTCAAGATTCCGCGCGATCCAAGAGAATATAATACCTACGGAGAATCGCGATAACGTAGGCGTTATGTGTTTTTGTCGTGATTCCGTGCATCGCGATTGCATTCACTTTTTGTATAGCGTGCGTCGAGCTGCGCCGTAGTTCACCCGTAGCTAAGAACCATATAGGAAACCAGACGAGTATTTTAACTTCAATTATCAAAATCGTTTAGCCGTTTTGATGCTTGAAGTTGCATCTGTCGTGGTGGTTTTCTGCATCTCTACATACATAATAAAAATATGCTTCTAGCCGATGTTCGGCTACAACGGCCAGTAGGCTAGCAGACTGGCCGTATGCGCAGGACAAAAATAATAGAGGACAAGTGCACAACGTTGGTCCTGATTTTCTTTTTTAATTGTCCACTACCTAGCAAGTAGGTGTTCATTTAGATAATCCTTCTTTTTTGACGTAATAGTACCTAATGTAACTTACTTGGTTGGTACTTACTTGGACCGTCTATGAACTGAATGAAACTCTGTGGCCATGTTTGGCCCAGCGCCATCTTGGTTTGTACTCATTTTGCCACAAACACTTCACTTAAAACTGATGTCTTTCCGCAACGAACCAAGGTCAAGTGATAAGAAATAGTAATCCGTTTGCTTGCATCCCTGCATACTGTCGGTCTCGCTCTAATCATTCTCTATTTGGTTATAATGTTATGAGAGTTGCTAACTAACGAAATACCGTCTCTTTTGTTTTGCACTGACTGTACATTAGAACAAGCTCGTGGAGCCCGCGGGAAACGATGTATGAAGTTTTAAAATTAATATAAATATTTGTCATGGAGCTGCTGGGAAACGACAAACAATAGAATCATGGAGCTTTGGGAATGAGCCTTCTAGAGGCGATCCTAGACGTAACGCATTGGAGAAATCTGTAATGTACTGTCTGATTTTATTATGTATATGTACATATTTTATTATGTATGTAGAGAATTAAATTATATAATTTAATTCTCTAAAAACAACCATACCATACCATTTAATTCTCTAAAAACAACCATACCATACCTAGTCTATATTGCACTATAAATGCTTATTATGTTGATAATATTAGTTATTTATGTATTATCTAATTATCGCAGTTAATTATAACTAGCCGAAATGGAAACAACACTTGGTTGTTACGATAGACACGCTATCCATAATTACATAAATAAGGAGCCTGTTATCGAAGTAGGATTTATTCTTTCTTATTATAATAGTGGTAATTAAGATTTGGATTGCGAATCACAAAAATAACAGGATTTTTGTGATAAAAATAAGAACCTAAGAGTCCTTGGTAAAACAAAATATACGTCTTCGAGTAACAGAGCTACAACATCTACGGGCGTTCGTTTAGTTTTTAATAAACTGTGACAGCTGCCAGTATTTATTTTCACTTTCTTTGCCAAGGAGGTTCATTTTGCTGGTAATAGGTAATAGATAGGTACCTAAACAATAAAGAGGTATATGAAGCCAATAAAAACTAAGTTTGAAAGACAGGAACATCATATTACAAGATGGTAAAGGTGAAAGCTTGTAAAGATGTGAAGTTGTGAGATGCTCGGGCGAAGACAACTCCAAAACAACTGAACGGAGCGAGTCAAATACGGAGTGCTTAAATGTAGTTTACATCACTAAGCCAAGCAAAGGGACTGTTGTCTAGGGTAGAAAAAACAAACAACAACAACAAATAACGTCACATCGTCGTGTAAAATATTTAAAACTAGCTGCGTCCCGCGGCTTCGCCCGTGTTGAAATTGATTGCACAACTTTGCACACCCCCTAAGGGTAGTTTTCTAAAAATTAAAAATACGTGTATCATTATTTACTTTATAGTTTATTAGTTTGTTTTGAGTGAATCAAACCAAGGAATAATAATTTTCCATATAAACTATACCACCCTTTTTAACCCCCTCAAAGGTACATTTTTGAAAATAAGAATATCTTATGTGTTGTGCTAAAACTTAAACTATCTACATACCAAATTTCAGTAGGTTAAGTAGTTACACGGACATGGTAACAAACATTCACACTAACTTTCGCATTTATAATATTAGTATGATTAATTCCTTCAACTTCAACCTGTAGATTGTTTGCAACAGTCTGCAGTTAGCTTAATTGTTTAAATTGTAAATACTAGTTCTAATTTGTTTTTATTATTGAATTGTAATTTTCTTTGTCAATAAAGATTTCATTATATATTTCAACTTCATTAATTTACGCAACGTATAACGATGCGATGTTATTTTTGTCTATTCTTCCTTAGACAACAATTCCTGTGCTTGACCAATATAATGTAATCTCGGACAAACGGTTGCGTATCGCAGAAGTCTAAAATAATATATTGTTCTTTCAGATTCAACGTATACGACCGCTCCGCAATGGCGTTCAGCCGACCCGACGAGTGCAGATACTACTATCGCTCCTTGAGGAAGCTCAGCCAGTACTACGAGGATTCTAAAAACCAGTGGCAGTTCAAGCTTAGCCCAGGTAAGGCAGAAGCAAGGAAGGAAAAAATATCGAAAAAAGAAAGATTTAAACCCAGAACACGACTCAATACAGAAGAACGTGGAAGTAGTATTTCATTGTTTTTTTAGGTCTTTTATCGTTCCTAGGACGCCAGGGGTCAGTAAGTAGACAGTAAATTGTGTTAATTATTTAAAATACCTTGTACAAACAAAAAATAAGATACCATCGCGCCAGCTCTCCGTAATTAAGCTCAATTGTACTACCAACATTTACAAATCTGAAATTTGGGATAATCGCCCTTCGAAACATTTTCTATTGAAATGTTCCCCATGCCACTTTGAATTTCAAATTTAATTATTTATTGTTGACTTGACTCACAGAGTACCTATTTGATATTTAAATTCTCAAGTTAAAGGGCAGCTCTTGCGGTAGGCTAGAAGTACTTTTTTGAATCTACCAATGCCTATTTAGCCGTGGCACTCGCGGCGTAAGAATTAACCCCGCCAACTCAGCCCATGAATGTCTTAAGAGGCGACTTAAGAAACTTATCAGAGGCAAGTCAGCAGCTTCTTTCTGCGTATTTGTAACACCTTTACTGCGATCGACAACGCGCCTGCCAAGCGTGGTGATTATGGCAAAACCTTCTATTTTGATTTACTCTAATATTGTGTTTTTCTCAGGAACCGTGTTGGTGATGGACAACTTCCGGGTTCTGCATGGTAGAACCGGGTTCTCTGGCCAGAGAGTACTATGCGGCAGCTACGTGTCACGCTCCGATTGGCTGGACAAAGCCCGAAACCTAAGACTTATTAACTAACTACCTACCTAATTTCTGTTGAACCTCTTCAAGACTAGAGTGAACAGATGTCTTCTAGACCTCCGTGATGCATCGAGCAACTTTTTCACTTGCCATCAGATGAGATTGTGGTCAAACAAAGGTCTGTTCAGGATAAAAAGAAATCAATTTACTCGTATATAGACGCATCTGGCCCTGAAGAAAGAAGAGGTTGTGCAAATGTCTGATATTTATACTACTCCTTAATTAATATATTTTCATGAATCGATTATAATGATATTAAACATTGAAAAGTCACTCCAAACGAATGTAATTTTGATTTTTTTTCTGACGAGGGGCTCTACCCGGCTTGTATTTGATCACTCCAATCTACACCTGTTTATTACTGAAGGTTCTCTATATTAAAATATAATACCAAAACGAGACGATAATTTTTATTTTAATTAATCCTGCAATGGGTACTACGATTTACTTAATTGTATTGAAACTAAATTGGTAGGTTCTCGTACCTCTTAAGCTCAGTCGACCATTCAATGCGCAATAAGAGCTTATAAATGCATATTTTAAATTGGTTTTTTCGTTGGTTAATCCCGATCCTCAACAGCCTATACTGGTCTACTGCTGGGCGTAGGCCTCCTCCTGATAAGAGTCTTATTGGGTTTTATTTCATGGGGATTAATGCCTATAATCCCCACGTTGGGCATGCGGGTTGGGAATCGCAGTTCGATGGTAGAATTGTACTGCGGGAGGCACTGCTGCCCGCCCTCCAGGTGGATATCCCGAACTCGCCACTTACGACATCCGTGGGTAGAGGTGGGGTGGTGCAAATTCTATGCCGGCTCCACACAGCTATGGTATTGCTACGGCGTAGCAATACCATAGCTGCGGCGAAGCAATAACATAGCTATGCATAGCAATGGTATAACTACGACGTAGCTGTGGCGTGGCGATGCCGTAGCTATAGCAGGGCTACGCTGCTGTAAATGCGAAATGCAATCATAATTATTAACATTCTTTTATACATATATATTGTCTATAATTCCCCCCCCCCCCCCCCTGTAAAAGGCTATAATAATAACATGTAATATACTATCTTCTGCTCGCGGCGTTGCTCACGCAGTACCTGGATAAAGGAAAGCAAAAGTCTTAAAAGGTTAGTTTGACGAATTCATCACGGACGGATGTAAGCGGGTTAACTACAAACCTGATTTAGTGTTCGTCCAACACAAATAAGGTTCGTGGTTAACCCGCCAAGATCCGTAATGAAAACAATAGTTACTCAGGGAAATAGTAGCGTTCTTTTTGTGAAAGAATAAGCCGGACCTGAAGTTCAATATATCACCCCGTACTACTCACAAATATATAAATAACTAATGCTGGACAATTCACACAGCATTCTCTAGCGCCAAACTACAACAAACAAACTCAAAAATCGAACTCAAATCCAATTCTACCACCGAACTGTGATCCCCAACCCGCATGCATAAGGGTTTACCCCCCGTGAGATAAAAGCCAATAAGGCGCTTATCAGGGAGGCCTGAGTCCAGCAGTGGACCAATATAGGTTGTAGAGTTGGAGGTGGCGTAGCCATGCCATAGCTAGTCGTAGCATATTGACTGGTAAATTATAAAATTCAGAAAACCCTTCGCTACTCGGATACTCCACGTTTCGTAGCGATGTTATGCCGGTTACAATGTTAATGTACTTTTCAAGAGTCGTAAACGTACTTAATGCTGCCGTAATGTATCACGTAGGTGCTACTGTACGTCACAACGTGACAAGCGTAGCAAACGGATTATTAGCTGTCTTGTCTGTTGCTGGCGTTATCGCGCTACAATACAATGTATGGCTAACTATTGTAGCATAAACATGAAGAGATAATGGTAGTGATACAATAGGTCCATTTGATTAGCACTAAAGCGTCCTTAATGTTAGTAATAAGCATCACATTAACAATTCTCTACTTATCTATAAGCTTCTTATTTGATTGTTAGGAACGCTAGGGTCTACTAGTGCAAGAATTGAGGAATTACATGTCGCATTTATTAAAAAAAAAATCAGCTAATTGACTAATTAAAACATTCAAATCTATAGAAGATTCTGAATGATTCGCTTTTAAAAACTTTAAGCTTAGCAACAGATCAGTCTAGCAATCTGTTCTAATCAATAAAAAAAAAGACAATGTTCTCAATTCGAATGTATGTTTTTTTAAAGATATATTTTCACTGGTTTGCACGATTTGAAACTGAAATCTTGGGGCCGACAGATGGACCGTCACTACTTTACTTGTCGAATCCCTGTGACCCTCCAGGCCTGTCAATGACAATTATCTCCTCGAGGAGAGTTCTACGACTAGTGAATGCCTGTAACTTCGTATTGAATCTACCTATTGAAAATTGTGTTGGCATTTCTACTGCCTACCAATTAAACGTGTAATGTTTTGTAGTCCAAGACTAAGAACAATCTATGTCAAAGATAGATAATTCATACTAGGGCGTTCAATGTATTCTCGGCATCGAAGTGATATACTAATGATGAGGGTAGGTAAATTATCTCATTAGTTAATGACACTCTTTGAGGGTATAAATACATAATTTCATTTAATTGTCACCATTAGTATTCAAGATATCATTGCGAAAAGACAACTCGAAAATGAAAAAAATCGAGCATCGCGCTGTGATAAAATTCCTCACAAAACAAGGAAAAACTCAAAAATTAATTCACGAAGAAATGGTGGCTGTTTACCAAGATTCTGCGCCTTCATTATCTACAATTCAGAAGTGGTCAAGTGAATTCAAACGGGGTAGAGAGAGCATTGAAGACGATCCTCGTGCCGGTGGGCCGGTTACTGCCTCTACTGAAGAAAACGTCAAATTCGTACACAAAAAAAGGTCAAAGTATTACTGGTGCATCTTACGCAAACATCCTGCGTAATTTAAAGGAGGCAATAAAATAAAAAAGACGTGGAAAATTGACTGCAGGTGTCTTGCTGCTTCACGACAACGCGCCGGTTCACAAGGCGCGTATTGCCAAGGCTGCTGTGCGGGAGTGCGGATTTGAAGAAATCAATCATCCACCCTACAGCCCGGACATAGCCCCTAGTGATTACTTTCTATTCCCTAATCTTAAAAAAGTCCTTCGTGGAAAGCATTTTTCCGACGATGAAGAGTTGAAGGCAGCAATAAATGAACATTTTTCAGGCCAGGAAGAAAAATATTTTTTAGAGGGAATTGAAAAGTTTTTTTCCCGAACAAATAAGTGTATTGAGATTCTAGGAGACTACATTGAAAAATAAATTTTATTCAGAATTTTTTGCTTATTCTTTCATATCAATACCGAGAATACATTGAACTCCCCTCGTAGTCTTGAGAAGAATATCAGGTAGAATTTATGCTTAGTTTTGTGCTAGGGCTAGGCGGCTGACAATAAGAAATAGGATAGGCTCTAGTAATCCCCACCATCTAGCAGTGCAAGCTTTTTATGTAAATAGTTTATTTGTAAAGAGGGATGGTAAATTATTCCATTTAACAGCTATTCAGCTTTATTCATTTTGCTAGGGCTCAAGAATATTGGACACGTCAGATTAAGTTTAGTTCATTCTCAAGCTATAATCCTATGTCTGTAGTTTGTTCTCGAAGTTGTTTATTGTAGACTACTTAGACTTTAGAAGGTCTAGTGCAGTGCATCCAATAATAAACTATTAAGAACATGGATGAAGGGAGCAGAACTTAAACAGTAAACTGAGCCGGGCATATACTTACGAAACAAAATTTTCTATATCATTTCATGCTACATATCTCCTTTTACGGAGGAAAAATTCTAGGTCGTAGAGTTATTCTACGTTTACCTACTATATTTACGTTCTACAAAAAAGTTTTACTACTTATAAGTACTGTATTTACTTTGTTTTACTGTATTATTGGTACTGTATTTAGTTTCATAATAATGGAAGTGTGATTTCCATACGAATCTGAAAACACAAAAACAAAAAACTAAATGGCACCAAAGTAAGCTTTCGCTGAGTTCAAGTGACGATGAAAATCAGGAAAATCTACGAGAATTTAGAAAGAGGTTGAATCCTGCGATTACCTATAAAATGCGAAATTTTACGAAGGGCTGAAAAAACGTGAGACTATTATTTCCGCGATAAAGAAGCTAGCATGTAAGTAGGTACCCAAGGGCCTTCTGAAAATAATTTTGTCGTTTTCCTTTCGAGTAAACTAGCACGTTATCGCCAGTGCTTACCTTCTAAAGGGCCGCTGTACGTGATGATGGATAAGACCCTAATCCCTTTCGAAGCCTTTGTTTGAGAACACTTATCCTGGATCAAGATGGCGACTCTATTAAAGGTAGGTACTAATCTTAAGGCCTTGTTGTTGTCGTAAATGTACTTAGCTTCTGGATTGATTGGTTAATGTAACCTTACAATAAGCAATTAGCTAAGGAACCTCGCACAAATTATGTAAAAAGCTAAATTTAACAAATAGATGAAAAAACTATGATGTGTTAGTTATTGAGAGTTATATGTTTAGCTGTACCTACGTTTCTACTAACATACCTATACGTAGGTATGTTAGTCACAAAATTATGTAAATTGAACCGGAGTTAATCATAACCAAACCCAATTGGTATCATACGTTTAGTTAGGTTAGTTTGCTAAACAACAAAAGAATCGCTCAATCAACTACAAAATTGCCGACTGAGCAAAAAAATACATTGAAACCAAGGTGCCGGGGGCGCAATAACATTTTATACCTATTTCTATAAAACCCAGCATGGGAAGACCCATGTTGTATGTTATTATGTTAAAACATACAACGATACAACGTGGGATGGAATAAACGTAGCAGAAGTTTACTTTGATTTTATGCCAGCACTCACAATGATTTTACTAGCCTTATTGTTTTTTAGCTTTCTGCACTTACAGTAATAGCTTCGGTCTATCAACTTGATTTAGTTGTGTATTCTTTTACCGTACGACTTTTCAAATGAGGGTAGATGCTTCTGTTTGGTTTTTTAAGGACCAGTAACGTTAAAAAATATAAACCGACGTTTCGTCGGGAGAGTCACAAATAATCGCATTACTAATAATAATAACTCGTGAATAGTTCAATAAATCGCCATTATTTGAATCAATTGAATGACGACCTCAGTGGTGCAGTGGGTGATGGTCCGCCTGCTACGCAGGAAGTTGCAAATTCGATTCCGGGAGTTTTCTGTGTATACAACAAAAAATAAATATCTTTATACTTACCGTACTTTATACTTACGTACCTATGTATTAGGTATACCAGTAAGCCATAACATAACACAAGCTCTGCTTGCTTTGGGGCTAGATGGTGCTGTGTGGGTTGTCCATTATTATTTCACCTCCCCACCTCACCTCAACAGCCTATATTGGTCCACTGCTGGACGAAGGCCTCCCCGTGATAAGCGCCTTATTGGCTTTTATCTCATGGGGCGCAATGCCCATAATCCCTGGCATGCGGGTTCGGGATCGCAGTTCGGTGGTAGCATTGTTCTGCAGGGGGCGCTGCTGCCCACCCCCGGTGGATATCCCTTAGTCGCCTCTTACGACACCCGCGGGAAGAGTTGGGGTGGTGCAATTTTTAAGCAGGCACCACACAGCATTATTATTTAAGTAAATTTAAATTTCTGAGATCAGCGAAAGTTTATACCCCATAGTCTTTCAGCGAATAATGTAAATTTCTTTGAATTACTTCTGCTGCAATAAGAAAACTCAACCAACCTTTTATATATTTATCGCTCGCTAGCCAAACAAAACGAATTGTTGGCACAATACCTATGGTGTGTGTATTATTGATAAAAGTTCGGAAAATTATAGATAGATAATAAGACTTTTATATAATCGCTTTTTTTAAACAAATTCTAGAAAACAGCAGCAGAATTGGCGGCATAATCGATTAAATCGATGATAAGTGATTTATTTCTAAAAGTTCAGTAAATCTGTGACAAATCTGTTTAGAATGTAAAGTAGGTATTGATGCTCCATGCCAAGGGAGCGAAGATTGTCCAATTAGTGTCAGAGTGCTTCGTACTGTTGCGGAAGGCAGCACAACCCAACAATATGGAAACTTGCTGCGCCAGAACTTATTCAAAATAATATTAAAGAACTAAGTTCCTATAACTTAGTTCTTTTGAATAACTTGTTTTCTATGAAAAGCTTTTACGGTTAAACTACCTACTGCATCTAGCAAGTTCGTAACAAGTTGCAGATAAACATTTTGTTTGAAACAATCATGGTTCAGCACACTAAGTACTGGCTAAAAGGCTCACCTCCTACGTATGTGTAAAAGATGTGACAAGCGCAGCGGCGGCGCGGCTAAGAAAAAAAACATCTAACGTGAAAAAAAAAAAATTATGACTTAATATAAAAATGACAACATGAATTCTCCAAAACAAATTGATTTGTGGTGATCTTGTTTTACCATTTTATGAGTCTGAAATTGGAGAAAACGCTAAAATCTGGACTGCGTACGATAAAAAAACTAGACCTAGCGATTTTTAAGTATCAACCCGCAGTAGCCAGACTCTAGCAGCTTTAACAGCCTCACGAAAAATAATAACACACTTTATTTGCGGCGCGGCTGTAGAGAGTAAAACTAACGGAGTGGTTTTATTCTCACACTTCTCGATTTTAGTTCTTGTTTGCTGCTAGTATTTTTTTCACAATCTGGAGATGGACTAGCTCTCACGCGTGGCAAGGACTACTAAAATGTCAAAATCAATGATCATGGAAAATTGAAAGAAAAACTTAAATGGCGCCCTTGCGTACCTACGTGATCAGTCACCAAACGCAATCATGTACCAGTCTTTTAGCTAAATTCTTTACGTAGTGAGATCTAGGTAATTTTAATTTGCATAAAGGAGTCTACAGTACACATCAAAGTCTTCACATCTAGGAATCCACACACCAAAGCCGCCGGGTTCTGTCGACGGGTTGGTAAACAACGTCGGGGGCACGTAGCGAACAACTTATGAAAAGTCGCGGAATGTCCCGAACGTGTTGCCAACATTGTCGCGGATATGTTGAAAGAAGTCGGCGGGCACTGTTACCCTCATCATCATCATCATGTAAACTAAATCACGTCCAATGCTGAACAAAGGCCTCCACTAAAGATCGTTACGTTGACCGATCTAGCGCTTCCCGCATCCAGCTGTTACACGCGACTTTCACCAGGTCCACAGAACAACTATATAGTAGGTAAGTACTAACGCCAGGTCGTTGGTTCTCCAGGTGGGGGCCTACCCACATTGCACCTTCCTGTATGTGGTCGCCACTCAAGAGCCTTGCGGTTCTAACGGCCGACATGATTCTATAAAATCATGTTGCCGATACCGCGCCGGGCGGTATCCGCGGCGTTGCCTACTTTAGTGTGTAGACTCCATTAGTAATAGCTGGTAATACCGCTATTAGTAGGTATTACTCATGCGAATGGAAATTTCTGTTTGGTACATAATGCAGCACCACATTCGATCTCGATCAGACGTTTAAAATTCGCTCCAATAAAACTTTCAATTCCACGAACTGTAACGTTGTTTTCAATGGAATCTTGTGGTAGACGTGACTGAAATTACAAGATCCCGCTTTTAAACCGTCACTTCGCAGATTCAACGCTCAGGTGAAGATGAATAACCGATTTTAGATTTATTTTCAAGAACTTCGCACTCATATAAAATACCTACCAACTTAGACCAAGAAAAAAACGAAACTGACACCTGAATAAAACCGTTTATTGCTCAATTAAAAATAAAACTTGTAAGAAAGCGATCACAATTAGTAAAAGAAAAAGGCAATAAACGACTTCAGAGGAATTGAGAAGTTAACAGTTCCCATCGGTGAGCCGGTGCAATATTGAAATGGGAGCAATAAAAGCTGGATCGTTGCTGTAATCTCGTTCCAACTACTGTCCAACCTCTATAAAACAGTCCTTAGTGATACCGCCGGTGGTGCAACTTACTTTAAGTACCTACTTGTTTGAATACCTAGAACAATGAGCGAAAATGAGGGCAAGATTCTACATTAATTTGTTCATCAAAATGTACTGACAATTTCCGGGTCTCGTCAAACCAAAACTTAATGTACCTAGTTTTGGTTTTTTAATAATATCTTCTTGTTTTTAATAAAATAGCTTGCTATTTTCATTTTACCGAAAGCGTCTAGTTTTATTATATATCTGTATTAATATAAATTGACTTCAAACTTAACAGGATATCTATCGATGAACGCCAGATGTTACGTGGCACTTTGTATATCTTTACATTAACTTTATTCTTCAAACCTGTGTTATGGGGTTCAATTTTGCCCCAAAAACTTTGAAAGAAATAACTGCTTACCTTCCTTACTTTTAGGAAAAAACGTTATGTAACTTTATGCACGTTCAGTTGAAATTGGTGCTCTTTTATGTAAGAGCGCCTAGTGGCTAAGGTCACCGCTTCTAGTGGTTTCACGTAGTTTACTATGCACTTTCGAGACTTCTCTGAGCATATCCTATTGTGGTAGTAAGCGCTTGAACAAGTAAGTATTTTGCGGCGATGAATGGCCCGATTCATATAAATAGCTAGTTTCTGCCTAAAAGTTAGGTACTTGCAAGGAACTTCAGATGAAATGTCCATCAATTTTGTTCGTATAGTGATAGTTTATGTCATCCAGACTATAAGAACGAATCCATTGTCAACATATTTGCAGAAATGGTTTTTAAAGGTACGTAAACAGAATAATGAAATCTGTGTAAAAAGTAAAAAATTATAAGAATTAACATAACTCTTCCTTCTCCCGTTGCCGCAGTCGTGTCAACCAAAGTCGAATCAAAAGCAACAGCAATTTAGCGGGAATTGCTTCGCGGAACTGACCAGGTGCGTGTGAGTGAAATGATTCTAATAAATTTGGGCGAACTTACTCCGACAACAGGTGCAGACTCTTCTGAAACATTCATATAATAAACCTGCTCAAGTATGGTAAATGAGTAACCCTACGAAATTACCTCTAGGACTCTAGGTACTTCTAAGCAACTGATCCTCTTAGGTAGGCATTTATAAAATTCTGCCCGTGTGTATGCAGCAGCTTACCTGCTAAGAGTCGGTTCTTTAGATAGGTACTTCTGTTGACATATGAGAGAAAAACACTGCTTTGCTACTGCTGAAAGCTAGTATGGGCTTCAAAATACCGACACACCAGACTTTGTCATTACAAACAAAGGATTAGCAATTAATTGTTTTTTTTAACTTACAGAGTGTTTTAATCACAGATGATCCGAAATGGCTCGTACTACTGGGATTCGAATCAGCATCTCTTGTATGTTCTATAAAAATGATCATGATAATGATAATTAGGATTCAGGTAGATCTGTTTATGTTCACGAGTTTTAACCATTTAAGGACAGCACAGAGCATCTTTCGGAATTTTAACATCTACTCAGGTTAAATGCTGGTTGAAAATTAAATGAAGATAAGGTGAAAATTATTTTTAGGGTTCCGTACCCGAAGGGTGAAAACGGAACCCTATCAAGCCTGCGCTGTCCGTCCGTCCGTCCGTCCGTCTATAACGTGGCTATATCCCATGAACCGTAAGACTGTCTAACACAGTTAAAATTTTCAGATAATATGTTTTTCTCTTGCCGCTATAACAACCGATAATAAAAATAAAATAAATATCAAAGTTAAAGGGGGCATACAACAAACGTGATTTTTTTGGCTATTTTTGTTCTTAATTTGTCAAGGCTGTGTCTCTTGAGTTACCATAGGTAGACACATGAAACTTTCTATAATTAATTAAAACTTTAATTGTAATAATAACATATACTAAAAATAAAATAAAGATGAAAATTTAAAGGGGCCTAACAAGTGAAAATTTGATCTTCTTTGAAAAAGTTGCCTGTTTTTACGGTACGGAGCCCTTCGTGTGGGAGTCGACTCGCACTTGGCGGTTTATTTTTTATTTATTTGGGTAACAAACAGTTTGTTTAAACTAAACTTTCTCTATTTTTATACCATTTCATTAGGTACAATATTACTATCATTCATTGTTTCATCATTTAAGTATGACGTAGGATAGAAACGGAACAAACCTGTTTTCTATATAATTAACATGGCTTTAGGCAGGAATGATTTACAGTCTACTGCCGTAAATCAAGTACAGAGCCAGCTTATCCAAAATTTCATTTAACTGTGACAATAAATCATTGGAAGATCTACGTCGCAATTATCTTTTTCGTTGTACAGGACATTTTTTTTGTTATAAATGACGCATCGAAAATTTTCAGAGTTTGTTAAAAGGATTTATTTAATACTAATTGAGATTCATGTAGTCAAACAAAGATGATGATTAAAAATTTAAACAAGCAAAAAAAAAAAAAGTTGAATAGTTTTAAAAGTTTGAAATTGTGTATATTATCAATTCTATGAAGTAGAAGTAGTATGAGTAGTTCCATTAAGTTGAAAGTTTAGAGTAGATCATCCAGAATAGAAAAACCTGAGTTTTGAATATAATAAATTAGGAAAACTTATGATTTACTAAGAGGTTTAATAAGCAGAACAATCTTCTGGATGTCTAAACACAAAAGCATGATTTGTTACCTACTGCTGAAAGCAGTTTTAGTAATTTTGTCGATCACCAGATCGCCACCTAGTGAAGATTTTGACAGGAAAGAGTCTGTCGGTTGTGTGTACCTACAGAGAGGTATGATATTTGCATAAATAGTTTACGAAAACTGTAAAAGTTTTCCTTCCTTCGATACACCTAGCGCCTTGCAACCCTAGAGGGGTACCGGATACTGAGAGGAATTTCTATCGTAGTAGACTCCAATAGTTTCTGATTAGTAACTCTTTGTATGTGGTAGTAACATGTAAGTGGTAGTAACTGTCACGTTTTCGAAAACTTTTCCATTTTGATACCTATTTTCCAAAAGAAATCTATATAATAGTTTTTTTTTTATACTGATCAGCACACAAACGTCCACTGCTGGAGAAGGCACGTTCCTCCTCCATACAAGGAGTGTTTTCCGTGATCGCAGTGGAGGGGTTAGAAAGACGTAGAAGGAAGCTGCTTCCTCTGGTAGGTTCCATTAGTTCCATTAGTATCTACGGGGCGAGGAGAGGTCGATTCTTACTCTGCCACCAACGTTTTCTCCATAACACATCCAATTTAACACTCAACACAATTTGACACCAGCCTATTACCATTGTCGCTTCGCCTGCCACTATAGGTAGAGCTTTGTGCCGTTCACTGAAATAGCTGCGATGATATCACCATAATTGAATTGCTTCTATGCAGCAACTCTATATCTGTAATTGACACTATTTTCTATTTCCGCGCTCTTAATGCTCGAAGTTTGGTATATGGACAAATATAGTGAAAAAATAAAATAAAAAAAATAATAAATTTTTAGATGCGTTAACCTTCTACGTCTAAGCTAAGTCGTTTGTGTTAAGTTGATAACCATGGAGGAAGTCCCTCGTCAGATATCAACCACGTGGTGTCAACCCTGGCTGCATCAACAACAGAATCAGAAGAAAGTATGTGTTGATTTGCGAACGCTTGTAAAAAATCACGCGTGGGAAACGAACCAACGCTGAACGGAGGTTTTTGCTGCATCGCGTAGGTCGTCGCAAATAATTTTGATTTCCGAGATTTCACCTTATTAGCAACCTGAAGACAGAGCGCTATGGCGCTCATACTGTAGTGTAGGCGCGTGAGTCCAGCTGTGGAATATTATGGTCTAATGACGACTATGAAGACCAATTAACCCAAGTCTGATATTCGTAAATTATTTAACCAAAGCCAACCTCGCCAGTCTCGGCCAATACAATCAATCCAATTAGGCTCATGTTTTGTTCTCATAATAGTTACACGCCTGTGTGTCAAATATACGCGTTATTTGTCCGTGGATTTACGAGGGCGTGTACAAAATGAGCAGGTGTGGCGACGTGAACACGAAGGCAAACATTAGAGCCTAGAGGTGTAGTTACAGTGCGTAAAGGAGAATTCACATCGCATGGTGTCAACAAATAAAAGACCACACACCGTGCTGCTATCGTCTATTGCTGTCAATAAACCAACGTGTTCTAAAATATTATGTTCTAGAAGACATAATTATAATCATCAGTGACATGACAGTAAACACGATAAAAATAGCGACATGCCAAACTTAATCTAAAACGATGTGATTGTTTTGAAAAAAATAAAAACCGATTATATATTCATGTGTTTTTTAAGTTTACAGTTAAACGCTTTGTTAAATTTTTTTAAGTATACATTGTAAACTTACACTCTTTCTTAAGTTTTTGTTTTTTAAATTTATGGACCCTCTCGGGATCATTCACAATACAATAGTAAAAGAATCATTAAAATCGGTTCACAATTGACGGATAAATCGGCGAACATGTATAAAAACATACAGATGAACATAGTAAGTACAATAAAGTGTTCATTCATTATTTCATTTATAGAACCTTTTTTTTAATTCGGTTAATAAACACTACATCCATATCAAACATTTTCGATGTTTGAACGCGTGTTTGGTGTAAAAAGAAAACCCTAAAACCATTCGAAATTCTAATTGTTATCGACAATTATTTGACACTCTAAATAACCAAATTATCGAACTGTCACAAAACTAACCACGGGCTCTGCAACGGGTTCATGAATTATTCTTGATTCGTGCCATGGTCTGTCGCCCGAGTTTGTCAGAGGCAAGAACATCAAATTCAATCTTGTTTTCATTCCTCATTCTGCCCAGTTTGCTCAGCTAAACCTTTGCCTACGGCCACCGTGTGTTAGCGTCTTTATTGATCGCGAACACCAAACACACTCTAGTTACGCTGTGCATTCAAAGACGCCCCTGTTTTGAATAATGCCGAAAGCACAACGACACCTATTGTCGGAAAGACCCGAGGGGCTAAACTAGAATAAGTCTGTTTTAGGGATTGTCTTGAGTAAAATAACTTCCTCGCAATATTTTTATCTGTTTTATTCAAATGGAATATTTTTTAACACAGCATTAGGTATTTAATAAATAGCCAAATCAAACACAGTTAACTACCTCCATAATTGTTTTTCTCTAAACACACATAATAACGCCTAACATGCCTACATCATTATTAACAGTTTTTAATCTATTTATTTCTTCCAAACATATTTCTTCATTGGGTACCTTTTTAAAGCATGATAAATTAGATTTATTATTGTCTTTTATAATTTTCTTGCCCAACTAATTACTCAAATAATTTGTTTACGTTAATAACGTTACTACTGGTAAGGATAAGATAGATACTACGTAAGACGATTTATATTTTATTCATGTATTATTTCGCTAATAAGTTGTTTGGTAATGAATACTAACAAGCTTTATTTGTGAATACGTCTCTATTTGAAATGTAGACAAGACACGTACTTGATTTGATTTCGGTTTATTGAGGTATAATTCTCAACCCGCATGCCCAGCGTGAGGATTATGGGCATTACCCCCCGTGAGATAAAAGCCAACAAGGCGCTTATCAGGGGGAGGCTTGGGTCCAGCAGTGTACAATATAGGCAATATAGGCTGTGGTGGGAGGTATAATTCTACGCTCTCCCAAGCCCAAAGACCTTTAACGTCGCTCAAAGGTTTGTAAAAACAACAGATGATAAAAATAAATATGTGTATAAAAGTATAGCACTTTATTTTGCTTACAAAATCCTATATTTCTTTCTTTCTTGGGTCCTCTTATACGATTTTCTTAACGTCAAGTGTAATCAGAGACTTTTTGTGCCGCCTTAAGAGATGGCAAACACGCTGAAAGGTGCTGAAAGATGCTGAAAGCTCACCTGAAGTAAGTAAAGTGGATTTCGTGTTCTTGGAGCCTCAGATTATGTCAGTACATATACTTTTTTACCTACCTACTTATAAAACGAAGTACCGCCAACACGTAAAAGCAAATTAAATTACTAAGTTAAGGAGCTTATTGTAGGTAGGTTAGAGCCATGCAGGTACTTGTCTCTGGGAGACAATAATTTGTTTGGAGCATGATCTGGGGATCACAACTGGCTGACAATAGTAAATAATGTGGAATGGGAGGCATTTGCCATGCAATCGTCATTCAACCTTTTTCGTGATTAAAACGAATCTGTGGCTCCGTATTAGCTTGCTCAGTCATCGATCTATGCTTAGGTAAAGATTTTCCATGGTAAAAGCGTTACTCAAGCATAAATATGGTAAGCATGGTTTCATTACGTATGAAGTTATGTAACTTCAGTGTTTTCACGAACACAAGCGCAGGTATTCGATTTTATTTGGCTACACCTCGTTTGTGTCTACTTACTATCATTCTAAGACTTCTAAGGCTCAGCTAATATTATGGGCAGCTCGGATAATATACAATTTTTTAAACTTTCGCTACCTGTTAACGTATTAAAGACTAGCTGAGGCCTGCGGCTTCGCCCGCGTGGAAATTGAGTGCTCACCCACTAGGGCTAGTTTCGTAAAAATAAAAAAAATTGTGTATCATTATTTACTATATTCAAGGTGCCACGTTATTCATGTACCAAGCCGAAACTGGGTTGTTGTGCGCCCTGTACCCAACTGATCCGTATGGTTGATTTTCAGAAATATGTTGTTTAAATTTTCATAGTAAAAAATAACTTTACGCATACGCTTAGAAAAATTACAACTCTTATCAGTAACGCAAAACCGACAAAATTTTAGGGTTCCTTTTTCATGTGCAAATAAAGAACACATCCATTCATGCTTAAATTTAAACTAGGCACGTATGTAGCACTTTTTTAAATATCGTGATTTTTTGACATACCTACCTAATGAAATGAAGATTATTTATCAGGTATTTATCGCGTAACTTTTATTATAATATCGATAAATAGTCTTTATTAGGTACCGACGTAGACGTACCTACCACGAAACAAACGTACCAACCTACAGATACACATTAAATATTGTAAGTTAAAATAATAGCTCAGAAGAAAAATGTGCGGAACCACCGTAAAATTGACGGCATTGGCTAACCAAAAGCGATTGAAAGGTAAAGCACCTTACTGTGAACAGTTGATGTTAGGGTTGTTACATGGGCTAGTTGCGATGAAAGTTTCGAGGTCTCTTTTTCAGTAAAAAAACCCGGAAAGTGCTAGAACAAAAAATGTTGTTGGGAGGGGGGTAGATCCCCCCCCCTCTCCGCCCAGTACACCAGTTACGTGGCACCTTGTATAGTTTATTAGTTATTTCGAATCACAAACTTTAATAACCCGATTTTTCAATAAAAATCTGATAATAGGGTGACTATTATCAGATTTTTATTGAAAAATCCTGGAATACATGTTCAATAATTTTGTATTTTTAGTATTCTCTGTAAGTTTCAAGCTAATTGGGCCACTGGTGAAAGAGCACCAAAAAAACTTCAACCCCCGTTTTCACCCCCTTAGGGATGGAATTTCCAAACATCCCTTCTTAGTGGCAGGTTGTGTAGTAACAGGTACCTGCTTTTAAAATTTCAGCTTTCTAGCTTCAGCGGTTTGGGCTGGGCGTTGTGCAGAAAATCCCTTGTTCGTTTATATATTAAGATTATTTATCGGGTATTTATCGCGTACCTTTTATTTTATTTTCTCCTACGTTTCCATCACGATGTATCGCTTCGGCTACCACATATCATACCTACTACACATTTGTTAAGAATGCTGAACGGTCTGAAGCTGAAATGGACTATTTCAGCTTCAGACCGTAGTACCATTTCATTTCGTACGAATGCATTCAGTAGCGTTCACATTATGCGGCGCACAATAGCAGGCCATAAACATGCCCGCCTTACCGGGTATTGTTCTGCGTCTCGCTAGCTAACATAATTACAGACAGACGTGGTATGGTATTACAATCCTGAATGCTGAAGAGCGTACTAGATGTACAATGTAAAGGATAAATTTGTCGCGTTGCATTAAAATTTGCATACAAGATTAAAGCAGAGATGAAATATGCTGCGTGGAATCTTTTTAATCTGGAACTGTTTGGTACTAATTACTGTAGTCTTTGTATGATTTTTGTAATAACAACAAAAACTAAAAATATTCTGAAATTTAAAACTTAAAGGGGTCTCTTCAACAAGTGAAAATTAGATGTTCTTAGAAAAAGTTGCCTGATTTTTATGGTACGGAGCCCTTCGTGTGCGAACCGACTCGCACTTGGCGGTTTATTTCTTACAATTATCGACCCTGACGCCTCAAATCTAGACCTCCAATAGACGATTTTACCTGTTTTTAAGTAAACTCACGTTCTTCAAAACTTTTTCGTTTTGGTATTTTGCAGACTCTATAGAGTCAGTCCGTTGTAAATATTCTGGTGGATATCAGATAGCCGTCTGATGACTACCATTTGTCTCATATTGCTACATTTTATAAAAACTAGATAATTAGATACCTACATTAAAAATGTTTAAGAATCGTACACCTCTCATTAATATAAAATACTGTAAATTGTAAGTATACATTCAACGTAGAGAACCCTTTTTTCCATTCATAATCAGTAAGTACCTACGTAATTATTATTAGATTTGCACATCACATCCTCTCAGCTTAATTATCGACCATTTATCATGTGAATATGAGTAATTACATTTCCTAGCGATATGCGAAGCGTATAGAGGAAATGGCGCATAGTAAGTGGCATCGCTATTAAATTCAAGGGCAACCCTCGCTGGTATAATAATGAGAGACTCTTACATTATACCTCACGACACATTTAACCTTTCATCATCAGTTCATATTAGTCCACGGCTGGACATACATAGGCCTACCCTAATGAGCGCCATAGCGCACTGTCTCCCTTTTTTAACTTTTAGGTGTACATCAACTTAATGATTATCATTAATTAAGTATGTTAACAAATCGCGAAGGTTTAAAAAGTTTTAATCATAAACTTTCAGGAACTGTTTTTAGAAATTTGCTATCAAAGTCATAATTTTTCGCAATAAGACATCATGAATTAGGGTTTGGTGATATATTATTATTATTATGTAGTATAAGTGCATATTTCGTAAGCCTAAAGAAATAAAGTTATTGAAATCTTAATCTAAGGCGAAAGTTTGCAAAGACGTGGGATGTTTTTGTAGAAGACAATCCCAAAACTAATGATCGGATCTGCCTGAAATTAAAAGAAGGTAAACCTGGAATAACAGCATTGACAAATTCAATTTTATTTGTACATGGTATAGGCTACTTTTTATCCCAGGAAACGCGCGCGAAGCCGCGGTCACACCACCATAACAAAGTCTATAGGCTAACGTGGGTTTATTTTAGTTGTCGTTATAAAATACACGGACAGCAAATAAACCGGGCCACCCGCTACTTCGGAACTCTGATTCGATTTTCTCAAAAAGTATAAAACTTACAACTATCAAAGTTGATTTGAAAGTGCGTTTTATGACGATTTAAATGAATGGAAATGTTTATTAAGGATTTTACAAAGAAGAGTCGTTTTTCAGTCGTGTTAATCGTTAGTAATCATAAAATGAATAAATTAATAAAGCCAGAAACAAAAGAAAAAAATAATAAAAAGTTGTAAATCAATATTCAGTATTCTCTTTCCTTGCTCGGCTAACTGCCAGCATCCTCGAATTCATCGACTTCACGAGCCTGACGATGAAATCTTGAGGAATTGCATTCCACTCCTCTTCAATAGCGATTCGCAGCTCTGGAAGCCTTGTTGGAGCAGGTACCCGGGCTCGAACCCGACGTTTTATCTCATCCCGTAAGTGTTCTATCGGATTCAAGTCCGGACTTCGAGCTGGCCAGTCCATCGTACGAATGCCGACGTCGCGTAGATAATGGGTCACCACATGAGCAACATGAGGCCGTGCATTATCATGCATCAACTGCATATCCTGCTCGATATATCCTGCGTAAGGTACCACATGGTCTTCAAGGATTTCAGTAATGTAGCGATGAGAAGTTAATCCACGTGTACGACCCGTCGGTTCGATAAAAACTAACGCTGTATGTGCGGTTAACGAGATGCCGCTCCAGGCCCTTACAGATCCTCCTCCATAAGCAACAGTTTTCTTGATGCAACACTGAGAATAACATTCTCCATGGCAACGATATACTATCTATCACTTCCATGTAGACTCACCCTGGTCTCATAAGTGAAGAGTACATTACCCCACTGCTCGACCGTCCAATCCTTATGCTCTCGAGCAAATTCAAGTCATGCTCGACGGTGCAAATTCGAGTCATGCTACCGTTAATGCTGGACCTGTTGCAGCTCTATTTGGAGTCAGGTTCCGTTTAGTAAGTCTCCTTCTGACGGTATCCGAACTTATGACCACTTGGACGTCACGCGTCACGCAGACTTTGTTGGACTTGAACTGCGTTGAGGCAGCGATTTCGCAGAACAGTAAGATGGATATAACGATCATCTGCTGCTGATGTAGCTCTAGGTCTGCCCGTACCTGGACGGCGATCGAATGCTCCAGTCTCTAGGTATCGTCTGTAAATTCGTTGCACCGAAGATCTGCTAATTCCAAGTCTTTGAACGACCTCACGTTGCGCAACGCCTGCTTCAAGTAGTGCTATAGCTTGAGCTGCTTTCTCAGGTGTCGTATCCATTATTGACCGAAAAATGTCTTAAAAATACACGCGTCTGAGCAAACGAAAGACAAAAACTAAAGAAATTATAAAAAATATCCGAATATCCTCATTGTAGAAAAAAATAACGCTAATCGCACACTCTACTCAAAACAGGACAAATCGTTAGCATTGTGTCTGTTGCTTGATTACAATGTGAGTTGACGGTACTTTAGAATAATTGAATAATCATTTTAATCAGCATGAAACACACTTTCTGGAGGTATAACTATCATAGTTGTAAGTTGTATACTTTTTGCGAAAATCGAATCAGAGTTCCGAAGTAGCGGGGGGCCCGGTTTATTTGCAGTGTAAGATTGTCGTACCGCGTAATGTGAAAGGTAAAAGAGGTTGCCAACAAGCTAACCTTTACGTCGGTGATTTGATTTGATAGGCCGTTGTTAGCTATAATGACGTACCTATCTTTCATGTTAACTAGTTATGTAACTAGTTATGTTTTAATATCATTACGGAAGTGAGGCTTTGTGATATAGATCCTCGACGCTATTGGGTTGTCTTGTGGGAGGCCAAGTTTCATTTTAGGTCGCTGAGCTACAGGAGTGAGCTCTTAAAATGTTTTCAACAAAAATGACAACGTGACGTGCTCTGCCTTTGGTCTGCACTGAAAACCAGCGCTCGGTGGACCAGTGTCTATCCAACACAATGCTAAGTGTAGGCCATATTTGCTTTAAGCCCTGCTACGCAAAAAAATAAGCAGTTAAGCCTAGATTAAAGTGTCGAAGTCGTTGCGTACTAGATTTAAGGTTAATAAAATTATTTTCTTCAAAAAAAACAACTAAGAATTGCTACATGTAACCGACATGAATGGATTACAAAAGTTGTTATCGTATGACTTGCAGCAAACCGTCTAAACGCGAAAAGGGGAAAGTCATAAACAAAACAAAGTCGTTATAAATTTCGGTTCACAGCATCCGACGTTTAGGTACTTTCTTTGAGAAAGTTTGTACGTGGGTAATGATGCCTACCTACAAAGTTTCGAGATTAGTGGATGTTCTACACAAGTTTGTTTGGAAGTGGGTTTGAGTTCGGAACTCGGACCGGTCCGTAATTTTTCACGGTATGTTTATGCGCTAATTCTTTTATGTTTCTCTGAATTTCTGTAAGGGCGCAAATTGGAATGAAGGCTACAAACTTTTAACCCAGATAATCCTGAAACTATTTTTCATTTCCAATCATACTGATTTTTGTATTATGTTGATTAAAATGCCCTATTAGGGTTAGGAAAAGTCGTAAAAAATATCTAACTTTTCTAGGAAAGTCGGAAAATGGTGGCCTTTTAAAAGGCCTGTAAGTAACATGGGGGGTGGATATCGATGGATATGCAATTCTAAAGTTAAAACAGAATATCGATAATTCAGTTCTTTTTTGCAAATTAATAATGAAACACAAACAAACATGTTTTTGTTAATCCTTAACATGGTATGGCAAAAAAACAATGGTTAGAGTGTAAATGTATTCACATTTTTTGTAAATAGCATAGAGGGCTGTTACAAAAAAAAGAGAAATTACACGGTTTCATCGTCCAAATTGTATGATTGTCGTTTGTTGCTTGAAATAATAATCACAACCGTGAGGGCTGGGTTTGGCCGAGGATCTCAAGAGACGCAAATATGCAGGTCTCGACAGAGCCTACACATTTGCTCCCTTTGGGGTCGAGACCCTGGGTCCGAGGGGTATCGAGGCTCTCCGGGTTTTTAAAAACTTATCTGAGCGTCTGGTCGACGCGACGCGTGACCCGAGAGCTGGTGGGTATCTGGCGCAGCGCATCAGCATTGCTATACAGCGGGGCAATGCAGCCAGCGTCTTGTGGACGTTTCCGACTGGTATTGATATGGAGCAGTTGAGCTACCTGTTGATTGTTTGCAACAGTCTGCAGTTAGCTTAATGGTTTTAATTGTAAATACTAGTTCTAATTTGTTTTTATTATATAATCACTTGTAATAAATAATAATACGTTAGAAATTGTTAATAGTACCATATTCTTAGGAATAACCTTAGATAGTAAACTTCAATGGGGCCCACACATAGACAAGCTATCGAAGAGACTTAGTTCTGCAGCGTATGCAGTCAAAAAAATCCGTCACCTTACAGACGTTGATACTTCTAGACTAGTTTATTTCAGCTACTTCCATAGTGTTATGTCTTATGGCATACTGCTATGGGGGAACGCTGCAGATATTAACACCGTATTTGTGCTGCAGAAGAGGGCTGTTCGTGCAATCTATAATATGGGTCCCAGTGAAAGCCTACGTGAAAAATTCAAGGAAATAAACATAATGACAGTACCATGTCAATATATTTATGAAAACCTATTGTACACTCATAGAAATATCAATCGCTTCCCTAAAAATAGCGATGTACGTAATTTGAATACAAGAAATAAACATAAACTCGCTGTGCCCACAACTAGACTACACAAAATCAATGTATCTTTTAAAGGGCAATGTATACGCTTCTACAACAAAACTCCTAGTGAGTTGCAAAAATTATCAGTAAATAAATTCAAACAAATTGTCAAAACCTTCTTGTGTAAAAAGGCCTACTATAAAATATCAGATTATCTAGAGGATTAAAAAGCTTGGGACGGGATTTGCTCCAACTCGAAAAATAACAACTAACAGGCTAAAGGTTTCTTCGTCGCTTCTTTACTTTAGTCAACATACCGAAGCGACTGAAATCAAAAATATCACTTTATTTCCGTGTCAGTGTTTAATTATTAAGAATTTGACCTTTTCTAAGTGTACATTTATTGTATTTATGGAAATAAAGAGTTTTTGACTTTGACTTTGAATACTAATACTCATAATAGTTCGTTTTCTCTACTACAATAATAATGAAATTTTTTTAGAAAACTTAGGGTTCCGTACCCGAAGGGTCAAAACATAACTCTATTACAAAGCCTCCGCTGTCCGTCCGTCCGTCCGTCCGTCTGTCACTTTGCACATTAGCCGGGGTGCTCTGTATTCGACCAGATGATCTATTCCATCACACCGAGATGTTTATCGATGTGATCTAGACGAACGAATAGGGCCTCTCCTATCTCTCTTTTAATAGGTTTCAAGCAAATCCTTTGCTGTAGCTCTACGAAAACCAAGGTGATCATACGCTCCTCCATCTTGTTTGTACGTAACTGCCATGCGTTGTGCACAGTCATATCTAGACTGTGACAGATAAGAGTAGGTACAGTACCACTTTTTACCGCGAATAGATGTTCGATACAAACCTATATTTTGGTCAGATCTATCAACCCCTCCCATATTTTCATTATAATGTTTAATTAGAACCAGATCAACTGAATGTATCTCTTTTGTTCATGCAAAAATCTTTTTACTTTTTGCAAAGGTTCCACGTTTCCAGCATTTGAAAAAAACAGTAACGGCACTATGGTCATTCCATTTGCAAACGTGTATAAATGTTTAGGTCAGTCTTTTTGAAGTCCTTGTTAATCGGGAGCGGGCGCTTAGACATCCTGTTTTCACGAATGGTGCCAGTTGCTTTCAGGCCTCTGTTACCAATCTCATGAAACAGCGACATAGGAGAACTAAATGTCGAAGAACAGATGGAATGGCAACGTCGGATTGCAAGCTTGGAGAACATCAGCAAAATTGCAAAATCACACTTCTTCCTACACCAAATTATTTCTAAGTTTCCGGGATTGACGACGATTTCCCCTGGTAAGACAAATCACATAGCCTAATCTTGTTGCTCCGACCCACAGCTTATAGCCCCAACGACTGGGTTTACTAACTATTTTATAAAGGCTTATCATCTTCCTCGGCCGAACTGTCATCAAAATTTATCTCAGCCGGAGCTCTAAGTTGCGATCCTGGCAAATTTTGAAAAGTAACACATTCTTCATCACATTAGTCTTCATCTGTTACATCCGCGTTGGCATTTACAGGAGGAAAAATATTAAAATTGCTTGGAAATGAATTTTCTTCATCACCACGCTCCAATTTTTCGAGAATCTCATTGACATGAGCGATTTTTCTGTTCCCCAACAAAAAAAATGCTTTGATAAACCCCACAGGACTTATAAAAGGCCATCAAATTTAATTGTAAAAAGTGTTCGAAACAGTTTACTAACGAATCGACCGAATCGACCGAATCGACCCTATTCTATAAATAAAACATCCAAAATCAAATACCAAAGTCAAAAATCCTCAAATTCTTTGTACAAATATAACACAATCTTACCTTTTTGCAGCCGTGGCGATAAAAAAATCACAGCCTTGTTTTCAAACACCAATAACTTAAAAAAAAAATTGCGTCTGATTTTCAATGTTACTGTCACTAATCAAGTATCAATATGTACTGGTTATTAACATGACTGTTAAAAATATCCATATCAACATAAAAAAAAAACGAAAGATAAACGCTGGTAGATTTAATTTATTTTTTGGGCATGATATAGGGCGGACGCTTTATCAGAGTAGGTAAAATAAGTGAAGAAGAGCTTGAATAAAAAGTCTTAACAATAAACATTCTTGCTGAGATCTGCTTTTCATAAGAATGTTATTCTCGTTTTTAAGGTTCCGTACCCGAAGTGTGAAAACGGTACTAAGCCTCCGCTGTCCGTCCGTCCGTCCATCTGTCAGAGGGCTCTATCTCATGAACCGTATGAGGTAAATAGTTAAAATTTTTAGAGAATGTGTAATCTCTTGCCGCTATAACAGCATATAATAAAAATAAAACAAATATCCAAATAAAAAGGGGCTTCTAAACAAAAAATGTGATTTATGTGGCTATTTTTGCTCTTCGTTTGTCAAGGCTGATATAACTATATCATTATCTTGAACTGTGAAAGGTAGGCAGTTGAATGTTTTACAGAGGGTGCACAACAATAATTTAAAAAAATCTCTACTGTTCGTTAGCGAGGAGTAAACTTAATTATGCGTTTGTTGCGGTTATTACATAGTTTGGAATCAGCGGTATAACAAATGCATTGACTTTTTAGATAAAGTACAAAGAAAATTTCTAAGACACATTAATTTTTAACACAAAACGCATATTCCCGATTTCGACTATACTGAAAGCTCCACCTGTGCAAGCGCCACCATCTGCTAACATTGAAACTTCGTAGAGATGCCGCCGATCTAACCAATTCATCCATAATATTCTTCTTAATAGGCTTGACTGCTCGCATCTTCTATTTAAGATTAAGATCATTGCCCCGAACCGAGACAAGAAGCAAGTACCTTAAAGCTGCATGTTCCTACCTGTTCAACAAATTATCGTAAGAACTCATTCATTTCTCAAACTGCTGCTCTCTTTAACAGCACTTACAGCACGGCTGACTTTGATGTCTTTACATCCAATCCTAAATTATATTTAAAAAATATAACATTTGAATCTTCGACACAACACGTCCTAATCTTAACCTGCATACTGCTAGACACTGCTATAATTTATTACTTCATTATTATTACTTTACATTTTATAAATCACGTATACTATGTATAATACAAACATAAAATCTAACTAACTACATACATGAACCTGGTAGGTTAGGTACAATAAAAATGAATTATACTATTGCGTAGGTATAAATAAATCTGTAATTTTCCTACTTGAACGATTGATATGGCTCTTTAAAACTTTATAATCTAAAACTTTTTGTAACTTGTGTTTATGTATAAAATTTTCGGATAATTTATTCTCTTTCCATGTGTGGAAACTGCTTAGCCTAATTTTTCTAAGGTTTGGGGTTTTTATTTTCTAGTTCTACCGCTTTTGTTTCCTAAGATAAAAAATAAAATAAAATTACTATTGCTACAACAAATAATAAAAATAAAATAAATTTAATTATTATGGGGGCAACGTCCATATTAAGTGGAACAACGATGAACGAAGTTATGCAGCGTTGGGCGCGGTCAGTAAATGGATGGGTGACCTATTGCTATTTTTGCGACCCATCAAAAAAATCTGTTTTTAGGGTTTCTCTTGTTTCTTTTGCGAAAGTTTAACAAGTATGGAACGGAACCATTTGTGTGTGATTTTGACTTGGCCGGTTTATTAATAGTAACTAAAAATAATGAGTTCGTTATACTTCGTAATGGATAAAGGCACCAACCAATAGAAAGCTTGTTATAGCGATAAAGTTTGTCTCACTTCGACAGGTGATGGATAGTGCCTAGTTTTCATTAGATGAAGAAAATTTCTTCGAAAATGTGTTGGACTTGGACATGAATAATGGACAATTTCGGACTCGGGGAAGACGGAATGTTGCATTGGCGTTTTTTACATGAAAAAATCTTGTACCTAAGAACTTTAATAAACTAACTTATAGGTACCTACATTTTTAAAAGCTGGAGCGATACCCTTTTGTTTTTCGTAATACTGAAGGCCTGGATTTGTGACGTCAGCGTGGATAATTGTATGAATAACAAAAGACTACGCACCAGGTTTTAAAAATAATATCTATAGCCCACCTGGAACGGTACACTACACACCAAACCCAGCCATCGCCGAGAAGAGGGTCCTTTCATGCAGCAATTCGTACGAAATTTCGCGCATTTTCCTATTGTTTTTTCCTCTTAATATTAAGAGGAAAAAACAACCACCAGGACACCCTGGTGGACTCACCAGGATATCCTGGTGAGTCTTATTTTGTCTATTTTATTAGGGTTTTGAAGATCGGAGATCGGTTTCGAAACCCTTATGGCATCGCTTTTTCTGTCCTTTTTTCCGTCTTTAATATCTCAGCAACTACAGCAGCAAATAACGTGAAATTTAAATTAATAATACATTTCATGCGCCTGTACAGATTAAAGAAAAATAAATAAAAATAAATTAAAAATTTACTTCTAAATTTTGAGTACAAATTGTGATGTCGAAATTTTAAAAGAGACCTACAGTGTCAAGTGGGGTATCAAATTAATGGTATCAGTTTGTACATTTCCAAAAGTTTTTGAAATTTTCATTTTAAGGTTTCACACTTTTTGAAATATTTAGGAAAAACGCGAAAAATACCCATTCCTCCCCCCCCCCCCCCCACTATCTCCGAACATTGCAAGGCGATCCATCTGAAATGTATGTAGCATTTGTAGATATGGATCTATAATATTTTACAGGAAAAATATAGAGAAGTCTGTAAGTTGAACACTTTTTGAAAAATGGTCAAAAAGGGCGGGGTTAATTTTCAAAATGGGGGGCTACCTCACCGAGCGGGGTATCAAATAGAAGGTATCAGTTTGTATATCTCAAAACAGTTTTTGACATTTCTGTAGGTTTCATACTTTTTGAAATATTTAGTAAAAAGATGAAAATTTTACTATTACCCTCTATACCTACACCTACTCCGAAGTTTGCAAACCGATACATCTGAAATGTAGGCACCTTTAATTCTTTGGTATTCATCAAATAGCAAGTCTCTAACCAGTACCTAGTACATATTGGTATACTTGACAACCGTTCGAAACCCTCGGCGCGCGAGTCACACTCGCACTTGACGGATCTTGTTTTTGCTTAGCTACGTTCCATACCAAATTGACTTTAATGTTATTCTTCGCAGTATACCTAACCATTTTGAATATCAGTCCTAATTAATGATGGTGAGCACATTGTTACACAATTTGTTACGTAAAGGACTAAACCAAGCGTTCCTATTATTAAGGAAAGCCCCTTACCACTCGGTAGCGGTAGCAATGCTGAACCGCACAGCACAAAAAATGCATTCGATTGTAGGTTTCTCTCACTGAAATCGTAATTAAAGCACATATTGCTGCTGGGCGGTTCAGATCTTTGAAAACCTTTAGGCGATTTTTATTTGAAAATCAAGTCACCCATATTTTTAGAATATTTGTCTACATTAATAAACGTCTACATATTTTACCTAATTACATTGAGTGATCGAAGAAATTTGCGCGAAGTTTTATCAACTTTTTCAAGTTTATTTTCCGACATTACGTAAACTTCGTAATGCCCGTTATTCAGTTAACTCGGTTGGTTTTGGGGTGGGACTATTTACCAAGGCAATTATTGGTAAAATTAGGCTAACAGCTGAATTATTGTTTGTTCATTAAAATTAACGAGTAGGTACTAATTACGGTAGTAAAATACACCCGACGACGCGACAACGTCCTAAATTAAAACGGGAAGGTATGAATGCTAATGGTGTACTAAATGGGTGGTAAATTAAGATAGTACTATACAGTTATTCTGTGATCAGGGGCCCAATTCTGCTTACCAATCGCTTTACTATGACAATGGCATCGTCGCAGAATCTTCACGTTTTTTTTTCGGAATAACTATATTATTATTATTGAGTTATTCCGTGATCATGGCGCATGAAACTGTGCCGAAATATTGGAAAGCTCAATACTCAAATGACGGTAAATAGATAGATAGATAGATAATGCTTTATTCATCACCTTATAAAACAGATAGTACTTATTAAATATAATGTAGGGAACAGCAATGGAACTGGCGGCCTTATCGCTTAAAGCGATTTCTTCCAGGCAACCAAATAATAATATAATTAATTAGATATTAATTACAACCTTGATAGTACTTTTGACGTGCGTCCTTCCATCTGTGGTTTCTTTCATAGAATATAATTATTTATTCAGGTAAAAAAACAACATTACATTTTGGTTAAAATTGCCTTAAATACCCTGTGTCTAGTTAATCCTAACATAGGCTGTTAGGATTAACTAGACACAGGGTTCTCACCTGGTTCAATAAGAGATCATAACAGGTCATAAGACGCCATCAAAGGTACCAGCAGAATAAATAAAATAAATAAATAATGCTGGACAATCCAAACAGCATCATCTAGCCCCAAAGTAAGCAGAGCTTGTGTTATGGGTACTAGATGACTGATAAACTTAATACAATATATAACATAGATAGATATTTTTTATTATATATAGAAAATACCCAGAACACCCGGAACAAATATTTGCAGATCGTACAAACATTTGTCCCAAGGCGGGAATCGAACCCGCAACCTTCTGCGTCGCAGGCGGACCTTCGCCCGCCGCGCCACATCGGTCGTCAAAAGAATAGGGCCACAGTAACACGAACTTGTAGAAATGAGACCCGGGCCAAGTAGGATGACTGTCGTCTTATTTCTTTTCTGCATCAAGAATTTGTTGTAGGTTGAAATTTGTTTTACTGAAATAAAACCAAACCAAAATACAACCCAATAGTTACAGCCGGTTGTTCGTTTCGTTGATAAACTAATTAATGATCAAATAAGTAGTTCTTTGTCTTGCCGAATGAATAAGAGATTTGATTATTAATCAGTTAATTATAGAGAATTAATTATTTTATTATTAGAGATGTTTCTATTAGGTCAGAAATGTGATCTAAAAGTAAATACCATATTGCGATCCATAGTGCCGTGTTATTTTTTTTAAATTCTATAAAAATGTTACCTTAATTAAGCCTATAGTTATGGAAAATCTAAACTTTCGGCAACTAATAATAGCTTGATTGTTTTGAAAAAAACTGAAAACCGACTTAATATTTCTCAGTATTCAAACAGTTTTTTAAATTTTTTGGGAAGAATACTAATCCCTTAGGAAATAAACCGTTTATGGAACCGCCTCAGGATCATTCTATGTACATAAAATACCGAAAGAATTTTCTGTATTTTAGAATGACAGTAGATACATGGAGTCGCCATGTATGTATCTACTGTCATTATATTTGAAATTTGAATATCACAGGGACCTATTCAAATATTGAATAGTGCTAAATAATAGTAGCTTTTGAAATCATGCAGTCTATTTACATCGAGTCCATTGCGTGAACTCGTACAGGTGCAATTGAAACTCGACAAAGGCAATTGAAGACTGAATTGAAGTACTGGCGAACGATCTACATAACACAAGATTATTTAAAGGGGGTGGGACGCTATTTCGCTATCAAGCTTGGACCCTCTATATCTGCTCCGTGCCTGTGAACCTATAAACTTTTTTATCGGCGAGCGGAGCTAGCATTTTCTTAGATATTTCATGTTAATTGTTGCGGTGGTAAGCGAAATGACGTCTAACACATTCAGGGCCCCCGACGCACATGTTCATGTCCAGCGCCGTGAGGCGCCGCGCGCCGGCTTGTATGCTATGTTTGTTACATTTTCGTGTAATTTTTGTTGAGATACCACTTTGACTATCCCAGTTTGAGGTCGCATTGCCCACGCAATGTGAGCTCAAAATGGGATCTAGCTAACGGACCATAGCTAAAAAAAATACCTAAAACTTGTTATAGGCAAGCGGAGCAAGCCACGAAAAATGTATATTTGTAAGATTTTCGAGTTAACTTTTTACGGTGATTGGCAAACATTAGTAGAATCTGACTGAAACGGACCAGACTACTGAAAATAACTTGCTTGCGGGAATTAAACACAGCACTCAAAATATCAGTAAAACTATTTGCGAGGCGCAACTTTTTGTCGCGGTTGGAGATGATATCATGTTATATTAATAAGAGCATAAAATTAAAAAAAACACAGGGATAAAGATGGAGCCGCGGACCATTTCAGGTGCTTCCAGGGACCACCAGTAGTCCACGGACCACCGGTTAAGAACCACTGATCTAGATATTTAACAAATAAACCAATGTTTGACTCACTTCGATTTGGTACTTACTTACCTTTCGATACCATAAGGTGGAAGCAATAAGGTGTCTAAGGAATTTGAAAGTAATATATCTGAGTGTAGATACCTAGTTAAACCCTTGACTCCGCAACACTTTAAGATATTCAATACAGTGTAACGATTCCGTTCGCGCTGCTTTAAATTGAACTTTCGCGCCGCGCACCGCGTCCTCCGCGATAAGTTGGCAACAGTGCGTCTATGCGCTGCGGGCTTGTCTTTGACTGAGTCAGAGGTGACCTTTCCTTGACTTGCGGACTACAAATTTTCAACACCTTTAATTGTTAATTGCTTAAATATTAAAGAATTCAAAGTTAAATTGTTATAAATAGTGAACCCCATATCGGGTGAGTGTTGCATTATTGTTATATAGTGTGTATTTAGTGCAATAAGTTGTGGGCTTGGTAAGTCGAAGTAACGGTCAATGACCTATCTAACCGTTAATGTACCATAACTGATATTAAATTAATTTACGTTCATCTATCTAGCTTGCTTCTTACACATCGCCTTCTTATATTAATTATCATTCATGGTACAAATACCTCTTGCCGCCTTTTAGCGAATTTCACTGTCATTTCATTTCCTTCATTCTTTATTCATTGTAAATTGTTTTATACAAATCACATCTACGCATTACGTACCTATCACTCTAACATCTTTTATTGATTTTCCGCCCATGTAATTAATTCCTTGACTCGGATACCTATCTCACAATCGAACCGATTTAGTGAGGTAGGTAAACCGTTATTTCATTTCCATTGTTTTAGCTTTAGTATTTCATTTGTATGACTGCCTCATCATCGATTACTGCAAATGCTTTTTGCCATTGCGCTTACGCTATGAGTTGAGGATGCGGCAGTCATATTACAAAACCGGACAACTTCTAAAGTGTCTGGACGTGGATTCCAGGGTTCCATCCTGCGGGTTATCCCTACACAACCGAAGCCGCCATTCTCCGGCGATTGCTCAACGGTACCACCGGGAAGAGCCGTAACGGTACCACCGGGAAGAACCTTAACGGTACCACGGAACATTAACCGCTGCACTTCTCTTGCCGCCGGCCTTCTCATCTGGATCCACTTGTCGCCCTACCGCGTCGGACCTCTCTCCAGCTAAGGCCAGTGGCATTCATTCCAAGAACCTAACGTATTTCGGAGACAACGAACGCAGACCCACTGCTAAATTCCTTTAATATATATTGTAAGCATTTTCTTCGTGTTTTCTTTGGGCCAAGCCACTCTCCAGCGTAGGCAGGTCACTAGAAAACCACAAGTGTTTCACTGGCGCCCAATACAGGTAACTTTGTCTCCGAATTACGTTACTTTCTGCATTTTTTTGGTTTCTTTGGTGTTGGCTATAAAAATCTTAGTCCTAAGTTTGATTTATGCTATGTCTTACCTATATGTGGTAGTTTTATTAGTCAAGCTGTTTTAATTTTTAATAATAATAAGTGTTTTGTTTTAGTTGAATATCACATTTAGGTCCGACTATTTAAATATTAAGTTCTTGCTTACAATCATTGTAGTTTTGAAACTTTACTGCAACACACACTCAATATGGCGTTTTCCATTAAGTTTTTATCCCTACAAAAGCCTGAATTAGAGTATGAAGTTGAGCTGCGCGGAGGCAATAGTGGATCTGTCCAGGAATTACGTAAACAGATTATCCAACTTGCACAAGATTCGCCATCAGAGGACATTCTTGAGTCCTACCTCGAACCTGATAAGGATTTAATGGGAATCCATGACGTTCAAGTAAAAGCGCAAGGCAACTTAACTACACTTAAGCAAAAATTTGATAAAAATCTTTTTTCACGAACGGAAACGTTACTCCACCACCTTTACCATAGGATTAATAGATTAAGTAGCATCGAATCGATTGCCGGTGGGTATCAGTCATGCCGTTCCACTTTTGAAACCCTCTACAAGGAATTATCTGCACTAAAGCCACTTAATCCCCAACCTAGACCTACAAACCTGAGTGCGACCTCTGAACAAATCGCACCTGTTCTTTCCGTGACATGTGAGCGAAATACTGCTGCGGACATTAGTAAACTAAAATTTACGGGTAAAACTTGTGTGCGCTCTTTCATCTTAAGGGTAGAAGAATTTGTTCTATCTAGGGGTATTTCTTATGAGAAAATTTTATCCTTGGGCTACGAGATTTTCACTAATGATGCTTTACATTGGTATCGCTGCAATAGAAGTAGGGCCCAGACGTGGGAAGAATTGTGTAAGCTTTTAATTGAAGACTTCAGCAGCAGTGACTATGACTACAGGCTTGCTGCTGAAATTCGTACTCGAACTCAAGGTGAGACGGAAAACATAACCATTTATCTTTCCATAATGCATGGCATGTTCTCCCGGTTGAGTAAACCTCTATCCGAGGATGAAAAATTAGAGATTTTGCTCCACAACATCAGGCCATGTTATGCCAGTACACTGTCCGCCTTTCCGGATATTAGGACTATCGAGACTCTCAAATCAGTATGTCGCAGTTTCGAAAACGTACAAGCGCGGTTTGCCCATTTTCACGAACCACCAAAGGCGTCTGCAAGCACTATCGCTCCGGAGTTCGCATATATGGGTAAAAGCGAATCAATTACAAACACTAAAAACTCAGGTGTCTCCTCCATACAGAAAGAGGAAACAGTAGCAGCTTTAGCGTCCAAATCAGGCGTATCTAAATACTGTCCAAGGTGCAGAACTACTGATCACTCTTTAAGGTATTGCAAAAAGGAACGCTTTCTAATTTGTTTTAGATGCGGAAAGAAAGGTTTTCGTATTGCAGATTGCCCCGATTGCAACAAAAAAAGTTCCACTGAACCTGATAAAGAGGATCAAAAAAACTAATTGGGCAGGATTGTAGGGTACAGCATAAAAATGTTGATCCTTCCGAATGGAAGAATTGGCTAAAATTCATCTCTTCTTTCTCTACTTACAATGCTGTCTCTTCAATCCGGGCTAACTCTGTAGTTGATAGATCTCGACCTTACGTTGCAGTTAATCTGAACAACAAGCAATTGATTGGTCTCCTCGACTCCGGCTCTTCTACCACTATCTTAGGTAACGGAAGTCACGAGTATCTGTTAGACTCCGGGTTCAAACTAGAACCGGTAGAAAATATTAACTTCATTGCTGCAGGTGGCAATAAACTTAAGTCTATTGGAGTTCTAAATCTTTCTGTTGGTTTTCAAGACCAAACTCACATTCTAAAGTTTTTTGTGGTACCTGGTATCAAGCACTCACTTATATTAGGTATGGACTTTTGGAGGACTTTCGGTCTTTTCCCTAAGTACCTAGATCGTATCGCATATTATAAAGACTCTGATACTGTCCTTGCTGTCACTGATGTAGTTCCTAGTGAAATCCATAATCTCTGTTCGTACGAGCATCTATCGGTTGAAGAAAAGGCTGTAGCCGATCAGATGATGTCTCACTTCCATGACATCTCTTATGAGAAACAAGGCCTAGGTCGCACTCATTTAATCACGCACGTCATCGACACAGGTGACACCCCTCCTATTCGACAACGTTACTACAGAATGTCACCAGAAAAACAGCGTATCTTAGTCGAGCAGCTGGATGAGATGCTTAAAGAAGACGTCGTCGAGCCATGCGAAAGCCCTTGGTCGTCTCCGGTCATTCTTACACCGAAAAAGAACGGCGAGTTACGGTTTTGTTTAGATAGCCGTAAACTCAACTCTATCACTAAAAAAGACGCGTATAGTCTTCCTTACATATCAGAGATACTGGACAATCTGCGTGATGCTAAATATCTTTCTAGCATAGATTTGTCTAAAAGTTTTTGGCAGATCTTAATTCAAGAAAATGATAGGAAAAAAACTGCTTTTTATATTCCTTCTCGGGGAACCTTCCAATTCAAATCTATGCCGTTTGGCCTAACTAATGCTCCCGCTACTCAACAGAGGCTAGTAGATGCCTTATTTTACGGGCCTGAATTTGAGCATAGAGTATTTGTCTTTGTCGATGATGTCATCGTTGTTTCAAACAGTTTCGAACAACACATGTCCTTGCTTAAACATGTCTTGCAAAAACTGAAGATGGCTAATCTAACGATCAACTCTAAGAAAAGTCAATTTTTTAGAAAGCAATTAAAGTATTTGGGGTATATTGTTGACTCTAGTGGGCTGCAACCAGACCCTGAAAAGGTTGAATCAATTCTGAACTACCCAGCTCCAACGAATCGTAAAGAGGTCAGAAGATTTCTGGGAACAGCCTCTTGGTATCGTAGGTTTATCCCAAACTTTAGTTCTTTGGCTTCCCCTTTGAATAAACTCACTTCTCAAAAGAAAGATTCACCTCCATTTGATTGGTCCCCTGAAGCAGATGACGCTTTCAAAAAACTAAAATTTCATCTCGTATCTGCTCCCATTTTATCATGTCCAGATTACTCCAAGCCCTTTGAAGTACACACCGATGCGAGTGACTATGGCATTGGAGCCGTACTCACT
Organism: Eupithecia inturbata; assembly: GCA_963662085.1. Lineage (NCBI taxonomy): Eukaryota > Metazoa > Arthropoda > Insecta > Lepidoptera > Geometridae > Eupithecia > Eupithecia inturbata. Next base: position 6,852,963 of record OY759179.1, on the reverse strand, counting down.
CAAACGTTGGATGGAACGGAAAGAGTCATCGCTTATATGAGTAAGTCACTGTCACAGCAGGAGCGTAATTACAGCGCAACGGAACGTGAAGCACTCGCCGTCCTTTCCGCTATTGAGCATTGGCGTTGCTATCTCGAAAATGGTCAGACATTTACTGTATTCACAGACCATGCTTCTCTGAAGTGGTTCCTCAATCTAAATAACCCGACTGGAAGGTTAGCTAGATGGGGCGTACGCCTATCAGCCTATAACTTCGACATCAAACATAGAAAAGGTTCCGAAAATGTTGTTCCCGATAGTCTGTCTCGTGCGGTTCCTGTTGCTGCCATTGACTCCACTACACCTTCTTCTATAACAACCAACGACCCTTGGTATTTAAATATACTTGATGGTTGTCGAAAATCTCCCACGTCATTTTTGAACTATCGTTTGGAAAACGGTAGGTTATTTAGGTACATGAAGTCCTTGAATCCTCTAACTAGGGAATTCGAATGGAAAGAGGTAATACCAATGGAAGCACGTCAAGATGTCATTTATAAAAATCATTCGGAACCAACATCAGGCCATTTTGGCATCTTTAAGACTCATAAACGTGTAAGTTTAAAATACTTTTGGCCAAACATGCATAAAGATGTGGTAAATTTTGTATCTAATTGCGATAGTTGCCTGTCTCATAAACACTCAACACAGCCCACGCTTGGAACAATGGGTCGGCCTAAAGAATGTGATCGCCCATTCCAGATGTTAAGTATGGATTTGGTAGGGCCCTTGCCTGTCTCTAGGAAGCAAAATACGTTCTTGTTAGTAGTTACTTGTTGTTTCTCCAAATACTGTATGCTTTTTCCTATACGGCGAGCAACTGCGGAGATCATTGCTCGAATTCTAGAAGAACAAATATTCTTCGTGCACGGTATTCCGAGCACACTACTTATGGACAATGGTAGGCAATTTACTAGCAATACTATGCGGAATTTACTAGCTAACTACAAAATACCTAACATTCACTATACACCACTATACACCCCGCAGGTGAACACCGTCGAACGTTACAACAAAACTATTGTGACTTCTATCTCTACTTTTATTGAGAACGACCATCGATCTTGGGATATCAACGTTCCAAAAATTCAATTCGCTTTAAACAGCGCTGTTAACGAAGTCACAGGCTTTACTCCCGCATTTCTTGTTTTCGGGCGTGAATTAGTTAGTTGTGGATCTCACTACCTTGATTCTGACTTAGGTAACGATATAGTATTTTCACCACGCGACTCTTACGCTGAAAACTTGGGGACTCTCCAGAAAATATTTGATAAAGTACAACTATCCCTCATAAAGTCTCACTCCCGGAACAGTACTCATTATAACCTTCGACGTAAGAAAGTTGAATTTGAGGTAGGTGACATAGTATGGAAGCGAACATTCTATCTCAGCGACAGGGATAAAAGGTTCTCAAAGAAATTAGCCCCAAAATTCATTAAGTGTCGCATTAAAGCAAAGAAGTCCAAACTGGTGTATGAACTTGAGGATATGTCCGGACACAATTTAGGGTCATGGCATGTCAAGGATTTTAAACTGACCTAGTGTTCTTAGCTTTGGATTTTACTCAGGAAAAATCCTAACCTAAAAAGGGGGGTATGTAACGATTCCGTTCGCGCTGCTTTAAATTGAACTTTCGCGCCGCGCACCGCGTCCTCCGCGATAAGTTGGCAACAGTGCGTCTATGCGCTGCGGGCTTGTCTTTGACTGAGTCAGAGGTGACCTTTCCTTGACTTGCGGACTACAAATTTTCAACACCTTTAATTGTTAATTGCTTAAATATTAAAGAATTCAAAGTTAAATTGTTATAAATAGTGAACCCCATATCGGGTGAGTGTTGCATTATTGTTATATAGTGTGTATTTAGTGCAATAAGTTGTGGGCTTGGTAAGTCGAAGTAACGGTCAATGACCTATCTAACCGTTAATGTACCATAACTGATATTAAATTAATTTACGTTCATCTATCTAGCTTGCTTCTTACACATCGCCTTCTTATATTAATTATCATTCATGGTACAAATACCTCTTGCCGCCTTTTAGCGAATTTCACTGTCATTTCATTTCCTTCATTCTTTATTCATTGTAAATTGTTTTATACAAATCACATCTACGCATTACGTACCTATCACTCTAACATCTTTTATTGATTTTCCGCCCATGTAATTAATTCCTTGACTCGGATACCTATCTCACAATCGAACCGATTTAGTGAGGTAGGTAAACCGTTATTTCATTTCCATTGTTTTAGCTTTAGTATTTCATTTGTATGACTGCCTCATCATCGATTACTGCAAATGCTTTTTGCCATTGCGCTTACGCTATGAGTTGAGGATGCGGCAGTCATATTACAAAACCGGACAACTTCTAAAGTGTCTGGACGTGGATTCCAGGGTTCCATCCTGCGGGTTATCCCTACACAACCGAAGCCGCCATTCTCCGGCGATTGCTCAACGGTACCACCGGGAAGAGCCGTAACGGTACCACCGGGAAGAACCTTAACGGTACCACGGAACATTAACCGCTGCACTTCTCTTGCCGCCGGCCTTCTCATCTGGATCCACTTGTCGCCCTACCGCGTCGGACCTCTCTCCAGCTAAGGCCAGTGGCATTCATTCCAAGAACCTAACGTATTTCGGAGACAACGAACGCAGACCCACTGCTAAATTCCTTTAATATATATTGTAAGCATTTTCTTCGTGTTTTCTTTGGGCCAAGCCACTCTCCAGCGTAGGCAGGTCACTAGAAAACCACAAGTGTTTCAACAGATAAGGTTATTCTGCCCTTTGAATAGTTGTATCTTAAATCTATCTATTGTTTAAGAACGTGTTGTCACTGAACCCTCATTAAAATGGACGACAAAGGCAAAACCTATTAAAGCCATCTGAAATCACAACCTTTAGAATTTCACTTGCTAATAACCAATCCCAATGGTCGGCTTGGAACCCTTCGATTAAGCCGGAGTTGAGCCCCAAAATTCCAAAATGTACCTAATTAAAATACCCGTAGCAAAGTTTCTTTGAAATGGCAGTTAATTTGCAGTTTTAGGGTTCGGTGCAAATAAACCTCGACCACCTGTGTCAGTCACATTGTCCATAAGTTTTGACATTTTGTGGGTGAGGTCAGCGGTGACGCCAGGTGGCTCATTTACAGCGACCCTTAAATCTACTTATCTAATAGCCAGTCAAAGTGCCATAAAAAATACACGGTGTTATTTTTTGTATTTCAGGTGCGATTACCGGATAAGGCAAGTAATAACCCAAACTTGTGTAAATGCAGGTTTACTTATTTATAAAAATAAATTGACCAACGTTCCTTGTCGGCAAGAGAAGTTCGACTACGGATTTCTCGGATTTTTTGTATGATGCAACAAGTGAACGAGCCATATTTTTTTTGCGTTCTTTTTAGAGCAAGGTAGGTATCTAGATACCTACCTACCTTGCTCTAACAAGAACGCATTTCAATAGGTTAGAGCAAGATAGAAACATAAACAAACGTGAATTTGAGCGTAAAGTGGGCGCCAGCTGACAGGCCCGAAATAGACCTCTGCACTGTTGACCGAACGGATATTTTACAGAAGCCCGAAAAAGGCACTGTTTAGCGGTGCCCATAATCCCCGCGCTGGGCATGTGGGTTGGGGATCGCAGTTCATTGATGGAGTTGTTCTGCAGGAGGTGCTGCTGCCCGCCCTCCGGTGTTTCCCTTTGTAGCCTCATACGACACCCATGGGAAGACTTGGAGTGGTGCAATTCTGAGCCGGAACCACACAGCACGGACGTAAGAGTAGGTAAACCCATTTGAAACATGTAAGTAAGCCAAATTGTTATCCAAGTAAACTAGACTCAATCGTTTAATGTCCCCTTGGCCCATACTCCTTAAGTGAACATAAATGGGCATCCTAGTGCATTCACATTCCTTTATCATTCTTGACCGCGAATACCCGCTCGAAAGGTACACAGATAACACTCCAAGTAATAAATACTTTCTGTACAAAACAAAATGAAGTTCCTATTGTTATATCTATTAATCCCTGGGATTCTCAGTGCTCCGAAGAAAATCAGCTATTCTTTAGTGAAGTCCTGCAATGTTGGCGAATTGGCGGATGAGATTGCTTCCTATGAATCTGTTGTGCAAGATATAATTGATTTTGTGACCACGGGACCTTTTAAAGGGAAGACATATGATGAGTGAGTACCTTTTTGTATAGAAATACGTTTTGATGTCCGGATTACGATTTTATTAACCCTGATGCATAATCCACTGTGTAGAAACTAATAGTCTATTAGACAGTCTGTGCTAAATGTAAATAATAACTAGATAATGCTGAATAATTTATGTTGAAAGGGAAAGGGTGAATAAAAGTGTTGTTATTGTGTTGTTTAGTTTTTTTATTTATTTTAGTTATTTATACTCGTACGTCCATGTGATCGATTTTGTTATAGTGTATAGATATTAGTGTTATATAGAAAGTATAGACCTTCGTTTGACCGCAATCTCACATGATGTGACACGAAGGTCTAGCTAGAAGAAAGTGAAGTTTAGTTCACTTACTATCTAGATTCTAGATGCATCTTGAAATGGGGTCTCCACATTGTTTTAGAAAACAAATAAACAAAACTCAAATAAATATAAATAAATTAGTAAATAATGCTGGGCAATTCACACAGCCCGAATCTACGCAGAACTTGTGTTATGGGTACTAGATGACAGATATACTTATAACAATACATTACATAGATAATTATTTTAATTATACATAGAAAATACCCAGAACACCCGGAACAAATATTTGCAGATCGTAAAAACATTTGTCCCAAGGCGGGAATCGAACCTGCAACCTCCTGCGTCGCAGGCGGACCTTCGCCCGGTCGTCAACTAACGATTGATCGTTATTTGTATGTGTTTTTTATTATGTACCTAAATTGAATAGGTATGTTTACAACGACCTTTTTGATTTCATAAGGAGACGCATTGGGTATCGAATTGATAAGATACGAGAGATGAGAATGCATGTTCGTATCTAATCGATTAGTTACCCTTCGTAAGAGGATAGGTATCTGTACCTATCTTTAAAAGACCTCTAATCTCAAGTGCTTACTTTACATTGACACGCTCTGCAGACAAGTAATAAGATAACATAATATAAAAACAGCTCACAGACTATTGTCATTAGTCCGTTATTCCATCCGAAATGAATTTATTTTGCGTTTTATTTCTAACTCTCATTGTAACAATAACCTGTGAAGATGTGAATTCTTGTGAAGATATTTTAGGCAATCAGTTGATTAAAGAAATCAAGTCATACGAAAATGTTAGGGATAAAATATTGGAATACGTAATTGAAGGTGATTTCAAAGGAAAAACCTATGATCAGTGAGTAAATTGTCTGCATGGGTAGGGAAAAAGCTGAATCGTTTTTATTTTTTATAAAAGCTATTATGTACTACTACTACCTACCTACTGGGAATCTAAAAACGATCGAAAATCAAAAACGTATTTTTGAATTGTTCTAAACTTTCGCGATTTGCTAACTTAGTTAAGGTAATTAATAATAATAATAATGCTGGACAATCCACACAGCATCATCTAGCCCCAAAGTAAGCAGAGCTTGTGTTATGGGTACTAGATGACTGATAAACTTAATACAATACATAACATAGATAGGTAATTATTAACGTATTACGCGATATGTGTTTTTCAGTTTTGGTCATAAAGTGATTAACTGTGAATAATAATATCTATTACAAAACTAAGTTATAACAATGGATTTCAGATTAGCAAAGTTTGTAGACAAGTTTGGAGCTCGGGTTTCTGGATCCGAGGTGTTGGAGCAGTCCATAGATTATATGATTCAGTTGACCAAAGATGAGGATTTATATGACATCACCACAGAAGATGTCAAGGTAAACTATATATTAATTCGGTTGATATTAAAAAAAATGTTGGACAATTCACACATCATTTTGTCCCAAGCTAAGCAGAGCTTGTGTTATGTGTACTAGATATACTTATTACATTCCACACTTAAATAGATATTTTTTATTAGGTACACATAGAAAACACCCAGAACAAATATCTGCAGATCGTACAAACTTTAGTCCCGAGGCGGAAATCGAACCCGCAACCACCTGCGTCCTTCACTTGCTGCGCCACAGAGGTTGTCAAATAATATATTTTTTTTAAGGGATTAGCCACTTAGGTCGTCCAGGATAAGGTTAGAAAAAGAGTACCATTAAAATGGCTAGTATGGCTACATAATCCCCCGCAATTCGAACTAAATGTAACCATTTTTTGCCCACAGGTTCCGCATTGGGTGAGAGGCGAAGAAATAATAACAATGCTCGAACCAAGGAACAAAAACATCGCCGTATTAGGACTCGGAAATAGTGTAAATACTCCACTCGAAGGCATCACAGCTGAGATCATTGTTTTCAAAAATTTCACCGAACTTGAAAATACTTCAGAGGACCAAATTAAAGGCAAAATCGTTGTTTATAATCCATCCTATACAACATATTCAGAAACCGTTGCATATAGGTCAGGTGCTAGTAAAGCTGCGGCTAAAGGAGCCGTTGCTTCGTTGGTGCGTTCTATTACAGATTTCTCGATTAACTCACCTCACACTGGCTCACAAACATATGACGAAAATGTTCCCAAAATACCAACTGCTGCTATTACTGTCGAAGATGCAGATTTGTTGGAGAGAATACGAAAGCGAGGCGAGAAAGTTGTTTTAAATATCAAAATGCAATCAACGTATGGAACTAACACTTCTAGAAATACTCTTGTTGACTTAAAGGGTTCGGAACATTCTGACAAATTGGTAATAGTGTCTGGCCACGTCGATAGTTGGGACGTAGGCCAGGGTGCTATGGACGATGGAGGTGGTTTGTTCGTCAGCTGGGCAGCGCCAGTCGTCCTGCACCACCTGAATCTGAAACCAAAGAGGACAGTGAGAGCAATTTTTTGGACTGCAGAAGAGTTTGGATTAATTGGCGCGCGCGCTTACGAAGAAAAGCATAGAAACGAGAGTGACAACATTAATTTTATCATGGAATCTGATGAAGGGACTTTCGCTCCTCGTGGGTTGGAGGTAGCTGGAAATCAGAAAGCGAGATGCATAGTCGCGGAAATACTGAAACTATTTACTTCGATAAATGCATCGACCTTAGTAGAGACTGATTCACCAGGATCTGATATTACAGTATTCACAAAAACTGGCATTCCCGGAGCAAGTTTACTAAATGCGAATGAGAAATACTTCTGGTTTCACCATACTGAAGGAGATACAATGAATGTCTTGAGTAAAGAAGAACTTGATTTAGGAACAGCTTTTTGGACTGCCGTTGCCTATATTATAGCTGATCTGTCTGGTGACATACCGCGATAAGACACTTCACGTTTCAAGTTGAATTTTGGTAAATCCTGAAATAAAAAGCCTTTATTAACAAAGAAAATTACATTCAAATAATAGAAGCAAATTAGAACTAGTATTTACAATTGAAATAAAACATGTTATGTTGTTTCGAACTTTTACTATTTGTAGTTTAAATTATATGCCAACTTTTATGAGTCGATCAATCTAGTCCAGCGCAAACAATTAGGTTTCCAAGCAAAGATAGAAACAATTTAAAAATACCGTGGTCATAAATCAAGAGTCTTTTGGGTTTGGTCAATAGCCGTTTTGGGAATACTTTGAGATATTTTTACGAAAAAAGGAACGTGTATTTTCGAGATACGTACGATACATGATACTCAATTTTGTAAATGATGTAATAAACACATTATATTCAATCATTTTAGATAAAATGGTTTTGTGTGCGACATTAAAAAGACAATCCTACTTTAGGTATGGTCATCATCATCATGATAATCAGTGATATTTTGTATTCACGAAAGGGTTAATTCATTTTCTACATTTTCTCTCCGCCGCCGTTCTGTGGGGTTAGATGGTACCATAAGACAGAATAAATTGGTGTAATTAGGGAGTAATTTATGATTCGGTACAACCCCCGAAATTACAATTAATAACGGCTTATAACTTGATTCATTCAAGTTACTAAAGGGATAATCATCTTTGCTAATAATTAATTTCGAAACCGAAATTGAGTTAGTTTCTTCTTGACGTCCTAAAAGGTTATTTTACTAATGAAAATGAAAATGTTATTATTAAGTTCATAATAAGCGAGTGGCCTTCCCAACGAATGTCCTTGTATTTTTTATATCCTAGGCGACAATAATTAAAAAAAAAATAACTTTTAGCTACTTCGGATTATGTTACATAAAGATATACTAAAATGATACCTGTCAGTCTTATAATTTATCCCCTGTCTGTATAGATAAACACACACCAACGCTCGTAAAAACTTTAACGTTCATAATATCGTATATTTAAATTTACTTTTATTTGTTTGTACTGCACCTTGGAAATTCAATGGAGTGTAAATGAAATATTTCATTTCGCTTGCCTTCGGTTCTCATGAAGGCATCAATCGAAATGCCTGTGAGTTCTCTGTTATTACTGCTCGGCAAGCTTTCGACGTTGACGCTAGTTGCTATTAAATTTTTCTCTAGGGATATTGAATCACTGAAGACAGATTTCAGAAATCCTCGAGTAAAAATTCTAAGAAAAGTGTTGATGAAATATCTCCCCTTTTCCATTTTTAAAGCTATGCCAAAACTTTGCCTACCTAACTCTATCCATTTGTAAAGCTAATGAATTTCTCTCTAGAGGCTTTTTACTTACCAATGATCTTCACAATAAACACGCGATTCCGTTGTCTGTTGTCTGAAATCACAAGAAATTTCCGCTTTTAGAGAGCCTGTCAGGTTTTTGATGAGCAAAGGTGGAAATTGGCCAACTGGGTTTTTAAAAACTTCAGTATTTAAGAGTATAATCCGCGCGCTCAAAAAGGATGGCACCTTCTCAAAGTAATATCTTACATTTCTTATACAATTGGCGCGTTGTCAAAATGCGATGAAAATGTCCTACCGCTTTTGTTTCACCAACGCCGCCGCTACTGCACAAAAATAAGCGTTAAAATAAGGCTTAAACGCATTATTTTTCGATACATTTTACAGTGACAAAATGGCTTCGCACAAGGTTCAAACGAGTGGCCCGCGAGCTGTCATCTGAAGCCGTCAATATGAAATGCATCTAAATGATTTAAAGGCCATATTTGATTGTACATTTTTGTGCTGTGCGGTAGCGGTGCGCCTCTGATCTGCGACAACCTTTATAAAAGGTACCAAACTAACCTTCTTAATCCTCGCTGTGTGATAGTTCGATTGTTGTATTGTATTGTATTTCTTTATTAATCAAAATTTATTCTATTCTTATTTATATGATACTTTGAACCATAAAAGGTTTGTCTAGTTACTTTACTTCACCTAACCGAAGGAAGTTGAATTAAATTTAACTTATATTAATTTCGCTTCTGGAATAAAGTTCCCAGTAGTCTTTATTTCTCTCCACCAGCTGTGATAAGGCGAGCGTGCTTTAATGGATACTGCCTAAAGTTCAGTGGAGTTGGCCCGACTTAGAGCCAGAGATTAGGATTCGCAATGCAGCACCTAGTTAATCGCTTTCCTAATGAAATTTGCTAGAGTGCGCTTCGAGTGTAGGTCTTCGAACAGTCGCGCTGTTTGCCGAGATAAACGGCGCAAACTGCTAGGCCTTGATAAAAAATATATAAGACTATATCAATTGCCAACGCATTTATACGAATCAATGCCTTGAGTCGTCTTTGAGCGTAAGCCTTCATCTTCTCAAGGGGATGGTGAATAAAGCTTTGTATTACGCAAAGCGCAAAAAGAGATAATACTATCAAAGAGTAGAAAAAAATACACGAAACTCCGCATGTGCTCATTTTATTCCTCTTATAGATTTTGAAATTCCTTTCTCTAAAGGGCGATCGCGCCACAACATGAAATAAGAATGTGATAGTCTACTAAAATATCCAATAAAAGCTTTTCTGAAAATCTGGCAACGTGATAATATTGTAAAGGACGTTCTGTGGTGTTCTATCTTGTATATTATTATTTTGCTCTACGATATGAGAAATTCCATCTTGAAAGCATATTTTTTTCCGCATTAGACTCAGGGGAGTATTCAATCAAACGAATATCGCATGTTATCCAATTGTTGCTAAAGTTACATGCATAAAATTACTTAAAAAATTGTTTGCTGTTTCATAAGCCAGTTCTCGTAAGCCTAAGTCTAGACGTAGTTTTTAAAGATTTTGAGCTAGATTCAACGTACCTTTATAAAAACTACAAAGCTTTCGGAATGACGTCGTCGAGAGGATTGTATGAAACCTAGTCGATACGTACCAGCCTACGTTTTTTGTGAGCTTCAAAGTTAAAACAAACTGCTATTTCTGATATCATAGTGAATGTTTAACTTTTAAAATCAGAAGCTCAATTTGTTGAAATACAGGTGATTCACATAATAACCTTGACGACGTGTACACTCGTTGAATTCGTTTTCCATACTAAAAGGAATTCAACGAGTAAATATGAATAAAGTATATTTGTACTAAAAGTCTGAGGTTTTTTTGTACCTGCCATGTATAATCCCTAGTCTAGCTCTTCTATTCTCTGTCTATTACGTGTATTCACAATATACTTTTGTAGACGTCGACACTCACGTGTAAGCTAAGTACTAACTTTACCTTTAGAGATGTTTCTTGAGACGTTAATAAGTTAGGGTCTAAAAACAAAACTATTGAAATTAAGTAAAAACAGAATTAAAGTAAATGAACCCACAAAAAGATAGGAGGTAGATACCTTCTTAAATTTATGTAACCTATGACTCTGTAGCAAAATTTTAACATAGCGAACTTGTAACAAACGCAAGAATAAAAAATTACATTTAGATACCTACCTAGTAGTAAGTACCTAGTAGGCACTTAGTAGTAAGCCCGTGACGGTGGCGGCGTAAGAATAGACCCCTTCAACTCAACCCGTGCATGGATGTCATGAGAACCGACTAAAGGAAGGGCAGCAGATTCCTGCTATGTATTTTAACACTACAGCGATTACCAATCCGCCTGTCAAGCGGGGAAAACCAAAATCCCCCTTGTTTGGGGTGAGGCATGTCTAGCTGTGGACGTTATAGCCTTTTCAAAAACGAATACCTAAGTGTTAAACTATAACGTATTATTTGTTATGTGACACCATTGCGAAACAAACAACAGAAGTACTTACCTACTTTTTTTTTCTGTTTTAGATAAATCCTTTCTAAGTTAGCCGAAACATTATACAACTATATTTCTTTTTTTTTTAATATTATAGTCTGGTAGATTAACCGCTGGTTGTTTGGAGAAGTTATCAAACCATTTCTCTGAAATTGTCATAGAAACAAGATTGCTGACTAATCTCAAGAATTCTCTGAGCATAGAATTTTGACAGGCATTCTTCAAATACAAGGCTGTGTCTGACAAGCTTTCTGATATTTATTTAATATAAGTATAAATTTTATGATATTGTTTGATTTCTTAGAAATTACTCTGTGTGAAAGCTTACGCACTATATGTAATAACAAAAACCTTAGAGTTGACCAACGCGACACCTCAAAAAGATTTGATAAAGGTTGCCTGGAAGAGATCGCTGTTAGCGATAAGGCCGCCGATTGTGCCACATTATATATAATTAGTATTAAGTTCTTGTTTTATAAGTGTATTGATGGTGCAATAGAGTGATAATCTAATCTATCTACCACCTCGCATCGAAAAAACTAAATGTAACTTTAGTCTTTGAACAGGATTGGATAAACTTCAATGGTTCCCCTGTAGGTGGAGCTAACGTCGCTAGAAACCGAAGGAATTCCCAAAGTTTTTCGACCTAGTGACGCAATTGGTTAGCGCATTCCCGTGCTGAGAGATGGTTGCGGGTTCAAGTCCCGTCGAAGTCGATAAACATTTTTGGATATTATTTTATTTCTTAGAAATTACCCCGAGTGTGAGAGCTTACGCACACCGATCAAGGTATCCGCCCCGCCCCAAGGCCGCTAGTCGGCGATACTTGAAGCTTACGCACCTTATTAACAAAGACCTTAAACTTTCTGATACTATAAAAATAGATAGATAGATAATAATTTTATTCATCACCGTATAAAACAGATTGTAAAAATATGCTATTGATGTCAATCTTACAGGCGAAAATATTATTAAAATACTGTGTTTAGAGTTTTTTTCATCTAGTCATCAAAAAATTTAGGTGAAGAGAAAATCAATAGCACTTTATTCTTGTTTGATAATAATTTATCGTATAAAATTTTACTTGTCTTAGTGCTTATTTTGTAAGCATAAAGAAAAAGTTATGGACTTTGATGTAAGAAGATTGTGTTTTTTACCATTACCTACCTACATATGCACATATACTCAGTTTTGTTTTCTGATGGAAAATATGCGACATAGCTACAAGAGAAAAGGTGGTCTACGTGCACATTTTGGTAGAGCTCATATTATATTCAAGGAATAATAACCCGGTACGAGTATTGAATTTATTCATTCTTGTTATTGCTAAGAAAAGTTATTTTCGAATTTCGTGTTATGTGCGAAATCAAATAAGACAAATGAATATGGAGTGAAGGCATTAAGAAGGTAGGATGGAGGAAAAGTAAATGGTTTACCTCACATGCGTGATATTGTGTCTTGGAGCGGTATACACATTTTCATAAAATCAACGTTCCAAATGTAACTTCACTGTATACATTACAGTGAAGTAATTTGTCGTCGTGCCCAAAAAAATCTAAATGGGTTCTAATTTTACCTTGGTTTACCCATTGAGGGAGGTAGTTTTATGCGATTTTACTATAATGTAGGGTTTGTTTAACATCCAGCTAATATGTTAGGTATAACCTGGCTACTTAAATAAGGCAATGAGTATGACGTCATCTCACATCCTGTCCTTCTCAGATCGGATTCGAACTAATGTCCTGGCATGAGAGATGACGTCATTCGCAAACCCATTCTAAAATAATGCAGGTCGTTCTTTTGTTGGTTCCATCGTTTTAGCTAAACACAAGATCCGTCAAGTGCGAGTGTGACTCGCGCGCCGAGGGTTTCGAATGGTTGTCAATAACTACTATAGGTACTATAGGTGTTAGAGACTTTGAAATTTGATGAATACCAAAAAATTAAAAGTACCTACATTTCAGATGTATCAGTTTCAAACTTCGGAATATAGAGGGTAATAGGATACTTATATCATTTATTTTGAATGATGAATGGGTATTCTTTTGAGTTTTTTCAAAATATTTCAAAAAGTATGAAACCTAGAGAAATTTCAAAACTGTTTTGAGATGTACAAACCGATACCTTTTACTTGATACCCCACTCGGTGAGGTAGCCTCCCCTTTGGAAAATTATCCCACTCTTTTTGACCATTTTTCAAAAAGTGGTCTATTTACAGTCTTCTCTATATTTTTCCTTTAAAGTATAGATCCATATCTACAAACGCTATATACATTTCAGGTGGATCGCTCTGTCAACTTCGGAGATAGGGGTGGGGTGAGGGGGGGGGGGAGAAATGGGTATTTTTTCTAGTTTTATAAAAAAACTTCAAAAAATATGAAACATACAGAAATTTCGAAAACTGTTTTGAAATGTACAAACTGATATCTTTCATTTGATATCCCATTTGACATTGTAGGTATCTTTAAAAATTTCGACATCAAAATTTGTACTGAAAATTTTCATTTATCATTTAATTTTATTTATTTTTCTTTTAATGTTCACAATTTGTACAGAAAATTTTCATTTATAATTTAATTTTATTTATTTTTCGTTTAATCTGTACAGGCGCATGAAATGTATTATTATTTTAAATTTCACGTTATTTGCTGCTGTAGTTGCTGAGATATTGAAGACGGAAAACAGGGCAGAAAAAGCGAGACCATAAGGGTTTCGAAACCGATCTCAGATCTTCGAAACCCTAACGAAACACGACTTGATCCGTCGATGCTTAATTATACTAATAACACGTAGAATTGTAACAATTCCGACTGAATTTCATGGCAAAAGGCTTTTTTAAATAAACCGGACATTTGCGAGCTGAACTCGCGTGGAGAGGACTCCGTACGACGACGTTTAGGTAGACTGCTTATACGTTATCCTCTTGAAAAATGTGTTCTTTTTTCAAAGTTGTCAGGTCAGTAGTTCGGAGAAAAGGGACTTCTTCCTTTGAAGCCTTTTATTTTTTAAATAACTTATTCTTTATGTCAGTCACCTATCATTCAAAATACCTATTGTCAAACTTTAGGTCAAAACAGTCCAAACCGATGAACGTCCCACCTCCTACGTCACTGAAGTGCGTCAACAGCGGAGTTCCACCAGCCCTCAAACAAACCTGCCAGTCCCGCCCCAGCCCTTAATAAGGTCGGACTACACTGGGCAAGCATTAAGACATCTAAACTTCAGCCAAATTCATGATACAGTGTTTGTAAAGAAGCCAAAAACTAAAGCGTAGAGTTTGAGAAATATACTTTGAGTATACATTGTTGGAAAGATCAGAAATCGAAAAATAGTGCGGAATCTGCCAAAAAAAACAGCGCTAAGAATAACGCACTGGCGACCGCCATTCTTTGCGGTCTCCAAGCATGTGATTTTTTTTTGACCCGGTTTGTTGACATGCTAATCTATCATGCATCTAACTCGCTCTAACTCTAACTAACTAAGCTCGACTTTGTTTTGTTTATACTCTATGTGCTGAACGAATATTTTCTCTGTAGTCGAACCTTCAGAGAACAAGGTTCGCATAGCTCTATTTTACTTCACCGCGTGCCATTTTAAGTCCTATACCCCCGACATGTGGCTTATTTTGCATTGAGACTTCCAGATAAACCTTCGTTTAGTTAGGTGGTTTGGCAAATATTTGTTTCGATTAGAGTGTGTGTTCATTTCTTTACTATGATTGCCGAATTTGCCAATAGTGAGGTCGGAATATAATATAGGTTTGCTTTATGGAGTCTACACATCTAAGTCGGCGACATGCCCTGGGTTGGTGTGACATTTCTGTGTATGAATACTGTGGACAGCGAACAGTGTTAATTTGTCAACTTCTATTATATAATTATCAAAATATCTTATGTATAAACCCCATTTTACACCAAAGCAAAGTAGTTTTTCACCGACTACGGCAAAGCAAAAAGGAATGGCAAAGTTTTTGGCTATTACATACTAGCAATCCACTCCAGCTTCGTACGTGTAGCAGAGCAATTAATTAATACATTATTTTCATTTAACTCTATTACGCGCTCTATTAGGTTTACGCGGCGCGCCCCTACAAATCACCCATTCCGCATGATTTCTTCAGACATCTTCAACAATCATCGTCATATTTCAGGCAATAATCACAAAATCTTAATAAATCACTCCATCCATTGGTGAAAAGAGTATAAAAATCGGCCGCGTGGAGTTATAAGTATAAACGGATAAACAGACAGACGCGGTAAGCGATTTTGATTTAGTAACAAAGTTACAAACGAAACAATATAGATTTTCCACCATAGCTCCAAAACTACTCATCCGATTTTGATGAATGAAGTGTCAATGGACGCAGGCTTCGTTTAATACGAACACAAGCAACATGATGAATGTTGTGTCCGGATTGTGTATCAATCGGCAAAGGCTAGAATCTATACGAACAAAATAAATATGACAAATTTAACATCAAAAAAATGGGGATTCTGAACTTTTAACTTAATTCTCGAGTGTTTACAACAAAATATGCTAAAACTAGCTTTCACACACACGGGTTTTCACACCTTTTCCGGGATAAAAATAGCTTCTGTCCAGGAAGGCAATTGTCGCCAATTTATCACTTGGTAAATATGGCAAGAACTGTCAAATTTGACAGTTTTTATAAAGAAGTACTTATATTATTATTAAAGTAGTACTTATGAGGTATTTTATCGAGTGATAAATTGCGAAAATTGCCTTCCAGGCCCGTGATACCCTCTATCTTCTTAACTACCGAATTTTATCAACATGCGTTTAACGTGTTCACTGCCAAGCTTCAGCGATGCGACCTGGGGAGGAGCGCGTCACAGGCAAGGAGCTGTCGTACTTGGCCGTGTGCGTCGGTGGCAGTCAAAGTGTTAACCGCTTAAACGTGAAAAGATAACACGTAGAATTACTTTCAAATTCTAATTGTAAGTAGGACATCTATTATTTAAATGAGTTTAGATACCTATACTTACCTACTAATAAACGAAAGTAATTATATTTCTTGTCAAAGTTCATGTGAAGAATCTTTACCCAGTCGAGGAACATTCTAAAAGGTTTATGTAAAATCTTTTGAAAATTAGGGCGTACAAATCCAGTTAGTTAATTTACTTGATTCACTTTGTGCGATTTTAATATTCAAAATGTAGATCAAAGGATTACAATATTTAATATCGTATTTGTGTAGGTATAGCGCTTATGATGGGGGTAATACATATTTTGGTTGCCTGGAAGAAATCGCTTTAAGCGATAAGGCCGCCAATTCTGTTACCTTCTGTACATATAAGTTCTGTGAATAAAGTATTATCTATCTTTCTATCTATCTATCTATCGATTTATACACTGTGTAGCGTACGACCACCAAAAAGTTTTTTCACATTCTGTAATTAAGCATAGAAAAATGTTTTGTGTAATTTAAAATAATAACAAGCTTGTCATACACTGCGTAAATTATTGAAGTTGAAACAAAACATTTCTAATATTTTACGCATTCGATGATGATGTCACGTAATTTTTCTCTATTTTACCCGAGACAACAACCCCTGTGCATGGCCTACAGATTAGACAAAAGACAGACAAAAATACCTCAAGACTTAAATACATACTTCTTTACTTGACTGACTTAAACTTTCAACGCTCGTATAATTTACTAAATTATATGAGTAAAATCAAGTTTGTACAGTGTCTTTACTAAGAATCATCATTATCTTCAATCTGAATTCGGCCATTGCTAGGTGAAGCCTGGCCTCTAAACTATTTGGACGCTCCCAACGGCTATGCAATCGTGTCATTCACGTTCATAAAAAAATTTAAGATTACTCTCTCTCTCTCTCTACTACAGACTTTAAAGTTCATACAGTTTTCTATTCAAGGAGTTCTAGTAGCAAGCTTGTAGCAAGCTCGTAGCACTGTACCATAGATTAACTAGAAGGAGCGTAAGGTCTACGGAAGTTTTCATAGGCTTTTCACATTTGCGGCCCCTCAGTTGCAAACCAGAGCCGGCATGGGACGGACGTCTCTCTCGCGTACGATTTTCAAGTAACGAACGTACACAATAGTAAATGTAAAGTTAGTGTAGCATGCTATGTATATTCGTATAGATTTTGAAGAATTGCTACGAGATTGTGTTGAAGGTAAATATAGATTTACATTTAACTATTGTTCTTCTTTGTCCAAGTTTACAGAGATATGTTAATTAATTCAGTGATTTGCATATGAATGCAGAAAATGCATAATAAATAAACATGGTATATATACTCAGCGCTTTTTGGTTTAGCTAATGGTAAGTTCAAGAGGTAATTTTGTTGCAAATATTGCTTATACATATGTCCAGCTCCAAAAATGTATTACTAGGTACGGCCTCATGTTTTAAAGAAATGCGATCATTAGTAAAACGTTTTTGTACGCTTCAAAACTTGTTCATAAAACCTATCTTGATGTGCCACCTGTAGGTTTAATAAACTCAATACAATTAACGTTATTTATGAAATGTAGCAAAACGAAGGTCAAAGTCAGAAGGCAATACACCTTTCTACCCGGCTTCCAATGAAATTGTATTATGAGACTTGAAATAGCTGACTTTACTCAGTCTTAATTTCATATAACTTACATTAAAAAAAAAATACTTATTAGGAAAAGTTTTTGAATTCATGTGATAAAAAATAATGGAAAAGCAGACAAAACGAAAAAATAACGTTCAAGTCTTTGTGCTCCACTTTCGAATTACGAATATTTAAGTGAGTTCTTTGTTCTGGCGCTATAATTTTCCGATATGGTCCGTTCACAAGTTGGCCATCAGAAACACCGATTGTTGTTACCATGCGATGATATATGTTTTTCGCGTGTTTAAATGTGGTCGGCGTTAAGGTAATACTTATTACCTCTAAGCATCAAAATGGTTAAAGCTATTTTGATAAATAAGGTATAAAAATACTCGTCTGTGTTCCTATGGTCCTTAACTTCATTTTTTAAGCCTTTGCCCTCTCATTTGGCGAAACAAATTAGGAAAGTGTGGTCCGAGTCGGTTATTTTTTATGGTTTTCAGTTAATTACCTTGTTTTGTTTGATTTGTCGGTCTGTAAAGTTCGTCTGAAAATACTAGTCCTGAGTCGCCCAATTGTAGATCCGCTTACCTGCGCCTACGTAAGTTAATCCTAAAAATATTGATGATTTAAAAATGTTTGAAGTCTTATTTTATTTATTTAGAAAGGGAACGCCAAAAGCATAAATATAAAGTGAGATAAAGCTTTCTCATGGATTAAATGCAGGTTCTAATATACAAGTCAAGATACCTACTGCTATAGCACGGGATTTAATATCAGCACATTTAACAAAAGATCCTTTGGTCTCTCGTTGAACAAATAACTAGGTAGGATTCTTTGCAGTTGCAAAAAAGGTCTTTGAATTTGAATTATTAAAAGAGAATAAATGATTTGAACTCGCTGCCGAAAATTCATTTTGTATTTATGAAGGACCTTCGATAAAATTCGATAATTTCGTTACATACATGTTTTTTGTTAGTCGAGGCGTAAAGATGTACCTTCCACACTAGAGCAAATGTTTTTATTTACGAGCCTTAAAAATCCTTATTAAATATAAAAAAAAAACAACGTTGATAGGTACCTTGTTGAACAACTCAAAGATAGAGAGATAGATAATACTTTATTATATCACAAAAAGACTATAACCAAACAAACAAAAATAAGTACTAACATAGATACTTAATATACTCAATATATTTATTGTTGTCATCACACGGGCTTAATTGGTTGGTAATATATATCTAAAGTAACGCATTGTGAGTCCTGTTGGGCGTAACAACAAGTGGAACGCAGACCGAAGGTTGTTTTTGGTAAAAATACGTAGGTGAGTAGTAGGTACTTACTTGTCTAGTCTAAGTAAAAATTATTAAGTTGGTAAATAAAACTGATTATTTAACAAGACTGAGACAACACGTACTGTAACAAAAATATAGTTAGTTATGTTCACGTGCAATAAATTTAGTTTACACTGGGGCGACATCTAGATAAAATTCAAGTCTAATTTAGTTTGATGACACATGGATTCATCCATGTTGCTGTTGACGCCCGTTGCCATGGAAACCATTAAATTAGGTGATAATTAAATTATCATATTCTGAAGAATTTTTACGAACCTACGTTTCACGGCGCTCTTACTTAACTTATAGCACAGACCAGTTTATATACAAAAATCGGTCCGTCAGTGGAACGCTACGCCCCGTAACAACGGTTAGTGAGACTACAGACAAATGCTGGATGCGTCAAGCTGAAAACAGGACGCTATGGTGCTAGTGGAGGTCTATATTCAGCAGTGGACTAGTAAATATTGGCTGATGATAATGATTCGCCTAATCATTAATAAAATAATAGAACTTTACAAAGATCTAATCAAGGTACCAATTTTTCCTAAAATAGGTACTTGTAGATTTAGTCCCACTATAACTGTTTCCTTGTTATAGTCCCACTATAACTACAAGGAAACATCCTAATACTTATTGGCAAGTATTCGTTTCGTAACTAGGTTTCGTAACAGGGGCCATTTTGCCACAACAAAGTAAGGATTACGTGAATTTTCGGTCCCACACAATTTGATGCCGTTTTAATAAAGCAATTAGCCGTCATCCTACGGGATTATGTGGATAGCAAAGTTGTTCAAATAACATTTTTGGTTGTTTTTATCATCATTTTTATGGCAATAGATGATACCGATGACATAAATAATTTATTATGATAAACGCGAGCCAAAATTGAAAGGATGTGATGAACGTGAGTCAAACTTTGAAACATTAGATGAATAGAATAGAATATAATTTATTGTCCAATGTAAAACTGCTACAACAAAATTGTCCTTATTAGAACCTAGTGCGCGGTACAATACAATGGAGTCGTCCGATGAGTTTACACATAAGTACACAAATCTAAAAAATTATAAGTAGAAAAAAGAGAGAAATCCTTAAATCAATTTTATTCAATATTGATAACCAAGAGTTAGTACGTGTTATTAGTATATTCTCTGCCAAGAGACAAACCAAGCAAAATTAAAGTCATAAAAAAAACCCCACTAATGGGACGAATCTGGATCAGTCCAGATTCGTCCCGGAAATCAAATTCAATGCCGATTTCAGAATCGGCATTGAATTTGATTTCCGGGTTCGTGCTAGTTTGGGCCAAAGCCAGTGGTACTAATGCGGAATAGCTCAGTACAAGGTGCGATTTTGGGAGTCAGGTTGCTTTGATGGTAGCTTAGCGGGTTGCTTCTATTATAGTTAATGAGGCCGTACACCAAACAAAACATACACTTGAAAATAGGACAATTGTAATTTGTAGCGCCACATTTGAAACGCGATTCATTTATCGCCACCGTATATCTACGCGCAAGCACACCAAGGACATTATTTGTACACTACCTACTAAAAATGTGTGCTTGAAACTTGCGGTAAGCTATTTTGTCACAAAATGTATTAAAGATTACGAGTTTAAACCGTAGTGCGGCAGCGGTGCTGGAATTCTATATGTATGTACTAAGTCCTTTACTCCCTTACTAAGGTTTTTTACTGTTGTGTTAACAGATGAAAGCGTGGACTGCACATGAGCACGACACATCTCTGTCGTGCTGTCGCGCGCTGCACGTCAAGCACGCGTCATACGCCAGCGCCCTCTATACACTGGTAAGCATTCGGTCAAATCATGGAGGTAAATGGGATACAACACAATTAAACACGAATTATTGTTCAATATTTATTTAACTTCTATAAAGATTAAGACTAGTTTTTAAAACCAGTGCTCGTAAATTTATGAATATAATATGAATATAAAATAAATTAATAATACAAGTACCCTAATAATGCTGGATAATCCACACAACATCTAGCATCATCTAGCCCCAAAGAAAGTAGAGCTTGTGTTAATATGGGTATGTACTAGATAACTGATATACATAAATAAAACATTATATTATATATATATTTTTATTATACATAGAAAACACCCAGCACATTCGGAACGAATATCTGCATCGAACCCTCAACCTCCTGCATCGCAAGCGGACCAGCGCCCGATGCGCCACAGAGGTTGTATCTTCAAAATGTTACATGTAACCATTTTAGATTCAAAATCTCTATCGGTTGGAACCTCTGATATACAGCTGACGGATACCATCGTAATAACAACGGCTGCACCGATTACAATCAAACTTAGCTAAGTTTGATTGTAATCGGTGTAGCCGTTGTCGTTGACAATCCTTAACACACACGAGGTAGGAATCGCACTTTCTCCTGAGTGATACATACTACACCTACGAGGAAAATAAAACATTTTCCGAAAAAGAAGGCGCACTCTTCCCGTTTTTCCAATACACAAAATCTTACACAAAATCTTCATAAGCTTGTAAGAACGGAGGAGGCCGTTATACAAAAAGATTTTACACCGAGTCTGCCATTATTATGGCTCGGTTATTATGAACACGGAGTAAAAACTTTTTGTAGTTTAACCTATATTGAAAATAACCATAACTAAAGGCTGAGATTTCACAAAAAATAACACGTTATTAATGGATTTACATACATAAATTATTATCTCCCGGCAAACAAGTGAGTAATGAAATTCCATGAATTCATTCGCATTCTAGTACGCCTGCAACGACGTACTTTCTAGCTCAAGTTTGGAAAAGGAATAAGTCACTTTCCGAGCAGGTGTAGTATAAATATTATTTTTCTAACAATACATTTAATCAAAACAAGGTCAGATACATTATTAGTTTGCAAACAAACTCTCAGTATCACCCTAAACGTTATAGGTACCTTCTCCGTTCCGTCATTGGAGAAAACCAAAATCGCGATCTAAAATTATTTTTAAAAGTGAAAGGTTATGACTAATGGCAAAGTAGGAGGGATCTCTGAGTGACGAGCCATAAACGTTCACGTTCCCGTTATCCTGTTACCAACTAGCTTATTAACATAACGACATTGTGCATTATGTTAATCCCTAAAATAATATGATAAAAAATATTTAGTAACAATTTCGCGCAAAACTTTCTCTGATGTGATCAACAAAATGCATTCGCGTGTACCGTCCTCTCCCACAAATTGGCAATGTAATCCGAGTAGGTAAAAAACAGACTTGCGCAATATTAAATTGCCAAGTCACTTACCTTTTAACTTCAAGCACACATACAATTTCAATTGTAGAAGAAACAAGATCCGTCAATTGCGAGTGTGACTCACACGCCGAGTGTTTCGAACGGTTGTCAAGTAGGTACCTATACCAATATGTACTATAGGTACAAGTTAGAGACTTTGCTATTTGATAAATACCAAAAAAATAAAGGTACATACCTACATTTCAGATGTATCCGTTTGCGAACTTCGGAGTATACAGGGTAATAGTAAAATCTTCGAGTTTTTTCAAAATATTTCAAAAATTATTAAACCTACATAAATTACAAAATCTGTTTTGAAATGTTCAAACCGATACCTTTCACTTGATACCCCACTCGGTGAGGTAGCCTCCGCTTATGAAAGTCATCCTCCCTTTTTGACCATTTTAATAAAAAGTTGTTTACTTACATACGTCTCAATATTTTTCCTGTAAAATATAGATCCATGTTTACAAACGCTACAAACATTTCAGATGGATCGCTCTGCAAACTTCGGAGATTGACTGGGTTTTTTCGACTTATTTCAAAATATTTTAAAAAGTAATGAAACCTTCAGAAATTACAAAAACTGTTTTGAAATGTACATATTGAAACTCTTCATTTGATACCCACTTGACATTGTAGGTTTCTTTTAAAATTTCAACATCACAATTTGTACTGAAAATTTACATATTAATTTTTAATTTTTAATTATTTTTTCTTTTAATCTTTACATGCACACGAAATGTATTATTATTTTACATTTCACGTTATTTGCTGCTGTAGTTGCTGAGATATTAAAGACCCCTGGATCGTCCCTAACCTCAGCAGCGTCATAGTTAATACATGTGCTAATACCTACTCAGCTATATATTATTTACCATTATAACTGATAGTTCCGTAGGTATTATTGATCTGTTCCTGTAACTCATCAGCACGTACTGTTCTGTTAATCCTCTAAGTCACGGTGATTTGTGCGGCCCAGGCTGATCGCCCTAATGAGGCGCCCTACGTAGGGTCAAGGCACATTGATAGCGAGTCAAAGCGATTTTTTAAAGATTTTGATGGACTATTGAACCCAATCACCACATCACACGCATTCTCTCTGCCAGTGCTGCCATCTCAGGGCTCTGGAAGGTAACAGCTGTAACTCCAAGCTCGTGTACGAATGTCACTCAGCATTGA
This sequence comes from Eupithecia inturbata, assembly GCA_963662085.1. Lineage (NCBI taxonomy): Eukaryota > Metazoa > Arthropoda > Insecta > Lepidoptera > Geometridae > Eupithecia > Eupithecia inturbata. Next base: position 6,829,361 of record OY759179.1, on the reverse strand, counting down.
AACGAAAAAATTAAAATGAAAAATATGTTTATTACTACTTAAACAGAATAAGTTAATACATAATTATAACGTGATACATACTTAACGCAAATCATTTCTGTGTAAGTAGAGATGATTTACTAACTAAAATGTCAACGAGTCTTACACTAGGCTGGGCCTGTATCGTGGGAACCAATACGATTAACTGGTAAGGAGTAAAAAAGCCTCAATTGACTGTCGAACCTATACTGAGTAAAACAAAATTAAAAATTAAAAAATAATGCATGGTTTTAAATACCGAGCGTTGTGCTCGTTCAACCTGAATTAGGAACGTTTTCCCGACAGAACCCCAGGCGATCAGGCAGTACGTGAGTACTGATACAAGGCGTAGTAGACTGCCATTAAAGTTTCTAACTCTGCCACCTCGCGAAGTTTCTTCATCACGTGAGCTACTTTACGCACTCTGCCAGATGAAGCTTCAATATGCTTCTTAAAGGAGAGCTTCTCATCTACTATGGCACCTAAATATTTAAGTGACACAGACGTAGCGAGCTCTTCGCTGTTACAGCTCTGGCTATAGTCTTCAGGAGTGCGAATGTAAATTAAGGGGGGGCAAGGAAACAGGGGGTTCTGATGCTTGCGAAACTTTGCTTTTGCTTTTTTTTTGCTTTCGATGCTTTTTTAGAAAGGATATCCACCGATCCTGTTGATCGTCCTTCAATCGATCAAGGGCCATAGCGGATCCCTAGGTAATGACGTCCATCGCCTTTCCTACCCCTTTTTTAGGATTTCGAAGATCGGAGATCGGTTTCGAAACCCTTATGGTCTCGCTTTTTCCGTCTTTTTTCCGTCTATAGTATCTCAGCAACTACAGAAGCAAATAACTTGAAATTTAAAATAATAATACATTTTGTGAGCCTGTACAGAAGAAAACAAAAGAAATGAAAATTCAATTATTCAGTACATATTGTGATGTTGAAATTTTAAAAGAGACCTACATGGTCAAATGGGGTATGGGATCTTATCGAGCCTAGACTTTGGAATTTGAATGATACATTGCTTGGGTCTCGGTATCGTAAGTTTAATCCACAAACGAAGCACAGAACAGTTTTAACAGAAAAGTCAATGGATGCTACGCGTACAGAGATAGGTAAGCGGAGTGATTGGTAATTGCGCGGGAAATCTAGGGGCGCTTGGACGTGAGCGTTGTGTGGAACGATCGGCTAGCCAATGGCGTCGGGCGCTCGGGGAACCTGCGTCGGCGCGCCGTCGCCGCCCGCGCTGCCCACGCCTCTCCCCTCAGCCCTCCGGACTGGATACAAGCTTGTGGTGCAACCGTGGGATTGGCGCCACAGGGGTATCAAATGAAAGGTATCAGTTTGTACATTTCAAAACAGTTTTTAAAATTTCTGTAGGTTTCATACTTTTTGTAATGCCGAAAAATTACCCATTTCTCCCCCGCCTCTCTCCGATGTTTGCAGAGCGATCCATCTAAAATGTATGTGGCGTTTGTAGATGTGGATCTATATTATACAGGAAAAATATAGAGAAGTAGTAGAACACTTGAAAAATGGTAAAAAAGGGGGGGGGGGAATCATTTTCAAAAGAGGAGGCTACCTCACTGAGTGGGGTATAAAATAAATGGTATTAGTTTGTACATCTCAAAACAGTCTTTGAAATTCCTGTAGGTTACATGCTTTTTGAAATATTTTGTAAAAACTCGAAAATACTCGAAATTTACTATTTACTACCCTCTATACTCCGAAGTTTGCAAACCTAAATTGAAAAATTAAATAGCAAAGTCTCTAACCGGTACCTATTTGTACATATTGGTATACTTGACAAACGTTCGAAACCCTCGGCGCGCGAGTTTCACTTGCACTTGACCGATCTTGTTTATTATCCTGAGGGAAATGCGCACGCATATCGTACTGCCACGGGGAGACAATACGTTTATGGGGGACTCAAACACACTAAAACCCCCAGGGTGTTTTAGCTTCTGCCGCTTGTGGTGGGAACGTGGGGACGCTATACTTCCACGAACCCACCGCGGCTGCCCGATGTCGGGCCCCTCACTGGGGCGTGTGGAGCATCCCCCTTCGTGACGCGCCAGAAACACATGATGCGCCGCAACCACCTCGAAGACCTACCCGATAATTGGGCGCCGGACGACCCCGTGTCCGAAAGCCCTAGGTCCCCCTGCAATGGGTCAGTCGGGTGGCCCCACCGCCTTCCACACAGTCGCAGAGGATAGGGAGAGTGTCTCTCGCCATACCGACACTTTGCCTCCCTTGCGACCCCACCGCATCCGCCATCAAACGGTGGCAGCCCCACCAAGACCGCGGAAGGCAGGGAGAGCGGCGTACCTCAATACCGGGCACTCCTCTTCCGCCGTGGCCTCTGCGGCCATGCTGCCCATACAGTACAGCTAACCGCCTCAGCTGTGGTGCCTCCCATACGGCACCGCAACCTGCTACCGCTCCAACTGGACTTAGAGGGCAAAGCCCAGAGGAGCAGTCCCTCACAGGGCCGGCCGTGTCGCCGTCTGCGTTAGCACGGCCCTAGGAGTTCCTCAGCTAACGACCTATGGACACGCCTGCCAGAATGCAGACAAGCCAGATTGGCGCTTCCTTCAACATCACCGAAGCTAACATAACGCTTACTTAACCTAAACAGAATGAACCTGCGTATCGAACAGAAATGTTCAACTTGCCGAGGTAACTCCGCGAACCCTGTGAAGACCCTAGGAAGATTCTGCGCTTCTGGACGGAGTTAGGCTGGCTATGCTAGCAAAAACAACGCATAATAGACCAAATCGAGTTCAAATGCGGACATAGGAGTACTTCCACCTGAACCTAAATCTAATCTTATCGCCACAAAGTAAGGTATACATTTGTCTGCTATAAAATCCGAGTGCATTTAATTTTGCGAGCGTTCCATTGAAAGTGCGCGAAAGTGAGCTTACCTAGCCTAACACCCTTGTTGAGAGAGGGTTCAATATGCTATGAACATTAAACATTTTTAAAAATTCCCTTTGATTCGCTTTAAATGTGTCTTGACCCTAAGTGATATATAACAGTAGCAATGTCTCTTCACTTTGCTTATTAATTACTCTGAGCTAGCAATCAATCTTCCTAGACGGTCGGTAAAATGGACTATTAGTTCGGCTTTTTGTCCCCAGCTTTTACAGACGTGGCTTTTAATTTTAGCCACTAAAGCATTCATACCCATTAGGTTCCTAGGGGTACCTACCTACCTACACTTTTTTGAGGCTAATCCTAGTCCAAAACGTGTCTAAGTAGCGACTTACTTTCGCTTACGTAACTTAGCGTCATGCTATTTACTGGGCGGGTAAGTAATAAACTGCGTTAGTTAGTAAAGTGGGTTTTTAGGGTTCTGCGCCCAAAGGGTGAAAACGGAACTCTAATACTAAGCCTCCGCTGTCCGTTCGTTCGTCTGTCACAGGGCTATATCTCATAAACCGTAAGAGGTAGACATGCAGTTGAAATTGTCAGATAATGTGTATTTCTATAACAACAAAAAATAAAAATTAAATAAATACCAAAATTAAAAGCCATACAAAAAAGTGTTTTTTTTGCAATTTTTCTTTGTTTGTCAAGGCTTTCTTAAACTACAATAGGTAGACACATGAAACTTTCTATAATTACGTAACACTTTAACTGTTAAAACAACAAATACCAAAAATATAAAAAAGTTGAAAATTTAAAGGGGTGTAAAGTGTATAAGGTAAGTGACACTTTGATGTTCTTTAAAAAAGGTGCCTGCTTTTTACGGTACAGAACCCTTCGCGTGCGAGTCAAGTCGCACTTGGCGGTTTTTTTAGATAATATATGTGCTAATTCAATCCTATACAATTAAACTATCCTAGTGCTAGGCACACGCATAACATCCTTATTGTAATGAAATCTATCTAGGTAACAGAAATATACTTGATGCACGTTCATATTTTTTTTTGTATTTGTATTTGCTGTACCAACGACAATAGACATGGAAACAAACTAGGTCTACAAGTACATTAGGGCGGAGAAATAAAAAATGATAACGGGGTTTAGAAGCTTTGGAAACAACTTACTGATAAATCACTATTTGAGGTATCTTATTTAAGCCTAGCTTAGAAACTGAAAGTAATAACATGCAAAACTTTTGTTTTATACAAGACATATTTACAATTTCCATTTCAAACTTTATAACTAGCACGACACCTATTCTGTTCACTTGACGCTGAACATATTTCAACTTTAGATTTGAAGTACATTGTTCTTGTCTGAAACAGACTTTTTCGGTGCTCCCTTTGTTTTTTGTCATTATGAACTTGTTATCAGCGAGTTGAATAGGCACTTGGCAGCCCCAATTGTTTTTATATTCACTGGTATTGTCATTTGTTGGAGGATTACAACATGCTTTTGATAGCTACTTAAAAATAATGACGTTTGAGTGTACTTAAAGAAGCTTAAAAGAAATTTTGCGCAAACTCAGCTCGTCTGATAGAGATATTTTACGTATAAAAATATTTCAGAATATATTTTATTTCTCCTGCGATGCAAACTAGCCTATATAAGCAACCATCATACACAATTGCCACGGTTGCTACTAAACATTGCATCTTATTAATGGTTATTGCCAAAACAGCAATCTAAAATACCAACTCCTGTTGGCTAATTGCCACCCTAAACCTCACATGGTTGTGGCACGATTAAGCCGCATTTACACTATTTGCAGGTTGTAACGGAATCGTAAACAATCGTCCATCCATCGGGCGTTTTTCAAATCGCTGGCCCAGCAGCTGTGAAAGCAAAAATTTAATGTATGACGCCGTGCCGTCGTCGCCTGCACCAGACAGAACACCTATAACGTTATAGGCAAGGATAGGATAATAGTAAAATCAACTGCGTTTGGTTTGAATGAATCTAGTTTTGTCGCAACTCGCAAGCTGCAGCTACGAAAGTTCTCATTAAGCTCACGGAGGTCGTCGTCCACATTTTGCAATAATGTCCGGAGTATAGAACAGTACTTTTCTATCACGTGGGCATCCGTCCGGGGTATAGCTATTTGGTGCTTAAATAGCGACCACCAGGTGTTGTTAATATTGTCTAAACTGACTTAAATAGATAATCGAGACCCATATTTTGTTTTTAAAAATTGTATTTGATCGCTTATAATGGTCCGTGAGCAGAAAAATGTTATTGTGAGCAGAAAAAAGTTTGATGATGGGATACCCGCAGAAACGATGGAACAACGGTTCAAATTTAATAAGAATTACAAGAATCTGAATACTTTATATTGTAACATTGTCGAAAATCCTCTAAATTAAAAACAAGTTTTCATTTTGAAAAGTATGTTTTCCATCATTATCAAAACAATATGTGTCGCGCATCTGTATGCGGTTGCATGATTTAGAAAATTTCGTAAATCTAATAACTACATAAGCTACGAATAAAGTTATATGCTACCTCCCTAAGTTACCTTTGTTCTCTGATTGATCAATCTGGTGTATTTTGAATAATACAAGTACCTACTTATTAAAGAAAATCGCTGTCAGACTTGAATTGGATCCAATTAAGGGCAACGATTCTAACGCACTCGTTACAAGTAAAGCAAAGCAAATTCCAAAAATTTCTGTCGGAAAGTTTCTTGAACCTGTTTTATGCTGAAATATTTTAAGCAAGCATCTATCCCCGTTTTACTATAAAACCAAAATAGTTGTGTTAAATAGAATGTGTACCTACTAACAAAAAGCTGCAATAAAATGTTTTCTTTCGGAAGGCGTCCTATTTCTTTTATATGTCCAAGGATTACGTAGAACCTATTTAATTATTTATTTTCTTTCCTGTGTTACACTAGTTGTAAGAAAATACAACATCAATATCGGATACATTTAACAATGACAAAATGGTTTACACACACAATGTTTGCACATTTTTAGATTGTGTTGTGCGGCAGTTGGTGTGCTCCAGATCTGCGACAATCATAAAGGTCATTGACACGTCTCAAATCGTGCGTACCGCACACTGTCAAAGTAGCAAGTTCGCTGCCAACGTATGGTTGGCAAAGAGTCGTATGATCGTACAACTTGCTTCAAACGAGCGGTCCACGCGGTTATAGCGCGCTAGCCACTAACTAGCATGAAGCAAGGCGTAAACCAACAACGAGTGGCAAAGTTGCTGCAAGGTTGCTTACCGCGCCCGGTCTGCCACTTTATACTGTCACTGTAGAGTGTATCTAAATATTATGATTTTAGGCCCATATTTGAATGTCCATTTTTGTGCTGTGCGGTACCGGTGCGGTTCAGATGAGCTACACTCTTCAGGCTTGGTGTAAACAAGCGATTGTAAGACAACCTTTTTTTGAGTCGAGAGTCTTTTTTTAGGGCAAAAATTGCGTGTTGAGAAAATTATCCGGTCTCATTAGACAACTCGTATCTTTGAAAATCAGACTATCCTCTCACGCTAAGGATCCTTGCATAACTGGTAGAAAATCATCCTTACAGTCTGGAGTGAATTATGTCTAGAGAGATACTGTAATTTAGTGAATGAGATATGAATCAATGTTCATGTTAGCGAAACGGAGTCTTAACCGGAGATAATTCAAGAACTCGCTAACGATTTACTAGATTTCTCCAAGTTCCGGATAATAAGGACACGGACTATGTTTCTTTGTACGCAAAAGTATTATCTGTTTTATTTTATAAGGTGTTGACCTAAAAACGGCTTTTCAATCTACCAATGAGATCAACCAATTTTTATTTTATTTTTTACTAGCTGGCCCCGCGAACTTTGTTCCGACCTATAGGCAACAAATGATCACATTTTTTACTTTTTAAATTAGGAGAAAGAAAATTGGTAGAAAAAAATTAAATAAAAAATTGATAAAAGTATCCTATGTCCTTCTCCTAGTTCTTAGCTACCTCCCTACCAATTTTCAGCCAAATCGGTTCAGCCGTTCTTGAGTTATAAATAGTGTAACTAACACGACGTTCTTCTATATATATAGAAGACTAGCTGCTGCCCGCGGCTTCAAACGCTTTATTCCGGAATAAAACGTAGCCTATGTCCAGCCCCGGGATACCATCTACCTCGCTGCTAAATTTCATCGAGATCCGTTCAGCCGTTCTTGAGTTATAAATAGTGTAACTAACACGACTTTCTTTTATTTATATAGATTATCTATCGACCGGTTGAACTTGAACACAATCTCACCTGATCAATAGTTATTCTGTGACCTGATGGAAGGTGACGATGTGGCCGACGATCATACAGGTCTAGAAGACACCTCGCTTGCCCCCGGGAATAAAGTCGTAATAGCAAAATTTATTTTTGTCAGGAAAATGAAGAAACGAGTTGTATTATTTCTAGGCTCCTAGGTACACTACGTGTACCTACAAATTATATATCAAATGAAAGCTATTTTTTCCTATTTGACGATGTAAACAATAATAATAATGCTAATATTTATAGTAAATAGGCAAAAATTTACAAAATGTACTTTACAGTAATTTATCTTATTAGATTGAATAGCATTTTACGATAGTTTCACTGTTTGAACATAATTAAGAACGACACAGTAACCGCACATTGCGACGTAATAACAAAGTAAAGGTTTCTTGCTCGCTTCTTTACTTTAGCTTAAAAAGATTGAAGTGAACAAAAAATCAAGTGATCATTTTATTTCCTAGTTTTACAGTAATTTGAATTTTGACCTTACAGGACAAGAGTCCTGTAAGGTCTAAAGGAAATAAAGCACTTTGGATTAGAATTTATTATTGATGCATGTCTATAAAGTAATAAGTTATTTATTACCACTCTTTTCGCGGAAATATTATGAGAACCTTAAACGGAAATATAAGGTAATATCAACTTACGTTTTGCTGCGTCCTGGGCGTAAGACTCATGTCGTAATAACTTTTATGATTATTTTGTAGATAATTGTATTGTGTATTGTGTGTGTAGACAATCATGAAGATAATTTTAGTTTACATTGTAATTACAATGTAAACTAAAATTATCTTCATGATTGTTGCATTTTATTTCCGGATAGTAAGTCCTACTACTGAGATTGTGTACAAAATAATTTCCATAGAATAAAAAACATCCACGTGCTTTTTTATAAAATGTTTTCTAAAAATCTTTAATAAATTACAGTTACATCACAGCTACAATTACAATTACAGTACAGTACATCACCTAAGTATGTCAAAAATGAGAAAACAACAAAACACTCGTAACAGTGTTTTACGGATTTGTTCCTCGGGCAAGCGACCTATTCTATCTTGTTTTGAATTGTTTTAACTGTTATTTGAATTTGTTTTTGAATTTGTGAATTGTTACAACCTGTATTGGTCCACTGCTGGACACAGGCCTCCCCTGATAAGCATCTTGTTAGATCTTATCTCACGGGGCGTAATTCCCATAATCCCCACGCTGGGCATGCGGGTTGGAGATCGCAGTTCGGTGGTAGAATTGTTCTGCAGGGGGCGCTGCTTCCCACCCTCAGTGGATATCCTTAGTCGCCTTTTACGACACCCGCGGGAAGAGTTGGGGTGGTGCAAATTCTAAGCCGGCTCCACACAGCATTTTACATCTTGTGCAAAATGAGTGTACTCCTGTTATGATTTCAGCAACTTGCCCGATTGTTTTGCACGGAATAATTGGAACACTGGTATTTTGAAATTAGTTTCTAAACTATTAAACTAGAGGTAGTACCAATCTAATTACCACAATTAATTAGAATCATTACGATACCTAGTTTGATTCTAAATTGGTTGTGGTTTCGCGCAATATTTGTACACATGGAAGCAGCGACAGTGAGCAAATATTATTGTTAACCTACGCTGCTCTCACCTTTATTTTTTTTCTTTTTACAGAACGTATTATAATAAGTAATAATAACTTACAAAAACAGAGCCTTTTAATATTCCATCGCCCATTTCATCAAGTTAGTGAACTTTAAAAAGCTTGTTTTCGTAATAAAACAAACACATCCACACAAGCTTTTGAGTTTCTACGCCCAGAGGTTTTGGGTATGCATTTAAATTATACCCTAGGGGTTTAGTTATTTTTAAATTAACAAAATATTATTATAAAGTATTTATTTTTACCCCATTTTTACCCCCATATGTTATGTGCCATATGTTACTTGGGTGTTTGTTACTGTGTAAAAAACTATAGTTTTATTTCAGTAATTATGTTTATATTTCACAGTGTAATAAAGAAATATAGGCATGAAATATAACTTTTTTAATGTTGTTTTATAAATTAATTTGTCGTATTGACAATGGAAATGGAAAATTGGGAAAAAAAACAAAATCAGCATTGCCATATAGCGGGGCAATGCAGCCAACGTCTTGGGGACGCTTCCGACTGGTATTGATATGGATCAGTTGAGCTACCTGTAGATTGTTTGCAACAGTCTGCTGTTAGCTCAATTGTATCAATTGTAAATACATGTTCTAATTTGTTTTTATTATTAGATTGTAATTTTCTTTGTTATTAAGGTTCATATTTGTTTATATTATAAAACTATATAATATTACTACTATATATAGTATAGTAATATATATTATTACTATATAATATTTCTTTGTTTCAGAATATATCAATTTTGGTGGTGCTATTGTATAGTTGGAGAATAGGAGTCAATGCGAAGAGGTATAAGGAACTAGACGATGTATATTTTGGTGAGTAGAAAGACTAGGTTTTAGTAACATTGCCCAAATCTCAGATCTCAGGTGTATTGAAATTACTTATGTTTTGATTCGTAGCTTATTACTAATTATTTGGTTAACCACTTTCTTCATAAGTTGTGTATGTGTAGTTAAAATATATATATACGCGCGCAATTTGCGCCCTCTTAAGTTCAAAGTTCCTACTACTCTTGGTTGTGCAAAAGCTCACGTTGATATAGATCTAACCTTTATTTTTCGAGCGAGTGAGCTGGATAATCTGCAGTTAAGGCTAAGGTAAGCTGGGCTATAAATTATATGAGGCTCGCCTACCTGCTAATGTGAAATATAGTTACATTTTACGATCTTAGATATCTTTCTAACCATCGATGGTGCGTCAAAATGAGTTGTATTATTATTTTATCATTATCACCAGCTGTACCCGCGACTTCGTTCGCGATTGCCATACCTGCTGACCATTCACATTTGACCACAGTTTCTCTCATATTAAGAAACGCTGTGCAAAAAAAATTCAATGTGCAGAATTGGATCTGTTACAATTTTAATATAAGTACCTGTATTAAAGTACCTAGATTGTGTATAAATCTTGTAGGGTCTACGCGGGATAGCATGCGGACGTCCTTCCTTGTAATATGAAATCGATACATGCCAAGATTCATATTAAATCATTCAGTAGCTTCGGCGTGATGCACGGCCAAAGAATTTGACTGTCATCCCCTCTCCTAGGGAAGCCGTACTGAATTTCAGGATGAAAAGTATTTTTTGTCCTTCGTCGTAATATATAATCAAAGTGTGCCAAGTTACATTTGAATTCATACAGTAGTTTCGGCGTGATGCGTGGCCAAAAGCTTTGATTTTAATCCCTTCTCTCAGGGGAACCGTAATGAATTCTGGGATAAAAAGTATTGCATGTTCCGTTTTCGTATTATGAACTCAACTTGTGCTAAGTTTCATTTGAATTCATTCAGTAACTTCGGCGTTATGCGCGGCCTAGATACAGACAGACAGACAGAAAAAAATGAAAAAAATTGCAGTTTTGGCTTTAATATTGATAATAGAAGAAATTTTGAATTTTTTCTGGAGGGCACTCCAGAAAAAAATTCAAAGTTTCTTCAATGTACAGAATCGGACATGTTACAGTTTTATTATAAGTAAAGATTTACTAAGGTAGAGCGGATGCTCCTGTGTTTTAATTTGCTAGAGCATTAGTGGCAAGGATGCGGGTTCGAGTCCCGTCGGAAACATAAACACGAATGAGCAATGAGCTTTCATGTAAGAATATATCATTTACATTTTATAGGGGCTTTGCTCTTCAGATTCTGTACTTTGCTTCTGATTGTTAAATTTCGTGGAACAAAGAAAAAACAAAGAAACCTCATATAGGGGCTTTCGTTGAAGTAAAATTACTGTTAAACCTTGGAGTGTAAGAACTGAAACACACTGAGATTATATTGCGCTCCTTATTTAAGGCATGTTGTTTAGATCTACGAAGTATCCGCTACCAAGCTTGGTAGCGAAATCCGAATTAGTATGTGGCTTAATACTCGACAGAATAAGTGAAATAGAGCGCGAAACAAAAATGAAACTTTCCGCTACCGTTCCGAGTAGTGATTATCGCGCGGATCTGAACGGTCCTGTATGATCCTTGCTTGGCTAGATCGTACACTGCTACATCTTAAATTCAGATTCTTTATTCATAACTGTTATTACATGCCACAAAACTCATACTTAGTAAAATAATAAAATTCTGTCAATTATTCATATAAAATGTTATGTAGATTCGTTTTAATTACATTGTACATAGTAAATTTAACATTGAAATAATTTAAGTCAAAATATACACGATAAAGTGAATAGACTTAAATATTGAAGCATGCCACGTCGTATACTGCTACGGCGTAGACCGCTACATTGTAGCATGCTACGCCGTAGACTGCTACGATGTAGACCGCTACAAAGTAGCATGCTGCACCGTAGACCGCTACAATATAGCGTGCTGCACCGTAGAGCGCTACATTGAAGCATGCTACGCCGTAGACTGCTACGACGTAATCCGCTACAATGTAGCATGCTGCGCCGTAGACCGCTACTATTCACACCGGGATGACAGGGGCCGGCAGCGACGTGACGCGGCTAACACGCCCCGCGACCATTTACGAGCTTTCTATGTGTTAATGGTATTTTATGTACGTAGATAAAGTTTTAAATTATTTAACATAGAAAGTGCTTGGCGCTTCTCTGCCGGCCTCTGCCATTCAAGTGTGAATTGAGTCTTAAACCGCTACATCGTAGTCTGATACATTGGGAAGCCAGCATAACTACGTTTACCCTGACCCATTTATAGGTAATTCCAATTCTCCAGACATCTCATCAAATGATTCATGCTAATACTAATAATAAGACCGATACGTCGTAGACGATAGATTTCGTATTTAATTAGATATTATATTAAAAATACAGGGAATCATTAAAAATCGTGTATTGCGCAGTTTCCAGAAGACGCGCTTAGTGTGTTTCTCCACTAATGGAAGATCGGATGAATATGGAATCCCTACGTTGAAAGGTTCTTTTGTATAATTCATTTGTGAAACACAAGTATAGGTTACACGGAGGGTTAATGCATTAGTGAGTAGAGATAAAGGTTCGTTTACACTTACGTTTACGCTACAGTAAACGTGTCAGATCATCAGATGCATCATAAATACGGACATGACTCGTAAATACAGGTCTACTGACTATAAAAAAAGCATGCAAGAACTTGCCCACGTGGGCACTCCGCGAATGAGGGATATTATTATTTAAATATAATACTTAATTTTGTATCACATACTCCTTTATTTTATATTTTTGAGTAAACGTTACAACAAAGCTTATCTACAATAGATATTTATACCTCTATATAAAACAATAATAGAAACTTATTCTTGAATATGAACTATACCTAAGTGTGTTAGTCATCTTGATTGAAAAATTAGTTCAATTAATGATTCCTTTCTTTGCTATGTTTAAATCATGTCTTTGCAATAAGAAAGCTAACGATATTCACCAATGTGATGACGTTTTCAATAATGAAATTCCTAGGAAGCTAGAAATATGCGAAAGTTGTTTAAAGGAAACTTAAACAACTTTCGCATATTTCTAGCTTCCTAGGAATTCCATTATTGAAAACGTCAGAGTACAGTGCATTCCAGGAAAAGCTTTTCATTTTTATTTTCCACAAGACATAATGTCTTGAGTAACTAATTAGGTTTGTCTGGTAAAGATCGCTATTGGACGATAAGACCGCCAGTTGTCACATATATTGTAAATTTTTATGTTTGACTATTGTTTTGTGAGTGCAATAAAGAATTTTCTATCTAACACAAAACAATTATTAACAAATAAAATAAAATAAAAACATACAAAATATGTGTCAACTGGCGATGCAGCATCGTCGAGATACGGGAATGAATGATATAACAAAACACGACTACATCCAGACCCGGAACTTATACCTACAGATCTTACTTTACACCATGTTTTTTCGAACAATATTCATATAATCTTCACTTCAAAAACCTTTGTCCCGCGGCGGGAATCGAACTTGCAACCTTCTGAGTCGCAGGTGGATTTTCGCCCTCTGCGCCAAAGTTCGCCTATATGTTTTCAAAGGTTACTTTAGAAATAGTTTACCATAACAGATTTGTTTGACCAAGGAAACCTAAACAGTTGCCTGACCCAAAATCAAGGGATTCCTCCGAAATTAGAAACGTTTTATAACGCTGTCAGAACAGTGCGCACGCTGGAAACAAAAATCTCTTTGACTAGATAATGAAAGGAACCTGACTAAAAATTGGATACTTTTGCGATTCACAGTTGTTGACGTAGCATTTTTTCCGACTCCATTTACAATAAATGTTTCATTCGTGAACATGTTCACTTATTTTATTAACAAAGTAAATAACAATTAGACAAATAAATAATGCTGGAGAATCCACACAGCATCATAAATATTTTATACAAAACAAACACGTTACATGCTTAACTAATTTAGTATTCTAACGTATTTTAAGTTAAAGACAAATGAATATACAATCGTCACTTATACTATTGCCGGTTTATGGAGACCAGCAGCAATTTTCCAATGAATTTCCACCTAAGAACCGAGTATAGACTTCTAGTTATTTGGTGCATAACTTCGCTTCTTTATAATAAATATTAAAAAAAAGCGAAGTTATGGACCAATTAACTAAAAGCCCATACTCGGTTCTTAGGTGGAAATTATATTATTAAGAATAAGAATGTTTTTATTTCAAAATTTACAATGTAGCCTTAAAGTTAAAATAGCTAATTATGCCACTAAATGATTTACTTTAACGATAGATAAGTTAGTACAAACACATTATAAAGTTGTTATTAGTTCTTGTTTTATAAGTGTATTGATGGTGCAATAAAGTGATAATCTATCTATCTATCTATAAAGGTATACATACATATGGGCTAAAAAACTTAGTACTTCAAGGCTTCTATGAGTTGCATGTCTCGTTCCTTCCGTGCTAGTTATAAAAGTGTGTTACGGCAAGGTAAAATTATTATAATAATATATTTATTTCAGACAACATTAAAAACAAGTATAGATTTTATTTAACTTATTTTATTGTAAATACTTGTTCTAATTTGTTTCTATTATTTGATTGTAATTTTCTTTGACAGAGATGCAAAAACAGAGTTTGGTGGCCACCACAACTTCGCATCTTTGCATAAACTATACAAAATAAAACTAAAAAAATAGAAAATTCCTTTGATTAACGTAATAATAAGATAAACTAGGTGACGGCGCTGTTCTGGGTCGGGGTAGCGCCTTAATAAAGTCCTTACTTATTCTCAGGTCTATGTTAATATTATATACCTTAAATCTAACATACATAAAATATGTAAACTTGTTTTACTAAATAAAATTGTATAGCAGCGGCGACGTGTATGTCGCAATCATGGTGTCCGCTGACGACGGTGCACGGTATTTATGTGAACCGTGATATAAAATGGGCTGTCGAGTTGTTAAGTTACCTACTTGATGCCAATCCATTTAGTACGATGGCTTTACAGAAAGTTTTGGTATTGAACGATCTAAGGATCCAAGAAACTCTACTAGGTTTTGAAGTAACGCCCCAGTATGTCTTCACAAGAGTGGCTCGCTCCCCAGAGCAAGGTCATCTATCTCAATAATACTGAAGTTTTAGTTCAAATGAACGTTTCTTTCCGAGTTCTGTATTTTAAAGAAGCTGTATAAGTAAGAGCTCGACTTGGAATGTTCGCCGATAATGTAAAAGCAAACAGAAGTTCGAGTTCGAGGTGATCCTCATTAACTGAATACAATCATTTTTAGAAGTAACTTCTGTTAGGGTATAATTTACTTCAAAACTTACTGCACAGCAGAAATCACTGCTCTGCAACAATATTGAAAAAGTATATGTAGTGAGTAGCACTGTAATTACTCGCCTTAAATTAAAAAAAAAATACCTACGTCCTAACATTAATCATTAATAACTTTCTCACATTAAAATAATTTAGTTTGTTACTCCTCTAAAGCACTAAGACTTAAATGGATCGAACTGAAATTATGCTTTGTATTGTTGTTCTAGGAATAACACAAGGCTTATTTTATAACGGTAAACCTGCACGGAGCTTTTGGCAGAGCCAATATAAAACGTGAGAGCCAGTTTATTGTGTTTAGTAAATTGTCCAAAAAAGTAAAATGATTGCATCTTATTCACATCACACTTGTTCAGTAAAGGTCAACAAGCAGCTTTGCCAATAAAAATTCACGTAAAATGTACATAAACTTCTGTAAAAAAAAAAAAAAAAAAAATTGAGAACACATGCGTAAAAGACTTAACTAATACTTATTTTTAATCAAACTGACACGCCACGGACAGAGCTCCACTGAAATAAAACACTTTAGTTTGAGCGATATTAATTGTTTTCATCTTTAATTGGCTCAATGCGATTAATTAAAAGGAATGAAGGGAATCCAATAAAAATGTCAACGGCGAATTTATTTCCAGAATTATGCTCCATTTGTTTTATCGCTGTTTTATTGTTAACAATTAAAGGTGTTCATTGAAATTAATCTCGAAATAAGGCTATATCTCACGAAGAACCGACAACTGCTGGGGTAAACGCGTTCTTGTGTGGACACCGCGACTCAGCAAATGTAGTGTAGGACGCCATTCAACCTGGCCGGTGGGGCCATGTGGGAAGACGAGCTGCAAAAGATTGCAGACAGATGCTGGATGCATAATGAAGACAGGGCGCTATGGCGCTCATTAGAGGAGGCGTATATCCAGCAAGTATTTCAGTAGTGGACTAGTACCCACAGGCTGATACTGATGACTGATGATGATACTGATCAATATGGCTTATTCCAGTTTTCCCCTTGAATATCTGAAGGAGTTTCTTATTAATAATCAGACAGATAGAAACTGGTGAGGCTTAATATAACCACGTTTTTAAACATTTACCTCTATAAAACAAAGTGCCCCGCCGCGTCGGAGTGTCTGTGTGAACTCGATAAACAAATAAAGAAGGCCTTTTATTCCATAGATGTTAATGCTTGGCCATATATCGCTCAGTTCCGCACCAACAATAGTACCTATGTAAGAAATTCAATCTTGTGCTAGGTTTATTTAAATATTGACATTATCTAAATCGCATTATATTTAGATTTAGATAGGCAAAACAAACATGTATTAGAGACATTTACTAGTGGTTTCTTTATTACTTCTTCCACTAGTGGACAAAAAATTTAAGTGAAGAAAAAATCAACACCCTATTTCTTATTTGATAATAATTTATAGCATACAGTTTTACTTATTTTGTGAGCCTAAAGAAATAAAGTTGTTGAAATCTGAAATTCTACCATTGAAAATAGAAAGCTATAATGCAATGTCGTAATAATAATAATGTTTGTTTATTTTCAGATTACAAAAGATCCATAAGTTAGTAACGTCTTTGTTAGTTTTAACTATTTAATTAATGTGGAGATGGAGTGTTTGTACATCACTCCATCTAATTTATCAGTTATTGCTGACGGGATGGTGTTGGTACTCCCTCTTATTCTACTTTGCAGTGAGGCTGCCTTCTTCCTCATACAGGCGGCGAAACTGTCTACGCATGTCTACTATGCATGTAATAATATACATATATATTTTTTAAACACATCCAAAGGGAAATATATACGCGACCTTTTATTATCTAAGTAGGTATTCATTAATGAATTGTGGGCGCAGAGGCACGAGGCTCGAGAACGAATGCTCATTATCCATTGGAATCTTGGGGACCGCAATATGACATGTAAATATTTACCTCAGTTTTCAACAAAAAATATTTAAAATCACAGCTTAGCTTTTTGATATTCAGTAACATTTACATGAAATGGAATATTCAGCCTTTCCGTTTACAGATTATCAAGCAATAATAAAATGTTTAAAAATACTTAAGTCTTAAGACTGGTAGTTATGGGGCGTAATGTTACCACAGGGAGCGTTCGTGCACTCAGTACGAGGATTTTAGCATACGTTACGCCGCCGCCGCGGCGGCGTAACGTATTATGCTCGCTGCGAAATGGTACATTACGACCCGTATCGCCTAGTTAGGAATAACTAAAAGGAATGTATATAAAAAGCCCTGCTCTGTGGTTCCATTCTGAAAGGAATAACCACCTTTATCCACCTGTGGTGGGCCACATCTATAAGTGATGAGGGTTGAAAGAGCAATTTTGTAAAATAGCTCAGTATTAACCTAGTAGTTGTTGCTGTCTAGGTGGAGATACTTAGCACAATTTTCAAACTAAATGATGTTTGCACATGTCTCGTGGCTGTGCAATTATTGGTTTTAACTTTTCAAATTCGTTCGAATTGTGGCGTTAAATGCTTTTTAGGGTTCCGTACCCAGAGGGTGAAAATGGAAACCTGTTATTAAGCCTCCGTTGTGCGTTCGTACGTCCGTCTGTCTGTCACAGGGTCCTATCTTTTGATCCGTAAGTGGTAGACAGTTACAATTTTTAGACATTGCGTATTTCTCTTGCCGCTATAATAGCAAATAATAGTAAATATACAAATTAAAGGGGGCTTCCATACAAAAAACGTGTTTTTTTTGGCTATTTCTGCTCTTCGTTTGTCAAGGTATGTCTCTTGGACCACTACATGAACCTTTCTATAAATAAGTAACACTTCAACTTTAATAACAACAAATACTAAAAATATTATAAAGTTGTTTCATTTTGTTCTTTGTAAAACTTGCCTGATTTTTACGGTAATATTTACGGTGCGAATCGACTCGCACTCGGCGGTTAATTTTACTTATTAATAATAATAGGCTGTCACAAACGTTTTACCAGAGACTAGTTATTACTTTACTAGTCTCTGGTTTTACCAACGATTTGTGTTCATTTTAGGTTTTACTAGATGTAAAATAACAACTTTAAGCTTTTTTCTATTCGTAATGTGTGTGGTTAGTGTCACCGCGCCATACTAGGCCTACCGTGACTAATTGTGTTATATGCAACTCCTAAACCCTCCTAAACTCCTCACGCTGATAAACCGCAGCTAACAAATTAAGGATTTTCTTAAGGAATTCTTCAAGTTAAAGCTTACATAGATGTTAATGTAAATTGATTCCTCGCTTCGTTGTTCCATTAGATGGCACGGTACATTTTCCGAACGACTTCCACGGAGGCAGCCGCGGGCGTGCGCTAGTAATCGCTGTGATCAATTCCAATTCGTTTGTGCTTTCCAAAGTCGATTATGTTTGTTCAAATCGAATTTCCTTTTGAATAGTCTGACGGCGCCTGTTTATTTGTATGAGTAGATATTGAGCATTGTATTCAATTATATTAAAGTAAAAAATACGTATTTTTTGCGATTTATTAAGAGAACTGTGTCCTCAGGAACTCCTCACACGTACACACACTTATAGGAACACATATACACACACTCACGCACAGATACACATACGCATGAGTATTCGTTTGCCCGGACTCGTAGAGACCGGTGGCGGCGTACTCAGAGCCTCTTGACTCGCACACACACTTATAGGTCTCCGCGATACAGGCTTTGCGTAGTAAATTGTAACCTGGATTCTCTATACATCAATAAATATTTTTTTCATTTAATTTTTTTCCTAGGTACATACATACACACAAACACACACGATGCACGCAGGCGTCTCCTGTTGCCCGGACTCTTAAGAGACTGGTGTCCTTAGGAGCTCTCCTCCCCTCTCACACAGGGTGTGTGACCCTACGATACCCATATACGAATATACAGCACTTTCTAAGAGTTGTTAAATTATTATTACGTACCTATTTAACTGCATACTTACTACCTAATTTTAAATGGTTTAATTCATCTTTAAATAACTTGATCAAGAATAATGTATGTATTCTTATAATTTATTTATGTTGTGCCAAGGAGGCGCGGGGGGAGATGCGGCAGCTCCACAGTTTTTAACTTTTTCTGCCTCATCGTTTATATGTATATAATTTTAAAAGTAACTTATCCTAAATAAATAAGGTTGTATTTCATTTTACGTTGCATTATTAGTATTAAAATACCCTTGTGCAAAGAAATTAAGATATATTATATTTATCGACTTACTAGCTGCGCCCCGCGGCTTCGCCCGCGTAGAAATTGATTGCACACCCCTAGAGGTACTAGTTTTACAAAAAAAATGCGTGTATCATTACTTACATTATACAGTTTATTCATACCGAGTTTCGAGTGAATCGAACCAAAGAATAATAATTTTCCATAGAAACTTTACCACCCTTCTTAATCCCCTCAGTGGTTAATTTTTAAAAATTAGATAATCCTATGAGTTATTCTAGAACTTAAACTATTTACATACCAAATTTAATCAAAATAGGTCCACGTCTCAGCTCCGTAGGTCATAACGGGTAGGACGCACTGGTTGAAAACTTTCGTTTTCAAGCATTGCGGTATGGATGACGAGAAGACTCTACGTAGTTTCCCGAACGCTGCCCAGCCTAGCTGAACCCTACTCTTGGCCTTCTTCTCGAAATTATTCTTACCTAACTGCAGAATCTGTCCGAGGAATGTGTACTCGGAAACAATTTCGAGATGGTGGCCATGTACGACGCCCGGTTCTATAATAATATACAATTTTAAATAAAAATCCGTTGGAATTCTTGAGCGCAAACACTGGAGTGAAATAAAATCTGAATCCATAATTGATTTCTAATAACCAAAAATCAATTTACCGGCGATATAAAAGGGTACTGCTAGGTTTACGTGCTTAATTTAAACATAACTTTGTATTCACTGTACGGTTCCAGGCCGGTCGAGTAGGTATCCCGATTTTCTCATTTGCCCAAGTGGAAATTACCCAAGCATCACAAACGGGTGCAAATTGACTGGTATCCTTTTGGTCGTGTTCTTGAACTGTGGGTATAGAAAATCGTATTTACAATTCTGTCGGTAAAAAAGGTTGAGTTCCCCTTCTGTAACCAGCCGAGCGACAATCCATATGCCCTTCTACAAACGGATGCCTACTCCGCCCTGAAATATTATTCAATTCAATAGATTGCCGTGATAAATTGTAAGTTATTTATCTTTTGTTACAGGTGTACAGATAGCATATTTTGCAATCATAGGAACGCAGATGTTTATGATTGTACTAAGCATATTCCTATTCTACGGGATCTATAAAGTAAGCTATGGTAGCTACGTTAGTATTACGTTACGTTATTATATAATCTCTCATCATCATCAACATCAACATCATCATCATCATCAATATATCTTAGTCCACTGCTGGACATATGCCTCCCCCAAGAAGCGCCATAGCGCCCTGTCTTCAGCTTGCCGCATCCAGCATCTGCCTGCAGTCTTTCGCAGATCGTCATCCCACCTGGCCGGAGGCTGTCCTACACTACGTTTGCCGAGTCGCGTTCTCCACTCGAGAACACGTTTACCCCAGCGGTTGTCGGTACTTCGCGTGCCAGCCCACTGCCACTTCAGCTTGCTAATTCTCTGAGCTACATATGTCGATAACCAGAGAACCAAAGTTGGTTCTCTGTCGTGTGTGTAATACTCTCTGATAGCAGTTTCTAATTAGTCACAATTACCAACTTTCCAATGCGATTGTGACTTGTGTTTACGTTCAAACCAGACAAAGGATTTCAAATAGAACAGTTGAATGAACTAATTTGAATTCCGGCCACAGCTTAAAACAAACAATTATGAGCTCTACAAATAACAGTCACGACTCCAAGCTCATTTCACTACACCCCACTCAAGTAAAGCTTACTTTATGAGTCTCTAAAATACGTACTTATCTGAATGCTTCTAAAGTCATAAAGAAGGGAATGATGTGCCAGTATCACATCGGCATAATGTCTTCTTACTTGCGAGGAAAGGATTCCTCTCTTCATTTTCACATACCTGCATGTGGGTAGTTTATTGTTGAATTTCAGAATAACGAAGCTTTCTTTGTGACGTACGTTGATTTAAAGGATTTAGATGATACTATGAATTATGTGAGCGCTCCTTACTGTCTTGTGTCACTCATGTCATATTCTCTCAATGTTGGTAAAGGTAGATAAGAGCTGTGCTGAATTGTTTTTTTTTTCTCAGGAAAATGTGGCGTTTCTCGTGCCTTGGGTGGTTGGATGTATGACTTTTATGGCGTTGGAAGCCATGGCGATGGTTTACTCTAATATTTTGAGAGACCACGTCAATAAGGTAAATATTAACTAAAAACTGCCTCAATCGTTCTCTGCACTCGACTTCTGACACCTATATTACAATGTTCTAAAGAAATAATGTTAAGGCTAGCGCTTGAGACGGCTTTTATAACGAGAGATGGCTGAAACTGAAAGCTGTGTGTGCTATCATTCTTGTTTAAGAGTAGTAGTATGAGCTGACTTAAAGCTATGGATACAATAAATAACAACATTGTTGGCGTTGAACAACAGAGATACAGAGCTTAGTGGCCTCACAGTACGATTACATCTGACCACATTGCCCGTGAACAATGTTAGGCACGTGCCTGCAACTCTGTTGCAATGCAATGCTTATTGCATTAAAGCAAGCTCTGTTTTAGAGTCTGCATTACCTTAAGATATTTAATTCGGGTTAGGTCGTTGTTCAATTATAATGCACTAGCCCGCGGCTTGGCACGCGTTTTTACCGGTATAAAAAGTATCTATATGTTTTTCCAGGTCTATCAATATGCAAATTTTTTGATTGAGCTGTTCAGTAGTTTTGGCTTGAAGTTGTAAAAAACCGCTAAACATCTAAATGTTCAACCAAACTCAAACTATTACATTTATAATATTAGTGTGATTAAAACTAGGGAAAAAAGAGATAAAATAACGCAAATAAGATAAAAGCCGTAGCATTGCTAAAAAAAAATTAGTATTCTGAGTTCTCTTTTCAATTCTTATAAAGATTCCATTCAACTAACAGTTGTTACAAGAAACTACAAACGTCTTTCAACCTATAAGATCAAATAAAATCGAAGACGTCACGGTAAATATACTTGAAGATAAATTGAGTTTGCCTAACGTAACTATCTGTTTGAATAACGCGTGACGGTAACAAGAAGGGAATCGAATATTTCAGCAAGGATAGGAAAACCAAGGGAGCGAAAATGTTAAGTAAATCCCTAAATAAATGAAAAAGTTTACGTCAAGACAGTACAACATTCGAAAAGCTAATTGTTTTCATGGATCGCAGTATATTACTTAATATTCCGCTTTACCGGAAAATTGCCCAAGTCTCTCTTCACCGTTTAAAATATTACTTATTGTTTTCATGGATCGCAGTGTATTTAAAACCGTACTTATTTTACCCATAGCAATATAGTAAGTATTGTGTTAAACTCACAATGAAAATGCCATGGTAGGATGAATGGTCAATAATTTATTACCGGTTCACGTAGATCAAATCAATGTTGAATTTTGACGCTACGATGAATTTTGTGAGAGTAACTCAAATAATATTGAAATTTCAGGTTGATATCGCAGTGCGGTTTCAGACTGTGACATATGTATGTAGGTTCTAATTTGCCCTGAATAGAACATTTCTATCATTTTGAACAGTTAGTGGTAAAGCCACTTTCAATATATTACTTAAGGGCGCTCCGCGGAAAATTGCCCAGATCTGTCCTAACCGTTTAAAATGTTACTCTAAAACGAATCAGTATGCAATGAAACAAATCACAAAATATGAACATGACTAATAAATCATATAAAAATATGACCAATAAGGTTGAAATAGTTTTGGAAAAAATAAATTTGCTCCAATTATTTCCCAAGCTACTTTACAAAAATGTGGTTTTTTGGGGTTTTATTGTATTGAATCTAATAATAATAAGAAAATTATTCTAAACGAAATATAATTATGATATTGAATTAGTAGTTTTAATGTTTTTTTATTCATTTCGTGTTTTCTGTTTCCTGTTTGGGCTAAAATCCCGCTATCATTTCTTGTATTTTCTACAGTGATTTATTACAAAACTAGACAAAATATTGGTAAACAAAATATTTTATCGTGGAGATCAGTTATTGGTCATATTTTGTTATTAGTTTCATATTTTATATAAGATTATTTTTAGATAGATCATTAAAACAGAATTGGGGAATTTTCCGCGGAGTTCTCTTAGGCAAAGTATTCGGTAGGTACACAGGCATCAATAAAGAATCAAGTCAAAAAAAAAACAATTCATGAATAACAATGGACTGTAACCGCATTATTAATTTATTTTATTTTTAGATGAAGTAAATTCTCAAACAATAAGGTTCCATTGTATTCACACAGTGAATTAATTTTCTCTTTGTTTGCTTGATTACAAAATGTTTTCTTTGTAATATCTATGATGTCCCTCTGAATTTGAATAACAGTTAAAATTTATTGTAGAAATCTAACTGTGGTCCCTAATGAATATGACAAAATAATGAGACAATTTCAGTTTGGTCTTTAGACAGGCTTCATGACATTGCGGTCCTTCAGTTAAAATTATCGTAGGTCGACAAATAAATGTAAAGTACAAAGTTTGGAGGTCTTGGGTTTGTCTCCTGTGGTTATTGGGACCCGAAACTATCGGTGTACGATAAATTATGGCAATAGCAAGTTTGAATAGTTTAATTTAATGGTATATCCAAAACCCAGTGATGTAGGTATATAGTAATGGACCAAAGTTAACACTTGCTAGAGTTAATACTTCGGCTGTATTCTAGGTGATTTATATCACCAAATTTAAAACTTATCTGAGATCCTTCGTCGATGGTCGCAGATTTAAAGTGCAAAGACAAACATCTAATAAACCAAGTTTTTGCCCGTCAGTAGATCTCTAAGTTTGTAGATAGCTACTAATAGATTTGACATCTAGAACTATCCAAGTTTTAGCAAGCGGCTGTTCGCACTCAAGTTCCTTTTGATACTGACTTTCCATTTGGCAAGATTTTTATCTCGCAAAATTTTTCATAATGAGTGAAACAAATCAGCTCTTTTAGTTGGAATTACATTTCTAGCAAACAAAAGTAACTCTTGTTTATAAAGTTGTTTATGAGGTTGTTTAAAAGGTTGGTAAATGGGAAGTATCCTTTTCATAGCGAACTTTTATTACAATCTATGTATATTGTATTAAATACCTACTCAGCATTTCCATCGTCCTGTTTCTAATAATACCCGACAAAATCGCTTCGTTTCGTACTTATTGGATTTGTGTACGGCCAGTGCCCAAATTGTCCATTAATGACCAAAGGCTTCCAATCATCTAATGGGGTTGTAATCTCTTGTGTGTGTTTCCATAAAGGAGTCACAAAAGCTTTGTAACTGAGCCTCAAGTTAAAATCTTAATTTTTAACATTATATAAAATAAGATGTTATTTATTTGTAGCTTAAAAATATAATAAAAAACATTAAAATTATACCTTTAATTATCACACTAGCTATGATGACCTTCATGACGAATAACATTTTAGTTAGTTTATAAGAAAACAAATTATATCCCAACAAAAATTTTGTCTTTGGCGGGAATAACAGTTTTATTTGTTTCAGCAATTCGACTCTGTATGCAAAGCAGAAATACTATTTTTAATACCCAGGATTCTTGTAAATGTAAGTAAATTGCTTAATTTATTTACGTACTTGTGTTATTTTCTCAGAAGCTATGCTAAACTTTTGTACGTACAAAGCTACTGCAAAAAAACTTTATTTTTGCAAAATCATACTCATAATACTTTAGGCAGAGAATAATAATACTTAAGGTAAGAGTCACGTAACTCCAGAATACCCAAACAACGGAAAACTGCACAAAACGGCGTGCAGATAAATTGTGTAAATTGCACAAAAGTTCTGTTGTGAGCCTGAGTTTTATTGTCTTTTTTTCACGTTCGCTGGAAAATGGCTCTCTATTTTCAGCGACAAAAGTGATAGTGATGTGAAAATGACAAACATTTTCGCTCATAGGTTACCTAGTTCTTGCAAAATTGGTTTCAAATATTCTGCGGTTTAGATAACAACATTAAATAAAAGAGCGTCTGACTTATAGAATCGATTTGTATAAGCAGTTTTCTTTCGCGTATATTATCACCTTCACTGCGACCGCCAATCCGTTTGCCAATCTTGGTGATTGTGGCATATCCCGATGGCAACTGTTTGTGGTATCAAGGGGAGGCCTTTTTAGTCATCAGCAGTAGTCGGATATGGTCTGATATTACAATGATGGTAAGTAAATGGGTAAAATATTTGGGAAATCAAGATTAATCGGCCATTGAAATTTTTTTTTTAATCTCTTGTGTCTATGAGTATTTATTATCATATCACACAAGATAAGACACATTTAAATGCAAGCTAAATTATACATAAATGAAGAAAAGTCTTATTCTACATTGTAATAGAGCGGTTATGTGAAAGTTGTAAGAGTAAGGTGAGTTCAATAGAGCAAGTTACGCTAAAAGCCGTACAATTTCTTTTGCAATTTTTAAATCCACGTGTTGCTGAATAACGAAGCTATGGCTCATATTTTTCAAGATCTCTCTGAGGATCGTTCAAAGCACCTGGAAAATACAAGTGTTTACTCTACTCGTAAGGCTGAATACAGAATGAAGCTATATCGGAGTTGGTCGAGTTTGGAAATTTAGGTTATGTCATACAAATCTAGGGTTTAATAAGCGCTACACGTTTTTACTTTCTCTAAAACAACTACTGATGCCTTACCAACTAACCAACTGGTAAGGCGGTTTTAAAAGCTTATTAAAATAAAGCGATTACTTAATGAAAGTGGCAAACTTTTTAATTAAAGTTCTCATAGGTATTAAGCTAAGTGAACGCAGTACCGCCGCATTTCTGTTGTAGAACCTCTGACACTTGGTGAACCAAGTCATGCTGGAGAACAAATCAAAGCCATGGCCCATTTCTCCACATTTCTCTCATTATCTTCATCATAACAGCCTGTTGACACCCACTTTTGGGTAGTAGGCCTCTTCTTTTTACTTCAGCTCACCAAGACGTACTGGCCAGCGTGGTGTTTTATGGCTAAACCCTTCTTTTGAGTACCTACATATCACTCTTAGACAAGATAACAGGTTAAAGAGGGTTAGAAAGGTTAAGGTTTCTCTAGTAATATTTTGTTTCTTTGTAGCTTTATTTTAATTTTATCATTCAACGTAGACATGTACGTTACAATAAATATAAAATAATTTGCAGTGTGTCTGCTTATACTGCGTGCTGCGACTGTACCACCTTCTCCGAGCTGGTGTGACGTGGAAGGGCGCAGTGGCCATCGAGCTGTGACTACTGCCACCCGGCCAGGGTCCCCCTGGGCAGCCCGCTCCGCCTTGCGAGTCCACCTTGCTCCTAGGCTATGCGGAAAGCGACACGGACGCCAGCCTTCACGAAGTGTAAGACTAAAGACCACATGGCAAGTCGGTGTTTTGTCTGTCAAGTGTGGACTTTTCACTTTGTGCTTCACCATTTGTTTATAAAGTGTGATGAGACCAGTGCCAAGTCTATCTCGGTCAGAGAGCGACATTGACGTTAGGTCTCAAGGTAGGCAAGTCTGTGATTTTGATAGTGTCATGCAGTTACAATAAAAAAAAACTTGCGTGTTTTGTCGGTTTCACAATATGAGCGCAGAAATGTTTATTACGAAAAGCCATCGAAAGGAGTGGCTAAGATCGTAATTAGCAAGATCAAGGAGGTAATTTTGTAACACGTTCCCTCAGAACTGATGGGGTAAGGGTAATGAAGAACACAGCTAGATCTTAACGAAGACCCTTTATTCTCAACCAATCTAGTCTTATATATTAGTGCTTACGAGATATCGTGTCTTTATTAGTATCACTTATCGGACACATACATTCTTGTCAGATATATGGAATAATCTGATCACGTATCGGTTTCTATATCTCAGAATCCAACCAAAACTCAAATTGGCAGCTCATGTGTTTGTACCTTTACTTGTATCTAGAAACAGATGTCACGACCTGCAATCGGGAAACTTGCACGATACCTACTACCCGTACTTTGCTCGGGGCACTGAAAGCTAAATAACACGTGTATTAAACTTTAGTAGCTCTCGCCCAGGGAAGCTTCAGGTCAAATCGACTCTCGGAAATGAAACGCGGCTATAGCGGTAGCATTGTGATTGTTAAAAACATATTAAAAGATAATCGAACTGTTTCATAGTAAATTGTGTACTCAGGCATGAATCATTGAAAAAGATAATCAGACAATTATATTTTATTTGACGTTTTTGACAGAAGTTTTCATACATTAAACGTCAAAGTTAACAGACGAAGCTGCTGGTTGTCCTATTATTTTTGTGAAAACCAGCCTTAGTATTTACTTAAACGTAATGGTATCTACTGTAGGTATTTATAATGTGAATGTTATGTATGTGTTTACCTTCGTTAGAACCAGCTTTGCAATTCAATCTCCATTGTGGTTGACTCGTAACTAAATTATTTTCAACAACGCGTGTGCTTGATGCGTAGTGTATGTGTCAAATTGTAAGGAAGATTAATTTACACGTTAAATCTATACACGGCAATATTTTGCTAAACTTATCATTTCACTATGACAACGGTATCGTCACAGAATGACACATTTGTTATTCTACCTTAGATGAAAGAAACTACAGAGATGGTAATGTTATCTAACATTACCGTGCTCTCGCCTCGATGGAGGGACACCACATGCGTCAAAGGTGACTGGGTTGAAACTATATTAATCTCCAAACAAATAGCACCGCACGCAAGTGCGTGAACTCTATATAGTTTTAGAGTTTCTTTCATATGAGGATTCTACGTGACGATTCTGCGACGATACCATTAAATAAATAAATAATGCTATTGATTAAAATCGTTTGATTTGCAGAAATGGGCCCTAGATTGTAATTTTCAACTGAAATTTAATAAATCCATTGAATCAGTTACAAAAATATATATTTATTGCAAGTAGTTAAAGTACATTAGTAGCGTTGTATTTAAACCATTATTTACTCTCGTATCTATGCCATCTACTATTTTCGGTAAATGATGATTGGTTTTCCGACAGCATTTATTAGAGCAAAGTGGTTAAAAGCATTTTAGGGAGTAGGTATTAAAAGATACCGAAATATACTTAGTTTATTTCAGATCTCTGTTTTCTCTTTTATGTGCCGTGTTTGTTTAGAACTAGGGATCTACCAAAACCACAAAGGTAAAGGCCTTATCACACTGGTGATGATAATATTACAGATACCCAGCTAGACTAACCCATCTTTATGTACCAATAGCTACATACACCTGTAACAAAGTGATCGCCACGGGGCTGCAGTCTCAAGACCGCATTTACATTTTACATTATGTCAGCGACTGCCTCAAGGCAGGAAGTAAAATTGCTGTTGTAACTAGAGTTGCCAACTTATTTTGGTTTGAATAGTAGTTTTGGGGATATTATTCGTAAAAATATAGTAGTATACGAAAAATATAATCTTTTTGTTTTAAGTACCGTGTATACTTTCATATGCATTTAGTAAAAAAACTGTTATGTATTCGGACATTACAAACAGAAAATTCAACTTTATTTATAAGAAGAAAATAATTTCTCATAAAATATAAAAAAATACTGACTTATTATAAGTTTAAGATGGTTTGTTCATCGAGATAGAATCCTTCTCGATGGGTTTGTTTCATTAAAATGGTTGAGCATTTTAACTTATTTCATAAAAGTATATTTATTTGAGCTTCGAACTTTTGTTAGAAATTATTTATTTTTATAAAATAATCATAACTATTTTTACTTACATTTAAATTCCAGTAAATCATCAGCTCAGCTTTGATTAACTGAAACCTCTCTCCATTCCTCTCTTCCCTCCATTTGATGTTCATTAATCATTAATGAACATACTCTCTCTGTGTGTGCTGACGTAGCTGGTAGGTATAAAGAGCATAAAATATAACTATTTTAAAAGTATTTGGGTATGCTGAGCTAAACACTTGTTGTCAGTTTTGTTCGGTACTTTTAAGTCTATAAACCGTCACTATTTCGCGTTACGAGTTTGACATTAGTACATACGGCAAATTATTGAAATTGACAACTACTCAAGCCAAGGATTCCTTCAAAATGCAGAGGATTCGTTCCGTTTCACGCAAAAAATAATTGTTGCATTCCTTTGAACCCTTTTAGGCCACAAAAATATTATTAGTTTTGCCTACTATATTTTTTCAGAAATATTTAAATATATTAGGATACTATATAGTAAGGTTGGCTACCCAAGTTGCAACCCGCACTTGTAGC
Organism: Eupithecia inturbata; assembly: GCA_963662085.1. Lineage (NCBI taxonomy): Eukaryota > Metazoa > Arthropoda > Insecta > Lepidoptera > Geometridae > Eupithecia > Eupithecia inturbata. Next base: position 6,799,895 of record OY759179.1, on the reverse strand, counting down.
TAAATTAAATTAATCTGCTCCAAACCTATGCATGTTATGTGCCGTCCGACCTGTCGTTTATATTGGGCATTATTTTATGTTTACCTTTTATTGTGTAGCTCATAGACGACAGTAAACGATATCAAAATCTATCAAATCACTAGTGTGTATGGAACTTTAGCATAACAATCAAGAAACATCAGCAAAAACGAGAATTAAAGTTAATTCTCGTTTTTGCACAAACACTCTACAAAGTTTCCTAGCATATATTTAGCAAAGCTTATTTACGTTTTGGCGAGGAAGTCGATAAATATTGTATAACCTTGTTTGAAAACCTTTTGTAAATATTGTTCGTATAAGAAATTATATTTTTGTAAGAAATGACAAAAAGTCTCAACAGTAAGCTTACTAAATTTATAAAAGCGATAACTTGTAACTAAAGAAAAGTTTGTAAAAGTTTTAGAATTTTGTCTAAATAACAAGTAGACGTCCTTGTTGTTTGTGTATAAAAATTTTAAATGTTTAATGTGTTAAGATGTAAAAACAGAAGTTAATAAAATTAATGTTGATGCAGAATGTCATGCTTTCTTTTATTCGTTTTGATTTATGACGCTTCGATCAACTACGAGTATCTTAATTAATTTCCCATTATTTTTTCATTTCACGAATTATCGTGTACTAGGGCCGCCGGTCGGATGTCTCGTCATGCCAGCCTTAACGACGTCATCCGGCGGGCCTTTGTAACCGCTAACGTACCAGCTATTCTCGAACCGAGTGGTCTGTTGCGTGACGATGGTAAGAGGCCCGACGGCATGACACTAGTCCCATGGGAGTTGGGGAGGCCCATTGTGTGGGACACTACATGCGTCGACACACTTGCGCCTTCCCATCTTCCGAGTACATCCGTGAGGGCTGGTGCGGCGGCAGATTTGGCCGAGGATCTCAAGAGACGCAAATATGCAGGTCTTGACAGAGCCTACACATTTGCTCCCTTTGGGGTCGAGACCCTGGGTCCGTGGGGTACCGAGGCTCTCCGGGTTTTCAAAAAGTTACCTGAGCGTCTGGTCGACGCGACGCGTGACCCGAGAGCGGGCGGGTACCTGGCGCAGCGCATCAGCATTGTCATACAGCGGGGCAATGCAGCCAGCGTCTTGGGGACGCTTCCGACTGGTATTGATATGGATCAGTTGAGCTACCTGTAGATTGTTTGCAACAGTCTGCAGTTAGCTTAATTGTTTCAATTGTAAATACTAGCTATAATTTGATTGAATTTTCTTTGTTAATAAAGGCCATTGCCCATTTAAAAAAAAAAAAATTTCGCTGTTCTTTTATACCAACAATATCATTTTAAGATAAAAAAATATTGTTTTAAATATTCGGTCAGCTGAATAATAATGAAAAACTCTAATCTTCAGAACAGTTATGTCAGTCAGTTGAATGAGTGCTGACAGACGTCGCCGTGTAACAAATCCCAGTGCCCGAGTGTAGCGCCACCTAACTGGTCCAGTTGTAAATTTAAACCATCCACAATAAATGTTATCAAATTTAGTCCAGCCGCTATGGAGGAGTTTCAGTACCACACACTCACTCACGTAGGTACAGAAAATTATGGTATACCTAGGTAGGTTTATTAAGTTTAGAAAATCAAAATTAATTTTATAGTGTGCCAATTTTTTTATAGCTTGAATCATGATTTGCTGCTGCTTAATTTACATTGATATTGCTGCAGAAATATATCTCACATTACGTGCAGATCCATCTCACTGTTAACAAGCGCATTAGAAGATATGTTTAAGTTGCTGGACTGGAAAGGTAGGAGCATTAACATAAACGGCAACTACATCTCACACCTACGATTCGCTGATGACATAGTCTTAATGGCGGAGTCGCTAGAGGAGCTGAACCAGATGCTGGACGGCCTAGCTTCAGCCTCCCGATGTATCGGTCTTGGCATGAGTTTGGAGAAAACCGTAAGTCATAATTTAATAACCACGTTGATCCAAGACCGGTGGTCGTACATGGCCACCTTCTCGAAACTGTTTCAGAGTATACTACTTACCTTGGGCAGATTATGCAGTTGGGTAAAAACAACTTCGAGAAGGAAGCCAAGAGGAGGTTCCAGCTGGGCTGGGCAGCGTTTGGAAAACTACGTCGAGTCTTCTCGTCATCCATATCGCAATGATTGAAAACAAAAGTTTTCAATCAGTGCATCTCATCAGTGTGTTATGACTTACGGAGCTGAGACGTGGACTCACGGTAGGGCTGGTCCACCAGTTCAAGGTCGCTCAGCGAGCTATGGAAAGAGCTATGCTCGGAGTTTCTCTAAAGGAAAGGATTCGTAACGAATACATCCGACAGAGAACCGAAGATATCAACATAGCTCAAAGAATTAGCAAGCTAATGTGGGCCAGCCATATCTCGCGAAGAACCCAACCTGCTAACCGCTGGGGTAAACTGTTCTTGAGTGGAGACCGCAAACGTAGTGTAGGAAGCCCTCCAGCCAGGTGGGATGACGACCTGCGAAAGACTGCAGGCAGATGCTGGATACGGTAAGCTGAGGACAGGGCGCTATGGCACTCATTAGGGTAGGCCTATGTCCAGCGACTGTGGACTGTGGACAGTGGACTAATATAGGTTGATGATGATGATGATTACGTGCTGACCAATTTAGTAATTTTTGCCGACTACTAAGTGCAGCTCAATTCACTTTTTCTGCAGGCTAAATCAATTTTTCGGCTGACCAAAGCCTCTTTAATTTGTTGACCGTTTAAATTATAGGTACCTATACTAAAATATGATTACCTACTTATGCACTTAGTTCTTTCGTCAGCGTAATGTTAATGGATGATGGTCTCAGTACATTTTTCTTTGTAGGTTTTCAGGTACAGTACTCATAACAAAGTAAAGATCAAAAGCGATTTCTTCTATTGTTCCTTCTAAATATTGAGTTTCCCAACAATTAACTCGCCCGCTCATTAAAAGAGATTTCTTCGAGTAGAAACAATTCAAACAACACAATTTATTCATTCATTGAATTTGGCACATTTACAAAGTTGAATGGTTTATGCCTTGGCTTTCTGTGTTTGTGTGAAGTCGAATGAATCTATTCGTTTAATCTAGCTGATCCCTTTCGCGTTTATGTTGGTAATTTAACGAACGCAAAGTTTTCGAACACAATGGCATGGAGAGTGTGTTTAAGATTCATGTAAGCATATCAAATGAATAAATAAATAATGCTGGACAATCCACACAAAATCATTTAGCCCCAAGCTATAAGAATAAGAAAATATTTATTGTAAAATTCTGTACAACATCCATAGTCTTAAAAGTCTCAAAATTATAATTTGGTAACAATAATTTTATCCATTTCGGACATACAATATTTTAACAATTCAATAGAAGAAATTGTACAGGTAGGAATTTATACAGCGATTACCTCTTATTTTTAACCTAATCGGGGTCTATAATTATTGGTTATCAAAAAACTCCTTTATGTTATCGTGCGCGCTATTAACAAGCCATTTCCTTAATCTAGTTTTGAACATATGTATGTCTATTAAGTTGTTTTCAATGGTATGTAATTAAATATTTTAATAGCAGATATATATGAACTTTTGTATATATATTTTTATTACTTTGTAACTTTATTAAAACTTTGTGACAGATAGATTCTAATAAAAAGTTCAAAATGGCTATTTGGTGTTCTATATGTGCAAATTACTGTAATGTTTAAGTCTGCTAATAATAATCCACAACATTTAAAGTGACGTTCAATCGATAACTCAGATAACTTATCTAATTTAGTTAAATTTAAAGAATGTTTAAAATAAATAGCGACAACACCGCGAGCTTTATTTTTTCTGGCTATATGATAGCTGTCTATTTGTGTAGATATTTATAGTTTCATCGTTTTTCATAAATGTTTCACTTAAACATAGTATGTTTAAGTGAAACAGTGTAGTTTTGATCTTTTGTAATGATTTATAATTGATCTAGTTTGGATCTTAGCCCTTGCATATTTAGATGCATAATTTTAAAAAGAGGATTGACGAACAAACTTGTCAGTAGTTGATTCAGCTTAGTAAAATGGAACATTTACAACAGGTGATTTAATTGAATCGTATATTTCAACTGCTATAATCTCATCAGCCGGCGCAATTGCTACTTTTTTCCTTTGGATAGTTCTGCGCATTTGAACAAAACAAAAAGGTGTAGTACCTGGTTCCAAAATAGTTTTATCATTCGCAGTAGACATTGTGGTTCTAGTTTGAGCCACCGTTTTACTTTCATTATTTTCATGGGTCATTTTCATTTTGTTGATATTATTTCCCAAAAAGCAATAAAATTATTGTAGTCCTTTGTATTTATATATGTAGTTATATATGGCTTCATCTAAGTTGGCTCTATTCCTCCTCTTAATTTTATATGACTCATTTTTCTGTAATGGTAAATAGTGACAGTTTTTGAAGTTATTGGTTTTTAACTTAGAGTTCAGTTTTACCTCATTTATGTATCGGTTCTGGTTTACTTCAATTACTATTACATTAGATACATTAGATATAGCTAGGTTTTTACACACCGTTGAAATTTCTGAAAAAAAGAAATTTCTGAGAAAACGACTGGGTGAGTCCCAGTCGTCCTCCTTTTGATTGTCTTGATTTATCATTGTGTTTGTAAGAATTTGTCCCGTTCGTGCATCAGAGTAGCAGTGAATTACGATATCGTAATCTTTCGCTTATTTCATTCCGATGTCGCGATATGAGTTTTGAAGCCATGTTCTTACAAGTTTGATCTTCTACAATCACAATCTTGGGTTTCTTCTTCTTACCTTTTAAGGGTTTAGTTTTCCTGACAGAATCTTGTGCCACAAGAGTTTCTTGGATAGTCTGTTCCATATGAGATTTTATCTGATCATTTGTGATATGCCACTTATTTTGTTGTCTTCTGATGTTTGTGTCATGTAGCTTTTGTGTCCTTTATCTTCTGCTTCTAGCTTTACAATTGTATTCTTTTGTATAGTGTTTTCACTTTGCACGTTATTGGTCTTCTTCTTTGCTTTAATAAGCTGATGTGTTATTTCGGTCAATATTGGTTTTAGCCGTGCTATCTCAGACTTCAATGTTTCTTCGGGTGGGGTACTGCTCGTTGATGTCTCGTCTAGACTAAAAACAATGGACTCATTTGGCGAGACTTCAAGCGATAGCTTCTTAAAAACATTTTTGCGTCTTATAGTGAAATTTGTAATCTCATTATTCGTGTAGTGAACATTCGCGGATTTTTTTTCTATGCCTCTTTCTAATGCCAATAACATTGCAATAACATTCCCAGGGTTGTCCTGCGTTCACTGATAAGCGAGCCGAAGAATCGTGTTGTGGATACATTGGCGCATTCCAGGACGTAGGTTAATTAACAAAGTTTTCATGTTAGATGTTGTCTACTTAAACTACATACAGATATTTTTTAAAATACATAGAACACTCAGAACACCCTGAACAAATATCTGCAGATTGTACAAACACTTATCTCGAGGCGGAAATCGAACCCGCAACCTACTGCGGACATTCGCCCGCCGCATCACAGAGGTCGTCATCAAAATGTACCTAAGAACCATCATAGGAGATAGATTAGATTTTGTAATGACGTGTGCGTGTAGGTATAGATACAACAGCCGTGACGGTCGCAAGACACGCGTAAGAATCGACCCCTCCAAATCAGTTCGTGGATATCGTAAGAGCCGACTCTAGGAACCTTACAGAAGGGCATCAGCTTCCTTCGTGTATTTTTAACACCTCCAATGGGATCAGCAATCCGCCTACCATGCGTGGTGATTTTGGCAAAATACAAAGCGAGGGGTTTTGGACAAGGCACGTTCAGTAGCGAAGGTATAAGTCCTGATGACCCCATCAGCACTCATAGGTACAATAACCTTTTCATTTATACTTCTTGGTTAGTTCATTTAATGCGCTACAGCTACACACTAGCCATGCCATCTATTTTATCTTATTATTACGTTAAACAAAGGAATTTTCTAAAACCCATTGGAAAGTTTGCGAAGTTGTTCTTGGTGGCCACCAAACTCTGTTTTCACATCTCTGTCTAAACTATACAAAATAAAACTAATAGAGAGGCTATAAATAAAGCTTATGACAGGTATTACAAACAGCCCAATGGATTTTTGAAAATTCCTTTGTTTTAAGTAAAACATAAGGTAAAACAGGTGGCGGCGCTAGTGTGGTTCGGGGTAGCGCCACTATGAAAAAAACCCTAAAAATATTTCACTGTGTGCAAAGCTGCATCGTGTTTCTAATTATGAAATAGAGCAAGTAACAAGTAGTGTAACCATTAGCCGCTTCGCTTTGATACTCAGAGCAAGCTTTGATACTCACGTCATTGACGTGGTCAGACAATAGTAACAAGTGAGTCGGAGAGCCTCTAATGAGTCAGTCGCGTCATTACCTACAGCGATGTTTCCTTTTAACGCTCCAGTAAATATCTCGCAAAGATCTAGCACATCAATACCCGACTTTAAGCCTTCAGAATACTGACATTGAGTCTAAAATCCACGTGAGATAACGCTCCATTAAAACAGGAATTAACAAAAATCGTGGAATTTACGGTGCATTTGATACGGTTGCCGGCATTTGGGTTGAAAATCGCAAAAATAACTGAAAACCGCAAAAATTACTGAAATAAAAACCCTTTCCTCGCCTATGCATTTAGCACTTTCCAACAACTGCAAAACAGTTTATTGAACTGCTATTTATTTAGGTACACTTTGTTGAAATATATTATTTCAATCTTCTCTAATTTATCAGATTGTTTTTTACTGAGGTCCAGCTAAGACGGGTGGCGTCATAGATCTTAGTAAAATCTGTGGATATGGTACGTAACGTACCATATCTACAGCACAACACAAGCACGCGTAAAACGAACGCTGCCGCGCCGGCCCGACTACGACTCACAGAGGTGGTGGACCTCCTCCACCTCCACAGCCTATATTGGTCCAATGTTGGACCCAGGCCTGGGTGGACCTAGTTGCACCTAATTAGAGCCTTCCAGTTTCTAGCTAGGAGGCTAGGAGTACATCATCTCCCCTGTTTTCTTAGATCGATGGGTGGTGACCTATTACTTAGGTAATACAAAATAAAATAATAGGTAAATATGTCTAATAAAAAAGTTATATCAACTACGTTTGTGTTAATAAACTATTTGAATACACCTAAAGCACCTAAAATATTAATCAAGCTTGTGAGTAAGGTAATCAAAGTAGTTCGTAACATTCAATGCAAATTTCCGTACAAGATGTCTTCGGTTGGGTACAAGACAGATCCTACGAATTTGCTCCTTGGAATCAAGACCCTAGGTCCTATAGTGGCCTAAAGATCCGTTATATCTGATTCTTAACTTGCCTTTTCTTATAGAAATTATAAAAACGCTGAGAATTTAAAAAGTAAGGAAGGAACGGAAGAAAGGAAATAAAGCCAAATAAACTCGTTTATTGCCACTGACGTGCGTAGACGTGATGAATTCGTTTATTAGCCTATGTTCCTAAATTATACCCAACTCGCTCAAAGGTGTATATTCATTATGTTATATTATCTAGTTCTTATATTAGATAGATAGATATATAGATAATACATTATTCACAGAAACTTATATATAAAACAGCATGGTACAAAAGGTAACAGAATCGGCGGCCTTATATTATCGTAGTTCCACGAATTAATTACGGGCGGATGTAAGCGGGTTAACTACTAACCTCATTTCTGTTGAAAGAACATGTTATCTTGTTGAAATCGCCATATTTTTTAAACAACGAGTTCGAAAAAAAGGAGATGTTTACCGATTTCTCCTTTTTGTTTCGTATAATGAATGATCCTGAGGTGGTCCCATAAAAAATGTATTCACGAGGGATTAGGTACTATTTGGTTCGCAAAACTAAAAAAAACAGTGTAAAGGGATTCCAAGTCGGTTATTAGTTTTTTCAAAACAATGAATTATAATATACTATTAATGTATATTATTAATTATGTATATATTTAGATAGGGATAAACAGTAGGTACCCTATATGTTATTCTAGGCTAGACCTACTTGTATAGATACATTTGTAAAGCATGTAGGCCTAGCACGGGCATTGTTGTCTAGGGTAAAATATAGAAAAATTACGTCACTCTGTGCGTAAATTATTTGAAATTCATTCCTTCAACTTCAATAATGTACGCAATGTATGACGATGCGATGTCATTATTGTCTATTCTACCATAGAGAACAATCCCTGTGCTTGGCCTACTGGTGCGACTGTCTTTTGTTTTTTATAGAACTGTCCATGCTGACGTCATAAATCCAGGCCCACAAGTACACGAAAAATAAAAGTGAATGGGGCTTACCTCAGCCAACCTTAATTAAATTTCGTTCAAATTCTGTTTTACTAAGCGCCTTGGAAGTATTTATTAACTTTGATCCAGTTAGTACCCACCGATGAGGTAGGTAACCGAAAAGTTTAATTGAATTCTGAATTGACGATTGAAATAGTAGGTAACGGCTTGTTTTATTTGACTTTATTCAGATTAATCGACATTCTAGGGGTCAGAGGGCTGGTATGAGATTTCAGAATACCAAAACGGATAAAAAACGATTCATATTCTGAATAGTCAAAATTGAAATGTTAAAATGCAATTAATCACTCAAAATCATTCGAAAACTACAGGGTGTTAGTGTACACACCGTTGTTACTTAAACCACGAATGTTTAACCCTAAAATATAATGATAAAAGTATTTATTCAAAATAATAGTCAATTAGTTTCGATGGATTTTCATAATTCATTTCTTCGCTATCGTACGTGATTTCATGGACACCCCAGTACCCCTAGCACGCCTGCGCCGCCCGCCTGTCGCCGCGCGCCACCGTGCGCCGTAGTTATCGAAACCACTCTGATCGTTTAAAGACAAGTAAAATAATAATAATAATAATAATTTATTCAAAAATTACTTAAGACAAATGTTTAACATACGAATAATAATAACTTAAATTCTAAAGATTACATTTGCCTGAACTAGGTAAAACCTGTATCTCAGGCAAAATTGCTTACAACGAATACATGTAGGTATAATCACATAAATAACGTAAAACAAAGCGACTGTAGATTTTCAAAATAACTTATGCTAACTACGTTAAACTAGGCTACATTTGAAGGGTACCTGTAATACTAGTAAAAATAGATTCTGCTTATAATAAACCTTCTATAAAGAAAATGAACAAAACTAATCAAAAAAGATAGTAGGCTAAAGTAGGTATTTTTGGGGTGTTTAAAAAAGTTCATTATCATTGAAGTTTTATGTACAATTCAATTAAAATTTACAGTTTTATGTACAGTTTGATTCACTCACCTACATTACATTGAAAAGATGAGCTGCCCTTATAGTAGGTACTCTCCTCTAGATTTTCCGCGAAGAAATTCAAGATTTTTTCTTAAAGTTTGACCGCCAACTGTTATTGGCACGACCTTGTGCATGACTAGGAACGGTGAACTGGTCATAGGTCTTTGTTTAGCCGCTAGGATAGTTTCCCGGCTTGGCACACGTTGTTCTGGGAACAGCTCTGAGTACATCGTACGAGCCAAGTTCATGTTGTCACCAGCAATGGCATAAAGCTGCACCATTTCAGTCCACTATTCATTTGTGTACGACATCGTCACTTCTTCAAGGTAAGTAGGTACTTAACACAATTTACGTGTTTTTTTTTCATCGGTTTTGTATTCTACTCATGACACTGAACCTCATGCTATGAAATGTAGTACCTCTCAGTATCGGGTAGGGGCGCTGCAAGGCACTGAATGTACGGAAGGACACGAAAACTTTTCTTAAAGAATGCAAAACTCATTCTAAGGCCTAGGTCGGTGGCAAAAGTTACCTTCGAAAAAGGTAAAAGATTCTTATGACGTGTGTGTTAATCCATACTAATATTATAAATTTGTAAGTCTGTCTGTCTATCTGTCTGTCTGTCTATCTGTTCACGCCTAAATGAAATTTGCGGATCTCAATGAAATTTGGTAGGGAGGTATCTTGGGGACTGACATAGGCTACTTAAAAAGCCCGTGCGAAGCCGCGGGCAGCAGCTAGTAATGTATAATCCATCAAGTCACTTAAACCGATAGTCTGTCATCAAGATGTATCGAGCCTTGCTCCATTGTACGGTAGAGCTAAAACCAACGTGTTGATTTACATAATGAATATGATTCAATATTGCTTTTTACCATTGACCTCACATAATAAGTCACTAAACCCTACTTTTAAAAAACAATCAACTTTAAGCAATTTTATATTTCACTTTTTTAAGTCAATAGAAGAAAACAAACGACTCAAAGCAATTGCATAAAGAGAGGAGAGAGATTTATAATTAGAAGGGAAACTTTCTACTGCCAATAACTTCAAGACCATTACCGTAGGTACCTATTCCCCAGGGATCTAATGAATCTTTCAGCCTGAAAAACAGGTTTTTACCTTGTTCAGGCACACGCTTTATTTAATTCCATTAGATTTTAAGATGAACTTCTTTGTTATCCCTTTAGTCCTCAGTTATTTTGAATAAATTATTATTATTATTATTAATGAAGTTCCGTTACCTCCAGATAAACACAACACAGGTGGATGGATCTAAGTCTACAGTAAAACTTTATTTCCACCCCGTCTACTACGAGTAAGTATAGATCCAAGACTAAATTACAATCTAGATATAAAGTAGTTTTTATACGGCGCCTCGTGTCAGCACAAACCCACAACATAGAACCTTTCCTTTTATATAATTGCTTTAGGTACTGCTTCTTGTACAATGTTGTTGGTATTGTTACTGATATTAGTTCTAATTTAAATTCATAACAAATCCTGTATAATTAATTCATGGAAATGTATTGCCTAGCCTCAAACTCAGCAGAACCTTTTTAGCCGATATTGAAGGATTAAAAATATTTTATTGATTTGATATTTTCCATAATTTCCATGTTTTGTTACAATAGATGGCAACTGGACGTCAGTGACGTAACGAAGTTCCACTCCCGGAATGCCAGATTTTTTGGTTAATGTTAATTTATTTTCTATACCTCTATATTTATAACAAATTCAATTGTAAAATAGAATTACTTCAATGAAGTAACAAACATAAAAGATAAGCTACATGAACTGGCACAAAGTGTGCGAAAAGATACATATCACAGAGAAGGTTGCTACTAAGTTGGCCAACTTGCAGCGATGTTCGCCGCCGCAGTATTAAGTACATTAAACTGAGTAAAGTTCTATCGGTCCGGGACTTTTGTGTAACTTTATGATTTATGGCTTAAAGGTTTTTATGTTAAATGGCTTTCAGCTGTCACATGCTCCCTTGACCTTAATCGATTAGATAAATGGGCAGAGTCAAGTTGTAATTTTTTGTCAACTTAGAAATTGGAAATGTTGGAAGAGTCGACAATGAAATCTGGACCTGGAAATGAAATGCGTTGATCGGCATTATTATAAAAATATTACTTAGTCGGTAAATGCGATCGAGTTCTTGTCAAATACTTAGGTATAGATTACAGATAATAAATACTCGTAAAAATCACAGAAATAATTGTACTCGTAGTTAAGGTTACAATAAATATCTATGTCTAAAAGTTAAAATTTAAAGGACAATATTTTTAAATTCGCTAACATTATAAACGGTTTTTTCCAGTAGAGTCTTTACTTTATTTAAATACTAGCTGCGCGCCGCGGCTTCGCTCGCGTGGAAATGAATGTGTAAATTTTCTGAAATTTATTGCAAAACACTAGGGGTAGTTTTGTGTATATAAAAAATACTAAATTCATTATTTACTTTATAGTTTATTTATACCGAGTTTTGAGTGAATCGAACCAAGGAATAATAATTTTCCATAGAAACTATACCACCGTTTTTAACCCCCTCTGAGGGGGGTTTAATTATTGAATAATAGATTAGCCTGTATGTTATTCTAGAACCTAAACTATCTACACATCAAATTTCATGTAAATAGGTTTAGTAGTTACGGAGACACGTGGTAACAAGCATTCACACAAACATTCGCATTTATAATATTAGTAGGGTGAATTATTTTTCGTTAATCTAATGCAAAGCTCGTTCGTTGACTTGTTGAGTTGAGGTGGTCTAAGTCGATTTTGCCTACGACGGGGGTCGCGGCGATTGAGTGACTTTTTAACTCAGTAAAACCTGTGTTTTTTTTGCGTACTTATAGATTAGGATTGAGAATGTCGTAAGAAAAATGTAAGAAAAAATTAAAATTCTTCTTCAATTCAGAATAACTAGTGATTTGTAGATTAACTGTTCTGTTTATTTTTTATATATTAAACCGCCAAGTGCAAGTCGACTCGCACACGAAGGGTTTCGTACCGTAAAAATCAGGCAACTTTTTCAAAGAACATCAAATTTTCAATTGTTCGGAGACCCCTTTAAATTTTCAACTTTATTTTATTATTAGTATTTGTTTTTATTACAGTTGAAGTGTTACACAATTATAAAAAGTTTAATGTGCCTACCTATTGTAGTTCAAGAGATACAGTTTCGACAAATTATGAGCAAAAAAGGCAAATAATTACGTTTTTTGTAGGGAATGTGTATTTCTCTTGCCGCTAGAACAATAAATAATATATATAAAATAAATATCAAAACTATAGGGAGTTTTGATATTTAATTTATTTTTATAATTTGTTGTTCTAGCGGCAAGAGAAATACAAATTCTCTGAAAATTTTAGCTGTCTACCTCTTACGGTTCATGAAATAGAGCCCTGTGACAGACGGATGGACGGACGGACAGCGGAGGCTTAGTAATAGGGTTCCATTTTCACCCTTCGTGTACGGAACCCTAAAAATGCTCCCGAAACGAGGAGTGTTTTTGTACAAAACTTGTCTTACAATCTATATGTTGTTCGATATACAGCTCTTCGTGTTTTGGTTTTCAAAAGAATGTCATGGGTAGTAGTAGTAGGTAGTATTATTTGCGCGCAGTCTAAGAATTGTTTGTACACTTTTTACGCTCTATGCAAGCCGTATGCGCCAGTTTGATGACGAGCGCACTGACTGTGCTAATACGATAATGCTAATACGATCGATAGATATTTACTCGAATACTATTGGGAGTTGTAGCATCCTGGTAACCGCAAGAACAGTATCTCGCCTCACCGGGATTTGATTGCCGCTGCGAGAAAAAAATCCTGCATGACCTACATCCCTTTTTTGACTCGTGGCTTCTGAACTCCACGACACAGAACTTACTTGAGGTAAGTATAGCCACTCACATTACTAATAGCTTTTGGTTGGCGCCCCGTACGGAGGTATTTAATAATCAACATAGAGTTTAAAAATATAGGAAAAATATTCAAATCTGGCGCGATTCGCGAGAGAAAGTTCTTTTGTTTTTTCATACAATTATGCGCGCTGACGTCACAAATTCAGGCCTCCAGTATACGAAAAATAAAAGAGCATCGTGCCAGCTTGTAAGACTACTGGTTTTAACTAAAACAGACAAAAGCCCGAACTTTGAAACTGTGTACAACAAGTTGCGACCAAAACAGATTTCAATACAAACGACTGTAATAAAGAAGTATTTGAAAATGCCCTGTTTAATTAGAGCCGACCAAACCGTGACAAGAAAACAGAATGAAAAACTTCCCGAACAGATCAGAAAATATTTGCGCCCACGACGAATATGGAATGAAAAAGGAATATTTTAAGAAAAGCTTAAAATATTTCACTTTGCGACTGGAACTTTGTCGAAGACAAAAGAAAAGAGGTGTACATTTTTACCGTTTTCGGTATCCATAGTCCCATATAATTAGCTTCGTCAATCTGTTCCTTTGGCAAAGGGGGAAACTGTCATTGATAAAAGGAGGGGTGAGGTTAAAGCTTAATTAGATTCGTTTATCGCTGTTCACCTCGTAAGCCATTTTTTGAACTATCAAAAAAAGTCGTTGGTGACGTAATACTTCAAACAACTTCAATATAACATCAGCGCTGAGTAGGTAATTTTATTTATTTACTCAGCAACATTCTGAGTTGACACCTTTTTTGCTCGACAAAAATACAGAAATACAATTTATTTATAAAGCCGATTTACATGTCAATAACTATTTATAACTATACAAATCGTATAAAAGTTCTTAAATAACTCGAATTACACACAGAAAAAATTGCGTACCTAATTGCAATTAAATAAACATTCATAAATTATTAAAAAGTCAAACTAGGTACATAAAATAATACAAAATTAATTATCATTAGTCTCCTTTTTCTCGAATAGTTCACCTATAGAATAGTAATTCTGCTCGATAAGCCAACGTTTCAGACGGAACTTGAAGCTAGATAGACTGCTATCAGCTATGACAGAGTCTGGATTGGCTGGTGTGACAGAGAGTGGCAATCTGCTTGGCACTCGGTGGTTTGCCAAGCAGATTGCGGAACTTACTAGGTACCTACTCTTTTAATTTTAAGTTATCCAACCATTTCGTGATTTTTTTATGCACATTTTTGTACAGCCTAATTTTTGTTTGTAAATTTTTTCCTCGTACCTTACTGATTTTTACGCTTCATCTGTCTTACTTATAAATTCGAACCTGGTTTAGAATTTTCATTACATCGTCAGTTATTGTAATGTGTCGTGTCAAATAAATTATTTCATTTCATTTCAAGTAACTCACTCAAAAAAGATCACAATCTACCGACATGAAAAAAAAAAACAGTATGGAGATACATTTTCGCTCTCAGAAAATTCTTGGCGGCTTACAAGACGTTGGCGTAGGATCGTGTCAGCACAAATAGTTTTTACGTAAGCTCTCAAAGAAACTCTTGCATACGGCTGGTGCCTTTGTTCTCGTTTATCTACTTGACCGTAAGAATTCGATTATCTTCTATCGGATTTTCGACCGCCAGCCTTTTTTTGAGGTAAAGCTTATGCAGGTAATTAGTTTACATTATAAATTTAACTATAGGAACACATAATATTTTTTTATATGATCTTCTTTTTATTGTGTCAATTAAATGTTTCTCTACCATAAACTAGCCGGAAGGGTCCTGTCTTAAAGGAAGGTAAGCAAACAAAACATATATTTTTGTAGAGGCTGGTGTATGCCCCAACGGCCTTGAGAACACAAAATAATTATCTATAGCCGTATAAATAACTTGTTTTATTCGTGAAATGTTCAAAACACCAGCCTTAAAAATAAATAAAAAGCTAAGTTAAGCCTCTCCCTATAGCCAGAAGCGGCCTGCGGTAGCGACCAATACAAGTTGACAAATAAATATGTCACGTCTTGTTAGAGTCACTAGGAAGTTACACGGCACCTACGTAAAGACATCGTAGATACGTATAGGTACTTACTACAAGGTGGTGGTGGTGAAGCTAATAAAGATTTATCCGAAGACATCTAATTAACTGTGAAATAACTAAATTGTCGTCGTTGCTAAACGAAATGTAGGTATGCCGTCGCCAGCTCCAGGGCTTATAGTAAATCCTATTGTTCAAGACAGATTGAATTAAGGCTCGCTCTGGCACCTGCCGTATTTATTTGCGTTCCATTCGATTATTCCATAAATCTATTCTCCACAATAACGTTCCAATCTCAGCGTGTCGCATTTTTCACACAAATGCTTATTTCGTTTATTCCATTTTAGTTTGTATGCACTGTTGTTATCTTGGTTTTGAGTGGGCACTCAGATTAATTTTTTTAGGATAAGCTCAAAGTTGTACATTTTATCATCAATGATGCAAAACTAGTATATACAATTGTAACAATTGAGCTAACTGTTGTAAACAATCTAGGGATAGCTCAACTGATCCATATCAATACCAGTCGGAAACGTCCCCAAGACTGGCATTTAAGTTGAAAATTGCTATGCCAGCCCCATAATACGAGCAGCACGATAACGGCAAGAGCCAACGGTCAAATCACAAAACTGCATGAAAGCATCAGCACTACGTGAGCAATATTAATTTGATTGAACCCTTTTCAGTGGGTTTAATGAATTAAGATTCAAATCACTTTTGATACTTCAATAGTTATGACTTGAATCTTCATTCAAACGAATTTTCCAGACTAGTGACTTATCTGAAGTCCTTAAACTAACCCTTCTAGTTGAGCTGGCAGAATGACAGTGTTTTAAGTTATCTTTCCTAGCCTAGATCTGTATTTTAGATTAGCCTCGTTTTACTTTTTACTCACCTTATCCTCTGTTCTGGGATCTCATTGTGTAGTCACCGAGGGACGTTTATTTTTTCTTTCTCATTTAACTTTTCGGAGATTAAACGAAAACAAACTATTTTCTTTTTGTTGAAGGTAATGCTGCTAAGTTAACTTTGATAAGTATAATAAACATTGCCGAAAAGGGTCTTTTCCTTTTTGTTTGAGAGTACTAAATTGATATTTATTCAGGCCTCATTTATGCATAGATATTCATGTTTTCAATAGAGTACGTACCAAGTACCTATAGGTTCCTATTACGGTTGGTTACCACCATGGATTTAAATCTTATTAATTAGGTAGTACCTGACATAATACTCTATCATCATACTCTCAATGGGACGGGCCTCTGTGTGAGTTGACACGGAATTGTTTGTTATAAATGTGTTCCAGCTCTGCGGATCGTGCACGTCTCCTGGTCCTTCCTAAATGGGAGTTAGGACATTGGTTGCAAGCATTTCCTTCATTTAACACTGGCACTTTATTGGATCCCGTAACTTTCCGTATCGCAACATGTCTTCGGTTGGGTGCAAGGTGTTGCGCGCCTCATCAATGTCAGTGCGGTACTGCTGTCAAACAGCTTGGTCATCACGGATTATCGTGAACTAGGGCCGCCGGTCAGATATCTCGTCATGTCAGCCTTAACGACATCATCCGGCGGGCCTTTGTCACCGCTAACGTACCAGCTATTCTCGAACCGAATGGTCTGTTGCGTGACGATGGTAAGAGGCCCGACGGCATGACACTAGTCCCATGGGAGTTGGGGAGGCCCATTATGTGGGACGCTACATGCGTCGACACACTTGCGGCTTCCCATCTTCCGAGGACATCCGTGAGGGCTGATGCGGCGGCAGATTTGGGCGAGGATCTCCAGAGACGCAAATATGCAGGTCTCGACAGAGCCTACACATTTGCTCCTTTTGGGGTTGAGACCCTAGGTCCGTGGGGTACCGAAGCTCTCCGAGTTTTTAAAAAGTTATCTGACGCGTGAGATCGGCGCGACGCGTGACCCGAGAGCTGGTTGGTATTTGGCGCAGCACATCACCATTGCCATACAGCGGGGCAATGCAGCCAGAGTCTTGGGGACGCTACCGACTGGTATTGATATGGATCAGTTGAGCTACCTGTAGATTGTTTGCAACAGTCTGTAGTTAGCTTAATTGTTTCAATTGTAAATACTAGTTCTAATTTGTTTTTATTATTAAATCGTAATTTTCTTTGTCAATAAAGATGTTAAAAAAGAAAAAAAAAAGTACCTACAGACACGCTCGAAATCAACCTCGTCACAGTATGTTATGTATTTTTTAAAGTCGTTGTAATAAAGTTGAAAAGTTGAAATAAAGAATAGCCCAGGGCTATGGTAAAAGGGGATTTGAAGCACGATTTAATGCTATTCGATTCTTATTCCTATCCAATGCTATTTCTTGTTCCAATTGTTAAGAAAATTGCACGCGTATTTATCGGTGACTTTCGTTCAGGGAATAGCTTTTTCGATGGAGTGTGTCTGCACCAGTATCAATACCAATTTTTATACGCAACATTTCTTCGTACCTTCCTACCCACATAGCTTCTAAAAGTTCTCCGCTGTTGACAATCGGTAGGTATAAATATTAAACTATACAATTTCTTGGCGATTTTGGTTTTCTGTCATCTGGACATACAGCGGCGGGATGGGCCGACGATATCACTAACATCGTGGGGCGAACCTGGTTGAGTTTGGCGCAGGACTGTGTGGAGTGGCACAAGAGGTTGGAGGCTTATTTATACCCGTCAGTGGGTGAAATCAGGTTGCGGATGATGATGATGATGTCATCCGGTCTGCATAAACATGAACGATCATCAAAACCACACCAAGTCCCATTTAAAAGATTAATCCGCCACAAAAGCACCGCAAGTGCCAAGATGGTAGTACTCGACCAAATGACCCCACCGATCATTCCTCTGCTTGCCATTGCCAAAATACGAATGCTACAACAGAAGGCTTACGGAAACATTCATATTATGACGAGGTAAATGGTTTGGGATTGGTTTATTTGAATGATTGTTATAATTTACCGCTCTCTTTTGTGCCAAGGGTGTACAAACGAGCAGCACGCTGTCCATCTGTAAGTTGCCGTTTATGCGTCTCAGTTCAGGCTTTTCTGTCCAACAACCTTCTTCAAACAAGGAGAATCTTCGTTATCCGACTGCATTTTTCAAGTTTTTACCTCAGAACTACATCATTTACTGACCGATTTCGTTTTTTTTTAATAAACTCCAAATCGACTCGACGGTAGAAAACAGAACCTTGTCTTTTGTTCCGTCGAGTAAATTTCAATTTGATATGTGTGAAGAAACTTACTATTATAGTGTATCTTCCGGAAACTACGTAATTTGCGATTCCTAGCTGTTATGACGTACAGTCCACGACGTAACTGTCTACGACGAACAGAACAGATCCACCACCAAAGTGCGAACCCCAAAACGCATGCCCCTTATGGTAATGCCATAATCCCCACGCTGGGCGAAGAAGATAAGAGCGAATAAGGTTCTTATCAGGGGAGACTTATTGCCATCAGTGGACTTGTAAAGGTTGTTAATGATGATGATGAGTCTTCGCAAATCGTGATGCAATAGCTGTCGTGGCTAACTTGCGTGTGGCAAATAGTCCGTTTGCGCAACATTTTAAATTTAAAATGTAAGTAGAGTGCTTTATTTTATTGCGTTCATAAAGTACCTAGATTCAGTGAGACTAGAGTTTGTCTCTGTCAGCGGATAGCTTGGAAAATAAACATTTTAAGTCCGTACCGAAGCAAGTAGGAAAAGGTAAGGTACTGCATATTCAAATATGCAGTACCTTACCTTTACCTACTTGCTACCCAATTAAGTTTGCGTCGAGGGTCAGATAAGGTTTAGTTTAGTTATGTGGTGCCAGGTGGTAAAGGACTTTCTCAGAGTTTTCTTATTTTTCCTTTTTTTATCTTCGATCGTAGAGCCCAGAGATGCCTTTTTGTAACAACTCTATAAAAGGTTATTTATTTGTATAGGGTGTTCCCACAATAAGGAACAATTCAAAAAAATTATATTAGCAAGAAATTCTCAGGCGGGACTTGAAAATTTTTTGGAATAATGAATTTAAAAAATAATTATCCCTAATTTTCCAAAAATAAATGTTGAATAACGAAAACGCGTTTGGATGCTTTTTGTTACGTATAAATGACGACAAGATTAATAAAATCAAATTACTAGACTAAGGGCAGTCGGTAACATAAACCTAAATCTTTTATCAATTTACCTACTCAGCACCCTACTTAGCAAAATGGAATCGCTTAAATTGGGTTCTCTCATAGAAAGCTCGAGTTATTGCCATTAATTTAGTGAACAAGCAGATTATTCCTTCCATAATATATTTATAACGAATCGCTAATGCGATTCTTGGTAATATTATAAATACGGCAGGTTTAACATTGGCAGCTAAAAAAAATACTTGCAAATCATCTCTTTTTTCCAAACATGCAATACAATATACGCATGGCAATGGCCTTTAATAACAAAGAAAATTACAATCAAATAATACAAAAAAAATTGAACTAGGATTTTCAATTGAAACAATTAAGCTAACTGCAGACTGTTGCAAACAATCTACAGGTAGCTCAACTGATCCATATCAATACCAGTCGGAAGCGTCCCTAAGACGCTGCAGCGCTGGCTGCATTGCCCCGCTGTATGGCAATGCTGATGCGCTGCGCCAGATACCCACCAGCTCTCGGGTCACGCGTCGCTTCGACTAGACGCTCAGATAACTTTTTAAAAACCCGGAGAGCCTCGGTACCCCACGGACCCAAGGGTCTCGACCTGCATATTTGCGCCTCTTGAGATCCTCGGCCAAATCTGCCGCCGCACCAGCCCTCACGGATGTCCTCGGAATATGGGATGGCGCAAGTATGTCGACGCATGTAGCGTCCCACACAATGGGCCTTCCAACTCCCATGAGACTAGTGTATAAATAATAATCTATTTACAATATACATATCTATAATGCACACCATGAAAACACCAAAATACAAGATACAACAAATTATACATAATTATAAAGTGACCAATGCGGTCGCGGCGGCGTAAGAAAAAATTTACTCCTCCACCTCAGCCCGTGGATGTCGTAAGACTCAACTAAGGGCACCTACTTGAGGAAGGCCAGGAGCTTCTGTGTATATTTAACACCCCAACTGCTATCACCAATCCGTTTGCCAAGTATGGTGATTATGACAAAACCACCCTTGTTTGGGAAAGGTACGTTCAGGAGTAGACGTTTGTCTGATGATGATGATATAACGTTGCACAATTGGTTGGTTAAAGGATAGGGTAGTTCTTCTTACAAAAATAAAAACAAGTAAATGTCAAAGTAATATTTCAGTAAAAACGCAAAAATACCAACGATCAGTTTTCATTTAAATTCTATCAGACTTTGAACTTCAAGTAAGTAGGTAGTTTGGAAGAAGTTTTACGTCTGGCACCGACATCAGCGGATTTTCAAACGACATGGAAGCACTCAGCTTAATACTAGTCTCATCCGGTCAGCCGTCCAATTGTCTTGCTGGGTGTTGCTCAAGGCTGAACCTTGATGTGTCAAGATTAGCTGGAAGTTTTGGCTATTGACTTAAGTGCCTATACCATAACTACTGAAGGGAGACAGCTTATTCATTTTGCTTAGACGAATTATCGCCAATGCTAAGATAACTATGCCTGTCTAGTGATACTTTGATTTCATGTCAATTGGATGCACAATAACTCACTTTGTGCCGCAAACAGTTTCTCGCTTTTATTTCTTTTCACAGACTTGCCTTCTTTATGAGATTCCGTGCGCTCCGCAATAATGGAAAGTACCTACCTACCCACAGCTTGCGCCTTCCAAACAGAACAATGCTCGTGATTCATTTCAACATTTTCAACCTGCAATAAAAGATTGCAGGTTGCTTTTGTTTTTAAGCTTTGGGCAATCAATGGAAGCCGACTTCGGCGCTAAATTAAATGAAAAAACCTCAGTGGTGTGAACTTAATATTGCACACAATGGGTAGGTTATATGATTCCATTTTTCGGGTTTTGGTCAAAATTAAAAATTGCACAGTAGGCCAGCTCACCAGTTTTTGTTCAATTGTTAAAAATCCGAAACTCGTGACCCGCGAGACTCACCTGCACTTGATAGGTCTTGTTATACCTGGAGATACAATGAATGAACCTAAAGTTTAACATGTTCTATAGATGACCCGTAATTTTTCTGTTCGGTAGTCAAAGTCTGGTTGTCTTTTTTCTATTTACATAGTCGCAAATTCTTACAAAATAGTTATCTCTAGGACCTCTTGACTCTATTATACTCATATTATACTGTATTACTTTCTGTTAAGTAGGTACTGCACTAAATACATTCGTACATCCAGGCTTACGATATCTTTACAATAATGTGATTTCCTAGGGGGCAGAATGCGTACTCTACTTTATTTCCTATGAACTAGATTATGAACATGAAAGATTGTAAGAGGGAAACATAAATTACAATAAAAAAAACATTGTTGAAAACGATGTCGTTAAAAACTTGGTTGGTACAAACCTTATATAATGTGAATGTTTTACGATATGTTAATTATGTTAATTTACAAAGACATCATAATCAGTTACAATACATTTAGGCCCGTATTGTGAAAGCTTACTCAGTCATCAATCTATGTTATGCTTGAGTAACGCTTATGTCATAGAAAAGTGTTACTCAAGCAGAAGATCGATGACTGAGCAAGCTTTTATAATCCAAGCCTTACAGCATGCGCAGTACATAAACAACATGATTTCACAATACCAAATGGAAATATTCATGAAGACGGGGGAAATAATGGGATTTGCAGGTAGCTCTTAAGGCTTCTCTATAATTTGTCAAGAACTCCGTAAAAAACACCTTTGCATTTGGACTGATACTTTCTTAATGGTTTTCCGAAGGAAGAGAGTTATTTATTTTGCGAGTACCTTTAAGAATATTGGGGTATACTGGATGGATGGGCAGGTTTCTGTCAACCCAATGACTCTATCAATATCAATTACTCTTCATTCCTCATAATCTATGTGTGGAAACTGCTTAGCTTTAGTTTTCTAATGATAAGCGTTTAATTTTCTAGTTATAAAGCTTTTTGTTTCCTTAAGATAAATAAAAATTAGTAGCAAAGATGTACGAAAGAATTAACGAGGAACTTTCATACCTGCGTGTCTTACACATGGATGTACATAGGTATATGGTAACAGTTTACATAAGTTATGATATTAATAATGGTTATTTTCCTAGATATTACTGTAAAAGCATTTTCATTGTCAAACAAAATGGATATTAAACAGCTCACGGGTAGCGCAAACGAACCACCTACCGCCGCAACCACACTTCCATCGGATGGGCAGCCGCACGCCATAAATATCATTTCCTCGAACAAGATGATAGTGAAAAGGGATTTCACGATTCAGTATAACAAGCAATGACGTTCAAATTTGAGAAATTATACAGTACGTTGCGTGATCTGTTGCGTTGTTATTAGCGATAGCGATTTCTTTTTGTTATACCACCCCGGTGGCATACACAATGAGATACTTTAGTAACTATAATACTTCTTTGGGCAAACCGGCATACGGCCCGCCTGATGGAAAGCAGTTACCGCGGCCCATTCGCTCGCCTGTTACATTAGGGACATTACACACGCGATTGTTTGCCATGCTAACACAGTTGTTATAATTGGGGCCCCTAACGTAGAATATTATTGTAACATAAATAATAATATTAACCTACAGATTATTATTAGTATTATTTATGCGATAGGCCATAGCCACAGTTTAGACTAAAGTAGTAGCCATGGACACAGCTAAAACGAGTGACTCGTTTGCGACAAGCATAATAAGCGAGGTGGAGGAATTTGTAGACAATTTACTTTTTGTCTGTAAATTGAGGAAAATTGGAAAATTTACGAAAATGCTGGAACATTAAGTAGTGGTATTTCAAATGTCGCTTGCTTGAGGCGGGTTGATACTATTTATTTTAATTAGCCAGTTGCTTTTTCTTCAGGCGGCGTTCATGGCACATTGAGGGCATATGGCATAGACGGAAAAGTTGCGAGATCGATTTCCGCCGCTGGAAATTTTATAACTATAAATTGGAAATTTTATTTTAGGAAATTTTATTTTATCACAAATAAAGAGACAATAGCAAAAAATCTGTCCCTTGATCGTGAAACTGGAGATAGAAAAAAATACAACGAAGCTTTTTCGTGAATCACCGAATTCGTAGCTTTCTTCAGATATTGTGTCAATATCGTCTCATAAATCTTCGCGAAAAGCGACTGAACTTGAATTATCTGAGGAGGACGAAGATATTTCTGCCAAAAAAACAATTGAATACACATAAAAAACTTTTTAACGACTGCTCCGAAATAAGAAAAGTACGTTATGTTTATCGTTAAATCAATTTAACACTCGAAAGCTGGAGCGGAACTTGAGATTTTGTTCGGTTCGTTTTGTTTTGATATGGTCGACATTCTTTCGTTATTGAAAAGTAAGTAAGTAAGTAATAAAAATCCTGTTTATGCGATTCCCAGCAGATTTTTCGAGTATGATGAATTCAAACAATAGCTTCATGACAATACATTTCTGCTAAGTATGTATTGCCATATAGTACCTATTGGTTTATTCAAGTTTAGTTAGATGGAGCTGTTCGAACAATTTACGTTACGACTTCCCCGTGTCCGTAAAATCACATCACTCCTCACTAATATTATAAATGCGAAAGTATAGACAGTAAATCAAAGTAAGTTAATCATTTATTTGTCACATAAAGCACACACATACTTTTGGTTTACTCAGTACAAAGTGGCAAAACTTAAACATAACTTAAATATAAAAAAGTTGGAGTAAAAACAAAAAGTGGAGACACCTCTACATGACTCTGCTTAAAAAATACGTGTATGTAGCAGTGGCAAATGGGTAATCAGCGATAATATTGCTCTATGAGCAAATTCTGATTTTCAGCTACCATCTTCAGGGTGACGAGACAAGGCGAGCCCAGCGACACACGACTGTCAGTAAATGTACTGCCTACAACCAATAGAAGTAAAAGTACATTTAATACACTACAGACGTATGTGTCTTACTTCTTCGCGCCAGAATCTCTGAACGGATCGGGCTAAACTTTGCATACTGTAGGTATAGATTTGCAATAAAACATAGGCTTTTTATCCCATAAAGCACTTCTCATGGGATATAATTAATCTTTACACCTTTCCATAGAAACAACGCGTGCGAAGCCGCAGGCAGAAACTATTATTACGAGTATTCTCTTATATGAATGATTTACTGAAAAACTTACAAGGTTGGCAAACTATGATTTCCTATGTTTTCATGTTCAAATAAATTATCCGACAGAGCTCTGTTGGTGCCGGTGTAGGCTTTACATTTATGCATAAACATGCATTGGCCGTGAAAAGCAGTCGCCCTTGCTCGCTGACATCCCTCTAACTAGGCGGCGCGCTATCCATTCATAATGAACCTTAATCCGCATTAATTCAGTGGAGATTCATTTACGTTGTTGTGGGTAAGTTATACACGGTTGCATTCTTTGAAAAGGAGAGTATCGTAATGGAAAATTACTACTGGTTACTTAACCCTTAGTTACTCGCGCCTATAAACTTACATATGTACTCTCGTGGGGTGCTTAACACCCCGGTTTTAAATTAGAAAAAACTACGAAATACATGCAAAACATTAGAACATTATGTTCCTGGAAACATGCCTTGGGGTGATATCCCACACGACCAATCAAGGGTTAATCTAGTTGACTGCTAGGTATCTCCTTCCATTATAGTACCTATTTATGGATCTATGTTGGTGTGTCTAAGGTAGTGTTGAATTTATATTGTTTCCAAGCCTTGTTCCAACAATCGTTCCTAAATTATTAAGTTACTCGTATATCTTTTTTGTAAATTTCTTGTTCTAAGTTACTCTTTTTTCTTTTTTAACTGGTATTTCTTTCTTGTACCTACTTTCTGTTTAATGATGTGACCTTATATTGTGACTAACCTAGTATTGCCAGTTGTAGTTTCCAATAAAAGCTTTAGCTATATCTATATTCCTGCAAATAACTTAGGCCTAACTTAGGTCCTCTAAGGACGGTAGGTGTATTAAATTCAGACGGTTTTTTTCCAGCGTCATCAACTTGTACTATTACCATAAATCTCTTCTTTTACCAGTCATCATCAGCATCATTATCATCAAATCAACTTAATTTAAAGTGTTTGTGACATGTTCAATTAAAGCAAGCTAAGTACTTGACAGAGGTGGCGAGCTATGGAAGAGGCCTTACTCAGTAGTGGGTGTTACCGGCTGGTTAGATAAATAGATAGATAGAAGTACTTGAAAGAGACCTAGGTGGTAAAAGTTGTTACGTAATCAAGCTTCAACGGTATAATCTACTCTGATCACAAACAAAGGATAAATAGTAGCTTAATTTTTTTTTGACCATACAAGCTTTATTAACATAGAAAATTACAATCAAATAATAGAAACAAATTAGAACTAGTATTTACAATTGAAACAATTGGGATAATTGCAGACTATTGCAAACAATCTGCAATAGGTCACTCAATTGATACTGGTCGCTCAATTGATCTATATCAATACCAGTCGGAACCGCCAAGACCCCAAGACGCTGGTTGCATTGTCCCGCGCTGAATGGCAATGCTGATTCGTTGCTCCAGATACTCACCAGCTCTCGGGTCACGCGTCACTTCGACCAGACGCTAAAACAATTATTTTTTAAACTGGAGTGTCTCGGATCCCCACGGACCTAAGGTCTCGACTCCTCTGTCGAGCTTCAACATTGTATAACACATTGCTAAACTATTCATGAAATACGTGAGTAAATACAGTGGAAACTATTTCAGGGATCAGCTAAGTGGAATTTTGTGTAACTGAAACTTACTCGGTGGCACTAACGATTGCTTTTCATCAAGAAAATAAAATGGAGCGCTACTACGTAGTAGCAAAGTTTTACAGATTTCATGAACTCAAGCTCAAGATGGATTAAAAAGTAAACTCTACATGGTACAACTACATCTACAGCTTATACTGGTCTGCTGGACGCTGGTCCAGCAGTGGACCAGTGGCTGGGCATAGGTAGCTTTTATTATATAGGAGGCAATGCCAATAATCCCCACGCTGGGCATGAGGGTTGAGGATTGCAGTTTAGTGGTTAAATTATTGTGGAGGAGGCGCTGCTGCCCGCCCAGCAATGCTCGTTGTCTAGAATTTTTTGAGATCTATTTTTTTCTTTGCTTATAATCCGTCTTCTCGTCTAATGTAATAAAATGTTTGCCAAATCGCAATCATAGGCAAAACTTCGTATCCACTTAAATATTTTGTCCACTTCATCGCAGATCAAATCACGCGCAAAATCCCGATGAGAAACGTGAAACGCTTATAAATCTTATATATTTAACAACCACTTAAACCATTCTTGACTAGAACTTACTGTAGAAATAAGTTTTTTTATACTTTATCTCAGAAAAATATCTAGGCGGGATTATGTGAGGATTTACTGGGTTGTGGTGTCTTTGAGAGCTTCTACTTTTTATTTTATGAGATTTGAATTCATACATACTCGACGCACGAAATGCGACAAAATGTTTAGGTATTTTTTATATTTTTTTTCGTAGCAGAACCCAAGTACTAGGACTTGTTGTTTACTCCAAAATGACAACGCACGAAATGCAACTAATCCATCGTTTTTAACCCTCGCAATAACTAAAAAAATAATCTATAGGCACATGTGGGCCGATCGGCCTTAACGCGACTCACGAGTTTCTCTGGCAAGTAGTCATGTGGGTCGATCGGCTTTAACGTGACTCAGAGTTTCTCTGGCAAGTAGTTACTCCTGAATACTCAAACGGAACACTCGATTGAGGAGAAAATCTCAAAAAAAATCTGAAAATCTCGAAAATCTGCAAAAAATCGTCTCTTGAGACGAGCTTAAATCTAAGTTGCGTTTTAGTACACGGGCTATGGGAACTGTTCCAGCAAGAGCCATAAATAGTGTTAATAGTGTTATTGATTAATGATTAAAGTAACCACCTACAAAATTTCTAAGTTACATTGAGATGATGACACACTGTGTGTGAGTGCCCAATGAAACCATAACCATCTCTAGTACTCAGTGTAGATTTCTATCCTGTAGGTACTTATAAAACAAAAAACTAGCCTGAGGTCTTAGATATATGAATATAATAAGCACGTTATGACGCATATATTCTTACTTATTTACTTACTTTCATATTACTACTAAAATTACAGTTTGCTGTCACTCCGCCGCTAAAAGTCAATAATATTTTAAACTTCCAGGAAATTCCGGACCATTCCGGCCACCAATCCTAAATTGACGTCGGCTTACTTGTCCAATATCCACTGGCCTCAATATTGGTCCCAGTTTCAGATATTGAAGTTTTTAACTTAGATAGCTTTGGAACTTGAAACTAACACAGCATTTTCGGTTTTCCAATAGCGAGTTACTTCCAAATGAAACTTTTGTAACTTTCTAGCGAATAGGTGGGTACATGTACCAAAATTGCCAATTTTCTAAGCGTAAAACAAAAACAGTAGCACTTTGGCAGAGCAGCTATAAAAAGTGAGAAAAAGAAAGGTAGCAAAACTATGAAACTTCAGCGAAATCTCATTTAAATTAATAAAAAACATGTTTTCAAGCACTACCAATGCGAGGAAACTTTGAAATTAAATCAAATTGGTCGATGGTAGAATAAATTTTAGACTAATGCTTCCTTAGACCAATTCTTTTGCCAGTTGTTTTCACAGCTGACTTGTTTTGTCTAGTTTGCTAATGAAAACAGAGTGTCAGTAAAATGCTTTTAAAAACTTTGAACAAAGTATAGCAGTAGAACTTGCAATAAGTCATGAATCTGATCATGCTCACATTCATAATGAAATCGTCCAAAAACTCCAAATAGTCCTTTGTCTAATGGTATATTAAAATGTATTTAATTAATCCAAACATTCTACTGAACTTTGTAACACATCATCAATAGAGCTGTGCGTTCACCGGATCGAAATCGGAGCGTACGCAGCGTAAGGATTTGTTGCTTTGTATTGATTTTTGTGGTAGGTACAGCGTGCACAGGATCGCATATCTGCCAATACCGACGCCGCCGCATACGCTACGTATGCTCCGATTCCGCTCCGGTAGACGCGCAGCTTATGACCCAGAATCTGGTCCCTATTCATTTTCATACGGCCATTTTCTGCTGTAAAAAAGCTAGGTAAAATATTGATAAAATTGTCTCAAGGGGCACTAAATAATAGTTTATCCCATCCCAGTGCTTACTCGAGTATGGCTTCTCAGGGGGTTTACACATACGAACCGTCTATTTTTTATCAAATTTTTTGATGCGAATGTTACGTAGGGTACGATCATACACGCTGGATAAGCTATTCAACATGAATTATTCATTATCCCCCAATAGTTCATTTAACGGGTAATTACTCTCAATCCTTGGAATGTATAACCCGCGTACCTTTTTTAAGGCTGGTGTATGCCCCAACGGCCTTGAGAACACAAAATAATTATCTGTAGCCGTATAGATACATTTTTTGTTCGTGAAATGTTCAATTTGTATAAAATACTTTGAAAAATATTTGAGTGAAAGAAAAGAACTCTAACTCAAAAGCGTTTAGAAGGAATATGCAAATTTCGAATAAAAAAGATGTATTCGTACATCTTTTTGTATGGATGTGGATGAAAAATAAAAGACTAGAGCTGTTTTTTATGTAGAAGTAGACCCCGTCTGAGTTATCAGCCAAAAATTTGCTTTTACTGGGGCCTGCCATATACAAAAACTAGTTTTCGTCCAGTACTGGGAGAAAGTTACAAGAGGATTTAGGCAGTTTTGAAACCAAACCATTCACTTATTAAGTATATGTTATATGTAGATAATTACAAAAGTTACCATATAACACCAACAAAGGTGCTTTGTACACTTACCAACTTAGAAGTGAAGTCTAGACTATGGAATATAAATACTGTAGCACTGCTATGTGTGACGAACGTAAAAAGCCCCTACGTCCACATGAAATTATTCACTGCGGTCCTAAACCTCATGCATTATTAACGTTCTTTGCCACTGTTCTTAATCCAGCGCAGTTGCTTTAGTTGTACAACTAGGTACCTATAGTACTAACCTTGCCTGTGGCACGCTCACGTAATAGCTATGTACCTGGATAAAACGTAGCTTTCTGGTAGAGATCGCTCTTCCTTCAGCGAGAATATTTTTAGTGAGGCCGCACCGCAGATATACGGGGGCGATAAATGTGGCGCTACAATTGTCGTAATACATGTGTATGACTGATGTGTGGCCTCGCTTAAGGACATAGCCAGCACATACTACATCAAATACCGCTACCACCGCTGTAGCCGCGTGGACCACTCGCTTGATGCAAGTTGTACAAACATACGTCTTTTAGACGAGCGTGCGTGGACAGCGAGCTTGCTAGGCAGTGCGGTCTGTGCGTGCGATGACCTTTGTAATACAGGTTATTTATTGCATATCAAAAGCTCTCAAACCACCCCCGCACGCCTCTGCCTCAAATTGAACGTACCGAGCGCTATCAACAACGTGGCGAAAGCTACCAGCAAGCTCATTGTTAACGCAGCACGGTCGGCAAAGAGGCGTATGATCGTGCTACTTATTTCAAGCGCGCGGGCCACTCATTCGCTTGAAGCAAGGCGTCATCCGACGAGGCTTAGTTGCGGCAAGCTCGCGTACCGCGCTTTACCTGCTATTTTTGCTGTCACCGTTAAGTGTTTCTAAAGATTACTACTTTAGGCCCCTATTTGAATGCTCATCGTGCGGTGCGGTAGCGCTGAAGGTTAGATGAGCTACAACGTCCTTAGCTAAAGAAACAGTTCTGAAGTTTGAAGCACCTCCGTCGAGATTGGGGCGGGTAAGGTCTGTAAAACAGTATGTCCTAAATATGCGAAGTAATAAGTACACAACCTACCTCGCTAACCGTGTTCTCGCCACAATGCGACCTCCTCACGACGTGAATTATTCATGCCGTGTTTTGTTACCGCCCTGATCTTCTGAAGGGTAAACTGACTTGAAGAACATTTTTCAGGCACCGAGGAGCCATGTTGGTACAAGAATTTTCATTAAAGTTTATTTAATAGGTGAACCTAACGGGTTTGGTTGTCAAAATAGGCCTAGATCTCAGTAAACACGGGATAACTTATGTAATTTGAATTTTGTGACGAATCCAAGAGTCCTATAAGGTCTAAACGAAATAAAACACTTTGAATTTGTATTCAACCAGTCATAACACTGAGTGGAGTGGATCAGATCTTTCGATAAGCATATGGGGCGGGCAGCCGTGGCCTTCCACACGCGATCGTATTCACAACATTCACCCTGGCCCTTACCATTATTGACATAGGGTGCCTCATACACATTTTTTCATCGTATGTTTTATTTCCCAGTCCCATTTTTCCTTGATCGCATTTTGTGTCTTGTACTTTTTTCAAGTATATTGTTATCAAAGATTTTTGTTATTATAGTGCGTAAGCCCTCACATTAAGGGTACCTAATTTCACAGAAATCAATTAATTTAATTTCAATTAATCTAATATATTTTTATCATTAACTCAAATTGTATGATCTCAGACTTTCTTTTATAGGCGCAATCATAAATAATCGCAAATCTTACAATCTCTACTCTGTACAACATGCATGCAAAAACAGGCAGACACTTTAGCTCGACTGAGGTTTTAAATGAGTTCCTGTAGCAAATCGCCATCAAATCGTTATGATTTTATGAAAGGTTTTTATGATTTATTATCACTGATAAGGGATAAATATTTACCAAATTTACTTATAAAAGCTCTTACGAATGGTAATGAAACTACAACAAATATAGGTACGGTTACATTTGAATCATCAGTTTTTCGGTAAAAGTTAAATAATTGAAATAGCGTTGTAAGTAGAAAATAAAGTATAAAAGATTTTGTTCGTCATTCAGTACTTGAATCTCTTCAAGCGTAACTATAAAGTAATTTAATATTGCTGTTCGTAAGGCCGTTCTTCAATTAATAAATTGAAACTCTAATTGAAAACTAGAACCGGTTGTAGGGGTAGGCCATTAGTATTATTAGACGAGCAACCTTGCCCTTCAAGTTAGCATCACAATACGCCCTGCTGTCGGTGGTAATAATAGGTAATAGTTACAGGTCAACTCTTTTTAATAAGTACAAGCTTTTCAATAACTTCACGTGTATGCATGCATCGTCATTATTATCAACCCATATAAGTCCACTGCTGACTGAACACTGGCCCCTAAACGATGCCACATAAAGCGCACTAAAAGGCTCCTCCATTTTGGTCAAATCTTGCAATTAGGGATTGCAATCCAGCGGCATTTTCAATCCGGAGTTGTGCTGGATAGAAGCAAATCCAGCTGGATCCAGTGCGGATCCAGCAATAATCTAAAAAAAACATGCAATTATAGCAAAATTGAAAAAAAATAATATATATTGGCCAATTGTAGTCCAATATTGATAGTTCTTTCGCTCTTGAATGGAGAATGATTCTAAGTGGTCCCATACAAGTTTTAGTCTCGAGGGATCTCTATTTCTTTCGTAAAACTAAGAAGTCAGTGTAAATGTTCAGAAACTGTCAGTTTTTATAGAAAAAACATCTCATCATTATATCATTATTTATCATCATCATTATACTTAGATCGGAAAATAATCTATCTATCAATACGCAGAAAATAAACTTACGTTAATTAAAAATTAATGGTTTTTATGACTTTTCATTACTCTTTTCTGGCTTGAGGACATTTTTGCGAACTTCGCGTACTAGGTAGTTCACGATCCGATACCACTATTTCGGTTTTAAAACAATAACAGAACAAGAAGAAAACAGTTCTGGCTGCTGGCAGCATCAGGTTATATCTGTCATTTAACCCTTGAGTGGGTGTGCTATGTCATTTCGCCGTAATTTGTAAAGAAATGTGAATATTTTGGAAACTTTTCACGCGATAGGGCCAAACTTTTTAGTTGCCCCTCTCTCTATCCATTTGCCCTTTTGGTAAATTGAACCACAGCAGAACACAGGTGCCACAGGAAAATGTTTTCGTTGCAGTAGCAAAGAAACTCGTGTTTGAGTGGGTTTACTGGGTGTCGCGCGTGGCCAAACTTGCTTGAGCGCTCCCACTCACGTTAGTAAATGTTTGTTATTATTATAGATAATTTGAATTCCTATTGTTTCTATAACTATTGTAACTTTAAATCCAGATTTGACTTAGTCGTTAGGTACTTAGGTTATAAATGCGCATTAATTCAGCAGATTTAGGTACTTACTTTATATATAAGGAAGTGGACGAGAGTATGAACATTTTGTACCAAAAAAATGTGATATTCAAACCAAATGAATGCAACGATCACAGCGTGATCGTTTTCTAGGGCTGTTTTACTGAGAAACATACTACAGTATGTTTCTCATACATACTGATCTCTCATCTACAGATGAGAATGACTTACCTACCAAAGCAACAACGTAATGTTTTAAAAGCGAAAGTAAAGTTATTTACTTGTTTTTAGGTACTTGCCGATCCGCTCAATCCAGCGCCAGATGCTTGATTCAGCAAGCCCAAAAATGGGCTAGATCCAGCTGGATTGCTGTAGTGTTGGATCCAGCATTATAATCCCTACTTAAATTCATTTGAATAAATCTCTCAATGAGCGGCTGTAGGTGAATTCAGATATACCTATCCTGAGTGTATCATTATGAGTATCTACTATTTTCGCCGCTCATTGGTTGTATTTTGATTACGATTATTGAAAAGACGAAACAAAAATTAGGGTCGAAAATAGTACATCATGAATGCATCTGAATCGACCAGCTAAGATTTTCACATTACCAGGAAATAATTTCATAATAATATAGTCATGGTCATAGAGATCCGGACTACCATATAATGGAAGCTGTCGTAAACGTCTTTAGTAGTTGTGGCTATGTTTTAATATGTTTTTGTTTTAATTTTTTGGATCTCCAACAGATCTTTCTATAAGTGATTCTGGATTATTTACATGAATTTTCAGGGTACCGTTATGTAAAGACCATTTTCATGTTTATCTTTTGTGTACCTTTGTGTCCTGAAAAAGGTAGGATACTATCTAAATAACTAGCAGTGATCCCCTAAGGCTAAGCAAAGAAAAACTGGAGTTGTCGACTCCAGTTTTTCGTTTGAGCTAAAGCGAAAAAGGTAGAGATTGTAAAAGGTGTTTTTTTAGGGGTTTGGTTTTTAAACTGACATTGTTTTTACAGACTGTCAAATTGACAGTTGATTTAGAGTCAGTACGTTTTGCCATTTTACCATGAATAGACAGCGCCATAACAACGCTTGCAAATTGTGCAACCTTATTTTGAAAAGCATGGTTCGGTCCGCCAAACATACCGTGCACTACGTCCATTTTACGGTCGACATAATTATTGTCCATCCAAGCAAGTTGTTCGGAACACCATGGATCGTTTTCGCACCACTCACACTCTAGCTAGTGGATAACACACATTCACAAAGACCGCAAATAGTGCGCACAGAAGAAGTTATTGCTGCTGTGGAGCGTATAGTGTTGAGGAGAACCCGAATGAGTCGATTCGCCATCGTGCACAGCAATTGGAACTGTGCCCATCCACTTTATAGAAGATTCTGTGGGAAGATCTTGGCTTAAAAGCTTACAAGATCCAGTTTGTGCGAGAGTTAAAACCGCGTGACTATTCTGCGCTTCGTAGGTTCGGTGAATAGGCCGAAATATTCAGCTTGATCCTCTTTTTTTTTTAATTTCTCCTCCTCCACAATCGACCTCCACGATAGTGTGATATCACTCCTTCAGATTACTTTCTTTGGGAGTATGTCACTAGTCTATGCTGATAAACCAGAGATATTGGACCATTTGGAAGTCAATATATCCCGTGTTATTGCTGATATACGGCCCCAATTGGGCCCAACTTACCGAAAATTGGACTTCACGGTTGCGGTTCTTTCGAACTAGCCGGGACGGTCATATGCCAGAAATCATATTTAAACACTATTGGCATAAAATTGTCTATTAAATAAAACTAATATCATCGACATTGACGTTATTTGAATGTGTTTGTGATGGGACGGCAGATCGACACCACCGGGGAGAGGCTAGGCGCAGGACCAACACATGACAAGTAGCTGGTGGCTATGTCTATTCTATAGATAGACACAGAAGTGGACTGCCGCCATTGTGAGTGGCCTATTAGGAGTGGACAGTCTACTCCCAACGTAAAGCTCTTATACTATAAGTGGTTAAAGCCTGTTGACCCTTCGTAAAATATGCAGTGGATGGGTCAGGGTGTAGTGACGGTCCATTTGTCGACGCAATGCCGAACGGTTAGAGTCTGCTTCAACTAAACTACAATGACACTATACCACGTTTGCTGGAATTTACCCTACCTATTTTATGCAAGACTTGTAAAGTGCGAAACTCCTACGTCATGCTTCGTGGCATAGCTACGGCGTACAAAACAACCGTACAGACCACAATTTAGAACCCGCTTGGCAAACGTTGGTTGGTACTAGGTACACTAAGTCGCTCGTCGTAAGCTTTATGTAACTTTTCTGTTAACTTGTCAAGTCTTGCACTTGACAAGCACTTGCACTTGCACTTGTTTGTCTTGTGTTAACTTGGGCTTGTCAGGACTGGCCTGACGTATGCTCGCCCTAACTTTGCTGCGACGACGTAGGCTTATCGTATGTAGCTACGACGTAGCGTAGACTCGTGTTACAAAGAAAAATAATTTAATCTCTCATGATTGGGGCCTTAATTATAAAATTATGAAAATTGTGACGATTTTAATTATATTTTTGTAGGCACTTTAATTTTATCAATAATTTTAATTCTCACACACGTTTTTAATTAAACCCAAAGCTGGTTTGCGACTTTATTATTTATTTTCATATCCAGTTCAATAGAAACTCTATCCGCTCCATAAAAGGTATTAGATAAATTAAAACCTAATGTACCGTGGTGATATTGGAACAATCCAAACAATTCTCGCTCGGCTCTATC
The DNA here is from genome assembly GCA_963662085.1 of Eupithecia inturbata. Taxonomy (NCBI): domain Eukaryota; kingdom Metazoa; phylum Arthropoda; class Insecta; order Lepidoptera; family Geometridae; genus Eupithecia; species Eupithecia inturbata. The sequence continues at coordinate 6,764,521 of OY759179.1, read as the reverse complement.
AAAACACTCCAAAGTTAAGTGAAAAACTCACGGGTCATTGGCAAAGCTTTTAAAATAATTACTTAGGGAACTCCCTAGATTGTAAATAAGTACTCATGAGAAATAACTGAGCATCTACCATAACCATCTAACCTAACTTGTATTGCATTCCTAAATTGTATTGCATTTATAAAAATAAACAGTGTGCTTCATCAACACATACTGGACGTATAAGTGTGAACATGCATCCCCCAACAGGGGGTTTCGGCATAATCACCAGTACCGCGCCTGGCAGGCGGATTGGTGATGACAGTGATGGTGTTTAAGAGGTGAACCTAGCAGGTTTGGTTGTCAAACTAGGCCGAGATCTCAGTACTCACGGGATCCCCCTGGTAAAAAACTCAAATTACATATAATTCTACATTTATTATTTGGCTCGAATGTGAAAACACGATTGCGAAAAAAATCATGAAAGTGCACTGTTTCGCACATAATTTGGCCGAGATCTCAGGAACCCTGCGGTCTATTGAAATTATTTATGTTTTAATCGGGTTACTAATTATTTGGTTGTTTGAACCAGTTTCTTCATAAGTTATGTAGTTTTCTTGTAAATAAGCAGAAACTTGATTTTTGCGCTTACGCGCCGCGCCGGCGCCGCGCGCCGCTCCAAAAACGTATGCTCTGTCTCGCTCCTATGAACGCGAAATTCGCTACAACTTGGGCTTGTCAAGCGCCTTTCCTTTTCACAAAATGGCGCGGATTGAACCCTCTTATTAATATGCTGCCCTTCCTTTGGTAGGAAGTAGGTTCCCTTACGTCTCTTACGACACGGGCTGAGTTCACGGGATCGAATCAAACGCCGCGACCGTCATGGCCACATTCTAAACGTGCACCATTTTTAATTACTACCCTAAACTTATAGTTTATAGAGACATACATTTTTGTTCCTAAAAAATCCTAAGGAAGATACCAAACGACTTTATGGTGAACACAAACTGCAAAATGAACATTCGTTTGCTCGTTAAAAGTTTAGCGAATAACTTTCATTTGTTATAGATAAATTCCGAAAATCGGGCTTCATTAGTTGCAGTTGCGCATCGTACGGTTTTAATGAAATACTTACCTAATTACTGGTACACCCAGTTTATGGGGTTCCGCGCCCAAATGGTGCAACGGGACCTTTGTTACTAAGCCTCCGCTGTATGTTCGTCCGTCTGCCCGTCTGTCAGTGGGCTGTATGTATCTCATGAACCGTAAAAGGTAGGCATTAAGCACAAAGTCTTTATTTCTTTTGCCGCTGTAACAACAAAAATTATAAAAAATAAATTAAGGTGGATACCATATTTAGTACCGATCACCGAAGTTAGCAACGTCGGGCGCGGTCAGTACTTGGAGGGGTGACCGCGTCATGTTGGGTTTTGCTTTTTTTAGGGTTCCTTTTGCGTAATAGATCGGTGGTACGGGCGACTAAGGGAATCAGAGGAAAGGCAACAGCTTCCTTCTGTGGAGACAGTGGTCAAACGAAGGTTTTCCCCTTCTACAAAAAAAAAGTGAGTCCACTCCGTCCTGTAACAACACCGAACGCACCGCAAATCGATCGGATTGTAAACTGTTGGGCGAAAATTGAAAACCCGTAAATACAAACAAAGCCGCTGATTGCTGCTTGCATTTGTTAATCCAGAGAGTTTAATTTAATTCAACACATCATTTTTATCATCACATAAATTACAGGATCTATATCTATATATCTTTAATCTAGTACTCCTATTGAACAAAAATGTATATTTAAAAGTTTTTAGCATCGATCGAGGTATCACTGCGGCGACCACTACACTCCGATTGGCCGAATCAAAGTCAAGCATCACAGTCGAGTTGGGCAAGAAAATATTTTTATCGATATCGATAGTTAATGTTTATAAATTATGAACGTCGTGAAAATTGTTTACGTCAATGAAAGTGAATTTATGATTTTTTAAAAGCAAACAAATCAAATACGTGAATTGAGTGTGCCATTCTTCTAATAAATAGAAAGAACGAACTATAAAGGAAGTTACCATTAATAAGAATCGCGGGAGTACATAGGGCATCTTCATTATCGCTATAAGCAATCTCTTTCGATAATTAAAAATTAATGAGTAATTAATGAGGTTAAAAGAAAATTTAAATTTTTTACTATATCGATGGAATATTATCCCGGAGTTTTTATAAAAGTTACACTGATCGAATAACTTAATCAAATTGATAAATTGTAATTACTTCTTGTTATATCGGGAGTATCGATACATTATTTTGTTATGTCAGCACAACCCTAGTATAGCGAGCGAGAGTTGACATTTATTCGTGAAAAAACACTGATCAGTTCTGAAATACGAAAGACCATATTTTCTCTCTACTGGGTATGTGCTCGATGTACTATTGAATCTAATTTCAGTTTTGTATAATATTTTTATAACGCCATTGTCAGTCTTCTCTTCTACGATAACATAGTCCCTCTCTGACATTGACATTTGTGACGTCTCACAATATCAAAGGTAGATTATTCTGCCTTTATATAGATTTTGATGGTTTTTGACTATGTAAAATGTTCCGTCGAACCGCCGAAAAGTCTCAAAACTTTTCGCTAGTTCACTCCGTTGTTCCCGTTATTGTTTTTCACATAACTCCGATAATTTGTAAAAAAATTCGGGGCTTACTTATTACCGTCAATCGCAAAAAAGTTTCGCGATTCACTGTTACAATAAACAAAAATTTTGTTTATCTCGAGCTCACTTTGCTCGGCGTTACTTCACTTGTCGTAATTTATTTACCAACCAATGCAATCATTCTCATAAATTACGTGGCTCTCTACGCTCGCCGCCATTGTCTTTTTATTTTGGTTTTATTGCCCACTGCCGGAAAAATATCAAAAAATCCCGGCACGCTTCGCTTGCCGTTATTTGTCCTTCCTTGCTTTTAAGGCTGACCCCGCCAAACCAAAATGGTCAACTCTGACAACCACCAAGCTAACCAAAAGCATGTTTTTTTTTGCGTAATTTTTATTATGTCACGGCGTTTTGGTTTGTATCGCTAAACTGTATCAGCACTCGTCGGGTCGGGTAGAGCGAGTGTAGCGGTTGCTAGGCGCCAGGTGTCAAGGAACGCCAAAATGCGAATTTTAGATTCAAGATAAAAACAATATTGAGCGAAAAATAATAGTTTGATTGCCCTCTGTGACGCCTTCTGAGCAGGTTGCGCAACTGGGCGTGGTAGGTGAGGACAAACCACCGATAGCCAGTCTCAAAATTTTCGCAGCTCGCTCCGCTTGCTGTTATTTAATTTGATTTTGCCTTCGTACTTTTTTGCACACCACTGGAAAGTCTCTGCATTATTCGCTCTAGGCGCCAGGTGGCAAGGGGTGCTATAACAAAGTTTGAAGGCGCCTTTTCAACGAGGTTAACTACGCAACACTAGCTTCTTTGGCTTTGCTATGACTGCCCTACATATTTCGATTTAGGGCTCGTTCGACTAGTCAAAAAAGTTAAGACTAAATAAATATCGGCGATATTTATTTTGTCTTAACTTTTTAATCCAACCACCACCGGTAAAAGTCACAAAATTGATTTATTAGGTACCTTCTTGACTTCTCTGTCTAAGGAAGAATCATATGAATAATTTTCTTCACTCACCGTTGTTCTAGCTTGCTTGGCTTTGTTTTTATACCCTCTACACCCATCTTGAAAATTACCTGATATTATTTATTTTGTCATGCCATCTTAATTATTGTTTTACAAACCACTGGAAAAATTAACAAAAATTTTTTGACCGTCTGCCACAGGGCTCTATCTCATGAATCGTAAGATCTAGACAGTTGAAATTTTTATGTTTGTATTTCTCTATAACTACAAATAAATAAAATAAAATAAATATCAAAATTAAAGGGGTTTCCCATACAACAAACGTGTTTTTTTGGCTATTTTTGCTCTTAATTTGTCAAGACTTTATCTCATGAACTACATACAATAGGTAGGCACATGACACTTTCTTTAAATAAATAACACTTCAACTGTTAAACAGAAATACTTAAAATAAAATAAAATTGAAAGTTTAAAGGGGTCTCCAAACAAGTGAAAATTTGATGTTCATTGAAAAAGTTACCTGATTTATAGGGTACGGAGCCCTTCGTGTGCGAGTCGACTCGAACTTGGTGGTTTATATTAAACGCCAAATTATTTACCACTGTAATGTGCTATTATCACTATCCTCATGATAGCAAAGTTAAAAATATTTTTTATTTGCCTATTCTACGATATTGTTTCTTCTTAATTTATGATTAGATTATTTATGAATTGAGAACAAAGTCAAAGTCAAAGGCTATTGCTTCAATGTTTATTTTCTTTTTGGTGTTGTGTACTATGATTATTCATGTTATAATATAAAATACTTAACTACTGTATTATAAATTACTTTAATACTGATCAACGATTTTTTTTAATTATTGCAATATTTTTTTTAGTTATTACTTTTCAGGTTTTGTTTGTCTATTCTTTAATAACAATTATTAAAAAGAAGATAAAAAATGAGTTTTTACAGAGGTTGATTTGATAATCTTATAAAAATCAGTATTATATTATTTTCAGGTAGGTACCTTATTTCTTATTTGATAATAATTTATAGATTAAAATTTTACTTGTATGTGCTTATTTCGTAAGCCTAAAGAAATAAAGTTATTGAAATCTGAAAATCTCCAATCACACAAAACAAAATAAAATAAATTCAACTCCACTTATCTCTTTTCCGTATTCAGATAACTTGTCACGGCTCTGCGCAAACTGTCTGCGTCAAAAGAAGTACAAAATTTCGAGTGTTATTTTTGTAGGGTTCTAGGTAGGTATCTACTACGGAGGAGGCGGCGACGGCGGGCTGATACATGATTGAAGGTTTTTAGCAATAAATATTTAGGGCCGATTTAAATTCAAAGAAATAAACATAATGACAGTATCATGTCTATATATTTATGAAAACTTGTTGTACACTCATAAGAATATCAATCGGTTCCCTAAAAATAGCGACATACATAATTTATATACTAGAAATATGAATAAACTCGCTGTGCCCACAAAACACTCGCTGTGCTGTGTTTTACTCCAACTCGAAAACTAACAATCTAACAAGGTAAAGGTTTCTTGTTCGCTTTTTTGCTTACCTTAAAAATATTGAAGTGAGCAAAAATCAAAGTGATTAATTTATTTTCTAGTTTTACTTATGTTATTTGAATTTTTGTGACGTGTCCAAGAGTCCTGTAAGGTCTAAAGCAAATAAGCATTTTGAATTTTGAATTTTGGCCACCATCTGAGCACTATAATTAATAGGCGTAAGCGTAATAATAACTAAACAGTTGACAATTACGTATCTACTGAACGAGTCTAATGTCTGATCTATAGATTCAGCTTTGAAGCCTAGGACGATTTAATTTGAAGCCTGTGACTTATTTTATTTCGCAAAGGTGTTTGGGGATAGGTATCACAAATACCAAACAGCACTGAGAAAGGAAATGGCACTTTGTTTTCGAGATAAATTCTCCAGTGCGATAGAAACATTTGTTTGTGTCCCGTGAAAAAGTAAAGTGGCGCGTTTTTCAAGGTAGGTCACGTAAGGTACGTGAGGCACATCAATCTTCATGAGGCTCAAGTGCTGGGAAACTCACATTGAATATTCAAACACCATCAGGAGGTAAGTGACATCCTGTGGTTACTCTGTGTAGATAGGTACATCGGTCCTGCGCCTGACCTCTCCCCAGTCGTGTCGGTCTGCCATCCCATCGGAATATGAGAGTCAGGGAATACAGGGTACAGCTGTGTTGGCACCGCCGACTGACTAACTGGTCATCGTGATCGACCCGACGACAGTGTTCCCATTCCGTGCGACAAAACGTTTTAGTATGACAAATGTGAAGGTACCTACCTACACATCTTACTGCCCTTTTCCATCGCAACATCCCGTTTTTTGCAGGATCCCGTTTGGTAATGTAAGTGTTTCAATACTAGCAGTCCCACGAGTACCCTGTTTATTTTATTTTTATTTTAGTCATAAACGAGATCTTGCAAAAAACCGTACCGAACCGATGTTACCGTGGGCAAGGGCCTTCGGTCCTTATTACACAGGGTGAAGTAGTCAATAACTTGCTATTGACAATATAAATATTTTTATTTTTTATAAGTATGAAGGACGTTAGAAGGATGTACTTACCACATCGTCAAAGGAAAAATAAGCTTAGCCATACCTTTTATCCCTTGAGAGATCTATGAGTATATTGATGGTTTTAAGTACAATTACACCGCGCCTGTTGCACGACACGAGCACCGAATTTTATCGTCCAACAAGGCAGTTAGGAAGTATATTTAAATCTAACTAAAGTAGGTATCTACTATGTATCGAGCACATGAGTCTCGTAGGTAGTCATACTGACCTTTTATTTAGGTACCTATGCTAGAAAATAAATAGAAATACTACCAGCTTTTGCAGATTTTATCTAACAGGCCTTGAGCGAGCATCCACTGCTCAAGGCTGGTACGGGTATAGTTTACTTTAAAATTTATCTACATATAATTTCTGTAACAACTATAAGACAAAACACCATTTTTGCTAAAAAAGCAAAAAAGTATTTTTGTAAAATGTTATAATGTTTATTCCCTTAGAACTCTTACGATATCCACGGGCTGAGTTGTTGGGGACGATTCTTACGCCACGACCACGAGCCACGGCCACGAGGGTCGTGAGCGGCCCAAGTACCAAGCGAAGGACACCCTATCACATCAACAGTATGTACGTACAGGAAGCCGCTTGATCTACCATCGCGCAAGCTCGAATTAGGCTGCGCCTACTATAAATGTATCCAGTTTAACAAATTGGATACAAATAGTCTTTTACTGAAGTGGAGCATGTTACGTCACGGTGTGAATAAGGCGAAGCACATTAAGGCGACGTGCGCTGAGTGTGGATAGTGCTAAATGTTTCCCGATGGACACTGGCCCGTCGGGCGTTGCCCGAGTGGGAATTCTGTGTCCGGAATTCGAACGCTACGTTTTCAATTGTACTCCGTTGGTGTTTGGCTGCTTGTGTATGGAATGTTCTAGCTACATTCCTAGCTGTCTTTACGGAAAACTAAGAACCAAGAACCACTATCAGACCTAAGATCAGACCTCACCTTAACTGCCTATATTGGTCCACTGGACGCTTGCCATCCCTTGATACAAAAATACAAAATACAAATACAAAATGTTTATTAATTATTCTCTTAAGTTACATTGTACATTGTTTAGTGTTCGAGACCGCCTTTTAAGTATATAAATTCCTGTATTAGAAGGTAACGCTCTTCCTTATCATACATTATGATTATGAGTTAAAATAATAGTATATTACAAAACATTTCACAATAATAATCCTATTAGAAACATTAACAACAATTTTTACATAATTTGTTGAGGGTAGGTTTCTGTTTCTGTAAACTTTATTCTATTGTGAGTTCAAGAATGTTGCGTGGTACAAGTGCAAGTTAGTGCGAGTTGAGTAGTGGGTGTAGTGAATGTTTGTGTAGTGAGTGATAAGTGCTTGATAAGTAACTTATTGGCTTTTATATCATGAGGAGACCAGCGTGGGGACTATAAAGAAAGAAAGAAAGAAAATTATTTATTAAACACTACACACACAAACAAACTTTGAGACAATAAAATAAAAGAAACTACTTAGTACTAGATAACAAACAGCACAGACAAACACATGTGAACTAAGTATTATACTAACACAAGCATTGGGTTGGTACTAAGTAGTCCACTCAGCTAGCAGACGAGCGCGTGAGTGTAGGTCTAACAGGTCCTGACTCAGCTTGTTGCTCTAACACAGAAACCGAGATTATGGGCATTAGCCCATAGTCCCCACGCTGGGCATGCGGGTTGGGGATCGCAGTTCGGTGGTAGAATTGTGCTGCAGGGCACGCTGCTGCCCGCACACTATCACAGCTCCACCACCACCTTCACAGCCTATAATGGTCCACTGCTGGACCCAGACCTCCCCCTGATAAGCGCCTTGTTAGCTTTTATCTCACGGGGGGTAATGCCATAATCCCCACGCTGGGCATGCGGGTTGAGGATCGTAGTTTGGTAGTAGAATTAGTATGCAGGGGGCGCTGCTGCCCACACCCGGTGAATATCCCTAAGTCGCCTCTTACTACACCCACGGGAAGAGTTGAGGTCACTATCATAATCACACAAATATAATTAATGTGAAAAATTTACACATAAAATATATATTGATGTTTAGATGTTCGATAATATACCTCTTCACGCTAAAACTATTAAAGAGATCGGGCCGAAATTTTCGATAAATGTAGTCCGCGAACAACATTCAAGCTACTTTTTATCTCGAAAAAACGCGTGCGAAGCCGCGAACAGAAGTTAGACAACTATAAAATGTTTATATTTTGATTATGAGAAAGGGAAAAAGGAGGCCAAGCAGGATTCTACGGCATAACAATTGATAGGTACTCATATTTATAAGTTTTATTAGACCACTAGACCAGATTATTCTCTATACAAAAGTAAACTAATCATTATGATCGGCGATTAATAATTAATTAATTAATTATTAATTTAATCGTTTAATTTAATCGGCGATAAGATTACAATTGACGGAGAAATCGACGAACATACTATGAACATACAAAAAAATACATACAGACGAACATGGAACTTTCTCCATTTTTGAAGGTGGTTTATTACCTATTTTTGGCTACAAATTTTAATTAGGCGATGGTCAAGCACTTTGTTTTTCTCCGTGTTTATTTTACGCACAAATTGTCTCGTTCCCTCGCCATGGCGCTCCCAGCTGTGCCGCATTCATTATAAGTTTCCCAATTTTTACGCTAATCGCAGTCGAGGTAGCCCATTTTTACGCTAATCGTAGTAGAGGTAAACATTAGGTTAAAAGCTTCGAGATATAATTATGCAAATCCAATTTATGGCTTCCCTTCCCAGCCTAACTTTAAATTAAGACAAACTTCTAATAGCTCAAAATAAAGCTTTAAAGCTACTCACCGTGAGGGATAACTTTCATTAGTCCGTTCAGCTTGATTGAACGGTTTTCGTTGTGCTAAACTTATCTCATTAAAATAATATTTTTCTTGAAAAATTTGCGTTCTCAATTTAAAATATTAATTCCAAGTTTGTGTTAAATTTTTCAACGGCTCTTTAAATTATCATGCAAAGGCAGGGCACGCTTACCCATTACGTATCTCACTGATATTATAAAGCAAAAGTTTGGATGTATGGATTTTTGTTACTTCTTCACGCAAAACCTACTGTACGGATCGGGCTAAAATTTTGCAAAATGGTAGTCCTAGGCCTGGAATAAAACATAATTTTTATCCTATAAATCAGTTCCTATAGGATAGAAATAACCTCAAAACGTTTCCATAGAGACAACGCGTGCGAAGCCGTGAGCACAACTAGTATTATAATATGTTTTTGGAATAGGTATTTTTTGATTTTATGAAGCTTAGCAATGAATAAATTATAAATGCAAAAGTAACTCTTTTCTCTGTCTGTCTGTTACCTTTTTATGCCTAGACGACTGAACGGATCATAATGAAATTTAACAGGGAGGTAGACGGTATCCCGGGGACGGATGAAGGCTTCTTATCCCGGTAAAGTACGTGCGAAGCCGTGGGCAGAAGCTAGTAGGTACAGCCAGTACCCATCAAAGCAAAAAAAAAACATATTACATTCTCAGGAACAACTGTTACCAAACGGCACCCAATAGTTTACAGTAAGCTACAATTCGCTCCTCGTAAACAATAAATTCTCATAAATACACATATATTGACAAGAAACGAGTCCTTATTGGTAGCCCCTCGTATCTTCTGTTGAAGGTTTTCCCGAATGTTACGTAAAATTCCAGGAATGCTTTTGGATACAATAGTTACCGACATTATTGTTGGTCGAAGGCTGACCAAGGATTGTACAAGACGAATTACTAAAGTGATCTACGTAGGTACACGTTGGTATGTTGGTTGAATAACAGAATAAAAAATACTTACATAAAATCTCGATCAGGTTTTGGCTGAAATTTCGGGGTTTTTGCTAGCAAAAAAAATATCACTGCGTCATGGCGTCTTTGTCGTGCTGCAGTACACACAATCTTAACTACACTTAGTTTTTTATAAGTACTTACTTACTTTTTGAAAATGTTCGTCTGATTTTGAAAACCTATATTACATTATGTTTAATATTGTAGGTAAGTATAATTAATGTAAATTGTATGCGTGTCTGAAGTAACTAATAGTTTTTTTATCTATTTTATATAAAACATTGTAAAACAAATTGAACATTCCCGACGATTAAAGTTTAAAAATCGAGTGACAGCAGATATGAATCGTAAAGGCCTATTCAGACTTATTCGCTACCTAAAGCGGAGTGGGTATGCGGCAATTCTACTATCACTGTCACACACGCACAAAATATTCGGCGGAATATCGTGGACCGAGCGAAACCCCGAGCGAAATTCAAGCGAAATTAACCGCGCTGCCGCTCTGGGTAGCGAATATCGCGTAGGCCTTAATATTGGCTGCAACGTTTTTCGGGGACCGGACGGTTGGACCGATTTCGGCCTAACCATCCCAGGTGTCACTAAACAAAAATAAGTCTCTTTAACGATTTTAGTTTCATCCGTTTGAAAGCTACGATGGGGCAGACAGACCGACACACAGTTACACAGACAGATTCAGCTCTAGCTCTAAGCTTATAATACTACTCCTTTTGCGTTGGTGGTTAAAATAAACTTGGTACAACTGTCTGAGATGCAAATGGCAGATAGGCTCAAGAGCAACGGACGAAATAGGTCAGCTTTTTGCGTATGATTGACTTACAAACTTTCGCATTTACTGGAAAATTAATCAGATCCTTTCTGAAAACTGTCAAGCAAAGATTGAGCGACACAGCTACTATGGACTCATACAAGCTGTGTCACTCAATCTTGCTTGTATACAAGCATATATATACAAAATAGCTGCTCGCCGCGGCTTCGCACGCGCTTTTTAAGTAGCCTATGTCCGTCTCCGGGATACCATTTACCTTCCTGCCAAATTTCATTGAGATCCGTTCAGCCGTTTAGGCATGAAAAGGTTATAGACAGACAGATGGACGAGTAACTTTCGAATTCATAATATTAGCATTAATAATTTGGTTCTGGCTCTCTGTGCACCATAGTGGGAATCGTAAGTAGGTTTGTATTTTAATTTTAATCTATTTGTAAATAACCTATGGGTTCCTTTTAAAACCTGAAATAATAATAATAATAATGCTGGACAATCAATGAAATAAATTATTATTATTATTAAATTCTACTCATAGAAAGACGGCGTTGTTTTATGCGCCGTTTTCTCTGAAACAAATGGATGAAGTAGGTACCTGCCTAGGTATTTTGCTCCGGACAAAACAAAATATTTGTGTGTGTGCGTGAAAACGTAGTTTACCAAAATTAGAGGCATTAATATGCATATTAATACACAGTTTTAGACAGCATTTGCAATGTTTTTGTGGGCAGGCTGCGGAAAACTCAAATTGATATAGACCCTCAGATGTATGTTTGTATAATTAGTTTCAACTGATTACCTCAATTACGTAAAACATTTTGCATGACCTTTGGATCCTCCTATACATATTTATACCCTCAAACCATTATCACTAAAGATTGTACAACAAATTATCATTTTACCCTTTTACGACCTGACCGCAAAGATATTCATGCTCACAAATATTGAATAGGTGGTACTAAATCTTGTGGCGGTATGGCATGTAAAATAGGCATAAAATATTAGTTTCCGACCGTTTAGATACGTTGGGAGGAACTTAACGTGCGCAGCGTAAATCAAGCTAATATACAGGGTGCTACGGAACCTGTGTACTTACCCGCAAGGGTATTCTGAACCCCGATGGGATCAAATTTTGTTCTACGATTTCTTGAATGTCGTAATTTTTTGAAAACTATAGAGGCTTTTTTCTGTTTAAGCGAGTTCTTTTACGTGTATTCTTATATTATTATTATTTTTATGAAACTTCAAAGAAGTTACATATTTTTTTGTAATAATATAACATTAACATTTTTTTGTAACACAAAACACTGGTTTTGCTGAAAAAAAACAAGCAAAAACATTTATGATTTATTTTATAATGTTAAATAATGCAAGATTGTAAAAGAACACGAATAGGAAGAAAAAAAACTTATTTAAAAAATAAATAAAAATAAAAATATTTTAAACTCAATAAATCGTTATTTACATGTCCCTTCGGCAGCCGCGAAATTTTTGTTACTTTCTCCAGTGGCTGGTAAAACAATTATGAAGGCATGACAAATAACATCGGGTAATTTTCAAAATGGGTGAAGTGTGTATAAAAACAAAGACAAGCTAAGACAACGGTGAGTGGCGAAAATTATTGATTTTATTTTGCCTAAGACAGAAAAGTCAAGAAGGTAATAACTTTTGTGTCTTTTACCGGTGGGGTTGTTTTAAAAAGTTAAGACAAAATAAATATCGGCGAGTCGAGCGAGCCCTGATAATTTGTGAATGTTAAAAATGCTTATTAAGAAACATCAACGAGCGTAGCAAGCCGCCGTTATTATCTAAATAGTTAGGGCAGTTATAGCAAAGCCAAAAAAGCTAGCGTTGCGTAGTTAACCTCGTTGATAAGTCGCCTTAAAAGTTAGTTTTGGCACCCATTGCCACCTGGCGCCTAGAACGAATAACTTTGAGACTTTCTAGTCGTGTGCGAAAAAATACTAAGGCAAAAACAAATAAAATAACAGCGAGCGAAGCGAGCCGCGAAAACTCCAAATCATCACAGCGGGTGTACGTATACACTACACACCCGCTAAAGCCGCCCATGATTGTTGGCGTCTTTTAAAACAAACCAAAACAGATGCCTCGCTATCGCCGCTGACGACGGCGGCGGCGTCGGGCATAACAAGGGTGCATTGACTTTCGGAGCGCCGCGATAGACGCATACTCATACTACATACTCATACGGGGCGCTTGGCACCCCCAATGACACTACGCCGTGAGCTCCACACACCCTGCACACCCGCCAAAGCCGCTCCTGACGCTCATCAACGAATAGCTTCATGATATCTAATTTTTGCTGAGTTCCTTGTTTATATAACCTAAAAAAAACTCAAAAAATAAAAGGCGGCCTTGTATAGGTACCTTAGGGATATATATTTATAAAGGCAGTGTTAATTAATCATTTCCTAGAGCAAAACCTCCGCGCGCGCGCCCCTCGTAACCTCGCGCCCCAAGGCAGTTGCCTAGTTTGGCTTAGGGATGATCCGCCTCTGCCCTTCGGGATCTAGAATTACCCTATTTCGGCTTAGTACACGTGTTTCATGGCACCCTGTATATATGCGTGTATCACATATTTGCAAATCAATAGTGTTGGTGAGTTATAATAGGTTGCAATTATTATTATGTGATTAGTATGGTACTTTTTACCATTATTTGTAAAGGGTTTGCGAGCGGCGATTTGCGAGAAGTGAAAAATTACCCTACAGCTTTAAAAAAAAATATTTTAATCAGTGCGTTAACTACGAAGTTGAGACGTGGACACTTACAGTAGGGTCGATCCACAAGTTCAAAGTCGCTCAGTAAGCTATAGAAAGAGAGGTTTGAAGCTGTAAGACTACATCTTCATCTTGACTAGATAGCAGTTATGACTAGATCGCTATCTGACTAACTCTCGATATGACTACATCTCGTTAGGACTACATAGCGTTTGGACTAGATAGCTATAAGGCCTGACTATATTGTCGTTTGTTTCATAAAGTACATTTATGTAGATAGCTATGAAATGCTTGGGGTTTCTCCGAATGATTCAATAGAATATATCCGACAAAGAACCAAATTTTTATTAATAATCTTTTTTAGACTCATAAAACATATTATAACCAAAAATTAACAATATTTAACAATGTAGGTCTAAAAATTGATTGTAACACAACCTATGTGCATACTTAAATGATAATATTACAAGCAAAACATGTAGAGCAAATGGTACTCGTATATCGTAAAAATATTTAAAACAAGTGGAATAAAGTTATTAATTACGCTCTCATTCGTGGTAATGTAAGTTGGTGTACCTAATACCACAATCATCACTTCATTGAATTGATTTTAGAATTATCGACATGGCACCTGCATGGCACAAAGAGTTAGCAAGCTGGAGAGGCAGTGGGCTGGCCATATCTCCCGAAGAACTGACAACCGCTGGGGTAAATGTATTCTAGAGTGGAGACCGCAACTCGGCAAACGTAGTGTAGGGTGCCCTCCAGCTAGGACCTGCGAGAGACTGCAGGCAGATGCTGCAGATGGCACTCATGGCCATGTACAGTAGTGGACTAGTACCTATAGGCTGATGATGATGATGACGGAAATTATTTAGTTTATTAATTAATTAAAATTAACCTATCAAATTAAAAGTCTGGCCCACTGGTAGCGGAAAACTGGTACACTGGTAGCGGGTCTTACATATAAAAGTTTTTTTAATTTAATGACTCAGGAAGTGCTCTATTGCGTTAGAAGTGTCTTGGAAAAATAAATAAAATGTACACGTTTTTTATTTAAATCTTTTGTTTTAGAGTCTTTTAAAGATGATATAGCTAGATTTTAGTATAATTATTCATATCACTTTGCACAAATGAAAGTGTAGCAAAATGCTACGCTATATTCTATACGCTTTGCTTTGTAAGCAGATAAGTCCAAGCGATTCCAAAGTCCACTCGGTAAAGCAATGTTTGAGAATGCATTAAGCGTGTTTCCCTGGAGCATGGTAAGACTGTTGTCTTATTGTTCTTGCTAATGGCTTCTCCAGGACAGCAAACTGCTATAAATGTTACCTATACCTAATATGGGCTAGGCAGTAAACTTTGCTGTGCTAAGTCTAATGGAAGCAGCGTTTTGTGGATTATTGGAGAGTAGTTATGTTTTTTCAAAGTATAAAATTTCCGGTTGAACTTCCCAGCAACATTTGATGCAGTTTCTCCGCGCGGAGCAAAATTGGTTTTATGGCTAACTTCACTCTAATGTAACGGTTCTCGAGTCATGACATGTTGCTCAGATACCTGTTCCGTTGGTATAATGGCAAAAAGCCAAGGTGCCAATACAAAAATTACCGAATATGAATAAAAAAAAAATCGTTTCAGAGTTGTCATTCGAGCAGTGCTCGACCCACAAAGTACTTTTGTATAACGGGAAATGGCTAGACTGATGAATATCTCTTGGAAAAGAAGGTAGTGATTGATTGGTAAAAAAATAGCTTGTATTATCTTGTTTAAGAATACATAGGCAAATAGATTAGGTAGAACTGCAAATTAAAGTAAGAGAGCAAGGAAGAAAGAAAAAAAAATACCTACTTTGTCGAGTTTAGGCATTTATTTGAGACCATACGATTATTTGTAAAACTATCTATAGATTTAGTGATTTCGTTTAGTTGTAGCTTTTTTATAATATATTTTCTTTGAACGTAGCTGTAGTAGTTACCGAGATACACCGAAATTTAACCATTTATGTTTAAAATGGGACGGGCTCGCGGCGGCACGCCGCCGGCGCGGCGGCGGCGCCGTGATTTTTCGGCGCGAGGCTCGGACGTTTGAGACTAGTGCAGGCGATCCGGCTGGACGTGTGAGTGGATAATAAGTTTTCTATAACCACATGAAGTTCGAAAATAACGTAGCCGGTATGCGGACATAAAAATAATATTTTTTTGTTGTTAGTTATCTGAAACTTATTGAAATACTAGCATCTGACTGCAACTTCGCACGCACTTTTCCGGGATAAAATTCCAGGTCTAGAACTACATCAGCCCAAGAGCCAGTTCAGTAGTTTTGGCGTGAAGAGGTAACAAATATCCAAACATAGCTGATAAAAACTGAACCAAAGTAACATTGCTAGCAAATAAAAAGAATAAAAGCGCAAAGCAGAATAGGGTGACCGTATGTATAACGAAGGATCTAGCTAGAACATCAGAAACTCGGTCACGCATCTCTGTGTACACAGCCTTGAACGACTCAGGACGTGTCTACTTCCCTCACGTGGTGGTCTGCCAAATCAGTCGATTCCGATACAATTGCTTTTATTGTAGCAACTAAATAAATAAAGCATAAGAAATCCTAATTTTTGACGAGTTGTGTTGTTTATTTTGACGTAGAAGACGATCACTATTAGCGCTGGTTCCAAAGTGGCGGGTTCAATTGCCGCAGCGGGACAAGGATTTTATGACCTGCATTTATGAATTGCTCCAGAGTCTGGACAGAAATAAATAGGTACCTACTCGTACCTACAGAATTTATAAAATAGGTAATACGTATTAAATATTAATAAATAAAAATTAAGCGTTTATTTCATAAGGGGGTAACAGTAACACTACAGTGTTTGAGACCTACTTAATCAGTCTTAGTTTTAACACCTCGCTCTAACTAATTTCGAAACTTGTGATGTAGAAGCGAGGGATCTACCTCGGCAATAGCTTACTTATCTTTTTATACAGTGCACCTTTTTTAGTTACTTTTAAACAAAGCAAAACATAATGAAACATAAAGAGAAAGAAATATATATAATAATAGTAAACAATTGATGTTTAGGTTACAGGCAAACTATTATTATAACAACTATACAAATTATATTGAAATTAAAAGGTTCAGCCAGTATTCATGTGGGTGTACGTGTAGTGTGTGAGTGCGTGTCTGTGTGTGATTGCGTATCAGTGTATCAGTGTAGTACATAAATAGCGATTAAAATATTGTTTGTGTAGGTACCTAATTTTAATGAATATTAAAAATATATATACAGAGTTATTGGTAATTTACTGACACTGTATGAACTGCAGGTTCTACCACATAAACGTTCGTGAAGACGCCAGCAGGGCTATTCAGATTCTTCGTTACCGAGTCATCGACACGGAATCTGACATATATTCGCGCGAAATTCAAGTATTTTTGCGGTTTTTAATATTTTATGTGTTCTGCAAGGAATCAAACAACCAGAAAAGTAGTTTTTCACAAATGTTAGGCCATTTTCTATGAACCTATGTTACAATAAAGTATGATATAATGGAGGTTTTGGTAATATGCTGATTTTTAGTAATAAATCTCTTCTATTATTAATTGCTACAAAAGTAGCACTAAATCGAAATTCGTTAAAACATACATAGGTTTATAAAAAAATGTTTTACTATTGATGGAAAACTACTTTTCCGCTATTCATATTTCTTTTAGAACGCATTATATATTAAAAACCGCCAAATTAATATTTAACGCCAAAATTCTTAACACCAAATTAATTAAAATTAAATTGTTGAATTTCGCGCGAATCTGTGTCAGATTTCGTGTCGATGATTCGGTAACAAAGAATCTGAATAGCCCTCCAGGCCTTAATTTTTAAACTTAGTGTTGGTAGTAGGTAGTAGGTACCCCTCCATTCAATAATCGTTCTTTAGAGAGGCTTTATTTTAAGCTAAACTTTAAAACAGCTCTATCCTGAATTCACAGTGAGTGTGGGTGTTGGAGATCGGTCTTTGATAGTTTATAGCGTTCTCGACAAAGGTATTTTTTGATTTTGTAAAAGAGGGATTTACAAAAAAAAATTACGACCGCGGAATTAAGGAGGCGTCTTCACGAACGTGTATGTGATGATGGGTAGAATCTGCACTTCATACAGTGTCAGTAAAACAAATAACCCTGTGTACAGAAATACATTTCCAAGCTCCCGGTTTTATCAAATCTCGCTGATCTAAGGTCAAATTAATGATACTAATCAGCTAAATAAGTTCAACGAACGAGATAACTCATCGATAAATTTCTTCCCACTCTACACTCCACTTTGTCATTGTTCGTTCATCAAGAACCATGTGTCATTTGTGGTATATTAGTATATTCTGTCTAGCTTTATTTTGTGTTCCAATTAAAACCAGTGATGGGAACGACGGTGAACAATGTGCTTTGGATCCAAAATTAATCGAAGAAATAGCTAATTATAAAAATGTGACAAAACGAATCATGGATGAAATCATTCATAGTTATGGAGGTGATATGTACAAAGAGTAAGTTCAGAATAATAAGTACCTAAATAAGTGTAATATCAGATATCAAATATAAATTATGAGCTGAGGGGACTTGGGGTTAAAAATGAAATAGTTTTGCCGTTTTTAAATATTTTTTTATTCTGCAGTCTACAGTAAAGCAGGGATGTAGTTTATCGACAATCGTATACACTTTTCTATGAACAACTTAACAAAGACTGATTCAATTGTCCTTTTGAAGCATTTGTCCATAAGTTGATTTTGGTGTTAGAACTCCTATCGTACTCATTACAACAAGGAAGTCATGCCACATTTCCAAGGCGTGAATCCCTTATGAATCTATAACCTATTTGTATCCCAGCGATAAAACTTTTACTGCATATTTTCCCCCTCAGATATGAAACATTCATCGACACATTTGGAGCACGACTTTCTGGCAGCGATGTTTTGGAACGAGCTATTGATCACATGATTAATCTCACCATACAGAATGGAGTCAGTGATGTTATTACAGAAGACGTGAAGGTTAGATTGAATTTCGACACCTATTTAAAAAAAAAAGTATTTAGACCCAAGACTTACTAATTATTGCTTATCACATTTTTTCAGGCACCTCACTGGGTTCGTGGATATGAATCTGGCAGGCTATTAGAGCCTTACAGCAAAAACATAGCTATACTCGGATTTGGTACAAGTGTAAGTACTTCTCTAGAGGGTATCACTGCAGAAGCAGTGGTAATTAATACTTTTGAAGAACTCCGTAAAAAAGATGACAGCAAAATAAAAGGGAAAATCGTCGTGTTCGATGCTCACTACGTGTCATACGGAAACACAGTTAAATTTAGATCTCAAGGTGCTACAGAAGCATCTAAAAAAGGAGCGGTTGCTACGCTTGTAAGAAGCATAACACCGTTTTCTATTTATTCTCTACATACTGGTGCTCAATTTTATGGCAACGTTACTAAAATTCCTACAGCTGCGATCACACATGAAGACGCTGACTTAATGAGAAGACTTCAGAATGAAGGCAAAAAGATTGTAATAAACATTAAAATGTTCAGTTCGTATGACGAAAAAACATCACGAAACACCCTAATTGATCTGAAAGGAAAAGAACATCCAGAGAAACTCGTCATCGTTTCCGGACATATTGACAGTTGGGACGTAGGAACCGGTGCCATGGACGACGGAGGTGGCATGTTCATTAGCTGGTTCGTACCAGTTATTCTACAAAAGTTGAAGTTGCAGCCCAAGCGCACTATTCGGGCGATACTATGGACTGCTGAGGAACCTGGTTTAGTTGGCGCAGCAGCTTATCTTAACAAGCACATAAACGAGCTGAACAATATAAACTTTATCATGGAGTCAGACGAAGGGACATTCAAGCCATTAGGGCTAGATGTAGCGGGATCCAAAAGTGCTCGCTGCGTTGTAAAGGAAGTATTAAAACAATTCGCTCCGATAAATAAAACTACTAATAGTGGCGCTCCGGGATCAGACATTACGATGTTTATAAGACAAGGGATTCCGGGTGCTTCTTTGTTGAATGCAAACGAAAGGTACTTTTGGTTCCATCATAGTGAAGGCGATACAATGAACGTTCAGAATCAGGCGGATGTTGTTCAATGTGCAGCGTTCTGGGCTGCAGTGTCTTACGTGATTGCAGATTTATCGGTCGATATTCCTAAAAATTAAAAGCGTTTCTTATACTAAGAACAAGCGATAGACAACAACTCTATTTTTTTTTTTACGTTTTGTATACCTTATCTTTTAATATTAAATACCTTTGCTAAATATTCTAAGTAAATACGCCATACACAATGTATGCTGTTTTATTAACTGCGGTTTTAATCTGTGATTCATGGCAAAATGAATCTTATACAGGTACTAGACTAAACCCTTAACTACATCCATCTGTATAAAAGAATGAATACCTATTTCTCATGGTCACGGCATCACGCGTGAACTTAGTTTGTTAATAAATATTAAAATGTTCTGAAGCTCAGATTACAAAATGAAATTGCTAGAGTAGATACTTAAAACTTATCTATTTATTTATATCTTTGAATGTAAAGTTGAACGGTCCTTTTACATAATTCAGGGAAGTTTGGTACACTTTAGGTGGCTCACCGACCCACCCTATGCGGAAACTTTCTACCATCCGTGCCAAGAACGTCTCCATCTCAATTTCAGCGATCCGTCGACCTGTAACGTTGTAAAATAATATGAAGGGTTTTAGACGAGTCCAGTATCCAATTTTCCAGGGGAAAACTTGAATAAGCCGTATTATTGAGCATGAGCATTAACACTCATAAGAGCATTAGCATTCACTCACGTAGAGTAGAATGTACCTAGCAATGTCCACACTGTGTTTTTCATCTTCAACTTTCGTCTTCATCATTCTATTCAACTTTCGTTTGGCGCATTCAATAATTGCGATGTCAACGTAGCTGAGTTTCTAATGTGCGACAAGAACATTCTACTTGCTGGTATATGTGAGGCTTGCAAAGAAATTCCAAATAAATTACCAATCGAAATATGTGGGTACGAGGCTATTTTCATAATTGAAGTAGGTAATGTGATTTATAAGACGATCTACCTGATTGAACCAATCATTACAAAGCAGTCAACCCAGTTACGTGAAGCAATATCGTTGTTGAACCCTTTGTGGCACAGAAATCCACCTGTTTGTTTATGTTTTGCAGCGCGCGCGCTACGCTTTCGAACTGTCATAGCGCATGCGTCAAGGGCATGCCTCACGTGAGTTGTTAACTGCGTATGCCCTTGATGAACGAAAAAGGGTACAGTGTGGACATTACAATACTCCATACCTTCTTAATATTAGTTTCAACCCGCGGTTTTGCACGCAACGTTTAAAGTCTTTTTACGACTAACCGGATTTGAATAGAATTTCTCAAGAAAATAAATTGTATCCCACTAAAGGACATAATTATCCAGGAAAAGTGAATTCGATCCAGCTGTGAACAGCGCTTGTTAAGTAAGTCAGTAGGTCAGTAGGTCTTTTAAAGTAGGTAGTTTATTTTTTTGCTTACCTATGCAACTGCGAACACCGAAACCAAACGGATTATATGCAAATGGGTGGGCATTTCTGTAGTATAGCGGATCGTCCTTTTCTGCCAGCCATCTCTCCGGGATGAACTCTTTCGCGCGAGGATAGTGTTCTTCCATCAGACCCATAAAATGATGGTTGAATGCAACTTGGGTCTGAAAATTCACAAGGTATTTTTGGAAAAATGCCAACTGTTTTTTTGTAGAAATTATAGGGATTAGTCTGCCCGCGCGAGCCAAAGTGCGGGTCGAAGTGAAAATTCGAAAATTCCTGCTGTAGGGCAATGATGATGCGCTGCGCCAGATACTCACCAGCTCTCGGGTCACGTGTCAACCAGACGCTCAGATATTTTTTTAAAAACCCGGTGTGTATAAGTACCTCACGGACCTAGAGTTTCGACTCCAAGGGATGCATATGCGTAGGCTCTGTCGAGACGTGTATATTTCCGCCTCGTGAGATCCTCGGACAAATCTGCCGTCGCACCAGCCCTCACGGATGTCCTCGGAAGATGGGATGGCACAAGTGTGTCGAAGCATGTACGCTACATGCTTTGACACTCAATGGGCCTCCCTAACTCCCAAGGGACTATTATAACTACACTATTTAGTGTAATTGCTGAATATAAAATAATAAATAAACGACTAAGAGCTCTATTAGTCGTGAAGAGCGAGAATATAAAATATTTATTATTTCATAATTTACATTATCACGGTCACAAAGTACTTTTTTATAAGGCTGGGGTCGGCACAAGAGGTTTTCTTTGATTTTATTTCTATCAAATCATTTATTCTTCTTTTATGTTTGGCTCTGCATCATGGTTTGACACAATTCTGCCAATGTCAGTTTCAGCATTTGTAAACGAATAGAATAAAAATTGATGAAGGTTGAGTTTGAATTATACAAAATAAAAAGAGGATAATTTAGTCTCAATCAAGATTAAAAAAATTAAAGCTATATAATTATAGTACGAAAATAAACTACCATTCATTACATGAAGAAACTGAATACTTATGTTACAACTTTACATACCTCTTTTCTTACTCATATCACCTCATGCCATCTTTCACACAGTCCATCTTTTCTTATGCTGGGGCCATACTATCGGGAATATCGCGATGTTGGACGTTAAACGTTGGTGTGGCCACGATTTCTCGCGATCATTTTACAACGGAATTCACATTGCCGTTTGGCGTTAGGCGGTAGTTCGAGTGGTGGTACATCAAAGAGACATCGCGAGAATTATTGCGTTGAACCACACTTACGTTTGTGTCAGTGTGCATCGTGAGCGCGACAGGATCGCACGTGCATATTTTTATGATGGAAGACAATAATATCATGGAGAGGAGAAACGAAAAAGTTATCGTGTTTCTTGAAACTCTGCAAGCAGAGCCATGTTTATGTTATCTTTTGTTCATTCGGAAATGATAAAATATATTCATATAATAAAAATTTACACCTATGAAATACAGTGTAGCAGCGTCAACGTCCATCTTGCTCGAAAGTCAAGGAAGGAACATTGCCAATTTTATTGCCAGTTGACGTTGATTTATTTATATATTGAACCTGTATTTTTTATTGTTTTGTTTTATATTATTTACTAAATAGTATTTATTTAATCTAAGGCAGAATAACAAAACGTGTCATTATGTATGTTACGATACCACTTTCGTTATAGTGAAGCGATTAGTTTAGCAGAATGACCCCAGCTGAACGGAACCACGAGTAAGAAGCGTAAGAAATTTCTTAATATGAGAGAAACTGTGGTCAAATGTGAATACCTAATTAGTCAACAGTCGTCAGGTACCTATGGCAATCGCGAATGAAGTCGCGGATACAGCTAGTACAAAATATGATGAAATAATTATACCTTTGTTATCAAACAAATGCGATTTGTTAATCCAGATTATGACTCAGCATTTTGATCTTACGTGTATCATTATGTTTTTAATAAGAAGGTATGATATTACGTCTATCAATGTTTTGTATTATTATAAGTATATGTATCTTTAATCTTGTACCCATAACACAAGCTCTGCTTAGCTTGGGGCTAGATGATGCTGTGTGAGTTGTCCAGCATTATTTCTTATTTATTTATATCAGTAATTTCAAGCCACTTACGCCAGTTGGTATAGTGTATCCGAGTATATTGTACTCCTTGCTTGTTTTTCTTATGTTACCTGAGACAACAGGCATAATTCTAATTGCCTCTCTCATGCACGCTCTCAAGTATGGCCTCTTTTCCTTGTCCGTTAGCAGTTCTTTTCGAAGTTTCTCTTGTTTTTCTGGATTCTTTGCAAGAAGGTAGAGTGCAGCGGTTACTGAGTTTGCAGCCTACAAAAATATATATTATAAAAAAAACACGCAATACATTAAAAAAAAGTTTTTGACCTTACCGTATCGACTCCAGCTAGAAGCATGTCAGTGGCCATTATGAGGGCGTATTCTTCATTTATTTCCAGTAATTTCTCCAATATTCCTTTTTCGTCATCTGATTTTTCTTTAGTTTTAAGCTCTTCTTTGGCTTTGTCGATAAATATTTGTGAAATTCTGCTCATCATAAAATTACCAACGTTGGTTTCGGTTTATTTAAGTGTAGTATATATCGATAAAATATAACGCGATTACTTACGTTTCTTGCTCTTTGTAGAGTGCCATCGTCTTTTTGTAAGCTGGCGTGGAAATCCATTTCCATAGATTTGGTTTAAATTCCAATGCTTCAGCTGCCACGAAAATTTCGTGAACGCACTTTATTAGTCTTTTGGCCGGAGAATCGTCTGGAAGGTTTGGGTCCAGGCAATTTAGCCTACAGCCTAGGGCTACCACTCCTATGGACTCCAGCGACCATTTATTAATTTCCTGGTCAAAATTACCTTTTATCATATTATTTTCATCCCTGATCGATGTCAACCTGAAGAGACAAGATGACTTTGTTTATTTTATTTCATACTGATATTGTATGAAAGAAAAAACGATAACCTAACTAAATGACCAATTCTTTGTTTATTTATTTATAATGAGAGATGTGTTAGGGAAGATATATGATTATGTATAAAAAGTAAATTAGTTTTTGGCCGTAAGTATTGATATTTAACATATTTGTATTAATTAAGGGCTGTGGATTTTGTTCAATGAATAAATAAATAAGATTGACATTTTATTTATATATATAATATATAAATAAAATGTTACTACTACACTATAATTTATTGTGGTTCTAAATGATAAAAATAGTTGATATTTTTTTGGCCTGACCTTTTAACCATTTCTATAGCTACTTCGTCGATGACCGAAGCATAGAGTCGAATCGTTTTGGGTTGAAGCATAACAGGATTTACAGTTGATCTAAAATCTTTCCAGGTATCTCCATGTCTGAAACATTCGTTAAAATGAATGGGATGTTTAATATTTAAAGCGATTATGGCAAGAAATTTTGCCAAGCGTGGTGAATAATCACCACCCTTGGCAGGCGCAATAGTGATGGTGTGATGAAGCAGCCCTTCCTCTACCTACCAGAGGTAGACAGAGGAACAAAGGGAGAGACCTTCCTCTGCCTACCTACCAGAGGTAGGCAGAGGAAGGTCTCTCCCTTAGTGGTCCGGCTCTTACGTCATCGACGAGCTGAGTTAGAGGGGCTGATTCTTACACCACTACTACGGCTTGCGGCTCGGCACGGATACAATGATCTCTGACTACCACGGTATTTAAGGTCATAGTGTGCTAAACCTGTTAAGATGTCCGACCAATATGACGGTCGTTAGATCATCCTGGCGTCAGGTCATGGTCATGAGATCATTCGGCTAGGAGGAGATCCCTCCTAGCCGAATTTCAGCCCAACGGCCAGTCCCAACGAAGAAGACTATAAATGATCATCTATGTGGACATTATTATTATTAAAAAATATATATATTATTGTGCAAATGTGTGCGCCTGGAGATGTGTGCAGGACCGACGGCTGTTCCTACACCCAGCACCCAGTCTTCCGAGAAATCGGGGTTGTAACATCGCCAACTTACTGACGCCGGGCTGCTACTGTAAATTTTTCTTAGTAGAAAATTCCGAATACTAAACAAATAAGACGCTTGGTTTTATGACTTGAGTGGTCGAAATAGAAAAATAGGGATAAAGCTTGCTTTAATTATAATTTAAAAACTCACTCAGTGATCAGCCCAGTTACTTTTGTTGAGTTATTATTCTTAACGACCTTTCTGTAGTGCTCCAAACTCACGAATCCTGTTCGAACAGGTAATGAATTTTCCCCACGTAGGACCTACAAAATACAATAAATATCCTAATTAAAACTTTTCAAAAAATCTATTGGAATAGGTAAAACCTACGGAAAAAGATTTTATCGGTTCCAACGTTAGGATTTAAAGAAACAACTTTGCTTTGATAAATTCGCCAAAACTAATATATTTATATTTATACCCTGGGAAGCACAATGCTGCATTTGCCTTTAACGCTGCCAATGCTGCCGGCACTCTGGATACTTTGCCTTCTGGTGACGGCTGAAGTTAGGTAGGTAAGGTACCTATATGTATTTATTTTTAGTCTACATATTAGTTTATTTAAGTTTTTTCTGTATTAATACTAATAAAAAATGCTTCTTTTTATCTGCCAAAACGCGTGCAAAACCGTGGGAAAAGGCTAGCAATGTCATAAATATGTATACTAAACCTGTGAAGCGCTCTCTGCATCGTACAACGCCACCAATGGTGTCACTCCTGGTAATCCTGCTAGTCTTATGATTGGCCCGTACTCCTTATAAAATGCCTCCATCAACGCTAGGCCGTTAAGGTTGTAGAATTTACCTGAAATCTGTCATAATTAATAAAAGTGGAAGGGTAAATCTGAACAAGGAATAATTAAGTAAATAACTAAGAAAACTAAATAAGTTAAATAAGACGAAAGTTTGTTGCATAGCTAATTTGTGCGACAGCAACTTCAAAACCACAGAAAGGATCGTGCTGAAATTTTGTACGCATGAAGTTTTAAAGAAGAATAATTGATACTGGATGGTGGATGCGGCAAGTTGAAGACAGGGTGCTATGGCGCTCATATGAGGAGGCCTACGTCCAGCAGTGGACTGATATTGGCTGATGATGATCAACTGGTGGGCTAATTTCATCCCGGGAATACGCGTGTGAAGCCGTGGGCAGATGCTGGTAGGTGCACAATAAATAATAAAGATAAATGAAATCTTGCAAGATTTCAGGAGCGGTCTTTCTCCATATAATGGCTCTGAACCAGCAAAAACTTTTGATTTTTGAATGATTCAAGTGTACTATATTAATGCACCTACCTCGTGGCATAAAATGGTGAATAGTCCCTATTACAGGTAATGCTGATGGTCCGGGAATTTCCGTCCATGGCTTCAACTGTTCACTTTCCTTTCCTACAACCTCATTGTTTACGGTTATTGTTCTGAAAAAGAATAGTTTATTATTTATCTTATTATCTCCAGATTTCAACAGACTCTCGCCCTATCAGCATGCAAGTCCAGCGCTGAACAATCCTCCCCCAAAGAAGGGAAGGGGGGTTCCATAATCACCCGACTAAATGCTAGATACAGACTCTAATATTGATTTATTTAAAGTTCATGACAATATAATACAATGCAAAATAAAATAAATTAAATTATAGTAAAATAATACAAAATTACTTTACTGTTATGATCAGTTCTTACTGTAGATTATTTGCATCAGTCTGCAGTTAGCTCAATTGTTTCAATTGTTCTAATTGAAACAATACCAGTTCTAATTTGGCTCTATTATTTAATTGTAATTTACTTTGTTAATAAATTACCTACGCCTTTAAAGTACACCAATAAAAACTCTTGATCACTCTAGCCGCTAACTAGAGCCGATTTTTCAGTGAATATTACTAAAACAAATTTAATAGAAGAGTTTAAAATTACATATTTATTAAAATAATTGTTTTGTAAACATTCGGAAACAAATTTCATAGAAACGTACCTCCTCAAATGCCCTTTGAAGGCAAAACCACTACAAATAGGACGCACAGTTGAAGATAACATTTTGAATCGCAAATCCGTATAATTATCACTGGCAACACATGGCACCTACATCAACTTCAGGTACACAGATCAAATGACAAGGATACTAAAGACGCAAATAAAATTAAACGATAAAAAAAGGATATCAGCTGCAAATACGTATGAACTTCAACACGACGCGAAACAAACAAACGCGACACAAAATTTGAAACAACATTGACCTTGTTGTATTATTAGAAAATACCGTAAACGCGCTGTACTTATGTAACCCTTATCGCGTTGCTATAGAGTTTGATTAACATAAAATAAACGATACGTTCGCACTGCGAACATGGTCAGTCAATATTAGGAGCGAGTTTGTAGCCTCCCTCCAGCATTGATGATCTTGTAGTCAGCATACTAGATATTCTGTGGTGCTAGGAGCAATTTTCCAATTGCGTATGCCACCAGTCAGCTTAGGTACATGCTTCCTAGGTAGATTGTAGTTACGTAATAAATAAGTACCTACCTACCTATCAAGGTACAGGGGCTGTAGGCAAGTAAAAAACCAAAGCATTAGCAATCTACCTTTAATCATAATTAAGTGTAATTTATCTTATCATGCCTGTACAATGTTGGTATACGGCACAACGGCCTTAAAACACAAAATAATTATCTGTAGGCGTATACATAATTATATAATTGGTTTTATTCGTGAAATGTTCAATTCGTGTAAAATACTTTGACAAATATTTGAGTGAAAGAAAAATACTCAAACTCAAAACCGTTTAGAAGAAATATCCAATTTTGGAATAAAAAAAACATCGAAAATTTGGTTATTTTCTCTAAAAGCTGTTGATTTTAATTTTTTTTACAATAATTTGTTTAATGTCGTAGGTTAAATATTGGTCCTTTGTAAATAGCGACAAATACGTTAAGTACTCAGGTAGGGCGAGGTATAATTTTATTTCAGAACGATCTGCAAGATGTGTACTCTCTCACTGTGAATATAAATACATAGTTTCAACAGTGCACTATTCCAAGTAAGCCAAACTATTACTTATCTATCACTTATCTTTCCGATAAAATTGTAGTTACGTATTGTGATAAAATATCTACAAGACCAAAACAGTCATTTTCACTTTGGAACCTTCGCCAAGGGCTCAAATTCTGTGCCGATAACACCCTAGATACAATCAGCAACGTAAGTAGCTTTGCACAAATGGATTTCTAAATTGACTGTGTGAGCAATTTATCCAAAAAGTGGTTAAGAACTTTTATAACATAAAAATGCTACGAAAATCTTGGTACATTGTAGTACAAAGTAATAACATTTGCACAAAAGACATTTGTGCGAGGGACACTGACCCACAATATTTCACGCACGCACTTCCTTTCAATCCATGCATATTCGTTTGAAGTTTTTACAGCAATATTAAAATAAATTCGTGTTCAGTGACTTATGTAACTGACTGTACTTATGGAAGATGTGAAGTAGGTCCGTAATGGACGTTGTCCGACATTCTAGAAAGTTAAAAGCTAAGTAAAGTTACTCGAGTTCCAAACTACTTCCTTTTGAAATTGAAAGGAGCTTGGAAAACCAAGTGATAAGTAAACAGTTGAATTTAACAAAATAGATAGTTATACAGGTTGTTTGGCAGATCGCGGGCCCTATGGTTACTGGAGGTAGGTGGAACCAAGTTCAATAGCTTGGCGGTTTTTTAACCATGATAAGCCGCTCATCTATTTCTAAGATTTTTTTAGTTAATAGATATTTTTCCGAAATTTCAACTAACTCGCGAGCTTTAAACTTTTTTAACTTAAGTGTTTTAAACTGGAATCGCTTCATCGCGAGATAATCAAGACCATTTTTTCTGTCCAATGAACTAGAAATTGTGGTATATCATTTGAAAGGTAATTTTGTTAGCTATCAAATCCTTCTGATATCATAACCAATAATTATTCACCTTGTGTCATGGAACGTAAAAACAAGAAATATAAATTTTCAAACAAAACTCCATATCACGGACCATATTGTTTGGAAGTCCTGAAATCCTATAAAGAGTAGGTGTTTATGAAAATTGGTCATCAGTCCGATGTTTTACTTTACTGTTGAACTAAAGCAAAATGGAAACCACTGCCACAGAAGCCGCTCAAATCGTCAGCCTAATTCAGCGTAGTATCGCTCGACAGCTTCACCTAAGCCAGTCCAGTCTCCAAGGTGTACAAAAGATTCAGGTAAACTGGGAACTTAGTCCGGAGACCATGATATGGACGACGGCGGTGCACTACGTCAAGAGATAATAATAATAATAATAAGAAGAAAGGTCCAGGCCCGGACAGATTGCATAACTTTTGGCTAAAATGGTTTCGATGCTCAAACTCAATTTTGGCCGCACAATTCCAAGAAGCAATTGATATCGGGTCCCTCCCACATTTTATGACGGAGGGAGTAACTTTCCTTACCTATAAGTCTGGTAGTACTGCGGAACCAAATAATTATAGACCAATAACATGCTTACCCACCATCTACAAGCTGCTTACATCCATTCTTACATCATACCACAAAAATTACCACACATATCGTTACAAACAATATTTTGGCACCTACTCAATGGATGTAGCGTTAGGCCCCGTGGTACAAAGGAGCTCTTCCTCATTGACATGACCATTAGTCAACCGGTCAAACGTGACAGAGGGAACTTGTCGGCTGCATGGATAGACTTTAAGAAGGCTTATGATTCGGTGCCTCATACTTGGCTTAAGAGGGTCTTAGAGTTGTATAAAGTAGATTTCATTCCAGTCCATCCCATTCCAGTCCATCCCAAGGTTGCCTGGAAGAGATCGCTCATAGCGATACTTCTTTGTACTTCGTCTACTCTTAGCATCTATTTCTGTATTGTTTTCTGTCTTTGTGTGGTACAATAAATAATTATCTATCTATCTATACTACTCTAAGATCATTCTTGGGATCATGTATAAGGCAGTGGACCACTGTTCTTCGTCATTCAGGGAGCCGAATGGATCCAACTGCCACCAATGATCTGATAAGAATAGAGAGGGGTATATTCCACGGCGATAGTCTGAGTCCTTTGTGGATTTGCCTAGCTCTGAATCCACTCAATACTGTACTGAAAGATTCAGGAATAGCCTTCGGAGAGATGGTGAGGTCATTTCTCACTTGTTGTATATGGGTGACCTCAAGCTGTTCGCGTCGAATAAAACACAGTTAATGGCGCTTCTGAATGTCACACAGATATTCAGTAGTGCTATTAACATGGAGTTCGGCGTTGATAAGTGTGCGGTCATACAAATACAGCGAGGGAAAGTTGTGAATTCTAATAATTTACAACTTTCAGAGAGAATGTCCCTCAGATATCTCTTAGAGGGTGAAACCTACAAATATCTTGGTATACCAGAAGCGTTGGGTATAGTAGACGGGGACATAAAGCAGTCGGTGAAGGAGCGCTTCTTTTGTCGCCTCACAAAAGTGCTAAATAGCCTTTTGTCAGGTGGCAACAAGGTGCGTGCCTTCAACGGCTGGGTTATGCCATTACTCATTTGGTTTTTTTTTTTTTTTTGTTTGACCTTTGACATACTAAGATGAACTCAGACTGAACTAGACGCCTTGGACTGTAAGATTCGTCAACTTTTAACCACTCATCGCATGCGAGCTTGAAATGTGGTGGTTGAGGCTTTTTAAACGCCAAGACCCTACACAACCGTGATGTATGCAATCTCAGAAATAATTTTCATCAAGCCGAATACCAGATATATCGTGATGTGGTTGCAGTTGATAAGAACCTTACTCCTCTCTCCTTAGCTAACGAGAATTGGCGCATACCTAGGGTGATGAGCATTCAGGACAGAAAGGCTATATGGGAGAGCAAAGAGCTGCATGGGAGATTCTACTGTAGAATAGTTTTATAATATTTTATTTTCTACAGTAAAACAATGTATTTTCTAACGGGATTTAAAGAAATGATGTGAATAATAATAATAGTTTATTCCAAAAAGACACAAGATGAAACGACGTAGACATCGCAGCAGCTCAGAGAAGTTCGAGGGAGGGCTGTGAGCAAGTGGACAGTGAAACGAAGACTCAAATAAGCGAACTTGACCCCAAAAAGGCCATCCACGGGATCCAAATTGTCTTCAGCCCACCGACAAGCCCGTGATGTGGTAACACAAAATATTTAGGGGGTTTAACATAAAGATCGTAAATAAAAAAATATTTTTTAATTTTAACTGCCTATTCATTTAGTCGTCCACAAATTGCAATAATTCTCTAAATTAAGGTAGGAAATTTAATTCATTTTAAAACTTCTTAATATCACTTGAAAGCTAACAAAATTATCTTTCAAATGATACACCACAATTTATAGGTCACTGCATACAAATTGTAAAAATTTGTCTTGAACAACCCGCCATGAAGCGATTCCAGTTTAAAGCTCGCAAGGTATTTATAATATTAGTTGAATTGAAAAAGTAGAGCTAACTGCAGACTGTTGCAAACAATATTTTTGGTATCCCTTGGCGGGAATCGAATCCACCAATCATCTGCATTTTAGGTGGTCTTACGCCCACTGTGCCACATATACATTAATCTTGTAAACTAACTAAACCATCCATTAAAACTTTTCTGTAAAGTAGTAAAAGAAAAAATACCAAACATAAATTGCGTCTAATAACTTGGCTTCACGTAAACTTGAAAAACAATTTTACAAAGTAACAAGAAAGTACCTATGTATGTGTTTAGATTTATGGCACTCTTTCCGTGGCAAATGTTCTGGATTAGCGTTACAAATTATTCGGGACCAATTTACTCCAAGTGAATTCTCAATAGACTCTCGAAGGTAATTTTATGGAAATAACATTTTTGGTTGGATGTATCTGTGAAGCCTCGTTTGTAGTTTAACATGAATGTAAGTAGGTATTTGCTCGCATCTATTTTTTAAAGTTACAGTCTGAACTATTTTTTTTTATTAGAACTTTTCAGAGCACTAAAAAAACGTGACTTGATTGTAACGCAACCTATTGTTTTACCAGCAGCAGCCACCAGCTCTAATGTAGGTATAGGTTGGCTATGTTTGTTCATAAGCCTCGAATAAAATACCGAGATATTTATCGGCGCTTTATCTCTAATCTCACAAAATAAGTGGAGCTTACTACGGCTGTGACAACTGTCAGAGAATTATTTCTGTAGCAAGTAGGCATACAGCCGTAGCCAACTTAGTGACAAACGTGACAGAAAGTTTTAACGATGTAGTACGTAACAAGTTGTAACAGCGGGTACCTACAACTTTACTGATAGCAGGGATGGGGATTTAAGGCTGCGTTTCCACCAGAGATGTGCGAGGTAGCTGAGTGGTGCGAGGATGCGTTGCGAGGCTGTGTAACGACGTGAGTGTTTCCACCAGAGATGTGCGAGCAAGCTGACCGGTGCGAGGATGTGTAGCGGGCTCTTTCAGATAAGCGAGCAAGGCTAGGGTAAGGCCACGATTGCCATATGATGATGTACGTCCCTACGACACATCCCTCGCAACACATTCCTCGCAACACACCCCTCGCACACATCTTTCCCATGTTTTGTATGTACAAAAACCTCGCTCCGCGGAGCCGTTTCCCCCAGAGCCGCACTGAGCGAGGCTAGATAAATGAAGTGATTCTATTGGTTGTTAAAACACATTCCTCGCTTCGCATCTCTGGTGGAAAAATAGCCTTAAGCTTGTCGCCTGAAAAGCACCGCTGCTACACATCACGGAAATGTCCATTCAAATAGTGGCTTTATCTCGTAACATTTAGATGCATTTACTCGTAATATTGACGGCATCAGATGACTGACAGCTCGCGGGCCTCGTTTGAAGATTGTGGGAAGCCATTTTGTCACTGCAAAATGTATCTAAATATAACGAGTTTAAGCTCATATTTGAATGAACATTTGTGTGCTGTGTGGTAACGGTCCAGATGATTCTAAACTTTTTTTTTCATCAGCTCACTTCGTCCCACTGCATAAGCCTTCCCCAAATCCAAAAAAGTAAGAAGCAGACTAAGCTTTCAAATTATAAGGTTGTATCTTTAGTGGTCGAAAATTAAATTTTAACAAAAGCCCGAAGGGGTTTTTTAAATTTTCAATGGGAAGGCAAAATCAAAATGTTTTTCTGATTTAAAATTACCTAATAGGTACCATTTTGTAATTCCGCCTAGGCCTCGCCGCATGTAATATACCCTTAACAATCAAGATAAAGCCTTGATTGCTGCAGGCAGATCAGAGTACAAGTGGTGACAGAATGACAGCATCGCAGCTTAGCTGTCCCCCAACAACCCCGAACCAAAGCGTAACTGCGTTTAGTGTGTGAAACGGATTTTTGTCCATAATGTTGCCAAAATTACCTCAGGTTTTCGCGTTT
Source organism: Eupithecia inturbata (assembly GCA_963662085.1). Taxonomy (NCBI): domain Eukaryota; kingdom Metazoa; phylum Arthropoda; class Insecta; order Lepidoptera; family Geometridae; genus Eupithecia; species Eupithecia inturbata. Next base: position 6,730,975 of record OY759179.1, on the reverse strand, counting down.
ACCATATTACTTGAAATAATAGAAAAGACTGACGTAATAAGATTCCTTGGTATAATATTGGACAAACATATCAATTGTAAATCGCATATTCAGCAAATTGCTCTGAAAAGTTTAAGAAGAAGATCAGGCCAACAAACTGCACTAACCGCATATTTTGGCTACGTCACCCTGAGGTGTACTGATACAAGGGTATGGTCTTTTGCTTTTCGGTAACTCTACGCCTTCGATCAAATTATATTTGATCGAAGCTCTACGCACATCAAAAGAGCTTTCATTATTCAAAAAAAGTGTGTTAGAGCCGTCTTCGGAATAACCCCATTAGAGTCATGCAAGCCTCTCTATAAGGAACATAAACTCCTAACGTTAACTAGTTAAACTTCTAACAAATTGGCTGTTCAGTAAAAGACCATGCTTCATTCTTTAACAGGTTTATAGATAAAAATTACTCTGTTGTAAAAAATAGAGATCCCACTAAGCTTATATTGCCCCCACACGAAACTGCACTGAGAGGGAAAAATTGCTCTATCATGACTGTTAAAGTATAGAAGAATTTTTTTAGAAATATAAGAAAGTTGCCTACTAGTAAATTTAAGACAAAACTGCGTAGGTGGGTATTGCTCTTAGAAAAATGTTTTTAACAACAAAAAATTTTATTATATAAAAGATTAGGTTACCTAGTTATATAATTTAAATATACGTCCATAATTAAAGGATAGACTGTTGTTCCATCTAGCTTTTAAGATCTTTTTTGTACACAGTTTCTACAAGAAATTTCATTTCATTTTATAAACACACCATCCCCAATCCATATAAAGAACTCTTTCCTTAACCAATGAAAAATAAAACAAAAGTATGCAGGTAAAGACCATACCCCCATACCCTAGCTAGAACTATAATACAATCACTAAAAAATAATTACGTAAATTTTTCCTCTCCACTGTTGTCACCACCATCTCCGATACCACGGCACTGGTGGCGACCAAGAAAAATATCCCAGTCGCCACCACTAGCGACTGGGATATTGCTCACTGCTTCACTGGCAATGGTGAATGTTTTTCACCATTGCCACCAGCTCTTATTTATTTGCCCTTGAGAGACTTGCGTGAAAGCATTTGTCAAACAAACATTTAAAAACCATATTTTATTTCAGTAAGGCACTCTCGTTTCCGAAGCTCTTGATATTTAATTTCCTATGTTCTAATAATGTCCCCGTTATTTTTCGCTTTCCCTACCTCAGTTGTCGTCGTTTACCTAAATCTTTTTAAGTATTTGGCAAGATGCCAGGTTCTTCTTCTTTCTGCAGGTTCCCACGTAAGTTTTCCACCTAAGCCGACTTCAAACTTAAAACTATTGGAATGCAAATGCTGTTACGAACAAAATATATCCTACTAGCTTCTGCACGCGGCTTCCCACGCGTTTTCCGGGATAAAAATAGCCTATGTCCTTCCCAGAGTTTCCATCTATCCCCTTGTCAAATTTCACTGAGTTCCATTCAGCGAGTTCAGCCGTTTAGGCGTGAATAGGTAACAGACAGACAGACGGACAGAATTACTTTCGCATTTGTAGTATTAGTATGGATAGGAAAATGTTATTTGTTCATGGATTGATAGATAGATGAATGGGAGACATTTATTGACACAAGAGAGAGACAGCTCAGAACAGAACAAAAAAATATTAGATTGGGTTAATCATGTAATTTACTTAATATGTGTGCTCAAACTTTGGCAGTTATAATTTGAATTGCTACTTTACAGTTATTTCGTTCAAGCCCAAGCATGAAGTCAGCGGAGTCAAATTATCTAATAAGTTCTGATAAACATACCGCAACCTAAAATGTAACTCAATATTTTTCTTTGCGTTAAGTTATTTTGTAAGTACCTTTCTACTAATTAAATAATTGAACAAAAAAAATTGGTATAATGTTTATGACACTCGACATAGTTCGAATAACGGGCGACAGACGCAGCTTTTAGCTTTTAATTCCATTTTGAACCAATTCTTTTTTGCTACTAACAGCCAGTTGTTCTTACTCTGACTAACTATAAAATTAAATAATCAATGATCAAAAATCTGGTCAACGTCAATTTGACACTTAAAAAACATAGAACGACATTTTTGAATGCTCTTAGTCTGTTAGTCACCTTTGAGCTTGTGTACAGCAAAAGTACACAAGTAAGAAGCAAATGTATTCGCCATGTTGTTCCCTACAACATTACCTTCCTGACCCTCGAAGTACGAAATCTCATAACATAACGAAGGATTGTAGCTCGAATATTAGACAACTTTGAAATGCTTTTGTTGAAATACGATATGTTTACCCTACTCTTACAACCGGTGGAAATAACAGCCCGATAAAATAAAGAGAAAATTTTACATAGGTACCTAAATGTTTTTAAAAATATATTGAAAACTTTTGATTAAATTTGAAATTGCTGGGAAGAATAATAAGATCTCAGCAATAAAATTAATAAAATCCTATTACCTATTCCAGGTAAGTGATTTATAAGTGGAATAAAAGATTTTTGTGTACCCTCCTCAAAAAAAATTGTACTGAATAATTTATTTGAATTACCTACAAAATAGCGTGGAGTTTTGAATAACTTGCTTAAAAAACTAACAATAAAAGTCCTTGTTATAAACCATGTTAAAATTTAATAAAAAAATTAGAAATAATTGCCGCGGCCAAATATAGTCACTCAGTTGAAAGTTTAATTTGTTCCTCACATGTCTTTGTAGGACTTATCTCGTAAACGTTCAACGTTCCCCTCGTTATTTCATTAATATGTGTTTTCCACGGCCTCGTTGATATTCGTATCTCACATTCGAAGTATGTTCAATATTGTTGGAGGCGGGGCGGCCGGCGGCGGCGCGTGCTCTCGCCTTCCTTACGGGAATTAGAAGACCCATTTCACATCCTACCATTAGCACTGAGCCATGTTGGCTGAGTAGAGCATTCACTTGACATAAGTATAAAAAGGTTACGAGTTCGAATCTTAATCAGTAGGTCTCGGAAATATTAAAATATTTATGATATATATTGATATTACCAAACTTCTTGTAGAGTCGACAGGTGATCGGAATGCTGGCTTCTATTTCGGTCAACGAATTAGCATTGCCATTCAACGTGGCAATGCTGCCAGCATTCTGGGCACTCTGCCTTCTGGTGACGGCTTAGATTTTTAAGAAATAGATGAAGTGTATATGCTAGTTGTAATTGTTTTATTCTGTTATTATAATATATTAATGTAAAATATTTTATGTAATCTGGATAAATAGCTGAGAAGGTAGGCACATACCTAAGAGTAAGTCTTAATTTTTAGTTCTAGGTAGGATAGGAACTCTTCCTCAAATATCGTCCGTGAAGCATAGGCCCCCGTATACCTTTTCAGTGGCTCCCATACTTCCCTCGTACACATTTTCGTGCAATGCGTACTTTTACCAGCCCATTTTAGAGACGTCGAAACAAATACCTGCCACTTTGAATAAAGTATTTGAAAGTTTATTTAGATGCACCTATTGGTACTGGACTGTTTTATCCACGTTCGAAAAGCCGCGGGAAAAAGCTAGTTCTAAATATAAGTAAAGAGAAAGAAAAGAGGCAGTACTTAGGTGGCTTAAGGGGGCGCTAAGTGTAGATTAAGCTTGAAACACAATCCCGTTTCCAAGACATTTGTTTGCGCTTTTGCCGAGGGAGGATCCAAACCATCTAAACGGATATTAGACGAGGAATAAGTAATCACTTCCACAAACGTGGCTTTGGTACTGCGAAATATCTCATATGTTAAAAGGTCTTTGAAACATATTAAAGTTGGGAAACGAAACCAACAAATCAGCTGTGTCAGTTATTGCCACAATGATTAAAGATATCCTTAGGTTAAATCGAAGTCTGTGTTCACACATATGGAATAGGTTTGTGTTAATCCGTCTGCAGAACGATTTACCGGTGGGCAGATCCGTATATCTGATTCCGTTTAATAAAATGTTGAAAGGTCAGAAGTAATCTATGATATTAAAATTCAATAGTTGACTAAAAGTAATTTGTGTCCCCAGCAGCTGCAGGAAAATGATAAGAAAAAAGTCGATGCTTTCCACTTTGCCATGAAACAAAGGCATATGACAAAATTAATCGTAGTTTTAATCAAAATCATCATACTCATTTTAAAAATGCGATAGTTTGAATGGATGTTTGTTTGTTTCTAACATATTTACGCCAAAATTTTCTGAACGGATCGCGCTAAAATTTTGCATCGTGGACAATGTAGACCTGAAATAACATTTATGCTACCTGCTACTATTCATCTGATAGATCTGTGGGATAGAAATAACCTCCAAACGTTTCCATAGAACAATAATTAGACCTAAAAATTTAGTCTAAAACTTGGAATAATGTAGGCTACTTTTATCAATGAAACAACGCGTGCCTACGTACGCGGGCAGAAACTAGTTAGAAAATCGTTTTTCGTTTTGTCCGGCAAAGCTAAGATCTAAATTGTAGATAGAGCTGCACACCGTAGCTGAGACAAACAAGCTTAGTGACCTGGATCCAGATCATTTATATTGCAGTTGACATGAATAAACATTTCCTTTTGCATTCAAGAAGCCAGCTTCTTTGGTTTTAATTCTACATTTTTTTTATCGCGTCTGTTTAATTTTGATCAGCTGATCTATTCAGATGTATTCGTGAGTGTCTATAATTAAAATTATATTATCGATTTACTGCGTTTTTTTCTAATTCAAATCCGTGAACAAAAAATCATAAAAAAATCAATGATGAAAGAAAAGATGGTTCATTTCCTTTTGTTTTTATTCGTAATCGAAATGCAGACAATGTGCGGCGAAAATACCTAGTAGGTATGTTAGTATCACTCATACTCTTATTCAGAAATATTCGTGAGTGTACCGATAGGTACTCGTGAGTACCTATATTATATATATGTACACGAATTGACCTTCTGCTCGGTTAATCTTACCCACTTACAAACCCTTTGGGAATTGCTACGAGTAGGTAAGAGCAGATTGTAGAAAAAATACTTCTTAGACATTGCTAACCTCTCCCAGAGGTTAGTATCGTTATAGGTACAAGGTTATTAGTGACCGACACTGCCTGAACTGCAGGTTCTGCCCATCGTCACAAACGCGGTCGTAAAATACTTTTATAAATCACCTCTGTTTAAAAATTTAAAAACACGTTTGTGTTTATACATTTTGATCAGAGGTGAGCCAATAAAAGAGAGGAGACAAACCCGAGGTTCCAGACAAATGTCCGGAACTTAATGAATACGTCTCGTTGACTAATACGTAAAAGTTTTACAAAAAAAAAACAAATTAACCTCAAAGGAACACAACATTTTTACTTTACGGGACATCCAGCGGCGATTTCAGCTGAAATTCATCGAAAACAACATCAGAACGAATATTTTAACGGTCACAACTCACAACACAAAAACATACAGCCGAATTGAGTACCTACTCCTTTTTGTAAAGTCGGTTAAAAATAAAAGTGTTTTTGAAAAAGTTTGGGACTCATAACGTTAACGTTAGTACCATTTTCAACAAATATCAGTAAGCTCAGGCATTAGAGCTGACATTCCTATCATCAGCTGTTTTTGACAACAGTCACTAAAGTACGAGACCTACTATAATGTCGTTGAACCAACAAAAGAATATTGCCATAGAGAAATGAACGATCGTTCTAACTGGTCGATTACGATTCTAGCTTCATCTAGCAGTGAGTAGCAAACAACAGGTTTTAAGAAGGTGACCAAACGGAATAGGTACAGCAAATCTCTGGAAGGTATTTGGCTGATAAACAGTGCTGAGCGTAAGTCCTTCCTCCTTCATCAGTCATCGTAAGTAAATCGTTCAGCACAATGCTGAGCCAAAGCCTATTTTGGCGCAGAGGGTAAAAAAGAAACTAATATAAAATAACCGCCTTTTTGAATCACATAATTACCTTCATGTTACTCTTTTTGTTTTCCATTTCATTGTCTTGTGTCGAAATAAATGTTGTACTGTTCTAAAGAACGGAAAATCGGCAATTCTGCCGATTGCCGATTTTCCGCCTGCTGGCTCTACCTACTGCCAGCAGGCGGTCGTTTCTCTTTGTCAATCACTTAGGAAACCTATACTAAACCATTTTTTACTCTGCGGTTCTACTTACGTTGAGCTTTACGTAAAACTAACCATAAATCATGAGCCCGGTTTTTCGGGTTCCGTACCTTTCTTAGGATTAAAAAAAAACCATCAATTAATGTTTGAGCATGTCTTTACGCCTACCACTTGTGTGTCAATACTTTTCAGAAAAAAAAACAAACTTTCCAAACTTATGACTGGGTGTTGACTGCAGTAGACGGTACCATAGCACTCGCACAAGTGTGAGCACATAGTATGAAACATTTTTTTCAAAATTTTCGAAGTTCAAGATGAACTTTGGATTTTACATATGTAGAACACAATAAGACTTAACTAATAAATAACGCCCTCCGTAGCGCCCTCCGTAGGACGCCCTCCGGCCAGGTGGGATAACGATCTGCGAAATACTGCAGGCAGATGCTGGATGCGGCAAGCTGAAAACAGGGCGCTATGGCGCTCATTGGGGGAGGCCTATGTCCAGCAGTGGACTAAGATAGGTTGATGATGATGATGAATATATAACTGTTAATTACATTTCTACTGTATTGGACATGGAAAAAATAAATTAGTAGTGTTTGCGTGTATGATCACGTGCATCACGCATCACGTGCAACTTCATGATTTCAATGCTGCTAAACTTGGTAAAATACTACCATTAAAGTAAAAAACTAGACATTTTAATGAGAAGGTGTACACCTTCTAAGTAACTCCATTTCTGCGAAGAATTTTCTTAAGGCTTTCTGCTAAGAGCTAATCTATTTTTCAAACAATAAATCACATCTTATTAAAATATCTGAAAAATAATTGAATGTTTTTTATTTCTGCTAAAGAGGTTAGAACGGTATGGCTTGTAGACTTTTAGTTGTCACTGGTGTTAAATGTATGAGAAAAAGATAGTTAGATAGATAATGCTTTATTCATCACCTTATAAAACAGATGGAACTGGAGCCCTTATCGCTTAAAGCGATTTCTTCCAGGCAACCAAAACGATGGTGGGAAAAATAGAGGATGGCGGTGCTTGTGGATGGCGGATGGGTAGTTAGGTTGGTACGTATTATAAAAACAAGATCCGTAAAGTGCGAGTGGGACTCGCGCGTCGAGGGTTTCGCACGTTTGTCAAGTATACAAATATGTACTATAGGAACCAGTTAGAGAATTTAAGGCATTTGAGATGGATCGGTTGCAAACTTCGGAGTAGGTAAGGGGTAATGGTAAATTTTTCGAATTTTTCAATATTTTTTGAAAATATGTAGCCCACACGAATTTCAAAAACTGTCTTAAAATGTACAAACCAATACATTTTAATTAGTAAGCCTCTCAATGAGGTAGCCCATCCTTTTGAAAATTATTCCCCTCTCTTTGTCCATTTCCCAAAAAGTCATCTACTTATAGACTTCTCTATATTAGGTTTAGTAAAATTTAGTTATATATCTATAATCGTTACATACATTTCAGATGGATAGGTACTAAATAAACGGTAAACTTCTAGCGATAGGGGGGGGGGGGGAGAGAATTGGTAATTTTTCAACTTTTTTCAAAATGTTTCAAAAGGTATGAATCCTACAGAAATTAAAAAACTGTTTTAATATGTACAAACCAATACCTTTCGTTTGATACTTCACTCGGTGACGTAGCCACCTTTTGAAAATTATTCCCCTCCTTTTTCACCATTTTTCGAAAAGTGTTTTACTTACAGACTTCTCTATATTTTTCCTGTAAACTATTGAACTATATCTACAAACGCAACATACATTTCAGATGGATCGCTTTGCAAACTTCGGAGATAGGGGGAATGGTTAAATTTTTGACTTTTTTTTAATATTTCAAAAAGTAGGATATCTACAGAAATTTAAAAAAACTGTTTTGAAATTTATTCCTTTCAACAGATAACTTGACCCCACTTGTAAGTCTCTTAAAATTTGGACATCACTATTTGTACTGAAAATGTTCATTTTCTTTTTTAATTTTCTTTTCTTTAATTCTGTACAGGTTCACGAAATGTATTATTTATTAAAAGTTCAAGTTAATAGCTGCTGTAGTTGCTGAGATATTCAAGACGGAAAAAACGGTCGCTCTTAGCGATAAGGCCGCCTATTGTGCAACTTTCTCTGTGTTTGTGTTTTCTGTTTTTCTCTATCTTGGTGTGCAATAAAGAGTATTTGTATTGTAGAGAATAGAGTGCGTATCTGTAAGATCACTAGTCAGAAGATATGGAACTAGCTATTAGCGTTATTGCTCCCACTGCATCTAAAGCATGTCTATGGGCGAGGCAGATATGGCCATACATTCGAATTTCTATAATTTAGAATCAAATCTTCCAAAGCCCTCCTCAAATGCTTATCTTGGATAATTAGGTACCTCAATGCTCTCGTGACTGATCTCTTCCACAGCGAAATCAGGCTGGGAAATCACTGGTGTTGATGTGATATGTCGCGGTGGCGACACACGCGTCCACCACTTGAGCACTAAGCATCTCACGTCGGAGTTAATCAACTACAGATTCATACAACAGTTTTGAGTGTTGAATAACCCGTACCGTACCTAATCAGATAGTCGCTGCACGTTGATGTCGCCTATATTATTATTATATACTTCATTTATTTACAATCTTGTTATTAAATACACAGTGACTAGGGCTGCAGAGTGAGAGGAACTTCCTGACGATGCGTGCTGAGTCCAGATCTACCTTTTTGATTAACACTATTATTATTAAAGCAGCAATAGTAATAGGTACTTCTGTGAAAATTTCAACTGTCTACCTTTCACCGTTCAAGAGGTATAGCAACTGTTAAGATCGTGCAAAAACACAGAAAAAAACATGTTTATTATATGGGAGCCCTTTAATATTTTTTTTTTTATTATTTTGTTGTTATAGTGGTAATAGAAATACACACTGGGTGAATATTTCAACTGTCTACCTTTTACGGTTTATAAGATATAGCTTGCTGACAAAGGGACAGACAGACAGCAGAGGCTTAATAATAGAGTCCCATTTTCACCCTTTGGGTACGGAACCGTACAATGTTCTTATTAATTGAATACACTTTTCAATCACATTCACTTTTGAACATTTAAACCGGAAGCCGTTCTATTTGGATGACTAAACCAGTCTAAAAAATACTAGGTACTACCCCCACCTAATGGAAAGTGATCTCTTTAGTTTGTTTAAAACTTACGAACTACTTAGGTTTTCGTAGATATAATGTATATACTTGAGCCATTCTCAATGTATAATGTTTTGGCATCGACTTTGAAAAGTAATTGTCAGCAATATGCATTGTTTGTAAAAAATCAACAGCAAGAAAGTTATTTTTCGGTTATTTGTGGGGCCAATGTTTACAAACATTATTTATTGAGTTTGGCCAGAGCATAAGTATACAATTGAGGGAAAAAGCTAGAAATACGAGCAACTAAGTTAAGTAAACTGCTAGTGCTACCCCCGAATACTCAAACACCACTCAGATTTTACGTCTCAAGACGCGATTTTTAGGGTTTCGAAGATCGGAGATCGGTTTCTGGTCTCGCTTTTTCGGTCCTTTTTTCCGTTTTTAATATCTCAGCAACTACAGCAGCAAATAACGTGAAATTTAACTAAAACACATTTCATGCGCTTGTACAGATTTAAATAAAAATGAAACTAACAATTTTTACGAGAAGGGACCTACAATGTCAAGTGGGTTAGCAAATGAAAGGTATCGGTTTGTAAATCTCAAAACAATTTTTGAAATTTCTGTAGGTTACATGCTTTTCGAGAAATTAAAAAACTCGAAAATTTTACTATTTCCCTCTGTACTCCGAAGTTTGCAAACCGATACATCTGAAATGTAGCCTAGCGTAGTGTAGCGTAACCTTTAATGTTTTTGATATTCACCAAAAGAGTAAAGTCTCTATACTCTGTATACATTGGTATACTTGACAACCATTCGAAACCCTCGGCACGCGAGTCACACAACACTCGCACTTGGCGGATCTTGTTTGACAGTTTTCAGACAAAATGCGTCAAAAGTTCGTCATTTGAGACGTGCTTAAATCTGAGTTAAGTCTCTGAGTTCTGTTTAAGTATCCGGGGGTTTATATTTTATATATTTCATTTCATTGAAATAAGAATTCCTCGAGATGCACATCAGCGGACAGCACATTCGCTGCAAGTGTAAATGGACCATCTGGAAAATTATATAAATAAAATAACATTTATGAATCTATACAACTACCTATAAAGGTTAAAAATACTCAAAAGTTAAATGGTCTATATGTTCAAATGGCATAATTTTGACGCGCGTTTTCAAATCGCTAGTCACCTTACAACTGTTCAAATGCTTCAACGCGCGTCAGCGCGCGTTAACGTAGCGCTTACAGAAAAAGTGTCTGAAAAAGTGACGCAGGCGAGCTTTGATATTAATGTGAGCGCGCGTTTTCATCGCGATTGCACGTACTTTTTTACCAGACTGACAAGAGATTGTTTTTGTCTACGCAAGAGTCTGAAATAAAATGCTCGCACTTTGAAAAATTTTATTCCAAACCAATTTGTCGAAATTCATCTGTGATGCAATTAAATTGAACGTTTTATTCGTACAGGTATACTTGTTGTCATGTCGTCAAGTAGGTACACTCTTATAAGCTCGTAACTTTATGAACATAAATATTTAGAATAATGTACCTATATTTCAGCCAAATTGGATGTACAATGTTTGTAAACAAACCCATACCTTTTTTTTAAATTTGGATCAGGTCTGTATTGACAAAGAAAACTACAATTCAATAATAAAAACAAATTAGAACTAGTATTTACAATTGAAACAATTAAGCTAACTGCAGACTGTTGCAAACAATCTACAGATAGCTCAACTGATCCATATCAATACCATTGTAAAAACTAGTTCTAATTTGTTTTTATTATTGAATTGTAATTTTCTTTGTCAATACAGACCTGAACCAAATTAAAAAAAAAAACGTACGTACATAGTAGGTACTTAGCTGCGAAACTGTTGAAAAGACAGCAAGGCCAATCCATCCAGCCGTCTTTTCTACATGTTTCAATAACATAAAATCACGTAATTGTAGTCCAGATTTCGCAATTTCATGTTTAAGCTATAGATTTTCTTAGCTCGTAGGTACCTTGTTGTGTTTTTAGAAGAAGAACAAAACGAAATCTTTTTATATATTGCGGAAATTAAATTGCACTATCCGCGCCTCAGTCGCGAGCGCTGTGCAGTTGTGTGTCGTAGTCTTGATATTATGTTGATGAGCCCTAAAATACACTACCGTCGAAGATAATACAGCAGAGTTAATAATATCGCATGTATTGTGAGAACCTTGGGTATCAGGGACAGCCTGGGCAGAGGGTGCATGAATGCAGAGGAGACGGCTGCGCATGTGCTTGTAGAGTGCGATAGCGTAGCTTCTGAACGACTACACTACCTTGGGACACCGAGGCCTGGGGAGGCATGTGCCGGCGTCAGCGAGCTGCTGGCTTTTCTAGACGACATCGGGTGGTTAGGTTAGCAGCCCCCCACCCGACACGCAAAAAGGGCCAACCGGGCTAGTTACGGAAACCAGTCCAGAAACAAGTTTGTTACTTGTTTCTGTTATGTATTGTGATACAAATTAACTTCCATCGTATATGTATATCTTACCAACACTGAACCATTTATTTGCAGGATATCCTGACTCTTCCCGCGAAGACACTATCGCTGCTCTCAAAGCAAATGCAATGACTATGGAGAGACATATTGGAGGCTCCGAGACAGCTGAAATAATACCATTTACTTACTTCCCACGCTCAAATTCTTTTAATTACGTGTTGCGTCCACGTTTGGGTCACAGAAATTCATTTGACCACGTAGATTCGGAGCAATTCGCCTGTGACCGACAGACGGACAGAGTGAACAGCTTTTATAGGTCTTTGTTTTGAGGAACGGAACCCTCAAACACGCTTAGAATAACACCTTATCCGAACGTACCTTTAGCTCCCAAGGTTCCTACTGGATTGTAAGAGTTCCTCCTCAGCTGAACCCTAAAATCAATAGGTATATCCTTAGCAAGTGGCACCTTGTAGTACCAGGTGCGATCGGTCAGTAGTTCCCCAGTTTTCTTGTCATATATAAGCTCTTCGTGAGTCCAATAACCAACGCCCATGATAAAAGCTCCTTCAATCTGTTAACAAATAAATAAAGCACAAGGCATTCTATTTTGACGCCTTCAACGTGTAGATAATAATTGTACCAAAACCCTTACCTGGCCAATATCCAATTCTGGATTGATACTAGTACCTGTGTCTTCTATAATATCAACTCGCAAAATCTCATGTTCTCCAGTCAATATATCTAATTCAACTTCAGCTATACACGCTCCTGCCGATCTGTATACTGTTTGATCGTTTGAATTGACTTTGTAAGACGCTTGCAAATTGATTCCTCTTACAAACGCAGATTCGACCAAGACCTCCCAAGTTGGATTATTCAAGACGTCCCTTACAGTAGCCAGACGATCTAAAATAATCTGACAGCATTTGATAGCTCCATAGCACACAGCTTCCGTGGTTCTACTGGCACCAGATGAAAAGCTATTTGGGCACGAAGTCACGTCCGGTTGGTTACATCGAACTTTGCCAAGTGGAATATTCAGCGTGTAAGCAACAACTTGAGCAACTTGAGTGTTGATACCTTGTCCTATTTCGCAAGTGGAATGTGTGATCACAACAGTTCCATCGCCGTGGTAAATAGACATCAAGACATTGTAATCTACGAGAATAATCACGGGCCAGCTCATCATAGTGACTCTGAGTCCGCGTTTCTTCCATCTGTTTAATTTATTGAACATTTCTACTTCATTTTTTCTTTTTTCATATTCTCCGTCTTTTAAGATGGTCTGGACGATTTCAGCAACTTCTGGCTCCTCAGGGGCTAGGTTGGCAAGCCGCACTTGCACAGGGTCGCGACCAAGTTCATAAGAGATCTGTTCCATAATTTGTTCTGTCATTGAGATCGCTTCCAATGACCCTAGCAAACAAATATGATTTACCTAGATAATTTGTGACAAAGATGTGATCGATATATCCTATTTAGACAATGTCGTAATTATGAGTACAAAATATTATACTTAAGTAAGTTCAAACGTGCACTGTATTTGACGCATTTTGAAATACATTAATAAATAGTTTCTGCACGTGGCTTCGCACGCGTTTTTGATGTGTGAAGAGGTAACAAACATCCATCTAAACATCCAAAATTTCGCATTGGCACTTTAGTGTGTGAGCACGAACATAAAAAAAAATCCGGGGCTCTCATTCATTAGTATCTGTAGTCGTGCAAGTATATTCATGTTCAATAAGTTGTATTTTAGTAGGTATTTGTATTTTAGAATTTAAACTCAGCAACGTTATGTAAATTTTCAGATCCTGTTGATCTATTTGCCGTAGGAATACGTTGCAACACTTGGTAATGTTATTGGAGGTCTGGTCTGGGTCTTCTTTACCATATCTCCGTTGAGAATGGCTGAAAATTCAGCTAAGAGGACTTCATCTATATATCTATACTTATAAGAAACAATAGCAGGTCCAACTCTGTACATTGAAGATATTTTGAAAAAAAATTTTTGAGGGCACTTTATTATCGATACTGATGCCAAACGTGTAATTTTGTCTGTCTGTCTGTCGCCGAAACTCCTGAATGAATTTAAATGAAACTTGGCACGATTTGAGTTTATACTACGAGGAAGGACATAAGGATACTTTTTATCCCGGAATTCAGTGCGGTTCCCTTGGGGAGGGGATGAAATTCAATTTGTATGGCCGCGCATCACGCCGAAACTACTGAATGATTTTGTATGAAACTTGGCATGATTGAACTCAAGTTCATACTACGAGAAAGGAGATAGAAATACTTTTTGTCCCGTAATTCTTTAGTTACGGTTCCCTTTGGAGAGGAGATGAAAGTCAAAATGTCTGCATAATTGTAATTCATGACCTTTCATGTAATTCGTCACATATCATTATTTTTTATTTTTGTTAGAAACAGTGTTGCAAGATCGATTTTGACTAAATCAGTAGAAAGTCGAGTAGAAAATCAGTAGATTGAAGTAAAAATCTGTAGATATTGAAAAAAGCTGTTTTAGGTAAGTTTCTACATATATCTATAATCTATTTTTTTCTTCCAAGACGCACCTATTAGTTAGGTACTGAATTCGAAGGTTATCACGTCTAGGCTGTGCAGGTGCGTGACCTGCACAGCCCAGACGAGTTAAGAGACATCACCCCGAAGAAAACCCTACAGTTCCTAGCAGCTGCAAGGGTTATTGGCGAAATATGAACGCCGCAGCTTCAGGGCTGAACACTCGAGTGGCGATCACAATAGGCCTATCATGGCCGCAGTGACACGAAACGCCACTAAAGCAAAAAATAAATAAAAAGATACCTACTTTTTATTTTATCTGCGATCAAATACCTATTTCAGGCAAAGTAAAATACACAAATGGTCCATACGATCTTCATAAACATGATATTTGGTGGTTCCGTTCAGCTGGTCCAGTTGACTGTACCACCGACAATTTTTTTTTACCTGTTTTCTGTATACCACCCAATTTTTTTTTTACTTTGCTTTACTATGACTATGGTAGGTATCGTTGCAGAATCGTCACGAAGAATCCTTAGATTTATGAAATTCCAGAAAGTACGTGCGGTGCTATTTGCACAGAGAGAAAAATTAACAGTTTCAAACTTGTCACTTCGTTCCTTCATCTGTATTCATCATTTCTTTCTTCTGAGGCAGAATATCAAAACGTGTCATTCTGTGACGAAACCACAGTCATAGTAAAGCGAGCAGTTTAGCAGAATAGGGCCCCAGCTGAACAGAACCACGAGTAAGAAGCGAAACTGATCACATTTTGTTGTGTAGGTGTGTTCGCAGTTTATGAAACTTCTTGACACTGATACTGGCCGAGTCGTTGCAACAAGTCGTGTAGATAAAGAATGAGATTGAAGATGACAGCATGCTATCCCGCGCAGACCCTATACGATTTATACACAATCTAGGTTCCTAAATACAAGTACATATATAAAACTGAAACGAGTCCAAGTCTGCACATAGAAGTTCTTTTTTGCAGCCTTTCTTCACAGTTTATCTCATAGATAAACTGTGGTCAAATGTGAACGGGTACCTAATTAGTCGGCAGGTATGGCAATCGCGAACGAAGTCGCGGGTACAGCTAGTCGTTAATGTTATTATTAGTTCAATATCAGAGAAACCAAGATCTACAACATTCGCTATGCCGACGACACCACCTTATTTGCAGCATGTTAAGCATAAATGGCCGCTCTCCCGGACAGGATGGAAAAGGTCAGTGCTGAGCTTGGACTCTACATAAACAGGACGAAAACAAAAATTATGGTTGTTGACCGTGTTGGTATAATTAGAATTCACTATGGCGTACTCAACCCGGACTTTGTTAAAAGCTCAATCTACCTAGGGTCCAAAAACAACAACGATGGTTCTTGCGAGTTAGGCGTATTGGTTTGGCGAATTGGTTTGACGAAGAATGCTATGCACAGCTAGACAAGATCTGAGTGGATAGGAACATCTCTTCAAACCCAAACGCATGCTAGTGATCACGCTGGTGTTCTACATCTTCGTATACGCAGCAGATCATTTGACATTGGAAAAGGCAGACCGAGCGCTTTTGAGATGATAGTTAGCGTAAGATTCTTCGGATTTCGTGGAATGCGCACCTCTCCAACGTATTTATTCGAAAGGAACTCAACATAAAAACTAGACTTTCCACCACCTATCTTCACAGATTACTTTAGTTCTTCAGATACATTGCCAGAAAGGACGAAACAACCTGAGAAAGCTCGTGGTCATCGGTAAGGTGGAAGGAAAACGATCGCAAGGACGGAGCCCTCTGCGTTAGTGCGACCAAATCCGCTCAATACTGAAAACCAGCATGAACGACGCTATGCGCGTTGCGGAAGACCAGATGGACACACATCGTGCAGACAAAGGTCTTACTTATAGGTCCCAACCCTCAGCCATGAGGATTTCGACGCGAGGAGGAGGACGTTATTATTAATAATTGGTTTAATATTGCAAGAAAGTTTCTCACCTGGAGCCCTGGCATAAGTATTAGAAGGTGTGTCAGTGGTGACATCATAAATCTTGAACGCCCATCTTCTAGCATCGTAACAATTTTTAACACCACCCCCAACCACGACTGAGACGGGGTCACTGACTATCCATCCATTGTCCACATACACATGTGTTTCCAAGTACTGGATCTCCCCCGAGTCGCTGACACCTGCCTTCAGTCAATGACACATTATGCCTAGAAAGGCATAATTTGTAACATGAAATTACAAACTCTGCCTTTCTACGTTTAAATTTCAGGTTATTGATGTTTACTTACTTCGAAGTCTCTTGTACATGGAAGTCTTTTGCCAATACATCTTAAACTGGCTTGTATACTCAGAACGAACCGGCAGGGACGGTGCATGAGATGCGTGACTAGCGCACCAGCGCAAGCCACATAATTCGCCCTAGTGATCTTTAACCCGTAAGCGCCTCCACAGCGGGGAGCGGATAACTTTATTCTAGAACGTTGAATGTTTATGAGATAGGAATGAGGTAGGATACAGGATGGCTTTTTGGGATGGAAGTGTATAGCCAAATCCAAAACGATTAGATAAACGATAAGAAAAATGGTGAAAAGAGTCAACAGCTCAATTTATGAGAAAAATAAAACTAGAGTTTACAAAATTCACACCGAAAAGGTATCCTGGCTAGCGGCAAGTACGAGTTGTCCCAAATTAAATAAAATTATAGGGTGTCATATTTTTAAAAATTTATCTGTCCTATTTTATGCAGAAGTTAAAGATTACAAATATTGTACAGTTTTTGTTTTCGCATAAATCAAGGTAATGGCTTCTTCGGAAACTTTTCTAACTTCCTATATTACTCATAGTTTCGGATTTGGCCATACACTCTTTCTCAAAAAACCACCCTATATACAGGGTGGTTAAGTCGACTTAGATCCTTGCGGGGCGGTTGTAGTTTCCATCATTAGGTACTGACTGATTTGACTATGAAACACCATATCATATGAGCTTTCGATTTAAGTTTTTCCTATCAATTCTACTCTACTCTAGATTGCTACTCTAGATTATTAAAACTTGTTGGGTAGCTGAAAAAAGGAGATATTTTCAAGTACATCGGAAACATAACTGTTTTTGGTTTATTTTTAAATACCTCTTAAAGAAAAAAAAATACTTTGTACAAATTTATACAACTTTAATTTTAACTCGTAATCGTCTACTACGACCAAGTTTGTTTATATACCTGCAAGTTTGATGTTGAAAAAAAGAAAGCAGTTTATCTAGTACACAAAAATCGTTATAAAAATTATATGCAAAAATTACAAAAAAAGTAGTAAAATAGATATAAAATAGGCATTTTTTTTTGCTTTTAAATCCAATATCTTGAAAACGGTTCCACAGCGGGCAGCGGATAACTTGATTCTAGAAGGTTGAATGTTTATTGAAGAGGAACCTTACTGATACAGCTTTTTGAGATAGTAGTGCATGGCCAAATCAGAAACATGAGAGTTAGAGAAATGGCGTGAAAGTATGCAGGTTATGACTTCTTAGACCAGTTTCCTCAATTTCTCATAGATTTGTACTATAGTAGTTACTTAACTCACCTATTCTGTTCCATTTTTAATGCGTCAGAGATACTAAGATGGGTTGAGTCTAAATACTGAGTTGCAGTTATCACATCAATTCCTGCCTCACTAGGCTTTGACACACTTGTCAGAGTTTCCATTGGAAAATGATACTGCGCGAATATATTGTCACGACCCTTAATTACCTTCTGAACATTAAATCCTCGATCAGTAGCTGGTCTCACAAAAAATAAATTTACTCTACTGGGGTCTTTTTCTCTCACATCATTGATCGTCAACAAGGGCTCTTTTGAATCTTTTTTGTATTTGACTTCGACGAGTAGAGAAGCTCTATGTGCAAGGGCGTCAGTTTCAGCCACGATCAAACCGATTGGTTGATCATAATACCTAATAGTTTTTGAAACGAACATTTCTTCTTGCACTATTAGTAGTGGATCCTTCAACGATAAAAAGCTGTTGATCCCTGGAATATCCTTAGCAGAAAAAAAAGCTAAAACCCCTGGAATTTTCTGTAATGATAAAAACACAAGAGATGGATAATTAACACACATTTTGGATAGAAAAGGTTTGTAACATACCGTAGCGACTGAAATCAAAAATATCACTTTATTTCCGTGTCAGTCTTTAATTATTAAGAATTGGACCTTTTCTAGGTGTACATTTATTGTATTTATGGAAATAAAGAGTTTTTGACTTTGACTTTGACTTTGTACATTTATAACCGCCAAATCGAATTATTTGGCACTGCTATTTATTTATTCTCCAAATTATTTTAATTGTTTTATCGTTGAAAATGTTAATCGCCTTAAATTCAAAATTTTTATTCAGTTCAATAACTTACTATGCTTATTATACATGGTGCCACGTAATTGGTGTACTAAGCGGAGAGGGGAGATTTACTCCGCCTCCCACGAACATTTTCCGGGTTTCAAGGTTTTTTACTGAAAAAAAGACCTCGAAACTTTCATCACAACTAGCCCATGTAACAACCCTAACAACAGCTGTTCATCAATAAGGTGCTTAACCTTTCAATCGCTTTTGTTTAGTCAATGCCGTCTATTTTACGGTGGTTCCGTTAATTTTTCTTCTATGCTATTATTTTAACTTACAATGTTTAATGTTTATCTGTAGGTAGGTACGTTTGTTTTGTGGTAGGTACGTCGTAGGTACCTAATAAAGACTATTTACGATATTTTAATAAAAGTTTCGCGATAACTCGGTTGGCAAGCAACCCGACTGGGGTCGCTCATAAAAATGGCGGAGTTGGCAAGCGACCCGAGGTGGGTCACTTGCTCGCTCTTTTTTTGAATGAAAAATGCGTCTAAACGGTCGGCACGATCGGTTGGAAACCGATAACATCGATTCTAGACCAAAAAGAGGTCATAACAAGCCTAAAATCAACAAAAGTGTAGAAAAAATCTTTTGACTGGCAAGCGTCCCAAAGTCGGTCGGCGGCGACCAAATTTCGATGTCTGCCAGTCTATGGATAGACCGTTTTTCTAATTGATCTTGGATGACAAGTAGATTGTTTTATGTATGTAATCTATGGTAAAATGTACGTACTACGTGAAAATAGATAGATTTAAGTCAAAACCGTCTAAAAATTCGTTGAAAAAGCAAATTAATGAAAAGTGCCGCGAGGGCGGCAAATTCAAACTTCGCTTTTGCTATCGGCCTCTTTGGTTCTTACTCGGAAACTAAAAAAGATACACTGTCAAAAGATTTAATACAGGTAGCCAACTACCCAAGCTGATTACTAACACAAAGATCACCACCCTAATGCTAAGAATTCGTTATAAATCCCTTTTGGCACGAGGCGGTTTTTTTCCCGCCGCGTCGAAATTTTACGAGTGGTTTTACGAGCTCTTTGTGTAAACAAATAGTATGTGCACGTGCTGGTTTTTGCTTGTAATGTAACAATAGACTATCTAACTTGCGATTAAAACACATTTAGTACTTCAAACTTGGAAAAAAGAAAAAATATACCTACTTATCTGACTTTCGCCGCGATTTTACAAATCCTCTTACTTTACGTGGTTCTCATTTATTTGTTTTTATTCAACTACAGCATATTTACATGCTAATTTGTAGGAAATTTCATGGAGAATCTAGATATATAATATATAGATATTATATATATCTAGATTATATATATCTAGGTATTCCTACAAAAATATCATGAAAATGCGGAAGCTGCAAGCAAGCTGCAAGCGCGCGGCAACCAAGCGTACGCGGCTTGCCACCTTAATTAAAAACGTCGCGCGAGCGCCGCCAACCGAGAGGTCTTCATTAGGTAGGTACGATAAAAAATGGACCAATTTATAAAAAAGTGCGTACGTGCCTAGTTATATTTTTAGCATGAATGAATGTGTTCTTTATTTGCTCATGAAAAAATTTTGTCGATTTTGCATTAGTGATAGGGTTGTCATTTTTCTAAGCGTATGCGTCAAGTTATTTTTTACCATGAAAATTTAAAACAATGTTTTTCTGAAAATCAACCATGCGGATCAGTTCGGTATAGGGTGCACAACAACCGAGTTTTGGCTTGGTACATGAGTAACATGGCACCTTGTATTGTTGTAAATAATAATTATTGACTTGGCTTTATGTACGGAGAGCAGCATCATTTGGTAACCCTTTAACGTTTACACTTCTACCGCTACCAGTTGCTGATGCTGTCTGTACTTTATGCTTATGACTGACTTAACTAACGTTAAAAAGCGAAACTGACTTCTTTTTCTTATTCTTACCAAGGCAGCAGACGCATCTATATTAACCAGCTCCCCTGTTGCAATATCGGAAGTAACAAAAGCACAGTACACCTCTTTAGGTTCTGTGGGGTGATCGTTTACATACATCGCTTCCCCTGCGCATTGCACAAGGGCGTCTAGCTTGGGCATGGGTTCATCTACAGGCCATACTACGGGATTTGTGTCGTATACTTCTACACCCTTAGACACGGGTCTAGTCTTGCGGAAGTCTCTAGCCCCGGAGCTATAACGATGGTTAAGATGTGAGTCCGGGATCATCACAAGAAGACTCTGAAATATATTTTGTTTGTTACATGATAAAAATTGGATTAATTAAAAAAAAAACAGTACAGTAATGCACCAATTATATTAAACCAAAATACTTGCTTTATAAAACAACCCCAAGGCACATTTTCTCCTATACTGGGGCTTCATTTCACCTGGAATTTCATCTACTAACAGTTCACCTTTTAAAATCTTCAACGCTTGTTGTAACACTTGATTAGTAAATATTTTTTTATTGGCCACGTACTGCTCTGTTTTTTTAGCGTGTACAAAGTGGGCTGAGAGTCCTCCGAAAACGATTCTCGCTGACAAAACTAAGTCTTTTTCATGCTCGTTAAATGTGTACAAAAACCCTGCGTTGACTTGAGCATGTGCATTTTGTGCTCTTGGCATTATTTTGAAGGATACGAGTTCACAGTTTCGGGCAAGCGGCGGAAGCTTGAACTGGATTATCACTTTACCAGCCATGTCTGTGTAGATTAAGTCTTCTGGAGACATTTCAACATTACCGTCCTTTCCAGCTATAACACAATAATTATTTGGTCATGGTATATAAACAACTACATTTACAAGCTTTAAGATATTAGGTACCTACCTAATATTTTACTTAGTGCTTGTAAGTCCTTATTTTCTAATTATTTCTTTTCTAAATTGTTATAACTTACATAATATTATTAGTTACATTATTAATAATTTTATATCAATCGATTATAATATTGATTGTAAGAAATGGTGATGTATGGATACTTACCAATCACTAGAACGGCCCCAACCGTCTCTAATAATAAGAAAATATCGGAGGAAAATGTTGGTAATGCGTGTTTGGTCATCAGGTTTCCTGCTACTGTCCCAACCTTAAAATATATAAAGATCCAGTGCATTATCTTCATTTTTAAAGAAAAGATGATAATATTAGTAGGAACTTACATTTCTAACAGGAATATGAGCCACCAGATCTAAGTGATCGTACAACTTTTGCAGATAAGCAAATTCGTCTTTTTCTCTAGCCGTAGTCTTCAATAAAGTCATGAAATCAGTCAAAGTAATGCCAGCTCCAACAACCAAATTTTGGTCAAAAAAATAGCTTTTTAGTTCAGCTATTGGACGGACGTCAATCAAAACCCTTGGATATTTGAGTGTCGGAGCCGCGCCTGTATTTAAATAACAATTGAACGTATTACTTACACTCTTATTTTTCATGAAAATGTCTATATGAACTGTTAAATCATACCTTTTCCTGTATTGCCATTCACCAGCATGTAAGAATCTGTACCTTCCTTATCAAAAACTTCGAAGATATCTTTCACCTCATGTACCCTGTACCACACACTACCGTCTTTCAGATAAATTTTCTTCATGATTTCTGGCTCTCCATCATTATGGCTAACAAAGCACCAATTTTCACATTTCTTTTTGCAGGACTCCTTATGTTCGCACATGGTTAAATTGCTTAGATCTTCGATATCATGAACATTTTCGGTCACGGGTTTTGGGGCATCTTTCGCAAAGCTTTTGAATGCGTCAAGAATTGGTCTAAAGCCAGTGCAACGGCAGATGTTGCTTCCGAAAGAGTTTTCTACTTCATATTCGGTGAGGTCGTAGTTATTGGCTTCAAGTAAACTGCAAAATATTTCGTGCTGGTTACAGCTGTCTATTAATAAGTATGTAGTAGAACAAATAGATTGATTTGTAGATAGAACATGATCCTACCTGTACATGCTCATGACCCATCCCGGAGAGCAATACCCACACTGTGTGCCATTATACTCCGCCAGAGTCTTCTGCAATGGATGGTAGCCCTTGCCTCGGTTACCGATACCCTCGATCGTGGTTATTTCCCAGTCTTGGACAGAAAATATGCTCACCAAACACTGGATGAAATCGTAAATTAAACCTACATATATGTAATAATTATTTTTCTAATAAAATATTTTGGCAATTGGCTGTGTGATGGAAAGGTACAGATAAAATTACAAAGCCCATGTACTTGATGATCTTCCTTTATGCGGTGGTTAAGCACAAAAGGAAGAGTGCATAACCAAGACCACACGCTAGAAGTAAAGTAAAACTTTTAACATTTGTAGCGGTCTGGAGCCGAGAATACTCGATTTAGCGTAACCGATCGGAGCGTGACGGCTCAGTTTGAAGAAGCTCGCTGTTCAGATAAGTACGCGTAATGAAATTTTAGTAACAAGGTACAGCAGTAGACTTACTGAATTGACTGAGAAGGTTCTCTTTTTTCCATTTTCGGTGACGGTGGCAGCGACGATGCAGGCCCCACAGCCGCCTTCTTTGCACATGAACTTGGTGCCTCGAAGGTTAAGCACATCTCTGATGTAGTCGTTCAGACAAGTGTCAGCATCTCGCTCAGAGCCCACTGTCAAGTAAAATACGAGGTATTTATTTAGTACCATTCTAAGAAAGAACTCGTCCATGGAAATATAAACTATTTTAGCAATTTCTGTTTGCTTTGAATTATCGTTTTGCTGAGCCGCTTTTATTGTGCCACAATAAACGCGCGCCTACTAAGACAAAATAGATCGGGTACCCGCAGAACCAACACGTTTTTTTGTATAGACATATATGTATGTATGTATGGACGTAGCGCCCAGATCTGTCCTTACGCGATTCTGTGGGGCATCATATGGGACTTATTATTGATGTTATTATTTTTAACCGACTTGAGAAAAAAGGTTTTGTGTCATTTTTAATAATAAATTTTAATATTTTTTTTGTACTTTATACATATCTCCGCTAATGGTAGGCCGATTTTGTTAATTTTTTCTCTATTGTATAGAAAACGATCATTAGGTGGTGCCATAAAAAATATTTCTGAGGGATTAGTATTTATCCAAAATCAACATAATATTTTTGTAGAATCATGACTAGCTACAACAATAGCCAATTGTTAATAGATTTTGATGATGATTCTTTTGTTGTTGTAGTTTAAAGGTTGATTTTAAGGTGGTTCCATAAAATTTTATTCTCATGGGATTGCTATATAGTGCGCCGTAAAACGTACCCTATTTAAAAATGTCATCATCACAAGATAATTTTCACAATCACGGGTAACTAGTGGTTTCCATGGCAACGGGCGTAAACATTATTTTATAACTAAGCGACACGTTAAACCACAGTAGGTAATAATAAATTCGTAAATTAAAAGAACCCAGTGCTTAGACAAATCTAACATAGGCTTTAAAGCATTTATAACCAATTTTTGTAACGAATTTTTATTAAATAAATGATCTATCTATCTATCAAGAGGTCTACTATGAAAAACAAATTACAACGTTGGCGAATGGCGGATCGCATAGAACGAAGGACGAACGCGGATCGTTCGTCCTTTGTTTCCTTTCTTTTGATGAACTTACTATGAAAAATATTCTGACAAATAGAAATCCGAAACGAAAGGTGTAATTTGTACCATCAAACTAAACTATACTCGAATTAGAATTTAGATGTCGGGCACTAGAAAATTAGATCAAGCTATCGAAGTGCTCCGGTTTTAACTCACAAACCCATTTTCATTATGCAAGAATTTAAATTCATTTTATAGTTTTTTAAAACACGCCATATTATTTTTGTTTAGGTATTATTCGTGTGATCTCTGCACATCACAAACTACCCAATGGATTTTTGAAAACTCCTTTGTTTATCGTAATAATAAGATAAAATGGTACGTGGCGGCGTTTGTGTGGGTCGGAGTAGCGTCTTAAACATATCTACTTTTTTCTGAGTCTTCATAATTATTACCGAGTAAGATTTAATTACACAATATCAGACAGCAAACTGCGCAGGTGTGAAAAGCGATGCTAGTATTCGAGTCGTTTGCAAGCCGTCTCGCTCTCTTCAGCAAGAGAAACAAACGCGGGGTCCCAGCAAAACCATCTAAAATCGCGTTTAACTTTGTTTCTTGATGTTTTTACATATTTCCAGTTTTTGTTTATCGTGTTTTGGCGTAATTTTCTTATTCTTGTTTATTTTTACTAGTAAGCTGCACTTACCTGAACATTTTTCTCCATTGACTGTGAAATATATTCGATCCATAATTCACACACGAAACTAAACGTCTGCTGTGTGTAGAAATCAATAGGTATAGTTAAAAGCCGCTTGCTAAATGTATTAGGATCCAAATGACTTAACATCCTTAGTTATTAAGTGATTACCACTAGTTTAGCGTATGCGTCGGTAGGTATTATAGAGAAGCAGATTCATCATTTCCGTTTTTTAACACACTTGACTGTAATTACTCGAGTCGCTGTTTTCATTAGTAGGGTTGGGACGATTTTTTAACCGACTTCGAAAAAAGGAGGAGGTTCTATGGTCAATTATGGTCCGATTATGATAATTATGTATTTCACCAAGATATAGATAATGATTCCGAGGTAATACCATAAAATGTTTATTCCTGTAGAAGATTAGTATTTATCCCGCAAAACTTAAAAACAGTGGTAAATTAAAAGGTTTGAAGTAGGTTGGTTTTTCAAACAATTGAATTTTTTTTTATGTTTTTACGATGTTATTCCGAAATTGGCACTATTTCAGGTACATATGTATTTTTTTAACGTGATGTACCTGGTTATCGGTTTCAGGCATAACATTCTAAGATTCGTTTGCGAGCATTACGTTACAATAGCACTCCGCAGGGTTAGCAGAGAATCTTAAATAAAAATGATTCGTTAAATGTGTTGCTAAGCGCAAAACTCGTGGACAGCGGACCAAATTAGCGACCGCGGGTAACGCGCCTCTAAGTAAGAATCCAACAAGACTCGATTGAGTTGTTTTTACAAAGTTAGACGTATCGGCTATTAGCACTCGTAGTGGACACTCTTAGCCTCCCATCTGACTGAGCTTCCTCACCCCGCCGCGTCCTAGCAAATTCGGCTTCGGTTGATTCCTCACGATAGGGACGTACCGACGTTAAATTACTTTAGAGGAGCAACAAAAAACTGACAAATATCTTTCAAAGATCAGATCAAAATGTAATTTTCTGAATAATGATAATTATTCAGACTATAGAATGTATGTAATGAAGCCTTACTTATCGCCTTAATTAATTTGTTACTACTCGCCTATTCTTTGTTTATGGCGACCTAACATCTATGAAAGAAAACAGCAATTGAAATGGAAAACTATAATATTTGTCTAAAAGTAAGAAGGATTCAGTGAAATAGTCGCTTTGATGTTGTTTCTCTTTCATGTAAGTAACATTACAAACGATGTGTCTATTTTTACTGATTTTGTGTCACTAATAAAACCTTTACTCTTTCAGAGCAACACAGATGTGGTTTTATTTCACCCCTTTAAAAACAACATTATAAAACAACATTTCTGACTGCTATACACAATCAAATATGGAAAAGCTACAATTTGGATTTAATGTAAAGGCTAGCGAAGACCCGAAGACAAATATAATTTGTATAACCTCAATCACAACTCCAGATAACCATTCCTGCGCGCTGTGCCGGAACGATTCAATCTGAACTTCATGAAAAGAAATTGAACACCAATTTTTCAAAAAGTCAAGAGTGCTCTTCAAACGAGACATGAGAAAAGACAGGTTTGGATCCCTGTGACCTGTGAGATAAAGATTATTTACTTAGATGAAGAAGGAAACATGCAGTTCAAGGAATTTCCTTCTGCAGGAATTTCCGAAGAAGCACTAACAAGAATTTTAGAGAATTTTGCTGATATAAAGAATCTAAAAATCAATCTAAACCGCAGACTATTAAAGGCTTGGTGGACAAGTTATTTGTAAAAAAAATCACTCAAAAGACTGACTGGTGGCTGGAGATTTTTGAATCTGAATGCACTCGACCGGAAATAGAGGAGGATATAAAAAAAAATTGAGGCCTTAAGATTATTTCTGGAAGATTCGTGTCTGGACTGGTATAGTTCTATGCTCATAAAATAACCATCGACTCCGAATGGCAGATTTGAAAGGCAGATTTTTGTGAGACTTATGCGGACAAAGGTTGGTCATCTATCAGGTATGCAATTCAATTCAGATTCAGACAGGGGTAACTTTTAGAATATGCATTAAAAAAAGAAAGGCTTTCAACAAAAAGGAATTTAGTAAAGTATTTATAGAAATAGTCCATCACTCTTACTGCCATAAAGGAATAATACAAATGAAAAATAAAATAAAACCATTTATGAAGCAAAAAAATTAACAAGTAATATAAAAAACATAAAAGAGAATTGCGAAGTTTGTATAAATAAATCTAGAAGAAAATATAAATTTGGACTTATGTCTCACTTGGGTCCTTCTACCTTCCTTTTTGAGATAGTACCTATAGACACCATTGGCGGATTTGGTGACTCCCGTTCAACAAAAACATATTTGCACCTTCTAGTAGACCACTTCACCAGATATGCATATATTTTAACTTCCAAGACTCAAAATTCAACTGATTTTATAAGGATAGTTTAAAAAGTAACGCATGATCATAAAATTTATTTGAACCGATCAATATCCAGGCATAAATTCAAAACAATTTAAAGACTTTTTAGATACACAAAATACATCTTTTTATAAAATGTATTATTATGTAAATATTATTAAAAATACTTTATAAATGTATTGATAACACTCCTTTCTGATATCATATTATACTGTTTAGTCATTAATTTAGCATAGTAAATAACATTCTAACGACAGAACCTAATCATTCTGAAACTATACCTGATGAGCACGGACAAAAAGTCTGTGGTGAACGCGACGTAATTAAAAAAAAAAAACTGTACCTGGACTATGTTTAAGGTATTACTTTGAAAACATAACGTCACAAACTTTTCTGAAACATAATTAATATTTTAGTTTTATTTTAGTGTAATTTACTCCATAATCCTCCAATATCTCATAGCCTATTTATTGTCATCTACGATTGACAATAGCTAATTCGTCAGACCTAATTCGGCTTATTCCATTCTTCCCCGTTGAAGATCCCCGTCAACGGGGAACAATGAACTTTTTGTTCACTATTCCCCGTTGACGCCGATCAGAGCGTGTAACGGGGAATAATGAACTAAAAAGTTCATTATTCCCCGTTGCGTCAAAAATAAAATACTAATAATTTTTAGAATCATGTTTTTATTTATTTAGGTAAAGATCACACTGATTATTTTTATAATCATATTAAATTGCCGTGGAGCAGATTTTTTCCTATTTCTTTTTTATGTGTCTTCAATAAAATCACAGAACTATAAAAAAACATAAGTATTATATAATAAAATACAGATATGTACTTATGTAATCACAGATTTTACGTTTATTAATTTATTAACAATCACAGTTTAACAGTTAAATCAGTCCTATATACCTAATCAAGTACTAAGAGGTATACTAATAAGTATGGTGATTTTTCTAGTACATGTTACCTAAACGTAAAAATGTAGCATCTAAAACATAACATTCAAATACCCAATAAAATCACAGATTGTTATAATTATCAATTTAAAATTACTTTCCTAATAACTACTTTAAATTACTACTACTTTCTTAACAACTTTAAATTACCTACTTTATGATTATTATAGAAACATTCGAAAAACTGAAGCTGACCCAACGAAGGCATTCAAGCGATGCTTGAGAATTTCGACCTTATTAACTAGGTATGCAATAAGATACACAATACTGTAAGACGGACATTTTTGGCGGCGCGCGGCGGCGTCTTGTCAGCTCGTACAGGTCATCTTTTGTTTGTTGGTTAGTAGTGGGGCGGCACAGTGTCATAGTTTTGAGAATGCAGTCCTTATCAGTTTGCAGTTAGTAACAGATAAATATGTTTTGGAAGTGTTAAATTAAAGAAATGGCTGGTATGGCAGCTGGGGCTAACAAAGGACAAATTAACCAGAAGACAAGTTGCACTTAGTGCCGCTTTGGCCTTGTTACCATCGGACAAAATTATTTTGGGTTGGTTTTATATTGCCTCTCAGAGCCCTGACAACGATGATAAAAGCAAGGAGTTCAGAAATTACATGCTCAGGCAATGGATACAAGAGGACTTTATTAAAATATGGTGTGCATTTGGCCAGACCCATCACACTACTAAGCACCGCCATCCTCTATTTTTCTCACCATCGTTTTGGTTGCCTGGAAGAAATCGCTTTATGCGATAAGGCCGCCAGTTCCATTGCTGTTCCCTACATTATATTTAATGAGTACTATCTATATAAGGTGATGAATAAAGCATTGTCTATCTATCTATCTATCTACTACGAATTTAGTCGAAGCTTGGAACAACAAACTCAAAAAGCGTGTGTTAAAAAAGAAACCCAATATTATGAAGCTTCTCACAGCGTTGGCTGAAGATGCATCGTATTATCATATTATGAAGTTCTTGCATTGCGGGTTTCTGATGATAAAGGTATTTCAGAAAAAACCAATGAAAAGTATTAACCGCGACCAACATATACAGGCGGTACAAATGGAACTTACCTACTAAAGGCGAAATTACAATTGGACACTTCTAAGAAAAACTTCGGTGATTCAACAACACATTATTTATGTAAGAGTTTGTTTTGTGGGTATTGTTGCCCGAATTGCATTTTATAGGAGTGTTATGTTAAGCTACATTTTTAATGAACAATTATCAATCTGTTATTTTATTAGATACATATAAGAATATTATGTTTTTAATGCTACTTTTTGAATTAATAATTGTAACAATCTGTGATTTTATGAGGTATATACATATATAGGAATATTATGTTTTTAATGTTACCTATTTAATTAATAATTGTAACAAACTGTGATTTGATTAGGTATACAAGACTGATTTAACTGTTAAACTGTGATTGTAGGTATTATTAAACGTAAAATCTGTGATTATATACATAAGTACATATCTGTATTTTATTTTATAATGCATATGTTTTTTTATAGTTCTGTGATTTTATTGAAGAAACATAAAAAAGAAATAGGAAAAAATCTGATTTGATTAAAAAGTTTAATAAATAGTTTCCACGGCAATTTAATATGATTATAAAAATAATCAATAAGTGATATTTACCTTATAAATAAATAAAAACATGATTCTAAAAATTATTAGTATTTTATTTTTGACGCAACGGGGAATAATGAACTTTTTAGTTCATTATTCCCCGTTACAAGCTCGGATCGGCGTCAACGGGGAATAGTGAACAAAAAGTTCATTGTTCCCCGTTGACGGGGATCTTCAACGGGGAAGAATGGAATAAGCCCCTAATTCGTCTAATGCATAAAGCATTGTAAAATTGTGTAGGCACGTACCTATGTACATGCATCTACGTCATAAAATGCGCAAAGATCTCTGCATTTCGCTTCTACAATACGGATATGTTATTTATGTAACTTAATATTTTTAAGGAGTATGATTTCGACTTTTTTTTACTATTATAACTAAATTAAATCTAAAACTAACCTGAATAATTTTATGGCCACATCGCTTAGTGCTGTGGCAATGGAAACAATATAAATGTTTTGAAGTATGTCCTGCGAGCAACAACAACCAAGCCTACCCGAAATGCCAAAGTAGACCGTGGCGACGGCGGCGCGGCGGCGGCGGTGTCGGCGACGATTGGTGCCGTAAAAGACCGCAAATCTATCAACCGTGGCGTCGTCGGATGCGTCTTTGTTTCCCAGTGGTTAGCAATGCAAATATTCCAAAATCACTTACATTGCGTCAAAATCTGCCGATGAAACGTTCGACGTAGCTTTATCCTGATGATAAGCAAGGCGGGTTTCTTATCGACGACGCAGATTCTGGAGAATCCTACTGTGTAAATTGTTGTCTCAGAAAACCCAAGATGACTCGGTCTCGTCGAGATTGAAATAATTAGAACCTAGTTTCACATAAACTTATTACTATTTGGTATTAAAGTTCCTTTCCCACATTCAATAAAATAGTGGAGGTTAAAGATTTCATAAGATGTTCTTTGAAGAGTTGTGTGTTAGTTTAACCCTTCCAAGTACCCTTCTTTGAATTCCAAGAACTTATGCATACTAGCGAGCAAGATCAAGAACACCGCAGGACGGTACAAAACTTTTAGAACAAACTTCTAAGTTCTCGTAGGTAATTTTCAATAGTACAGAGAATATATAATCGGGGTAGATCTTCGAATCTCGTCGTCTTAACGAATTAACAGCCCACCATCTGCGGTGCGCGGCCGCAGTCTGGAGGTGTAAAGACAGGCACGCTTGTGTGTCTTGTCAATAATGAAAAGATTTTTTTTTTACTTATATCGTGTTACCGAAATCTTAATTTAAACAATTAAGATTTTGGTAACACCATAAAAGTGAAAAAAAAAAAGATCCGTCAAGAGCGAGTGGGACTAGCGCGCCGAGGGTTTCGAACGGTTGTCCAGTATACCAATATGTTCTATAGGTACTGGTGCTAGAGACTTTGCTATTTGATGAATACCAAAAATTAAAGGTATTTTAGATGGATCGCTCTGTAAACTTCGGAGTTAGGGGGGGTATATGAGTAAAATTTCGACTTTTTTTTAAATATTTCAATAAGTATGAATTCTACAGAAATATCAAAAACTGTTTTGAGATTTACGAACCAATACCTTTCATTTATACTCCACTCGCTGAGGTTGCCCCCCCTTTTTCAAATTATCTTCCATTTTTGACCATTTTTCAAAAAGTGATCTACTTACAGTATTCTCTATATTGTTCCTGTAAGATAAAGATCCATATCTACAAACGCTACATACATTTCAGATGGATCGCTCTGTAAACTTCGGAGATGGGGGGGAGGATTGTTTATTTGTTTGACTTTTTTCAAAATATTTCAAAAGTATGAAACCTACCGTAATTTCAAAAACTGTTTTGAAATGTCCAAACTGATACCTTGCATTTAATACCCCGCTTGACATTGTAGGTCTCTTTTAAAATTTCGACATCACAATTTGTGTGTGTACCTACTGAAGTTTACATTTTTATTTTTCATATATTATTATTTATTTATATTTTATCTGTACAGACGCACGAAATGTATTATTATTTGCAATTTCACGTTAATTGCTGTTGAGTTGCTGAGATATTAAAGACTAAAGGACAGAAAAAGCGAGACCATAGGGGTTTCAAAACCGATCTCCGATCTTCGAAACCCTAAAAACGGTCCCTTATTATCACGGAGCAGATACAGAGAGGAGATGTTGTAATTAGATTTCCAACACACAACGCGTGACAATTTGCGGGGTAAGGGGAGTGTTATATCCCGCCCACTTTTTATTTTCCATCTACCGGTCAATAGCAAAATTGCTCGATTCATTCTGTGTCGATGGTACTATGTAGTTTAACTACCTCACACTAGATGTCACTAAGTGTAACAGGAAAGTAATCAGAATTTTTGTACCAGGGAGTAAACAAGTAACACCCGCCTAAATCAAAAGTAGCATGTCGCCTCTTTTGCCACTATGAAGCCTTTTTCATTCAAATGGCAAGAACAAATCTTTGTATATTTTGTCGAAGTCCAGTCTGGTCTATTAACTTATGTGATCCTTTGCTGTTTAAGATTCTCTTAAGATAGAAACCTAGAACATACATATTTTAAAATGTAATGAATGGGTTGGCTTCATGTACTTTAAACTAACTAAACAACAAATAATATACATGTTATAGTAATTATCTCACGGAGGAAAAGGACTTTTAATTAATGTAGATAGAATATTTAATTTAAGGGAGGCGTTATTGTATTTCCTGCTTATCATATTTTTTGAGGTACTTTCCACAGCCGTGGGAGAATCGGTAAAGTAATTGGATTCTAATTATGGCCCTGTCTTATTGTTATATTCATGTTGTGCAAAGGACGAACGCCGACAGTACACTGAATAAGGCCACGCCTACTGTGATGCAGTCAGGACTTATAGTTGAGAATCACAGTGCACAGTTGCTTAGGCCGCCTCCTCTTTGTATCTGCTCTGTGCTTATTATGTACTCTGGCTTTTGCTTTTTTTGGCTTTGAGTGCGTTTTCTGGGAGAAAAACCTATTTGCTATTCCAAGCCTAGAACTAAATTAAGCAAAATTTTCGCCAAATCCGTTTAGTAGTTTTCGCGTCAAGGTTTATCTAACAAACATCCATCCATCCAAACTTTCGCAGAAGCAATCGAAGTGATTATCGGGCCCCCGCGCCGAAACAAAAATTTCCGCCAAGTAGCTCTGAAACTTCGCTGTAAGACGAATATGAACGTCATACATAATTATTTTGTAGTCACAAAACTACGAGTAAGTATCGCACAAGTTTCAGAAACGTCCCCTAAATGATATGAAAGTACCATGACGACGGCGCGTGGCGTCAGCTGAGGGCGTGCAAACTTAGATTGAGGCGGAAAGTAAGGCCCCAATTCCGGCAACCACTTCGATATAGGAGGAAATGTAGATGATGTTATGTTTCTAAATAAATAAATGTTACCCTAACAACCATCGGATGCAGTAGATAGGATAGTCGCCGCAATAATGTATAAAATTTTACTTTACGTATAAATTTCATAATAAAATAATTTAGTTATCTATGAAGTCAATTTGTAAGACTAATTAATAAATAAATATAATTTTCATTCGCCGTCCTTGGTCGCCGAAAATTGCAATCGTTTATAATAGGTTTTAAATTTTGTTGAAGTATCTAGAAACAAAACTTTGTATATCACCGAAGCTGAGCTGTAGTACCTACCTACCGATTTATCGCCGCACTCAGGCGTAGTGAGTAGAGATTTGCCTGTTGAATCATCCTGAATGACGCCCTTAAGGGGCGAACCAAGCAGGTTTGGTTGTCAAACTAGGCCTAGATACTCACGGGATCCCCGTGGTAAAAGACTAGACAGATACAATTTTAAAAGAATATTTGAATTTGCTTCCTTGAATGTGAAAACACCATTGACAAAAAAAATTACGATAAAAAGAAATCATGCAAGTGCAATGTTTCGCACATAATTTGGTCAAGATCTCAGGAACCCTGTCTATTGAATTGACTTATGTTTTGATTCGTATGTTATTTATTACTTATTATTAAATGGCCTTTATTAACAAAGAAAATTACAATCAAATAACAAAAACCAATTAAAAGTAGTATTTACAATTGAAACAGTTAAGCTAACTGCAGACATTTGCAAACCATCTACAGGTAGCTCAACTGATCCATATCAATACCAGTCGGAAGCGTCCCCGAGGGGTCTCGACCCCAAGGGAGCAAATGTGTAAGCTCTGTCGAGACCTGCATATTTGCGAATATTGAGATCCTTGGCCAAATCTGTCGCCGCACCAGCCCTCACGGATGTCCTCGGAAGGCGCAAGTGTGTCGACGCATGTAGCGTCCCACACAATGGGTCTCCCCAACTCCCGTGGGACTAGTGTCATGCCGTCGGGCCTCTTACCATCGTCACGCAACAGACCATTCGGTTTGAGAATAGTTGGTACGTTAGCGGTGATAAAGGCCCGCCGAATGGCGAGATATCCGACCGGCGGCCCTATTAGAACACGATAATCCGTGATGGCCAAGCTGTTCGACAGCAGTATCGCACTGGCATTGATGAGGCGCGAAACACCTTGCACCCAACCGAAGACATTTTGCAATACGGAAAGTTACGGGATCCAATAAAGTGCCAGTGTTAAATGAAGGAAGTGCTTGCAATCAACTAATTATTTGGTTCCTTGAACCAGTTTCTTCATATGTTGCGTAGTTTTATTGTAAATAAACAAACACTTGATTTTTGCGCTTACGCCGTTCCAAAAACGTATGCTTTGTCCCGCTCTTATGAACGTGAAATCCTATGCCTATCCTTTTCACAAAATGGAAACCCCATCTTTAATCAGAGGGATATCCTCATGATAATATAATTTTCTATTATTTCATGTTTGTAACGTGTAAAATAGAGCTATCAACAAAATGATGATGTTGTCCTCTTAGCCCAATTTTCGGCCACGGGTGGCCAGTCTCAACGGAGACTAGCCAGGTGCGCAGGACATATTATAGTACCCAAGTGTTTGCACAAACACAGGTACATCTCTATATTACTTCACTCTCATAATCCGATGGGACGGCATGCGGCAGTCCGACACGAAAAGAAAATAATGATGTATTAAGTTAAGTACATAAAAATCCAGTTCAAGAGTAAAATTCAGGAGTCAGGGTCCAAAGTAGTTATAGATACTTCGCTTCGGAGCACAGATCCAACTAATTTCGGAAACTAGCGGTGGAACCGACAGAAGAACCGGGACTGTCCGCTTATTTTCTTCGATTATTTACTTGGAACTTGAAGACATCAGATCTAGGTATCTATCTGATTACACTAAAAAGTTACATTGATGCGATTGACTGAAACTGGGAAGCTATCTCTTTATATTTAGGTATATGTGTATTGAGCTACCTCTATACATATTATTCGCAACAGTCTGCAGTTAGCTTAACTGTTTCATTGTGTATTTTGTACATTTCGAAATCCTTGCTACTCGTAAAAAAATTATAAATATAATTTTTAGTTAGGTAATCATAGTTTGAAATATGTAGCCTGGAAATTAAACCAAATATTTCACTCATCAATACTAACATAACTATTTCCGAGGTAGGTATTAAAAAAACCGCCAAGTGCGAGTCGACTCGAACGCGAAGGGTTCCATACCGTAAAAATCAGGAAACTTTTTCAAAGAACATTAAATTTTCACTTGTTAGGAGACCCCTTTAAATTTTCAACTTTATTTTACTTTTAGTATTTGTTGTTATTGCAGTTGAAGTGTTTGTTATTTATAGAAAATTTAATGTGCCTATTGTAGTTCAAGAGATACAGCGTTGAAAAATTAAGAGCAAAAAAATCACGTTTTTTTATGGAAGCCCTTTTATTTTTATATCTTTATGTTTATATAGTTTTTTTATTATTATTTGTTGTTCTAGCGGCAAGAGTCACACATTCTCTGAAAATTTCAACTGTATACCTCTTACGGTTCATGAGATAGAGCTCTGTGACAGACGGACGGACGGACGGACAGACAGCGGAGGCTTAGTAATAGGGTTCCGTTTTCATCCTTCGGGTACGGAACCCTAAAAAATCTTAAGATAGGTATTACAAACTGTACAATGGATTGTTGAAAATTCCTATGTTTAACATAATATAAGTAAAAATTGGTGGCGGCGCCAGTGTGCGGCATACAACCGCCTGAGTAAGTGATTTAAGAACGTGATTTTACGTGATAAGCAGATTGGTGACCGCAGTAGCAGTGATAAAATACACAAAAAGAAGCTGCTGCCCTTCCTCTCATAGATTCCCTTATTCGATGATGACCAACCTGCTTCAACAACCTAATTCAGATTAGTTATAATTTATTTTATTTATTAGGTTCATTAAATACTGCAATTAATCAGATACGTACATTTGAACTATGCTCGCATATGTAATTTATAATAGGTACACATAATTAACTCTATCGGACGTCGTAATTTACATGACGAGTGGTTTCCGAATAGAATTAGGTGAGTTACACAAAGAACTTTGTAAAAAGTAGGGTATTTAATATTTAATTATTAACTTGCCTGCGGTTTTACATTAGTTTTTTGTTGGGTCTAGTATTGACGGTTTGATTATAATTATATAAACTGTTTATAGCATAAAATTTTACTTGTCTAAGTGCTTATTTAGTAAGCCTAAAGAAATGAAGTTATTGAAATCTGAAATCTGACGCGAAAAAGTAGCAAACTTCCGTCCATACATCCGTCTAAATTTTCGCATTTATAATATTAGTGAGAAATAGAAAATAAACTAGGCAAACCTTATATAACTATTTGCTTACAACTTGATAGCGTTTTTATAATTCTATTAGCGAATTAAACGTGCGTGTACGTATTGACTACTGCGGCGTCTTCATAATAATAATTCATACTAATATTACAGATTCGAAAGTAACTCTGTCTGTCTGTCTGTTCCGACGACCGATGTGGCGCGGCGGGCGAAGGTCCGCCTGCGACGCAGAAGGTTGCGGGTTCGATTCCCGCCTTGGGACAAATGTTTGTACGATCTGCAAATATTTGTTCCGGGTGTTCTGGGTATTTTCTATATATAATAAAAAAATATCTATCTATGTTATATATTGTATTAAGTTTATCAGTCATCTACCCATAACACAAGCTCTGCTTACTTTGGGGCTAGATGATGCTGTGTGGATTGTCCAGCATTATTTATTTATTTATTGTTACCTTTTCACGCCTAAACGGCTGAACATATCTTAATGAAATTTGGCAGGGTGGTAAATAGTATCCTGAGGACTTACGGGGGTAGGCTACTTGAAACCGCTGCGAGCCGCTGGCAGCAGCTAATAACTTCATAATTTTATTAATTGTGCGTGCATATCTTACGTATTTTATTTCTAATTTGGACACGTAAGAAATTTCAATACAGGGAGAGGCTTGCTGTGTTTTGATATTATATAAATAATTTAATTTTTAGTACTTATTACCTATTATTTAATTTTTAGTCATTAAAATAGATAGATACACATCAGTCTAAAAAAAACTTTAGATACTTTTCTTTTACCAACGAATATAAATCTTATTATTTTAAATTATACGAAATGGCATCGTAAGACTCAGTATTTATTCCCCTGATTTAAATTTAAAGATGTAGACGCTTTGTTAAAAGTCGCTGAAGGAGTTCCACCTGTTAGAAATGTTCAGGACTGTAAAACTCGGCTCCCGGGGGTAGCCC
This sequence comes from Eupithecia inturbata, assembly GCA_963662085.1. Lineage (NCBI taxonomy): Eukaryota > Metazoa > Arthropoda > Insecta > Lepidoptera > Geometridae > Eupithecia > Eupithecia inturbata. The sequence continues at coordinate 6,693,460 of OY759179.1, read as the reverse complement.
GAGAATCAGATTTAAATTCTAATTTACAAAACTCGATTTACATAATGCACCGGCCGGCTTAATGTTACTTTTAACTTGGTGGAGTAAAATTGGGGATATCTCGTCCGTGAAAAAACTAATCCGCGGGCGAGTTATCCACTTCACTTTTGAGTAGGTGTTCAACTAGTCCGAATCTAAAGTCTCTTGGTTTTTGGTAAGGACGAGTTGTACCCCTACCCCAAAGTGAAGTGGACTACTAGTCCGCGATACGATCGTCGTTACTTTTTAAGGGTTCTGTATAGTGTTTTATGTAAAGATCCAGTCACAAATGCTGCCAAATCTCTAAGTGTAATTTATAGTACTAGTCGAGATCAACATTTTTGATGACAGCTTCTTCATTGACGCTGTAGTAAGTCACGAGTCTCTTCAAGGCATGAGTGATTGTGTATTAGAAGACACAATCACTCAATGGTTAAACGAAGTTCTATTATTTAAAGTACAATAAAAAAATATATAGTTTGGTTTTTCTTCATTGAGTATTTCACGATTCATGATAAAAACAATAACATACTTAGGTCTCAGCTTAAATTAAGTAGGTAACTATTCAAAGATAAGCGCTACGGAACCCGGAGCGCCGCCAACATAAATTTCACAAAATTAAATCACAATTTTATTTCATTCTTTAAGTACCGACTGGGACCGAATTCTGCTAACCAATCGCTTTACTATGACAATGAGACGTCACAGAATCATCCATAGATTATAGAAACTCTACACAGAGAGATTGATAGAATGGCTTCAACCCGTGACACTTTTGACACGCGTACCTCCATCTGTAGTTTCTTTCATCAAACGTTAAATGTGTCATTCCAAGACGCTTAAGCATTGTTATGGTGAAGCGATTAATTTAGTGAAATTAGGGCCCTGGTTACCAGTTCAAAGTCGCTCAGCGCATCCCAATCCAATCTGTTCGCAGGTTATAAACCTATATTACGTATAAAGTTGTTATAAAGTATATTATACTTAATTACTAGTTTCAGCCCGCGGCTTCGCAAGCGTTGTTTCCGGGATATACATAGGCCTTTAGATACCTTATTATTCCACGTCAACAAATATCTAGTTATTGTTCAATATAAATTAATAACGATTATTTCCATCGCATCGGAACTGATTTGTTTACAATAACACACTCGTAGGCCTGGAACTCGAAAGGTCTGACTAGACCTAATCAAAACTTTCTTATATGTAATATTACTATGTTTCTGTAGATCATGATTGCTTTTAAAACCATCTAAATTCCATTCCATTATTATTACGAGCAGGTACTTTCCTAAGTATGAAAATTAACGATGCTCTTCGCGCGGTGGATCAAGAATTCCTAGATATAAAACGCTGGTAACCAAAACGATAAATTTTATTATCGAAGCTAAATTGACACGAAGGATTTTTCATCGTTACTGAGATTTCTTGACAGAGATTGATAACGTATTCAGCTGCAAAATTAGACGGTTTTCCGAAAAATATAGAAAATATTGCCTTGCGTATACGCGGTAAAGTTTCCAAGGAGCGGAAGCCGTTGTCTATACCAAATAAACTGAGCCGAGTCCATTTGATAATCGATACATGATCTTAACCTTTAATTGTTCCATAAGTTTTGGTACAGCGCCTCTATCTTGCGGAAAGGGAACTACACAAATCCCATTAAAAAAAATGAGACAACGATGAATAAACGATCATGTCTCGATACTATCGTCAAATGGAGTCGGGGGTTTTGAATTAACATCTAGAGATGTTAATTCAAAATTAAATTCAAAGTGCTTTATTTCCTTTAGACCACACGGCTCTTGGACACGTCACAAAATTCAAATCACTTAAGTAAAACTAGAAAATAAAGTGACCACTTTGATTTTTGCTCACTTCTATATTTTTAAGGTAAAGCAAAGAATCGAACTAGAAACCTTTACCTTGTTAGATTGTTAGTTTTCAAGTTTGAGCAAAACTTATCCCAAGCTTTTTATCCTCTAGATAATCTGATATTTTGTAGTAAGCCTTTTTACAAAAAATATGTTTGACAATTTGTTTGAATTTAATTACTGATAATTTTTGCAACTCACTAGGAGTTTTGTTGTAGAAGCGTATACATTGCCCTTTAAAAGATACATTAATTTTGTGTAGTCTAGTTGTGGGCACAGCGAGTTTATGTTTATTTCTTGTATTCAAATTATGTACATCGCTATTTTTAGGGAAGCGATTGATATTTTTATAAGTGTACAATAGGTTTTCATAAATATATTGACATGGTAATGTCATTATGTTTATTTCCTTGAACTTTTCACGTAGGCTTTCTCTGGGACCCATATTATAGAATGCACGAACAGCCCTCTTCTGCAACACAGATACGGTGTTAATATCTGCAGCGTTCCCCCACAGCAGTATGCCATAAGACATAACACTATGGAAGTAGCTGAAATAAACTAGTCTAGAAGTATCAACGTCTGTAAGATGACGGATTTTTTTGACTGCATACGCTGCAGAACTAAGTCTCTTCGATAGCTTGTCTATGTGTGGCCCAATTGAAGTTTACTATCTAAGGTTATTCCTAAGAATATGGTTCTGTTAACAATTTCTAACGTTTCTCCTTTGACGGTTACATCAGCCTTAACTTGTTTCACATTAGGTAGAATAAATCTAATACATTTTGTTTTGGTTCCATTAAGCAAAAGGTTATTGACACTAAACCAATGGACTACGTTTGAGATTGTATTATTCACATCGTCGAAATTTGTGTTTTGTCGTTTCATTTTAAAAATTAATGAAGTTTCATCAGCAAACAATACGATCTCGTGTTTATCCTTTACAAGATGAGGCAGGTCGTTAATATAAGCTCATAATAGAAAAGGAACGAGGATAGAACCCTGTGGTACACCTATTGTAACTACAGACCCCGAAGACCATTTCCCATTAATGTCAATTCTTTGTATCCTATCACTCAAGTAAGATGTAAGAAGATCCAAAGAGGTGTCTCTTATTCCATAGTGATGTAGTTTTTTGATTAATGTTTCATGGTGTACGCAATCGAATGCTTTTGACAAGTCGCTAAAAACACCTACAGCATCTTGCGACTTCTCCCAAACATCAAAAATATGCAATACTAACTCAACACCGGCATCAGTAATTGACCTGCCGCGAGTAAACCCGAATTGCTTACTATGTAGCAGGTCATTTCCTTTCATTTGATTTCATTTCATTTATTTATTTACCATTTATAACATAGGTCGTTATACAAGGCAAGTCACAAATTGTACAATTTGAAAAGATAAAATACACATGTCATTTCATTCCAGATCATAAAGTTCAATGTCATGTTTTCACATTATGTAAAGAAAGGGATTGCAATAGATTAGTACTCATAAATTCACTGATGCTGTAGAATGCATGGCTTTCAAAGAAATGCTTGATTATGTTTTTAAAATGTTCAAAGTTGTCAATGTTCGTAATGTTAATTGGTAGTTTATTATATACTTGTATTTTAATATATTCTCCCTGCTTTTGTACCTTTGCAAGGCGTACGATTGGTTTGACTAGTTTTTCCTTATTTCTTAAATTATAGTTATGAGTATATTTTTTTTGTAGATACTGTTGTTACTATGTATTTCTAAGAGACTTTTATAAATATAGAGTGATATCACAGTCATTATTTTATATTTCTCAAAATATTTCTTAGCTGACGTTCTTCTATGTAATCCGCAAATTATTCTTATGGCCCGTTTTTGACAAATCAAGACCTTGTTTACAACAGCACTTTTTCCCCATACTGTTATGGCATAGCTTATTATGGAATGGACATAAGCGTAATACACTGTGACCAATGTCCTTTTAGTAACCACAGATTTTAATTTTAAAAGAGCGTAGTTGGCACTTGCAAGTCTTTTGCACATTGTTTCAATGTGTGATGTATGATTTAATGTGTGATCAATAGTGTACCCAAGGAAAACATGTGACATGCTCCCCTCTGCGTGCCTAGTTCTTCTTGCTTTATATCGCATTATAATACTTTTATTAGCATTTAGAACAATGCCGTTAGCCTCGAACCAGTTTGTAAGTAATTGGATTGAGTTTTCAATTTTCTCTTCTAATTTATGTTCAGTTTTATCTTTAATCCCTACATGTGTGTCATCTGCAAAGAGGTTTATGAACGCCCATTCTGGTACACATCTGGGTAAGTCATTGATGTACATTGCCACATGTCTAAGCAATTGATGTAAAATAAGTTTTTACAAAACTTTGCTGAATGTAGGAAGTACTGATATTAGTCTAATGTTAGTGGGGTCAGACCTACTACCCGATTTAAACAATGGAATTATTTTACTACATTTCATTAGACCAGGAAATACGCCACAATCAGTAGATTCATTGAACATAAAAGCTAGATCTGGTGCAATAGTATCAATTAATTGTTTAATAATTCTAACGGAAATGCCCCAGAGATCTGCAGTTTTCTTTATATATAAAAGTATAAAGGCTTTTTTAATATCAGTTTCATCAACATGGTTGAATTTAAGTTTATTTTCGCATTTAGGTACATTTTTTATAAGTAATGACTCAGCGATTACTTGAGAAGAGTTTAGACACTTTGTAGAAGAGATTGGAATGTCAGTAATAACATTTATGCAAAATTTCAGGTAACAAATTTACACTAAATTATCACACTAATAATATGAATGCGAACGTTTGGATGGATAAACGAAAGGCGAGATGGATGTTTGACAGTTTTCCACACCCAAACTATTGTAAAATTTTTACCAAGAAGATCCGTACAATGATGACATGTCTTCTTTGAAATTAGAACTTACCTCAGATGGCGGAATAAGAAACGAATGCCGCGAAACACGTCACTAAATTTTTACTATTTACTCGCAGAAAGTGTGAAAAGTAGAGTATTCTCGTGGACAAAGCTGCTTCCTCTTGGGCGTGTTTAAATCCCTCTCGCACTCAGAACTGTGATAACTCTCTCGCTTTGCTCGTGAGTTATTCTAGAATCCTGAATACTTGCACTCAGTATTAAATGACGCCCGAGACGAAAGACACTGCTTTGAACCCTCGGTGCTTAATCTACTTTTAAACCTTTCCGTAGAAACGTGCGGGCAGAAACTGGTCCAAACATAATAATATAAAAACATCCGGACTTTCCCATTTGTAATATTAGTGAGATACAGTTCAATTAACACTGTTGTTGACACAATGATATTGTACTGGACAGCCATTGGTTCATGTAAATTATGTAGATTTGGCTTATCTACGGTATTAATTTATAATTATAGCGCAACTTAACAGGCTGACTGCGGTTTGCTCGAACTCAGATCAGACTAATGCTAATACGGTATATTTATTTATTTATTAAGGCCGACCAACTAGACTTTAATTTTAATATTTAATTTTATTTTATTTTTATTATATTTTTTATTATAACGGCAATAGAAATACACACTGTGAATATTTCAACTGTCTTCCTTTTAAGATTCATGAGATACAGCCCGCTGACAGACGGACAGGCAGACAGTGGATGCTTAGCAATAGGGTCTTGTCTTCACCCTACGGAACCTTAAAAACCCTAAAACAGTGTAGGTACTCTAAAAATTTTAAAAGAGACCTACAATGTCAAGGGTATTCAATGACAGGTATCAATTTGTACAATTTCTGTAGGTAAATATACTTTATCCAATATTTTGAAAAAACTAAAAAAAAAAACCCCCCCCCCTATCTCCGAAGTTTGCAGAGCAATCCATCTGAAATGTGTGTAGGGTTTGTAAATATGGATCTATATTTCATTAGTCTGTAAGTAGACAAATTTTTTAAAAATGGTTAATAAGGAGGGGGGGGGGGATAATTTTCAATAGGAGGGCTACCTCAGCGAGTGGGGTATCAAATAAATAAACCTGGACAATCCACACAGCATCATCTAGCCCCAAAGTAAACAGAGCTTGTGTTATGGGTACTAGATAACTGATAAACTTAATACAATACATAACATATATAGATATTTTTTATTATATATAGAAAATACCCAGAACACCCGGAACAAATATTTGCAGATCATACAAACATTTGTCCCAAGGCGGGAATCGAAGCCGCAACCTTCTGCGTCGCAGGCGGACCTTCGCCCGTCGCGCCACATCGGTCGTCAAATGAAAGGTATTGGTTTGTACATCTCGAAACACTTTTTAAAATTTCTATAGATTTCATACATTTTGAAATATTTTGAAAAAAGTCGAAAAATAACCCATTAAACCTCCCCCCCCTATCTCCGAAGTTTGCAGAGCGAACCATCTAAAATGTATGTAGCGTTTGTTGATATGGATCTATATTTTACAGGAAAAATATAGAGAAGTCTGTTAATAGAACAGTTTTTAAAAAATTGTCAAAAAGGAGGTTATCATTTTTTAATAGGCCTACCTCACCTGGTGGCAAATCAAAAAATGTTAGGTATTTGTTTGGACACCTCAAAACAGTTTTTGAAATTTCTGTAAGTTTCATACTGTTTGAAATATGTTAAAAAAATCGAGAAATTACCCATTCGCTCCCCCCAATCTCCGAAGTTTGCAGAGCGATCCATTTGAAATGAATGTTGTGTTTGTATATGGATCTGTTATCTTATCTGATCTATAAGACGCAAATATGCAGGTCTCGACAGAGCCTACGCATTTGCTCCCTTTGGGGTCGAGACCCTGGGTCCGTGGGGTACCGAGGCTCTCCGGGTTTTCAAAGAGTTATCTGAGCGTCTGGTCGACGCCACGCGTGACCCGAGAGCGGGCAGGTATCTGGCGCAACGCATCAGCATTGCCATACAGCGGGGCAATGCAGCCAGCGTCTTGGGGACGCTTCCGACTGGTATTGATATGGATCAGTTGAGCTACCTGTAGATTGTTTACAACAGTCTGGTCAGCTTAATTGTTTAAATTTTAAATACTAGTTCTAATTTGTTTTTATTTTTGAATTGTAATTTTCTTTGTCAATAAAAATCAATAAAAAAAAAAAGGAAAATCTGTAAGTAGACCACTTTTTTAAAAATGGTCAAAAAGGGGGGGGAATAATTTTCAAAAGGGGGACTACCTCACCGGGTGGAGTATCAAAGGTATCGGTTTGCACATCTCAAAACAGTTTATGAAATTACTGTAAGTTAAAAAAAATTTACTATTATGAAAATTTTACTATTACCCTCTATCTTACTCCGAAGTTTAAAAACCGAAAATATCTGAAATGTACCTTTAATTTTTAGGTACTCATCAAATAGCAAAGTCTCTAACCAGTACCTACAGTACATACTGGTATACTTGACAACCGTTCGAAACCCTCGGCAGGCGAGTCACACTCTCACTTGACGGATCTTGTTTTTATTTACAACCCTTGTTAAGCTTTGGTCAATGAAATTTCAACTCCTTTGTCAATGTTACTTTTGTAACAGTGTTTGTATATTTATTTTCAAGTTAGAATACCTAAGTACCAGCTACTCCCAGGTCCCTACCTCAAATAAATTCCTGGCCAGCCTCTCTAGAAGCAAGTGGTCGTTACGATAATAATAATTGGCCCCCCGTCTGCGCCGTTCCTTATTTGTAGGACCATTGAACTAACCTAACCTAAACATAACATTCTATACTCTAACCGCCTCCTTCCCATCGGGATGCAGGAATAGATACCTAGTGCATCTGTGTTTGCGCACGCACTTGTGCACTATAATATGTCCTGCGCACACCACTATCGCCGCCGCCATGGCCGAAATTCGGGTAGGAAGGCATTATCATTATTTATGACTTTTAGTTCCAGCAAAAATGTAGACCCTTAAATCAATAATAGATTGGTTTACTAGGGACTAAATCACAGATATCACTCTGTGGACTAAACCATCCCATTTTACACGAGGGTGTTATACTCCCGAGCGCAGCGAGGCAGGATGACAAGACCGAATTATAATGGGTGGTTTTCCCCCGAGTTAAACACCTATTTTTCACTTCGATTGAGAGAAAATAAAACTTATTTTTAAAATAATGCACACGCTTTTCATTTCTCTACTTCACGAATATACAAATCTTTAAATATATTTCACGTGATTTCGACCGCAACAGATTCATATTCATTATTTATTTTTCCTTCTGTTCCACTTGTTTATTGTTGCAAACAATCTACATGTAGCTCAACTGATCCATATCAATACCAATCGGAAGCGTCTGGAGTTAGCTAAATTGTTTCAATTGTAGGTAAATACTAGTTCTAATTTGTTTTTGGTTGTAATTTTCTTTGTCAATAAAGTACAACAATTAAAAAAGAAATTGCATATTACTATTTTAATTTTCGTCAGATGACATTCTTAATTAATTTAAATAAGCCACGTTCACCTTCAATTCAATTAGTAGTACCTAAGCAAAAAGAGATTTCACGCTAATACCAACTTTTTTTTTAATATCATTGTTACTCGCAACGCAAAGTACGCATTCTACCATGGAATTTGAATTACCCTTCTTACATGCAACAATCACCAAGAGGGCGCATCGGTTCCATTTTCAAAAATGTGTACATTCGAATAAAATGTACCTATGTTCTTTGTTTAAGGAACACCAAAAAGTCGATTCGTTATGTTAGAGGACATATGTCTTAAAGTTTTAAGATATTTATTCTCAAAAAAGACATAGTCACTCACATGAGAATAATAATTTAGCTTAAAGTAAACAATTTATAAAAGTAAAGTTGTTGTTCGGTCTGTAGGTATGTCTTTGTGTTCTTGTGGCTGATGATTTCAGACAAAAAATAAAAAGAAAAATACTTTTCAGTCCTAGCACTTAACTCGAATGTTAGTCCCGCTAAGCTACACTGTAATTAATGACACACGTTTTGAGCAAGAGAAGTGAAAACATTTAATAATAAAACTCACATGTTGAGAGGAAATAAACAATTGTTAGTAAATATTTTTATTGGAGAATTGTAATTTTGCATGAAATCATCAGCAAGAAAGAGAATTTGTTTAAATTTAGAATTTTTACTCAAAGTCAATAGGTACGAGTAGGCAAGGCAATTATTTTTTAATCGTCGCCGAGTGGTAAAATTCGTCGAATGTTTGCGCGTTGGCGACTGTTCCAATTTTAATTTAATTTGTCCCGACGACGCTGAAAGCAATATATTTGCATAGTTATCATCATCATAAAAAAGTTCACTGCTGAAAGTTCCTCCCCCAAACAAGGGCGTTTTGCCACCACACTTGGCTAGCGGAATGGTGATCACAAATTTAAGTTTCAAGTATTTTATTACTTTCATGTTGTGCAAATTGGGGCGATCTTAACGGCTTTGGTTGTCTAACTAGGCCTAGATCTCAGTACTCTACTAAATAAAATTCAATTTTTTTCTTTTGTTCCTTGATTGAACACATAATTTGGTCGAGAACTTAGGAACACTGTGGTCTATTGAAATGCCTTACGTCTAGATTCGTAGGTTATTAGTTATTACTAATTATTTGGTTCCTTGAATCAGTTTCTTCATAAGTTGTGTAGTTTTCTTGAATATAAGCAAAAACTAGATTTTTATGCTTACGCCGTTCTAAAAACGTATGCTCTGTCCCGCTCCTATGAACGCGGAATCCTATGCTTATCCTTTTCACAAAATGGCGCGCATTGCGCCCTCTAAATAATAGTTGACAGCTACGATACTAAAATGAGCCTGTGTGGCGCACTGCAAAGGTTGGGGTGTTATAAATACACAAAAGAAAGCTGCTGCACTCCCTCTTGCCTAAGTGTTCTTAGTTGACTCCACGACATCCACGGGATGAGTTTGAGGGGTCGATGTTTACGCCGCTATAGTCACAGATATATTTTATGGATAAGGTGTCCATAAAATATATCTGTTATAGCATAAGTCACCATTAAATTTTTGTATCTACGAGATATTTTTGGTAGATCTAAGTAAATCGTAACAATTAACTTATAAGAATAAAACAATTACAACTAGTATATACACTTAATATCTATTTCTTAAAAATCTAAGCCGTCACCAGAAGGCTATCTACTGACCGTAAAACAATCTAGAAATGTTTTAACAATGTAGTATGGGTACTATCAGATAGAATACAATCTCAGCACAGGGAAATATACTATACCTAGGTACCTAAGCACCAATTTCACCATTTGCTGCCAAAACTTAGTACAACAGAACTAAGTTCAGCTTAATCCAGTTCAAATGTTGAGTTTGATCTCGGTTTACTTCTCACCAATTTCATCTTCATCAGCTACGTTTTGTTCGCGTTTACGAAAACGAAGTTTACATCCGACATTGAATGGATTAATGTCAGTCTGTCCGCTGTTTTTCGTCGTATTTGACATTGTGTGACATGACGGCTCTTGAACTCGGTTTATAGGATAAACGCCGAAAATCGGCCGTTCAGAAGTTAAACTAAGTTCAGCTTGATCTGGCTCAACTTTATGTCGGTGAAATGCGCTGCACCCGTTTAAAGCGCTTTACTGAGTTTATCTTATATTGAACGCGTTCAATTGCAACGAGGAAATTGGACCTAAGAGAACGCAACTACAGAATATTGATATTCTTAGACAAAACATTAAGAAACTAGAAACGATTTTTTCCAAGTCTAAAAAGTATTTCAGAAAATAAAATGATAGGACAGGAAAGAAAACACAAAAATCAAGATGTGGTAGCTAAAAATATGCTGTCGTCTTTGTAAGGATACTATATCTTTAGTAATCCAAAAGTCGGTTTAGCTTATCGGCTCTATGGTAGAGTCTTGTAGAGCACGCTCGAGACCCATCAGATTACTGACAGCCATCGCGCCTTGAAAAATTGAATTAAGGTAGGTACTTCTTTTTACCCGACGAGGCGGGTTATGCTTATCGTGTGTTTTTATGCCGTTGGCGGACACTCTTTAATACCTAAGAAGAAGCATTCAAACGGCTGAAGCTATTTTGATAAATGTACAATACAACACATTACAATACAATATCTTTATTGACAACACCAAGTTGTAAGCCATGTAGGTACCAATGTAGGTACATATTTCTTAAATAATAATTTATATTGTAATTACTATAAATTCAAAATAAAAACATATTAATTATTGATACACAATTATTGATTTAACTATAAGTATTATGTGGTATCAATACTCTTCTGGACTTCTATAGGTATGGGATATTCTATACAGGGTGCCACGTAACATGTGTATTAAGCCGAAAGGGGGTGATTCTGGACCCCGAGGGGATCAACATAATATAAGATTTTTTTAAATTTCGAATATATGTTTTTTAAATTCAGATTTTTTTTCGTCTTGTATACAGGTTGTTGCACGGCCATGAGACATGGAGGGCATTTAAATTTAGTGGGATTTTGTTCATGTGACTCTACCGATCGGTGCCGAATACAAGGCGTTATGTTTTGGGTTTAAGTGGGTTCGATTACGGGGCAAGGCAAGAAATTTTTCAAATTTCTGTGAGTGCAGTTTTACTTATTTCTAACAATAAAATAATATTTCCTTTTTTAATATTTCTGGTACTTGCCCTACATGTCCCATGGCCGTGGGACACACCCTGTATATTCTTAGCTACATTTTGTAGGCCTTTGCCTCCACATTTTGCGAAAAAAGTGTAGTAGCGGGGACTGAGTGAGGTTTTTTATAGTTATCAGTTAATTACCTACTTGTTTCCTTAAGCTGAATTTTGCACGTTATTTTGGTGTTAAAACCATTTCATACACAAAAGTTTTAAGAACTTTTATATTGTATCTGTACTTAACTTATTTACTTATTAGTCCAGTCAATATATAATTTTTTGTATGGAGAAGGTTCTAAATCTAATTAAGGTGATTCTGATGAAACATTATAGAGTAGTTAGCAATTAAACTGTACAAAACGTTTTTAAACATGAACCGAACATGCAGAACTGGTTTTTTTTGCATTTAGGCATATTTTTAATAGTTCTATCGATAAAATTAGTATATCTAATAAATAAAATACTACCCATATAATAAAATGAAGACGCTGTATTTCATGAAGATGGATTTCCTGTACCTATAAATCAATCTGAGGCCGTCCGATAATTAATAACTTTCGATCTTACAGGGTGCTTGTTTCATTGAAGGTTAAACAAACTTACCTTAAGTGAAGTTTGACCGTAGTAACACGACTCGCTGCATACGAAGATATGAGAGATTTCCACCAGGTATTCTTGTCAAGTACATGACATCGAACACTATTTAAAAGCTTAAATAATAGAATTAACACAAATATGTGTGACCTAGTGACGTCATCAGGCACAGTGCGCGTGCGCCCGATGCTTCGCTACAACGCTTATTATTTGTAGAATACTCAACTCACTACTCTTAATTACATTCAAAGAATAGAAACAAATTAGAACTAGTAGACTACTAATTTCTATTTTTTTAGACTTGGTTTTGCGATTTTTCATAAGGAAAAAGGGTATACGGTCAATCTTGTTAAATAACACCATGTAGATGTAAATCTGTTTCTTAATACCAACGCTCATCATAAATATATAATAAACTAGTTCTAATCGCTAAATAAACAATGATTTTATGTTTGGTGCCTAATACATTTTCGCAAGCGGCTTTTAACTAGGTGAACACACAGCAAACGTTTAGTTTCGTGTTTGAATTATGGATCGAATATATTTCACAGTGAATGGAGAAAAATGTTCAGGTAAGTGCAGCTTATTTTTTTTTCTCGGTGTTAGTAAACAAACAACAAGAAAAAATTACGCCGAAACAGAATGAATGGAAACTAGAAACAATACACCATGTCAATAAAATTAAATATTAATTAATAGAAACAAAGTAGATGCACACAATAATATATACATATAGTTATCAATCAAAAATAATAACTATGGCACAAAACACGCGGGTCAGCAAAATTATAATTTTGAATCAAAGGAAACAGAAACTGTCAAAATGGCGCGTATTTCCATGGACGAGTTCCTTCTTAGAATTGTACTACCATTTAAACCACCTGGAGTGATGGCACGCATTTTACTTGACAGTGGGTTCGGAGAGAGATGCTGACACTTGTCTAAACGACTACATCAGAGATGTGCTAAACCTTCGCGGCACCAAGTTTATGTGTAAAGAAGGCGGCTGTGGGGCCTGCATTGTCGCCGCCACTGTCACTGAAAATGGAAAAAAGAGAACCTTTTCAGTCAATTCAGTAAGTCAACTTTTTTACCTTTGTAATGAAAATTTCTTTATGCGTACTTTTCTCAACAATGAACTGAGCCGCCACACTCGAATCGGTTACGCTACATCTTCAGCATAAATCCGTTCACTGCTGGACGTAGGCTTCCTAAGCCAGTATTATAAAATCTGTGCCTAAGCTAAGATAAGCACCCTATCGCTTTGATCAAAAAGTGGGTGGTATAATACCCACGCCAACAATCCTAGATAATAATCCCAAGTTTAATCAAATAAGTCCCAATTATAATCCAATAAGCCCAATCCCCTAATCCACACGCTGAGCATGTGGATTGGGTATCGCAGTTCGGTGGTAGAATTGTTCTGTAGGAGGGTGCTACTGCCCGCCCCCGTTGGATATACTTTAGTCACCTCTCACGACACAAGCGGAAAAAGTTAAGGTAGTGCAAATTCTAAGCTGGCACCACACCGCCCCGTTACGCTAAATCGGGTATCCTCGGCTCTAGATGACTACTTGACAAGTTCTACTTTCCTTCTAGCGTGTGGTCTTGCACTAACCTTTTATTGCATAACCACCGAATTATCAAGTACTAAGTGCTAGAAATTGATGTGCTTTGTAACTCTTTTTGTGTATTTGCATTTGGTCAGCCAATTATCTTTTTAGTAGGTAAGTTTAATATATGATTTTATCCAGTGTCTGGTGAGCATATTTTCGGTCCAAGACTGGGAAATAACCACGATCGAGGGCATTGGTAACCGAGGCAAAGGCTACCATCCATTGCAGAAGACTCTGGCGGAATATAATGGCACACAGTGTGGGTATTGCTCTCCAGGATGGGTAATGAGCATGTACAGGTAAGGTCATGTTCTACCTACAAATCATTGTATTTGTTCTCCACCTCCTCCACCTCCACAGACTATATTGGTCCACTGCTAGAGCCAGGCCTCCCCCTGATAAGCGCCTTATTGGCTTTATATCTCACGGGGGGTAATACCTATAATCTCCATACTGGGCATGCGGGTTAAGGATCGCAGTTCGCTGGTAGAATTGTTCTGCAAAGGATGCTGCTGCTCACCCCCGGTGGATATCCCTTAGTTGCCTCTTACGACACCGGGGGACGAATTGGGGTGGTGCAAATTCTAAGCCAGCATCACACAGCAACAACTATTTGTGCTACAGCATTATCTACAGATGTAACTAGTATGCAATATTTTGCAGTTTGCTTGAAGCCAATCACTACGACGTCACCGAATATGAAGTAGAAAACTCTTTCGGAAGCAACATCTGCCGTTGCACTGGCTTTAGACCAATTCTTGACGCATTCAAAAGCTTTGCGAAAGATGCCCCAAAACCCGTGACCGAAAACGTTCATGATATCGAGGACCTAAGCAATTTAACCATGTGCGAACATAAGGAGTCCTGCAAAAAGAAATGTGAAAATTGGTGCTTTGTTAGCCATAATGATGGAGAGCCCGAAATCATGAAGAAAATTAATTTGAAAGACGGCAGTGTGTGGTACAGGGTACATGAGGTAAAAGATATCTTTGAAGTTTTTGATAAGGAAGGTACAGATTCTTACATGCTGGTGAATGGCAATACAGGAAGAGGTATGGTTTTACAGTTCTTACAGAAATTTTCGTGAAAAGTAAGATAGTAAAGTAGTAGGTACGTTGAATTGTCTTTTTTTTACAGGCGCGGCTCCGACACTCAAATATCCAAGGGTTTTGATTGACGTTCGTCCAATAGCTGAATTAAAACGCTATTTTTTTGACCAAAATTTGGTGGTAGGAGCTGGCATTACTTTGACTGACTTCATGACTTTATTAAAGGCTACCGCTAGAGAAAAAGAAGAATTTGCTTATTTGCAAAAGTTGTACGTTCACTTAGATCTGGTGGCTCATATTCCCGTCAGAAATGTAAGTTCCTTCATGTATTGATATGGACCAATTGATCTACCTGTAGATTGTTTACAACAGTCTGCAGTTAGCTCAATTGTAAATACTAGTTGTAATTTGTTTCTATTATTTGATTGCAATTTTCTTTATAAATAAGAGATAAGTTTCTTTGTAAATAAAGGATAAGTACAAAAGTTCCTGCTAATTTTATAAACTTAACTTTGAAAATGAAGAAATAGTACTGGATATATTTTTTTTCAGGTTGGAACTGTAGCAGGAAACTTGATGACCAAACGCGCTCTGCCAACATTTTCCTCCGATATTTTCTTATTATTAGAGACGGTTGGGGCCGTTCTAGTCATTGGTTAGTATTCATACATCATCATTTCTCAGAATCAAAAACGTTTATATGATTGATCGATATAAAAATATTAAATGCGCAGTACTAACTTATAAAAGAAACAAAAATAAAATAAGCGCTTACAAGGTTACAAACATATGTATATAATAAGGCACCATGACCAAATAATTGCCTTGTTACAGCTGGAAATAACGGTAATGTAGAAATGTCCCCAGAAGACTTTATCTACACAGACATGGCTGGTAGAGTGATAATCCAATTTAAACTTCCGCCGCTTGCCAAAAACTGCGAATTCGTATCTTTCAAAGTAATGCCAAGAGCACAAAACGCTCATGCTCAAGTCAACGCAGGGTTTTTGTACACATTTGACGAGAATGAGAAAGACATAGTTTTGTCAGCGAGAATCGTTTTTGGTGGGCTCTCAGCCCACTTTCTACATGCTAAAAAAACAGAGCAGTTCGTAGCCAATAAAAAAATATTTACTAATCAAGTGCTACAACAAGCGCTGAAGATTTTAAAAGGAGAATTGTTAGTAGATGAAATCCCAGGTGAAATGCAGCCGCAGTATAGGAGAAAATGTGCCTTAGGGTTGTTTTATAAAGCAAGTATTTTGTTTTAATATAATCGGTGCCTTACTGTACTGTTTTTTTTAATTAATCCAATTTTTATCATGTAACAACCAAAATATATTTCAGGGTCTTCTTGTGATGATCCCGGACTCACATCTTAACCATCGTTATAGCTCCGGGGCTAGAGACTTCCGCAAGACTAGACCCGTGTCTAAGGGTGTAGAAGTATACGACACAAATCCCGTAGTATGGCCTGTAGATGAACCCATGCCCAAGCTAGACGCCCTTGTGCAATGCGCAGGGGAAGCCATGTATGTAAACGATCACCCCGCAGAACCTAAAGAGGTGTACTGTGCTTTTGTTACTTCCGATATAGCAACAGGGGAGCTGGTTAACATAGATGCGTCTGCCGCCTTGGTAAGTATAAGAAAAAAGTGTTTCAGTTTCGCTTATATTATAAGGTGTAAGTATGGAGATGATAGCTGACAGAGGAGAGTGGAAAAAAATACATGTTTTTTCACCTAGCGCGGGATAAGGACCGGAAGATGATGATGAGTTTCGCTTTTAACCTCAATAAAGTGAGTCATGAGTACATGAAAAGTTAGTCAAAAATTCATCAAAATTTTGTATCAATATAAAAGTGTTTATGTTGGTTGTTGTATTCATTTTAATAAAAACTTTGAATTTAAGTCGATCAACGTTTACAACAAAAATCTATCTAAATAATTTAAGGAAAAAATAGGTGTATAAAATCTTAGTGCTGTAATAATTCGATCTTGAGGTACCTACACTACATTCTTAAATCCAAAATATTGTGTTATCATAATCAAAGCATCACTTGTGTTTTTATTATTACAGAAAATTCCAGGAGTTTTAGCTTTTTTCTCTGCTAAGGATATTCCAGGGATCAATAGCTTTTTATCGTTGAAGGATCCACTACTAACAGTACGAGAAGAAATATTCGTTTCAAAAACAATTAGCTATTATGATCAACCAATTGGGCTGATTGTGGCTGAAACTGATGCCCTTGCACATAGAGCTTCTCTACTCGTCGAAGTCAAATACAAAAAAGATTCAAAAGAGCCTTTACTAACGATCAATGATGTGAGAGAAAAAGACCCCAGTAGAGTAAATTTATTTTTTGTGAGACCAGCTACTGATAGAGGATTTAATGTTCAGAAAGTAATTAAGGGGTGTGACAATATTTTCGCGCAGTATCATTTTACAATGGAAACTCTGACAAGTGTGTCAAAGCCTAGTGAGGCAGGAATTGATGTGATAACTGCAACTCAGTATTTAGACTCAACCCATCTTAGTATCTCTGACGCATTAAAAATGGAACAGAATAGGTGAGATAAGTAACTACTATAGTACCTATCTACACTTACATACAAGGTAGTTTTTTGAAATAAGAGTAATATGACCAAATCCGAAACTATAAGAAATTGAGGAAAGTGGTCTAAGAAGTCATAACCTTGGTTTATGAGAAAACAAAACCTGCATATTTTCACGCCTTCTCTCTAACTCTTATGGTTTCTGATTTGGCCATACACAACTATCTCAAAAAGCTGTATCAGTAAGGTACCTCTACAATAAACATTCAACCTTCTAGAATCAAGTTATCCGCTCCCCGCTGTGGAGGCGCTTACGGGTTAAAGATCACTAGGGCGAATTATGTAGCTTGCGCGGGTGCGCTAGTCACGCATCTTATGCACCGCCCCTGCCGGTTCGTGCTGAGTGTACAAGCCAGTTTAAGATGCATTGGCAAAAGACTTCCATGTACAAGGGACTTTGAAGTAAGTGAACATCAATGACCTGAAATTTAAACGTAGGTAGGTATCATTTGTAACTTTGTTATTCATTGAAGGCAGGTGTCAGCGACTCGGGGGAGATCCAGTACTTGGAAACACATGTGTATGTAGACAATGGATGGATAGTCAGTGACCCGGTCGCAGTTCTGGTTGGGGGTGGTGTTAAAAATTGTTACGATGCTAGAAGATGGGCTTTCAAGACGTATGATGTCACCACCGACACACCTTCTAATACTTACTTCAGGGCTCCTGGTGAGAACCTTCCTTGCAATATTTATTCTAAACTATACTATATCATTATAATAACTAATATTAACATTGATGACGATACTAAAGTCATTTACAACGGATATCATGGTAATATCCCGTTGTGTTTTGAGCTTTCCAAAATTTGGGCATAATTTCATGCGCCATGATCAAGGAATGCGCCATGATGAAGGCACTTCGAGTTAGTTTTTATTGGCAGACATACCGATCTACCCATAGTAAATATCCCGTTGTAAATGTCTTTAGTGTTAATAACTATGATGGTTTTAAAAAGTTTATTGATGATAGCCTAATTCCTAAGCCACGGCGCCTAGCCTTAAAAGAAGGAAATACCTGAGCACACTACTATAGATCTAAGTGAAACGAAAACCCTGTCTTTTATTGTATGCATAGGTACCTTTCACGCTAATAAATTTCAAATGCTTGAGTTTGGATGTTAAGATAGATGTTTGTTACCTCTTCACATGGATAAACGCGCACGAAGCCACGGACAGAAACTAGTATTTAAATATGTGTCAAACAAGGTACAAGTACTCACCTACTAATGTTATATATTTTTTCTCATAAATAATTATTTAGATCATATCTTTGTCACCACCCACACATATATAAGGTATCTGGGTACGTAATTTTTTCTTTTTGATAGGGTCTTTGGAAGCGATCGCAATGACAGAACAAATTATGGAACAAATCTCTTATGAACTTAATCGCGACCCTGTGCAAGTGCGGCTGGCCAATATAGCCCCTGAGGAGCCAGAAGTTGCTGAAATCGTCCAGACCATTCTAAAAGACGGAGAATATGAAAAAAGAAAAAAGGAAACAGAAATGTTCAATAAATTAAACAGATGGAAGAAACGCGGACTCAGAGTAACCATGATGAGCTGGCCCGTGATTATCCTCATAGATTACAATGTCTTGATGACCGTTTACCACGGCGATGGAACTGTTGTGATCACGCATTCCAATTGCGAAATAGGACAAGGTATCAACACTCAAGTTGCTCAAGCTGTCGCTTACACGCTGAATATTCCACTTGGCAAAGTTCGATGTAGCCCACCGGACGCTACCACGTGTCCAAATAGCATTTTAACTGCTTCCAGTAGAACCACGGAAGCTGTGTGCTATGGAGCAATCAAATGCTGTCAGATTATTTTAGATCGTCTGGCTACCGTAAGGGACGTCTTGAATAATCCAACTTGGGAGATCTTGGTCGAATCTGCGTTTGTAAGAGGAATCAATTTGCAAGCGTCTTACAAAGTCAATTCAAACGATCAAACAGTATACAGATCGGCAGGAGCGTGTATAGCTGAAGTTGAATTAGATATATTGACTGGAGAACATGAGATTTTGCGAGTTGATATTATAGAAGACACAGGTACTAGTATCAATCCAGAATTGGATATTGGCCAGGTAAGGGTTTTGGTACAGTTATTATCTACACGTTGAAGGCGTCAACATAGAATGCCTTGTGCTTTATTTATTTGTTAACAGATTGAAGGAGCTTTTATCATGGGCGTTGGTTATTGGACTCACGAAGAGCTTATCTACGACAAGAAAACTGGGGAACTACTGACCGATCGCACCTGGTACTACAAGGTGCCACTTGCTAAGGATATACCAATTGATTTTAGGGTTCAACTGAGGAGGAACTCTTACAATCCAGTAGGAACCTTGGGAGCTAAAGGTAAGTCCCGAGAAGGCAGAATATTATTAATCTATTTTTGGGATTACGTACCTGAAAAAGGAGACATATAACGGCTTAAAATTTACTATCTTTCTGTTCATCTACCAAATTGCTCAGAATCTACTGGGCGCTGGTGGTGATAAGCTATGTACATGCACATGAATTTCTGTGACACAACCATAGATGCATCACGTAATTAAATTAATGGTGAATGTGGGAAATAAACATTATGGTATTATTACAGCTGTGGCGGAGACTCCAATATGTCTCTCTATAGTCATTGCATTTGCTTTGAGAGCAGCGATAGTGTCTTCGCGGGAAGAGTCAGGATACCCTGCAAATAAATGGTTCAGTGTTGGTAAGATATGAGTACCTACGACGGAGGAAGTTTATTTGTATCATAATGATGGTTAAACATGCAATATCCCAGATGATCTTTGACTATGATGTATTTTACGGCTGATCAATATGTCACTCGCTCAAACCACTACACACAACTGCACCGACTGACCGACTTTTCGCTGATTACTGAGGCGCGCGCTTTAGATTATCTACTTTAATCTTTGGGCAATGTAGTACCAACTCCCGTATCAATCAGAGGCAATACCCTCGAAGTGTTCGACCATTATGTCAACTTAGGACAAACTAGGAAAGTCCAATTTCGAGAATGATTTCAATCGCCGAATACAGCTCAGGTGGGCACCGTTCGGGAAGCTACGTCACCACGTAGCTTCTCGTCACGTCTTTTCGTCCCACTTACCTTGCACTTACTGTGTTGCCAGTGATGACATATGGTACAGAAACGTCCTTCACTATGTGCCTCGTCAGAAAGCTCAAGGTCGCACAGAGAGCAATGGAGAGGGCTTCGGAGTCTCTGTGAGATCGAATCATAAATTTGGAGATCCACAGAAGAACCACGGTAACACAAACCTTATCAATATCTTAAACCTTGGTACAACAAAACTTATAATTGGAAATTAATATTAGTCCCGCAAACTTTATTAGAAATAACTAAACTGTATCGTAATAGTACATTACGTCCAATGTCTGTAATAGGTGGATTGCTGGCCGCGGCTGAAGATGGCTAAAAGCGAAGCGTAGCGCAGGTCCAGGCCATCACAGCGCGGTCAGCATTGCAGCCCTTAATGGCCAAGCCTTTATAGCGCGGTCAGCAAGGGCTGCAATGATGACCAAGCTTGAATCAGAATCAGGATCAGAAGTAGGTTTATTGTTAACTGTTGTACAAAAATACATAATTTGAATACAAGAAATAAACATAAACTCGCTGTGCCCACAACTAGACTACACAAAATCAATGTATCTTTTAAAGGGCAATGTATACGCTTCTACAACAAAACTCCTAGTGAGTTGCAAAAATTATCAGTAAATAAATTCAAACAAATTGTCAAAACCTTCTTGTGTAAAAAGGCCTACTATAAAATATCAGATTATCTAGAGGATAAAAAAGCTTGGGACGGGATTTGCTCCAACTCGAAAAATAACAACTAACAGGCTAAAGGTTTCTTCGTCGCTTCTTTACTTTAGTCAACATACCGAAGCGACTGAAATCAAAAATATCACTTTATTTCCGTGTCAGTGTTTAATTATTAAGAATTTGACCTTTTCTAAGTGTACATTTATTGTATTTATGGAAATAAAGAGTTTTTGACTTTGACTTTGACTAAAAAGATCTGAAGTATAAAATAGTGTACAGTTTCAACAGCTTATCTTTAATAGACATATAATAACAGTTTTTAAATAGGTACCTTTTTAACTAGGTAGGTATACATATAAACATCATTTATCAAAGAATTCTTTGAGCGAATAGAAAGCATTTGATTCTAACCATCTTTTTAATTTATTTCTAAATATACGAGTATTACCATCTAATGTTTTATTTTTTATGGAAAGATTATTGAAAATGTTTATGGGTGTGATAAAGGCTGAGACCATAGCAATCTTAGCTTGAGGCCAGCTTATCGTGGCCAGCAGGGCAGTCATTGTAGACCGAGGCTTGTGTAGTGCTTTACTCAAACAATGCGAGTAATATAAAAGTCATTGAATGGGAGGATTCGTCGCTGAGTTCACTTTCACAATTTATTCACGAAAATTTATTATAAACAACGTATCATGTAAAAACTTTCACCGTGATGCTCTTTTGCCAGTTTCCCGCGTTTTCTTTTTTTATTCTAATCAGCCAGTGAAGCTTGTACTGCTCAGTATGCATAAAACCTTTATGAACCTAATTATTATCAAAACAAAATAGAATTCGAAATTGGAAATACATTACGGATCGCATAGAGCGAACAGTAATAATACTACTCGGAGGAATATTATGTGTATGTACACAACTTAATTAGACCATTAGAGTCTGTAATAATATTACTGTCCGCCTGTTCGGGTAGGGGCCTACCCGAACAGGCGGACAGTAATATTATTTAAGGTCGACTTTGCTCAAAGAAGGCTGTCAAAATAATCAGCTGGTTACATGCTATGACAGTAAAACGAAAACAAATACAAAATAAAACTCTAAAATTTTACGATCGTAACTTCACTTTAGAAATATCCCTGTATAACGTTATCAGTTCGCGCCATTCGCTGACGAACGCCCTTATTGTAATTTCGCTCGCACACCGGATATCCGATCATTGTACCTTGCTTGTACTTGCTTAACTTCCAGATGCCATTTACAACACTATCTAGGTACATTCAGTTTCTGACGTGAAATTTCAGTGTGTGTGTTTGTATTTATTAGCTTATGATAAGTGTACGAGTTGAGTTTATGTACCTACTCACGTAGGTACATACTTACTGCATATTTATTTATTACTATACGAGTACTTACCATAGAGACTGAGGCTTACGGACAAACCGAATAACGGTGTATGTTAGCTGTAGATTAAATACATATGTAAACAATGTTTATCATAAAAAAAACCGACATAGCTCTCAGGTTTGCGAAACTCAAGTGGCAGTCGGCAGGGCACATAGCTAGTAGGACCGACGGCCGCTGGGGCTTATGCTTTGTTCTAGAATCCGATTTTATTTTTGTCAACAAAGACATAGAATGAAATTTTAACAAAAACTGATAACAATAACAGAAAACAACAAGCTAACCGCAACAAAAACAAAGCAAAAACTGCAACAACCCATAGCACACGCGCAGAGAAAAGATGCTAAAGCGAGATCGAACACTGACGAAAGACGAAGAATTGAAAGCTTAGAAAACGAAACAGCCTAATTTTTTTATTTAATTATTTAAGTTTTCTTTTATAGGTATTTATTAAGTTTTTTAACCGGTTTCATAAGAAAAGTAATATCTAGGTTTATATAGGGCTTTTGCACTATCCTATAGAAATCTGTTTTAGTTTGCAAAAACATGCGAAATCTGGACCTCATTTACGTGAATTAACGTTACCTACGTTAATATTATTAAAACATGTACAAAATAGAGAAGACGGCCGGATGGACTGGCCTCGCAGTTTTTAACAGTTTCGCAGCTAAGTACAAGTCAATCTACGTGCAAAGTGTTTATGCAATTCTTTATTAATGTTCGGTTAAATAAGACCATTTAAAAAAGTCGGACTCTCCGAATAGGTGCATGTCAATGTGCGCCGCGTCGTTGGCACTCATAAGTTGATAAGCTGTTCAAAGAACGAGCTAATATTGAAACCCGAACTGAGTACGCCATGTTACATTATTTCATTATGTAAGCTAATAAAAGTAAACACGACAATTATTGTAGGTATATATTCGAATAAAACATTCATAATATGTTAGGGAACCGAATAATACCTACCTACCATAGTCTCTTGACGTGCACTTTCACACATTACATTACACACACCAGACACACACACTTTTTATTTTTACCCGACACCGATCTCAACGATGCGATCCTTATTATTTTATGTTGATACTTAGGTAGTCTACCCCTCATATACCTAAGCTACAAGTAGGACCAAAGGCCTCCAACTCTAGGTATCAAATTAAAATGATAAGGACAATCGGTAAACGCTTGTTTAAGACTTTTACGTAGTCGACTTTTCGTTTTTAACTTATTTTTTAATGTAAGTATTTTTTTTTCAGATGGTCCATTTACTCTTCAGGCGAATGTGCTGTCTGCTGATGTGCATCTCGAGGAATTCTTATTTAAATGATGTTATTGTTATAATTAACACTATACTAGGTTCTAAAATCCAAGATAATTTTACATCTACAAAGATACTTGAATGAAAACAACATAAACTGATAAACATAACATAAAACAACTGGTTATCACTAAAACAAAAACACCCTTTTTTTTACACACTTTAACAACGCAACATTGGATATAGGCACAGCGAAAAGGTTTCATAAAATTAGAGTTCTGTTTTTGTTTAAAAACGGACGAGAGACAATTTATTCATCATCTGTTTTGAACTTTCGCGGTTTGCTCCGATGAAACCAGTGTCATAAAATATTTTAACGAAAATTCTAAAAACAAAACATATGTACCTCTATAGGTTTCAAGAACCTTACTTAGTTTACATTTTACATTACTTAGTTGCACGTAAATTCAAGTTTTTTCTCTCAATTATATAATACATAGTTATTTATTATACGTTCGGAAACAAAGAGCACACCTTCCATTAGATGAGGGGTAGGACAATATATTTATTAAAGACCTATATAATCACCTAAATACAAATACTTCTTGTTTAAAAGTTCGATAGTTCAATATATTTAACTTCATAGTCAATAAAAGTTTTTTTAATTGATTTGCTTGATATTCCTGAAAACTAACTTTTAATAATTTATTTTTCTCGTTTATTAACAACGAAATTTACAATAACAGAAAAAACAATTAGACTAGTATTTATTCTTCTATATCCTAAAAATCTAAGCCCACCAGAGCCCCAGCCCAGCACCAGAAGGCAGAGTGCCCAGAATAATAATAATAATAATAATAATAGTTTTATTCAGATAAAGGTCTTATAAGTCTTATAAACAAAACAAAGTTATGTGTATTATAGACCTATTTCACTTGTTAGTTTCGACACCTCGCTCTAACTAAGTTCAAGACTTGTGATGTAGACGCGAGGGTTCTCTACCTCGGTAAGTTAGTGGGTTTACACTATTATAGGACTTGCATAATGTATATATAAACGTTAAGAAAACTGTACTTAAAAAAACTTCTATAAACTTATCCATATTTAATAATACATTACATTAAAATAAAACCAAAAGTAAAGTACGGTGTGAGTGTAAAAGTGTGTGTATGTGTGTGAGTGTGTGTGAGTGAGTGGAGTTGACTGTGGACTAAGTAACTGTTTTTAATAGACTTTCTGTTTTATCATAGTCAAGGGTTAGTAAATATGATTTTATCTTATTTTTGCATTGTCTGTAATTTAAGTCTTTTATATCTATATATTTGCTGATATTGTTATACATGTATGGACCTAAAAAAGGAAGATGTCTATGTGCAATCGACGAATTACAGCTAGCTATTTTATAGAGGTATATTCGGTTTTTTAGTCGTTTGGTTTTTATTTCTGAGTTTTTGTTGGAGTTATGACTGTGTTGTTTTAATAATATTTGTTGGATACAAAGTTGTCTAACTGTAAGTAATTGAGTCTCTGCATAGAGTTGTGTTGTTTGGAACCGGTATGGTTTTGAGTATGCTGCCTTGAGAATTGCTCTTTGTGCGCTCTCTAGAGGTAGTAAGTGAGTTTTTGCAGCAATGCATTGCCATTCAGCATTGATCTAGGGTTTCCACTCTAGTCGTTCTTTTTTAGTCTTCTTTATTATTTTTTATTTAATATATACATAAAAGAAACAATTAATTTATTCATTACTGTAATAGGTACTTGTAGCATCAACACAATTTAAGTAACTTACAATAATTAATATAACGTCAAGTTAGGAAAATTGTTGTATATTGGCTATGTTTCTGGTACATTATTTATCTGATCGGATCAACAAACTGTAAATTCAATATTTTTACAAGCTTTTATTTAACTTGCCCTGTTAGTATGTGTGGGACAAACCTTGCAACTGAACTTTTAGATCAGGTTTCCTCAACCAATTGAGCTGAAATTTGGCATGCTTATGTAACTTCGGTGGCAATGCAATGTTATGGTGCCATCGAGCTGGTCTGATGATGGAGACAGAAGGTTTTTAGTATGTGTGGGACATACTAAAATATATGGCAACTGAATTTTAGATCAGTTATCTTCAACCAATTGAGCTGAAATTTGGCATACTTATGTAAGTTCAAACTACACAGTGGAACCATCTTCTAAAGAAGACTGGCTAAGCACCCTACTACTCTGTAAGGACGGGAGCCTAAACTGGTACACGGATGGTTCCAAAATGGGTCTGGAGGTAGGCTGTGGGGTGAATGGAGAGCGACGTAGGTTTAGCAAAAGCATAAACCTAGGTAATAACGCCTCTAGCTTCCAAGCATAAGTATTCGCCATTTTAGAATTAGAATGTGCCGATATAAATCTGGAAAAGCGCTACACCAATCAAACTATCTTAATCAACTCTGACAGCCAGGTGGCCCTCCTAGGACTGGATTCGGTGGCAAGGTTATCACGTCCAGGTTAGTCGAGGACTGTCTGTCACGCTTAAACGCGCTGGATTCGAACAACAG
This sequence comes from Eupithecia inturbata, assembly GCA_963662085.1. NCBI lineage: Eukaryota > Metazoa > Arthropoda > Insecta > Lepidoptera > Geometridae > Eupithecia > Eupithecia inturbata. The sequence goes on along the minus strand of OY759179.1, from coordinate 6,667,065 downwards.
AGTCGTCCTAAGATGGAAACCGGGACACGCGGGAATCATCGCCAATGAGTGTGCCGATGACTCGCGCGTTCCGGGGCCAAGGGGACTCAGCTGGGCCCCGAGCCGTTCTGCAACATACCTAAAAGCCTGGCTCACAGAACCCTCTTGGATTCCTGCTACGAAGAAACCACCAAGCCCTGAAAGAATTTTTCCTTTTATCAATGATTTTGAGTCACTCAAAATCATTGATAAAAGTCTTCGATAAACGGTACACCAACCGAATCGTAGCGCTAAGCAAAAGCAACCTTCGCATCAATACAAGAGCCCTAACTGTACACTGTTCAAACTGGGGCTTAGCGACACATAATCACGTAGGTTCTAGGAGGAGGCGGAGGAAACGCCTCTCCATCTGCTAGGAGAGTGCGGAGCACTGATGCAAAAATGTAGCATCCATCTGAGCAAGTACCTGCACAACCCAGACGAGCTACTCTTAGCTCGTCTGGGTTGTGCAGGTACAGGTACATCACCCCGAAGAAAATCCTACAGTTCCTAGCAGGTGCAAGGGTTAGTGGCAAATTATGAACGCCGCAGCTTCAAGGCTGAACACACAAAATGGCGATCACAATAGGCATATCATGGCCGCAGTAACACCAAAGCCACGTACAGTAAAAAATATATATAACTATGACGCTGTCCTAGAGTCCACAATTGCAGCCCTGCCCAAGGTGTCAGCAAGACAAATATTTTTTTTTAAATATTTTATTTAATTATTTTTTTCCCCTCAAGCTCAATTTGTTATATTAGTAGGTGTGTTTTTTTATACAAAATAACTAAATTACAATCAAAGAAAAAATTAGAACAAGTATTTACAATTTAAACGATTGAGCTAGTTTTTATTTGAAACTAACTTGCTTTAGTTACCCTTTAGACTACCCTGACATCCATCGAAATGGCGTCACTTTTCGACAATTACTGCGAGATCAAAGGCGTTAGCGGTGGCGGGCCTACTGTGTGTTATATTTTATTTGGTTATAGAATAGATGAAAATGAGATGGTACCGTGGTTGAAGAAATTAATTTGACCATGAGATTTAATTTTCTCTATTCTACCCAGGGGCATGGTAAGTCCGATACTGAACGTGCTTTCCCCAAACAAGGGGAGTGTTGCCATAGTGAACCTCGTTCTTTTTTTCAACCCTGTCTAGTGACTTTTATGCTAGATAAAATTAAAGAACGTCAGTCAAAAGTACTCGATACTAGTCTTTACTTAGACAAGAAATATGATAGCACGTACCGCGCTGCGGGGCTCCACTGTTCCCTACCCATTTCTTATTCTACGTCAAGTATTCTAATGCCAACAGCATTTTCCCTGATCTATTCAATACTTACATATCCAGTTATTCAGTCACGTTTGCCAATTTTGATCCCTATTCATTCGAGATCCGCATTGTGATGTTTTTTTCATGTCATCGCTCATCATCCGGACATCCTTTTCGGAATCTAATAAATACGAAAAATAAGGTCACCTTGAGTTGGGTTTGGTGATTATATTACGATCGAGTGATTTGGTGCATCAAATTACAAACTGAAAATAAAACAAACAAAAAAACGGTATTTTTTTGGCTATTATTGTTCATCGATTGTCAAGGCTGTATCTCTTGAACCACAATTGGTAAACACATTATACACAGACACATTAACTCTTTAATTGTAATAATAACAAATACTAAAAATATAATGAAGTAAGTAAATTTAAAGGGCTCTCCGAACAAGTGAAAGATGTTCTTTGAAAAAGTTACAGTTTGAAAAGGCAGGACGAACAACGTGTGCGAATCGACTCGCACTTGGCGGTTTATTATTGAAATACCATTCGGTTTTAAGTATAGAATTACTACCGGAGCAGAGGTAAGGTAGTAATAGGTAGGTAAAGTAGGTACCTACCTACTTTTAAACCTTAACTAGCGACCGTGGAAAAAGCTTATGCTTGGTCGTTTTTCTTGGTTGAATAATTGGACTTTGAATGAGTTATTAAAAAAGGAATAAAACTTTGATGTCTTGAAACTGAAATTAGGCCCAGTAAACTTTGTTAAGGATAAATTGGATAAAGTTTTCAGAAGTGAAAACAAGATCCGTCAAGTGCGAGTGTGACTCGCGCGCCGAGGGTTTCGAACGTTTGTTAAGTGTACCAATTTATACTATAGGTACCGGTTAAAGACTTTGCTATTTAAACTTTATCTTTAAATACTACTAATACTTTACCTTTAAATTTAAGTATGTGTATTTCTAAAAGTATGTAACCTACAGGATAACTATTTACAATAACTATTTTGAGATGTACAAACCAATAACTTTCATTTGATACCTAACTAGATGAAAAACCCCCTTTTTGAAAAATAATCCCCCTGTTTGTGTTCCACTTACAGACATACTTCTCAATATCTTTCCTAAAAATATTTTTTTTATGTATTTAATTTTTCCTAAATATAATAATTTTAGATGGATCGCTCTGCAAACTTCGGAGATAGTGGGGGGATGTGTACTTTTTCGACTTTTTTCAAAATAGTTTTTTATTATTGTAGTGCGTAAGCCCTCACACTCGGGGTAAATTATAAGAAATCAAATAATATCCCAGAAATTTTTCTACTTCGACTGTAGTTGAACCCGCTTCCTTCCCTTCCCTTCCCGTACTGAGGGAATGTGCTAACCAACAACACCACGAGGTCAAGTGACGTAGGAGTCGAGAAACTTTGGGAATTCCTTCGGACCCTAGCGCCATTAGCTCCACCTACAGGGGAAACAATGAAGTTTATCCAATACTGTTAAAAAAAACAATTTTGGGATATTATTTTAGTTTTCAAAATATTTTTAAACGTATTAATCCTACAGAAATTTTAAAAACTGTTTTGAGATTTATGTACAAACCGATACCTTTAATTTTAATACCCAATTTGACCTTGTAGGTCTCTTTTAAAATTACGAAATCACAATCACAACTGAAAATTTTCATTTAATTTATCATTTTTTTAAATTTCAAGTTAATTGCTGCTGTAGTTGCTGAGATATTAAAGACGGAAAAAAGGACAGAAAAGGCGAGACCCTAAGGGTTTCGAAACCCTTAAAAAGGATGTTTTACCTTTGATAACTTTTATAGGCCCAAAATAATTGCAAAGTCGTAGGTAGAAAAGACGAAATTGCTGATATATTTCTCGGCCTTCATCCAAAATCACAATACATTTTTTCAAAGTAATATTTTACCGTGCGGGCTCAGGTTTTTATGTTATATTTTCTGTTACGAAAAAGTCGTTATGAAAAAGTCTATTATGGAGAAAAAATTAAATAACATCATCCATGTTTGAAGGGAAAAGGCAAGACCGGCCTACAATAAGTATTTTCTATTTACCTGAGTAAGGACAGAAGGTCTGCTGGTATGAACGTACACAGGCATATACCGTTAGGTACACGTACTAGGTACTTGGCGGTATTTTACTGTGTACAGTGGCATTCATCGTTAGGCTAACCCCTGGAAGGTTCCAAGTCTAGTAATTACATCAGCTGTGGTTTTAGATTATTAAATTGGTTGTTTTTATTTTTAACGGCTTGCTATCTTCACCCTACTGAAATATTCTAGTTTTGAAATAGTGTTTATGTGTAGAAATTTACTTCAAACGTAACAGAGGGGTCACGTTAACAATGAACGCCACTGTACCTACACGTACATCAATAATCGTCAAACTTCTTGTCCTCTGGCAAACCACGTGACAAAGATGCGCAGAACGCAATTCTTAGGCCAAGTTGGTGGGCGGTTACCTTCTGGACAGTTATTGTTTCAAACAATGAAAGAGCGAGTCGGAGCTATACGAAAGTTGTTTGGCGGCTACTATACCTAAGCTAAGAACAACCACGTTACCTAGCTTCGAGTCTGAAGTGGACTATCGCAAAAGGTGTTTTTCTTCGATTTCCCGTTCATGGAGCGGATAGTGTTGGGGTAAAAGTCTTCCGTTTTCCTGCGTTAAGAAGAAAGGGTCGACCCCGCACCTGTTATCCAATTTGTCAAGTTGTCGTAATCGCACTATCAATGCCGTCCGAACCGTCCGATGGGTTTTTCGCTGCGGTAACTCTCGGCTTACTTATCGGGATACTCTTCGCTAAAAGGAATTTCTACTCAAAGAGATTTGTTTTTCCTCTTAAATGTATTCAAATATTTTATAACATTGTGAAGTGTTCTTTTCTCAATCCTATACCTAATACCGACCCTCTGTGTATTTTTACCCGCAAGGAACGAGTTAAAGATTTTTCTATACTATTTTGCCGTGTAGCTGCTACTGGGTAGGTAGAGGTGGTAAAAGACAAGGACACAAGTCTTTAAAAATTTACTACAGTTAATTTGAACCCTTGTTGTTACTTGAAATACCTAAGATTTTAAAGATCTTTAGAATTTTATTTTAATTCTAGAACAATGAGCTATGAATATAATAAAGGGAAGAAAACTAAAGAAGTGACTGGAAATGTGAACTATCCGTATTCATTTGTAAAAGCAACACTCGGCCACATATTTCATAATACTTACTATAATAGACTCGGGTAAAATATGTAGTAAGGTTGTTACTAAGCCTAAGAATTACTTCACACATACAATCATTTACGGTTTGTTCGCTAAAGCGAATATGGCACCCTGATAAATAAATTACTATAAATAAACCTCTGTCTTATCTAATTACTAGGTAGGTACTACTTAGACGCTTACTTAGTAAAACTACTTACTAATAGCATGAAACATGTTTGAATATGAGGCCGCACACAATCACCATATTTACATCGACGAAACCTCGCCACATGTAGCGACCGACGAGCAAATGTACAAAGTGAACCCGCTACAAATGTGTTGTTGGTGGGCATACTTGCGCGCAGATATACGGGGGCGATAAATGTGTCGCGTTTCAAATGTTGCGCTACAAATGTCGTAATAAAAGTGTATCGGTGTGCAGCCTCACTAAGAAAGTTTGATCTGATAAGAATTATTAGGGACAACTTATAAGTTGTACTTTTCTTTTGCGTAAAAAATACAACAGTTCCATAAGTGATTTAATTCTTATGATTGACTCTACCACTCGGTGTCGTAAAAATACAAGGTGTTATTTATCAAGATATTTGTGGGTTCGATAAGGTAAGTAATACAGATAATTATAATATAAAAAATAAAGGAAATATATATTTCAATAAAACTTCAATATTTCTGGTACTTGCCCTCCATGTTCTTTGAACCTTTGATGTGACCAAGTTTATTTGGTTTTAAAAACCATTCACAAAATTAAACACGATTTATCTAACGTATTGATCAGGCTTTTTTAGAGGTGAAACTTTTCGAATATTTCGAAAAGTTTCACCTCTAAAAAAGTTAAAAATTGAGGAAGGAGATAACTTTTAGTGTTGGCAGCTGCCACGTTAAACGTGGGCAAAACAGCGCTTCAAAACACGTCGGTAACAAAAAGTGTCGACCGAAACGAATTTTTTCCACAGCGGTGGCCCAGTTGTGCTAACCAATCGGTTTACTATGACAGTGGTAGATATGGTCGCAGAATCGCATCGTCAAGTAAAATTCTTAGATTAAAGAAACTCTAAATAGTGCGTGCGGTGCTATTTGCACGGAGAGATTGATACAAATGGTTTTACCATGACAACTTTGACGCGCGTCTTTCCATCTGTAGTTTGTGTCATCTAAGGTACTATGCCAAAATCATGCTGTGACGATGCCATTGTCATAGTTTGATAAAGCGATTAGTTTAGCAGAATAGGGTCCCAGCGGGCCTACTACGTTAAATCAATGGATCCATTGGATGGGTAATGTTTTGTTTACATCGAATTGCAATAAATCAGTTCGATAAACAATGGGTGATTTCCAGTCCCAGTCTCATCTGAAGTATGTACATTAACGTAATTTGTGATTTTGACATATTTTTGTCTAGTAAAAGGCGTATTCCTAGCCAACAACGAAGGCGATACCCAAGCAATCATTGCCAAGTGTCAAAAAACAGAGGCAATAGATTCATTGATTTAACATAATAGAGCCAGGCCTGTAAAAAAAGCTGTGGCACTATTCTATACATTTTTCTCGCGTTCCCAATACGCGCACTCTGTTAGACGTGTTTTACGTTACCTACCTTTAGTTGGTTGCAAGGTTCGGTAGCAAAACATTAATTCTAACGATCGAAATTTAATTAATCGCCAGTTATTACCGTTTATTTGACCAATCGGACTGATATGGCATTCATCCATATTTCCAATGCTGTGATGAGGACCACTTAGACGAGGCCCTTATGATTCATTGCATTTAAAGCAGCTACAGATGAAATTGCATAATGAATAATGTGTGTGAGTAGGTGTTTGTTATCACTACGTAATATTACAAAACAAAGTCCCCGCGGTGTCTATCTGCCTGTCTGAACGCGATAAACCATAATAATGATTGTTGAAGCCGACTGGGCGCTTTATTAGCGTGCGCTGCGTAAACCAATATTTATGTAGAAAGATGGTAATAAAATCCATATTTAATTTTATAAATTCGAAAGTACCCCCGTCTGTCTGTCTATCTTTCAGTTTGTCTGTTACCTTTTCACGTCTAAACGGCTAAATGGATCTCAATTAAATTTGGCAGGGAAGTTAACGGACATAGATAACTTAAAAAGCGTGTGCGAAGCCGCGGGCAGCAGCTAGTCATTTTCTCAAAACATTTAGCAAATACAAAAAAACCATCTTGAAATTAAGTATCTAGTATGTAGTTATAAAATCAATGTATTACGGAATTGTTCCTCATCTAAAGGTTTGTGAAACTGCTCTACTACTCCTGCGAAGCCGAGCGGATTGCTAGTGGTATTTAAATGAATAATTTGTTCTACAATGCAGCAAAGTTTTTTTTATAAGCTGTTTAAAATTAGTAAGAGTGAAGTTAAATGGTAATAAAATGAAACAGGATGTATTAAAATATATTTTATTTATTATTTTGTACTAGAGTACTAAACTTAGGTTAACGGCCTATATAAATTTATTTACAAAATTATTTTGATTTACAAGGAGAGAAAAAATATTCCTTTTTATGTTAAAATAAATTAAATCTGAAAATATAAAATCAAAAGTATTTACAACAATAAGCAATCCCTGTTTTAGGTTTAAGTTTTGGCAATAAGGATTAATAAATTTAATATCATTTGTCTTAAAATAAAATATAATAAATTGTTTAATGTGTCTAGGTACCTAATCTAGTAGGTATAATTATTAAGTGCTAGTAGGTAACTTTATATAAAAAAATACTGTTCCTTGAACAAAACATAGAACAGGTAGCAAATAGTAGACATATCGCACACTGTCCAGACTTTGGGCGGACGCGAACCGCCCAAAGTCCGCCCCGGCTAGATTATTCATAACCTAAAGATATTTTAATTGAAAGATTTAATTTTTTTATTTGTATTTTGACATTTACGCTTTGACTAACAACAATTGTGTCTCTGACTTTAAATGATTTTAGTTTCATACAACCTTTATCACTTCAAAATGTTTACCTATACCCATGAACTAAGAAGCGCATCAACGGATACTACTCTGAATAACACATTCATTCAATTTCTGCATACGGAACCCTTAAAGTTATCTAAGAGTACATATTAACAGAAGGGCGAGGCACCTCTTATGAACAAAAGGTATACCTGCGGCGAGGGGAAAAATACTGGCAGCTTTCGCAACCGATATAACATTTACTCTTTACCAGTCAGTTTTGTACGCTTCCTCTCGCCTTCCTCCCAAGGACTGGAGTCTCACTACGGCCCGCAAGATTTAGGATCGCGCAGGCCGAAGTGAAAATATAAAATAAATCAATATTTCTATTATATCTTCGGCCCGCACATCCTTTGTTACTATTTCAGCAGAAAGAAATAAAAAATGGTAAAGAAAAAAAACTTGGTAGCGTGGGAGGACGTTAAATAGGAATGCAGCAAGTTCTTGTACTTTTTACAGCTGCGATGTAAGTAGAAATATTTACAGCATGTATTCTTCGAGGAACTTTTCCAACGCGTGGTAGAGATGGGGCCTCACGCCGACTAGGCCGTGGTCTTCGTCTGTGTAACTCTGGAAGGAGAAAAAACAATCAGTACTTTACCTATTTAAAATTTTGTTACTGCAAATACCGGGGATTTCAGGACTGACCTGTTGTAATTTAAATGCCAAACACGAGTTTTTTAAATGTATGGCCCCACGGGGCCATACATTTAAAAAACTCGTGTTAGACTGTAGATACACGTATCTACAGTGGATGTAACATAAACAAAGGACCAAACTTTAGAGTAGGTTCAGGTTCGATCATGGAATACAGGAAAAATATAAAAAAACATCCCGGCCTGTATTTTATGACCATATCTGTAAAAACTAAATGTCCACCTGTTTAGGTAGGTAATGGACTGTTGCATTTATCATCGAAAATAAAATAAAAGGCCTACATACCTGTATCCTATACCTGTGATTGGGACTGGAACTGGAAAAAAACACAGCCTTCCGTGTTTTTTTTATATTTTTCCGGTATTCTGTGATAGAACCTATACTACTTATCCTAAAAGTTTGTTCCTTAGTTTTGTTACAACCTGCATACCTATATGTATATAGTTTAACATTGCCCACGACGCACATGTGGCTTGATCCACAAGTGCGTCGTCGTGGCACTGCTTGTAGCCGCGCCGCGCCGTGGGCGGCGGCGGCGCTTTAAAGTTCACAAACGTCTGCTAACTCCTAACTAGATATATACATATACCTATGGGTAAAACATGTTTGGCGCTTAAATTCATTTTAGTTGATTTAGGCAAATAAATAGCTATAGACAAACTTCGTTTATTTCATTGTGAAATTTGTCGTCAATCCTGTCTTTTCGACAATACCGTAATGTTCGATACAACAATCAAACCAGGGAGTTTTCCAACCATTATGTTTTCAAGCGGCTTCAAACAAACCATACCCTTTTCAAATTTCAGTTCGAGAAATATTATATGTCCCCGCCCCAGGCTTGTAACAGAAGCCACTTTGTTGTATTATTTTCGTTTATAAATATATAATTATGTATATAATAGATTCAGCGTAGCTTGGGTCAAAACTAAAAAATAAGTAATATGTATGTATGCATATTACTTATTTTTTAGTTTTGACCCTCGAGTAAGTAAATATCGTTAAATTAGAACCATGGACATAGCTCAGTGGCTTCGTCCCGAAGGATCAATTCGCTGGGGCGGCTAATATCCTAAAGAGGCCATAATTTATATAAACGGCTTGTCGTTTCTGAGCCGGACATGCCCGTCCTGTGTCATGAGAATGGATGGGGAACCTTTCTCCGATTGCGTTCGTGGTTGCTAAATCTAACAATTTGTTACTGGGATGATATTGGGCCAATTTAGTTTGTTTATATTAAGTGTTTTTGTTTGCATTTTCGTAGAAATAATAAATAAGACATTTATTTTCCACTCACAATATGTGTCACGTTATTGGTGCACTAAGCGGAAAGGGGGTGGTCCGCACTAACATTTTTTGTTCTAGCACTTTCCGGGTTTCAAGGTTTTTTACAAAAAAAAGACCTCGAAACTTTCATCCCAACTAGTCCATTTTTATGTTGGTGACCAACCTTAAGTCAGCTGTTCATCAGTAAGGTTCTTGACCTTTCAATTGTCAACGCCCATACTTAGCCGTACTTAGCCTTATTGGCCGTCACGCCCCAGCGGGCGGGCGGCGTAAGATTCTTGACCTTCAATTGTCACCGCCTGTCGATTCTCATTGGCTGTCACGCCCCAGCGGGCGGACGGCGTAAGATTCTTGACCAAACTCATTGGCTGTCGCTTTTCTTTAGCCCAAGCCGACAATTTTACGGTGGTTATAAGGCTATTATTTTAAAATACAATGTTTAATGTTTATCTGTAAGTAGGTAAGTATGTTTTTTTCGTAGTAGGTACCTAATAAAGATTATTTATCGATATTTTAATAAAAGTTACGCGATAAATACCCGCTAAATAATCTTCATTAGGTAAAAAAAGTTTAAGTTTAAGTTAAAAAAAGTTCTACGTACGTGCCTAGTTTTATTTTTAGCATGAATGAATAATTAATAATATTCTTTATTTGTACATGAAACCTAATAAATATAATCTTATAAATTAAGGTAAATCTAGTACAAAATGACGGCCTAGTTACAAAAACCCTAAAATTTTGTGGGCAAAATGGCTGGCCTTACGTGTGTTTTCGTTAGTGATAGGGTTTGTGTTTGCTAAGCGTGTGAGTAACGCTATTTTTTTGCTATGAAATCTTAAAACAACGTATTACTGAAAATCAACCATGCGGGTCAGTTGGGTATTTAGGGTGCACAACCCTTCCCCCCCCCCTTCCGGCCCTTTCGGCTTAGTAAACCAATAACGTGCCACGTATATCGTCTTTAATTTTATTAACTTGTTTTGTGTGCAGGTCACAAAACAAGTATACGCACACAAAATTTGTAGGTAATTGCAAGTCAAGCAATGCAGACATTTTCCTTTTTGGAGTTTTATTAGAAAATTTATAGACTGGTCAACGATATCCAGTTCAACTCCAGCATTTTTTAATGGTGATTTAAAACGTCTGGTTTCAACAATCTGTTGCTAACGAGCTTAATTGATCCAAAACAATAGGTACGGAGAGCAGCATCATTTGGTTACCCCTTAAACGTTGACACTTCTACTGCTAAATGGTGGCCTGTTGATGATGCTGTCAGTACCTACCTACAAATCGGAAGCGTCCCTAAAAAGCTGGTGATTGCATTGCCTTACATTTGCATCTTTCTTGTACAGTCTGGTGGAATTTAGAAGTCCATGGGAATCCTTACCATCTGCGTGAAGTAAACGTCGCTCCTCTGCAGCAGCCTCGAGAAAAGCATGGCGTGTTGGTAATGCACGTTGTCGTCTGCCGTGCCGTGGATCAGGAAGTAGCTCTTGTTCCTGTAGGCAGTGACCTGGCAAAAAACAATGGGTTCTTTGGTTTAAGATGTAGTATCATTGATCAGCGTTCTCTTAAAATTTTATTTGTCCATGGCTTTATTTTGTAAGCATAGAGAAGTAAATGTTATTTGTTGCTATCCTACAACACAAAGGCGAAGGTTTGTTAATATTATATATAAGGTTGTGAGATGTTTGGGCGAAGTACTGAACGGGGCTGATATTTGTCATATATGTATAGGTTCTCGATCTGGAGCAACGGCTTGGTCTAAAAATCCCCTTAGAGAATCCCCTGCGAAGGGGATTTTTAGACTTTGTCCAAAAATCCCCTTTTAATCGGATTATTCTGCGGAAGGAGATTATTAAACATACATTTCATCCCGCAAAATCGTGTGGAAAGCCGGAAGCAGATTAGGTATTCATAATTAAATCATTTAATTATTCATTCAAGCTTTATAGAGTATACATACAGAAGACAGGGCGCTATGGCGCTCATTGGGGGAGGCCTATGTCCAGCAGTGGACTAAGATAGGTTGATGATTTATTTATATATTAATAAAGGTTTACCAACCACATACATAACAATCATTTAAAACAAACTTAAAATTAGGTTCTGATCTGATAAGCATGTTACTAACAGGTAAACACGACATTTGTAAGAATGACCTTCACAACTCTACTTAAAATTATATAAACTGAATTTTTATTTTGAATGAATTTACATAATAAAAATAAACTATCTGAGAATACACTATACAAAATAACTTTGTTATTAACAATAAGACTAACCATATTTAATCAGATGATGATGAACTAAATCATTGTACCTTGAACTGAAATTGCTACTGCTGTCATTTCAACTATTTTGCTTTGAACTATTTCAGTAAAATATGCAGATTGAGTATTTTATCCTTGATTAACAGTATTATTACAACATTGGAAAATGCATGTCATGTATTTAATTCGTATTAATTTGATAATTTCTATGTTTATAATGTAATTCAATTCACACCTCATGCTCGTCATTATGATTTTTTTATTTAATATGTGAAAGAAATATCAACGTAATCTACGTATGTGTTACACAAATAAATGTTGATTACCAATTAAAAACATTTTTATTTCGTTGTTTCCATCAAATTACTAAAAGTTGCATTATTGGTGCTTTATGCTTTTTTTACCAAATTCATAACAAGAACTTAGCTAACATAGCTTTAAGTTAATAAAACACCAAAAACGTAGGGGAATGGATAAAAATTTTGTTTTTTAGTAAATTGGTTATTAAATCAATTTGCTATTTCTTAAAGTACAATACAAGTATGTACAATACAAAACAAAAATGCTTTATTGTACACCATAAAAATGACATTACAAGGAGATATTACATAAAACAAGTACAATAGGCGGCCTTATCGCTTGGAAGCGATCTCTTTCAGGTAACCTTTGGATGGAAATAATTATTAACGTACCTATGACTCTTTTGCCTTTCAATAATTTTTCCATTACTTAACGTATGTCTCTTGCCTTTGAAGCATTCTTTCTAAATCAGTTTATCATAATTCATGAATTTAAACCTTTCTACCCAGTTCTCTAAAGGAATTCCCTTGTCATTTAAGTAATTTTGCCCTGATCTATGTTTTAGAATTGTGGTCTATAAATAATTTTACCTTGATCTATTCCTGACTTTTCAGGTTTTAAAATAAATTAGCCTAGATCAGAACATAGTGCAATATGACTTAAACGACATCTAATTTAGTAAATAATGCTCCTTTAAAAAAGCAAAACGTACAGAATTGTAGCTGGCTTCATATCGTTTAAATGATTGCCAGTTCTAACTCTTTTCAACTGGTACTTTAGATGTTATGAGTTTTTTTCGAAAAGTAAAACTTTAATTGGCTCTCCTGTAAAGTTATCCAAATGGCGGTTAAATCAAATTGCCTTCTTCCCGTCGATTACGAATTTGACAATTGGCTTAGGTTCTCTACCACGGACTTTTTGTTTAATGGAATTTATGTAGGCTATGTGTAAAACCATAACGCTACCCGTACCTACCATAAATCCGTTTGGATTTACCTTAGTCTAAGTTTACCATGCAATCAAAAGTTTCAACCTCGGCGGGATTAAGCAATCTTGATCGTAGAACGAGGACATACTACTGCGACCGGTTGCAATATCGTTACCTCGGTACTTTTTGTCTGATATCATAAGAACACGTTTAGCGCTTACGCGCTTTTTAACTCGCTCTGTAATGATTTCAGAGCTCACAGATAATACCTAGCTATGTCCGCGCGCCATACCTTAATTAGAACTTTAATTTTGAACAAGTAAAATACTTACACAATATCTATCTACCTATGTACTTTTCAAACAAATTTGTAGTAAATATTTCACTTACCACATCGGGTGTGAGTAGCGATGACTGTGCGTATCCCTGAACGTTGTTAGTCGGCACGTCCATGTAACGTTCAGTGTAGATAGAGTCTGTAACAAAAAATAATAATATTAAGCTAAAATCTGTGATTTAGCTAAGCCATATTATATGGCCGGCGTATGATAGGTACTCGTTCATAACTTACTCCCTAAATTTCTCAGAAATCAACTGAGTGTACTCTGTACAGTTAATAAAAAAAAAACTATTCAGCTTAACCAGCTGATAGATAGGTCATCATCATAATCATCAACCTATCTTAGTCCACTGCTGGACATAGGCCTCCCCCAACAGATAGGTATTACTCCCTAAATTTATCTGAGTTCTACTGAGTGTAGGTACGCACTCTGTACAGTTACGTAGGACATGCTGTGGCAAAATGGCCATAGCGAGGGACAGAAATTTCAGTCATTCAATCAAACGCGACGGTAGCAGCGTAGCGGAACACATCTCCGCCTCGAGCCAGAGCGAGCGAGGCTGCGTAGCCACCGTAAGACGAGCCCTTTATTCTGGTGATGACATCTCTAGTCACGTACCATAGAACCGCCAGTCGACGACGGGCGCGACGGCGGCGGCGCAGCGGAACACATCTCCGCCTCGCGCCAGAGCGAGCGACGCTGCGTAGCCGCCGTAAGACCAGCCCCAGATGCAAGTGCGGTTCGCGTCTATCCACGGGTACGTGTCTTGGAGGTACCTGGTTAGCAGACACGTAATTATGATATTTATTTATTGATTCGTTGGTCTTGTAATTTAGCTAGGGTTCGGTCAAAGCTGTCAAACCTTCATAAGGCACCCCTGACAGTAATAAATGTGTCTAAGTCGAATTGTCATTATTTTTGTGGAGGAATGCATAACAATTCCCAAATTTTATTTTGATCTTACTTGGTGACTGTAATCTGGTCCTCGATCTCCACAGTGCCTAACGCTCGGTTGACCGCGAACATGTTATCGACGCCGCGCAGGCCGGAGCCCCGACCGTCGATGAGCGCGACGGCAATGCCCCAGCGGCTGACCAGGGAGCTCTCCCAGCCAACACTCCATTGCTTGGTGACCACCGCTGTATCGGGGCCGCCGTATCTGTAAAATTGACCGTAATGTTATAAAAAAATTATGTATATATTCATGCTATAATTATTTTAAAAAATTGTGAAAATGTCTTCCTTTGAAAATCCATACCACCTGTGACTAAAATAACTGTACGGATCTAAATGTAATTAGGTAAGGATAAGGAAAAACTCGTGCGTAGCCACGGGGTAATAAAGACACTAGAAACATATAAATATTTTTTTAAATGGAAATTAGAATTAGTTCTATGACAGGCATTCATTTCAAGAGTTTACGGTATGAGCCTTCATCACAGCAGGAGATGGCAACTCCGAAGGCTCACTGTGCTAACATGGATAAAATTTCAACAAATAAAGAAAAAAGAAACTTACACATAAACTAGCAGGGGCATGTTAGTTCTGTTCAAGTAGTCAGCTGGCACTGACAACTGGACATCTGCATTCTGTATTCCAGGTCCAAGAGGCACAGATAGGGGGACGATCGTGGGCAGAACTCGGGTCGCTGCTATCAAGGCAACGTCGGCGCTCTCTTCCCATACTCTGATGAGTGTACCGTTCTGGAAGGTGAATAGTTTCGGCCTCAGGTTTTAAGTTATTTAAATACCATATAATAAATTAAAATATATAATAAATACACATTATATTATATTATAAAATTACTTTATTTATTATTTTATATATTTTAATAAGTTTCTATAATGATTTCAAGCCGGTTGTACTCGTTTGGCTAGAGCCGCTCGTCTTACATCTCTGGCGCTCGTCCATGTAATTATACACACTCGTTTTCTCAGTTATCTCTGGCCGAGCAGAGACCCACGAGGGACCTCGGGGCGAGTCTAGTATACCATGTACACATTCGTGCTCGACATGTATCGTGGTGTCTCGCCAAACGTCATAGGCGGAGTGACCCACTGAGGAATTGTGCCGCTCATTCATCCGGTCCTGCAGTAGTCTTTTCCTATCGCATAATTTTATAATCGAAATTTAATTACGTACACACACAACCCTACAGATTGAATTTCATTTCAGAAGCAAACGATTGCCAAAGAACGACAGTTTATATCAAAAGAAAAGCTGTTATCCTCACAGCAGAATAAATGAAGATTTGGGGAACACCAGGCCCGGCGCAGTTGACAGCGAGAGCGGAGGCCTCAGCGTTGATATCAGCCTCGTTGTACAAGCATTCGCCTCCGTCTGGTCGCCGGATGCTGCACGTGAAGCATTCCACTGTTCCGGAGGCGTCGACGGTGTAGATGTGCTGCTCGGCTGGCGTGCCCACGCGAGTGGCCTTGTACCAGCTAGAAGAGTATTTTATTTATTTACATGATGACTGATAGATGTAGTCCCACCCAAAAATTACTCAAAAGCTTTTAACTATTCGTGACATTTTCCGGTTATTCATTCCCTGTGAACCTTAGTCGGACTGGCTAGTGCTTGCTTACGTACAAGGTTATTCCATAATATATGTAGGTATATAAATATATATATATATATTTATAGGAGTAGGTACCTATGTATTTTTTGTAATTTTTGTTTTTGTAATTTATATTGTAGTAGGTATGTTAATATTTATTTTTAAGTAGTACCATATTAGATGCACACAGATCTTACCCCTTTTATATCCGACGATCCTATCCATACCAGGTTGTCTGGCAGAGATATCTCTTGAGCGATAAGACCGCCAATTGTCACTTTATGTTATTATTGTTTCCTATTTTCAAGTGTGCAATAAAAGTATTTTCTATCTAGATACGTTTGATTTAAGAAATGATACGAATTGAGCATGCGGTTAACTACTTTCTTTCATCAGGTGTCTTTCAAAGGGGTTTTGAGGTTGGTTTTTGTGATTTAAAAATTCATAATTAAAATATCTTTGTATTTTACTGTGTTTATCTAAAATTAATTAATTTAAATTTTACAATTTCCTTACCTAAATTACCTGCTAGTAGGTATAGTATTATAAAACCTGTGCCTATATATTGAAAAGGAATACCTTTTGCTGCAAGGGCAAGTACTAGAACGGTGACCTCTAGCGATATCCAAGGAAACCAAGTCCTCAAGTAGGTAAGCCACTTTTGTAGAACATTTGTGTTATTCGTGGCTTACCAGATTTCTACGAGATGGCGCTACTGAGAAGGTTAACCTGACACAGTGTTACATAATTGGCTTTTTTGTGCTCCAAGAGTAAATTAAAAGTCAACAATGTTTTATGAATCTTTTGTGTTCTTTTTCACTGTGAATTTAATTAACCTAAGTAAGATACCTACTGCGTAAAAACTCGGTCGGCCTGGATTCATTGTTTTCGTCTTCTTAAAAACATGGGACGAAACAGGTCAAGTATTGCGGAAAATAACCTTGATGTTTCTAACAATAATAGCAATAGCACAGATTGGTAAGAATCGTCAATAGCGTCGGTATAATTTTGATAAAGCTAATAAAAACCGAGACCCTTGACCGAATCAGTGACAATGTCAATGCAATTATTACTTGTGCGTGTATTCAACAAATAGTTATATATTTTTAGGTAGGTACCTAGTAAAATCTAAGTTGTAAATAAAAACCTTTAAATTTAGCTCTGGTGCTAAATTAATAGGTAACCTATAAATTTAACTTACTTTTTGGCTTACTTTGGGTACCAAAAGGATTGAAGGTAATTTTACATAAAGTACCTGCTAAGTTCGTACTTTTTAGGGTTCCGTACCCGAAGGGTGAAAACGGTGCCAAATAGTCGAAATCTAATTAAAAAATTGATCCCTATTCCTATTTTCCTTGGTCACGGCATCAAGCGTGAACGGCTGGACCAGTTTCGCTAATTGTTTTTTTGATGTGTTTGTTAATGTCAGGAGATGTTTTTTTTTTAAAGAAAAAATAAGAAAGTTGCGCGGCAAATTAGAAAATTAGAGAAAATTTAACGACCATTTTAACAATTACAATTCAATATTCATAGTTATGACAGGACAACGGCTGTCGGGTTAGCTAGTAGACAATATATTTTAACACATTTCTTTTGTTTTTTTTTAATTTTGTTTTGGGCGCGGTCATTACTTGGATTTGTGACTACCTATATCATTTCAGTTTTTTGATTTTTTCCAACCGATAAAAAAATGTTTTTAGGATTTTAGCGTTTCTCTTGTTTATTTTGTTTACAAAGTGTGGAACGAAACCCTTCATGTGCGAGTCGGCTCGCACTTGGCCGGTTTATTTTAATTTTTCTATATTGTTAGTTTATAGAAAAACTTACATGACATCATTAGAAGTCCAGAGCAAGATATCAGAGACGGTATGTGCTGTGTTGGTGCGACCCTGGTTGGTCCATTGGTCAGCATTCGAAGATGAGACTTGTACGATTTGTTTGTACAGAACACCGTTCACGGCCTGGAAGTATGACACGAGTTATTATGAGTTTAGACAACGAAAGCCAAAAAAATATAAAGAATCAGTCAGAGAATAGATTTTTTAAATATTTTCTTTTTAGTAAGCAGAGTTAAATATATTTTTTTACTTTATGGGTCTGTGTTCGGTCAGCGGGATTCGCGAGATATTTAGGCGAAAACAACACCAAATCTGCTGAACGGACCGAGCTGAAATTTGGCATAAAATTAAATGCAGTTCTAGACCTGGAATAACTAATTACAGGTCTACTTTTTGTTATCTCAGTAAAAGCTAGAACAGGCTGCGGGCAAAAGCTTGTGATTGTGACTTATATAATTTAGCAAAAGAACAATTTACCTGAGGTAAAATTGTCACGAATGAGTTTCCCTGTTCATTGAAAAGGAGGGGGATATTTTCGATCCAGCCATTGGTCTCTGTGTATTGGTAAATCTGAAAATTGATAAAACGAATTAAAATGTGCATGTGCAGTTAGAACACAACTTAGCAAAAAGTTTGTACTGTTAGCCAAAACAAAAACTACTCAGGTATATGTAAAAAAAACTTTCTTTTGAAAAGATAGGATTCAATTTATCACATAACATTCAACACATCTTGTAGGTGCCACGAAATAGGTGCTATCTGCCATGCTGAAAACCCCAGTAGGCCAAGCACAGAGATTATTGTCTAAGGTAGAATATACTTTAAAAACATCGCATCGTCATACATTGCGTAAATTATTGATGTTCAAGGAATGAATTTCGAATATTATATATTATATATTAATATTATATATTACGCGTTCGTTGACGATGCACGTAATTTTTCTCTATTCTACCCAACAAAGTGAAACAAAGCACAGGAAGTTCTTAGCCTACGATGAACCAACTTTTGAATTAAATTTTTTTTAAACAAAACTTGTTTTGGAAAAAATCTCTTTAACCGATAAGGCCGCCAGTTCCACTGCTGTTCCCTACATTATGTTTAATGAGTACTATCTGTTTTATAAGGTGATGAATAAAGCATTATCTATCTATCTATCTTTTTGTGCATATGTGCTAAATAAATATCGAGATTTAGCTGGCAAAATAAGATAAAGTTTGATCAAAGCAGCTACTATAATATATAGGTAAACCTGTTCGCAAGCCGCTTGCCCATGCGTGCATAAAACCACTCTGAACATGGTTTGCACTCGGTTCGACCACATGAGAGCGATGGCCTCGTTCGTCACAAACGACACAGTCTTCAGGATGGGCCTGAAAACATAAAAAAAATATTTATCTGCTTTAGTTTATAAGTAGCAGTGAGATCAAGCAGTACCTAGGTACCAAAATAGTATTATAAAAAGGAACAGGTACAGCTCGTCGGGCATTTTATTATTAGATAGCTTTCTTTGTACTTTCGTTTATTTAAAGCTAAAGTACCTAGGCACGTTTTTTTTGAAAGCAAACGAGAAAGGATCTGTCTCTATTCCTTTCAAATAACATAACTGCCAGTAGCAAACCTTGACTTAAGTGAACGTATAAAAAGAACCTAATGAGAGGTTATCTAAGAAAGAGGACATGTGTCTATTTTCTAGATAAGGTTTATTTTAGTAGGTACACGAAGCTTCCGTGTCACACCACACTGTATAGTTTCTCTTTGAAAAACTCTTCAGAGCTCGTCGGAGGAGTCATCAATCTATTTCTATCGCCAAGGATTATATGTTGATGAATTGCTTCAAGTTGGCGGACGCAGGAGACTACGGTGTCATCGTCATCATCATTTCAGCCGGGAGAAAGTGATCTACTGCTGGACCGGCCTCCCCCGAAAATCGCAATGACCAGGAGGTTAATCAGTAGGTACTCTGCGTGTAAATTTCTGACGAAGATCGCAATTACCACGGCTTCGGAGCTGCCTTTTCACTTTCAGGAGATATATTTTCATTCTATTTGACATCGAAATTTCGGTCGGTAGAATGGGTTATGTTTACTTTTAGCACAGATTTTATAATATTGTAGCTTTTAGTAAGATTTATGCACAATTTCCATTGATCAAGGTATCCGCCAAGAGACGCAAGGCGGCGGATACCCGCTCGAAGACAATTTCATAAAACAGGCTGCACGAACGGTCAGTCCGAAAGTAAACGAGAGTAGCCTACACGTTACGTTTTGCGGCCGTAGGTACCTACTTCACAACTGCAGATGAAAAGGCCTAGAGTAGGGGTTCTTCACCAGATCGGTCCATCTAGTCAGATCAGGTATATTGTATTGACCTGAGTATAAATATTTTTAGCAAGTTGCATAAAACCGTTTACTTACTGGTCGATATCGGTGGGTGCTGAGTAGGCCGTCGTAACACCACTGTTAAGGTCGCGCAGATTTACAGACACGATGGGATTGGTGGTGCCGGACTGAAAGTAGATTACAATACTTACATTAAAGAGTACCTACATATCTCGACATCAGTTTTAGTATAAAAACCATCGTAGAGGTAGATTGTCTAATTCATAATGAATGTTAGCGGGTTAAATATGAATCTTGTTTGTGTTGGAAGAAAACCAACGCGAGAGACTTCTTTAAGGGGAATGCGATTCTAGTAGGGCGCGTTCCACGTCCTTACGTTCACTGCGCTGGACAGTTGGTGTTCTACCAACACAAAAAAGGTTCGTATTTAACCTGCTTACATTTATAATGAATACCTCAACATCATTGGCCTTGTCATTTATAGCTAGACAAACTCTCTAGTTCAGAACTCAGATAGAGCGTTTAAACACTGACACGGAAATAAAGTGATAATAACTGTCTGTTAATTTTTCACGCCTGATCAGATATTAATTATATTTGGCATCGAGATAAATGTTAGGTCTTCCGGTGATGGACCTAGGATATTTACATCCCGGAAAAAAGCGTGCGAAGCCGCGGGCAGAAACGACTAGATAATATAACGTAATTACTGTCCATCATCTATCCACAGCGCCCTTTTACATTATCCTAGACTAGAGCACTTAGGCACACCCCGGACACTCGAGCATTACAAAAGTCGCGTCCCAGCACATAGTTACATTACGTACGCAACTGTGTTGCGCTATACGTACAAGTTTGTGTGTGACGTCTAGAGTCACTTCATGAACATAGTGTGCGAGTGAGATAGTTGCAAAATAAATCACAAGACCTTTTCTTCCTCCTAAGAAAGGTGAAATAAAACCGCAAAACAAAATAAATTTCGTTTGTCCATGATCAAGACAAACAAAATATCGAATACCATTGACGTCGTCCGCGCCCGTTGCGTGCGCCGTATGTCCTTTGCATTTGGACCGCATCGGCGCATCGGCCGCATTGGCTAAGAGCCAGCGGGGTGAGGAAGCTCCATCAAGTAGGAGGCGAGGAGTGTCAATTCTATACGTTAGTATTATTATATATTGGTGTCGATTCTGTGGTTTTAGAAATAGCTAAAATTAGCTAACATTAGGATTTAGGAATGACAAATAGACGAAAGCTATTCTATGCTTCGAAAATTAGACTGGTTGAAAATTAGGATGACAGATCTAAAACAACTCAACTTAGTTATAAATAGCTATAACCCTATTCTTTGCATTACATTTTATCTATGATTAGAAACGTCTGCCTAATTTAAGGAGGCATCTAATTTGATCATGATTAAAATTTATTGGCAAAATGCTGGATGGATAAAAACAACACTGACTGACTGACTGACAGACTGACAGATTGACAGACTGCCTGACTGACTGACTGACTGACTGACTTACTGACTGACTGACTGACTGGCTGGCTGGCTGGCTGACTGACTAGATGGCTGACTGACTGACTGACTGACTGACTGACTGACTGACTTACTGACTGACTGACTGACTGGCTGGCTGGCTGGCTGGCTGACTAGATGGCTGACTGACTGACTGACATACTGACAGACTGACTGACTTACAGACTGACAGACAGACAGACAGTCAGTCTGTTTGGGATTTTCAAACACGTTCTAATTTAGCTATTTTTGGGATCTGTTTATAGAATATAATACCATCATTTTTAGGTCAACCTATCTTAGAAAATTTAGGAATCGTAAAATTTAAGTTAGGAATCCTGTTTAGAGAATACCGTAATTTTTAGGTCAACCTAACTCAGAAAATTTAGCAAACGTAAAATTTTAGTTAGGAATCCTAAAACAACAGAATCGATACCATTCTCTGACTTAGGGTCGCATTCTAGAACAAACCTAATTGCCTAAACCCTCCTAAACCTAAACGCCCGTTCCATTTATGTTTTACATTCTATATTTCTAGCATCTATTTAGGTGAACCAATCGCTTTTAGAACCGACCTTTTAGAAATAGCAATGCTTTCATTCTTACTTTAATCTATGAACTTTATTTGTTTATAGTAACGTAAATTTTCTAAAGTGCATGATGTAGCAATCAAGGTGTTTTATTTGACATATGTAGGTTATCTAAGGTTTATCGAATAATTTGATGATCATTATTATTAAACTAGGTGCTTTATATACAAAACCATTCGACTTTTTCACAAGTAGACTTAGTAGAGTAAAAATTCCTGTTACATATAGTAGTACTTAACCGTCAGTTTTAGACGAGATAAATAATCTCGTCTAAAACGGAGGTGTTGGTATTGTTTGTACCATTTAAATTTACTAACAGTAACAACAGTTCACAAATTCTTGTCATTGCTCGTGATCATTATGCAAACTGTACCCGTGGCAGTTACTGTTAGCTTGACATTAAAATTTAATATTCTCTACCCGCGGATCAAAGCTGGCTTTTGCGCCACAAAATATGCTGCTAGAATTAGAATGCTATAGATTTGCCGTCGGGCCCTCAACGGTTACCAACATAAATAGGTATCTCAAGGCCTAGCATCGAAAGCCCTGTTAGGTTGCCTATTGCAAAAACCTGTTCTCAAGTAAGTAGGTACTTTCACTGAGCTGTCATTTAACAAAACATACCAATAAACTGCACGTCACCTACATGTTATTATCTGCAGTGATCTTTTATTGTAGAGCTCAACTTTAAGCTCAGGCCAAGTTTTTAAAGAGTTAGCTTATTGAATTATTTTAAGAAATGAAATGTTTCAGTTAGCTCAGCTGTTTCAATTAAATAATTGTTCTAATTTTTTTCTATTCTTTAATTACTTAGGGACTAGATGATGCTGTGTGATTGTGCAGCATTATGTATTTATTTTAGTTAATTATTGTTTTCTTTATAATTAAAGTACTTGCCTACATTTTCAATAGCAACACAATAAGCTTTCCTACCTGTTCCAAACGAGTCATTTGGATAAGCACTTGTTTGTTCATACAAAGTTTAACGATACGCGGAACTAATCCCAACTTTTCTGTGTCTGTATTGGCACGAAAGCCTTTGATCTCGTGTTTTCGCACAGCGACGAAAAGTAATCTAGTTCTTTGAGAGGAACGTAAGCAGTTCTAGTAGTATTTTCAAAGGTGGTTTGGTAACATTGCAAGTCTATAAAACTTATTGTAACTTAAGAGCGTTTACGCCTTCCATGCGCAGTTTGCCTCAAAAACAGTACTTTTCAAACCCATGATACCACTTATCTTACACATACCAATACAAATATATTAATTAATAATAATTGTAGAAAACTTCGTGGTCCAAATAGTTGCTTATGAAAATATTTCGATTAATATAGTATTTACTTGACTTTTTGACTTTACGCGTTCTATAAAGGTAACTTGTTAGAGGTTTTCTTAATTTCCCTTTCAGCTTCAGTTTCGAAGCTCAAAATATTATGAAAACACTGATAAGTTTATCTAATTTACAAAAAATAAGCACCAATCAATAAGATTCTTGGGAAAATAGTTAGTTAAAAAAATTTTTGGTTTTGAAATCTTACTATGAGAAATCAAAATTCATAAAATGTGAATTATATTGAATATTAAATGATTTGTACACCGATATACCTTATTTAATTTAATATAACGATAGCTTACCAATAAAGTATAGCATCTTCTTTATAATCATACATTTAAAATTTTCATTATTTTGTTGTTATTATTTTTCTGTAAATATTTTAAAACTACTTTAACCGATTCGTTGCTGATGGCACGACAGGCGTGTCATCAATGGTTTTAACTAGTGGCTTATGACACGATAGGCGTGTCATTTTTTCCTCGATTGTAACACCCTCAGATTAAGTTTTAGAAAAGTCTGCCCAGAACGAAACTATACAGATTTTCCACGTAGATTACGCCTGTTGTCTTAGCCTCTCGATATTGCGTGAATTTAACAGTTCCAGGGATTGACAACCTTTTTAAATTGCGTTCTTATGACACGATAGGCGTGTCAATACTGAATACTTTAGCCACCTCTCAAGGGGCGGACCTCGCGGCGCTTAAAGCGCTGGCGTGGCAGACCTCTGCAGTGAGCGTACGCTGAGCGTCCCAAAGTGGGACGCGCGACACGCGCGCGACATATTCGCAATTATCTCGTTAGAATACCTATTGACACCTTTATATATTTAGATTCTCCATGAAATTGTCTAGGGATTAGTAGATAAACATTCCGAAGTTAGGCTATGATAATTACACAAGGTTCGTGATAAGTACGAGAAAAAGTAAATTCCGAGGAGGGTTGTAAAATATGATGTATTTTGAAAAACCAACAATTTTTATGTACGGCAAGTCTACAGTTCATTTGATATAAACTCGCCGAATCTTTTGCATCCATGCAAATCTATTATGGAGGGTACTGAATTAGTATTTTTATCGTCAATTTCTGTGCATGTACCACTGTTCTTAAATTTCTTTTGAGGCTTGTCATTTCCAACATCTGAGTATGATTGTGAGTTTTGTTCAAATATATAATTCAAAGTTTCTTCTTCATTTTCACATTGAGTTTCATCATTATCATAGTTTTCTGTTTCAGGAATGTATTTGCGTTTTCGATTTATTTCTTCTTCATTTTCACATTGAGTTTCATCATTATCATAGTTTTCTGTTTCAGGAATGTATTTGCGTTTTCGATTTAAATCTAGAAAAAGTAGGTCAATTTGACAAAATAATCCGAACATTTCGTCGTTGTACTACTGCAACAAGTCACTAAGTGACATTTTTAGTAAAAGTTAGATAAAATATCAAAAAAGGTTTGCAACATCTGAAAAAGTAAAGTCACTTACCTTCCATTTCAGGAAAAACACTTAGTTAACCTCTTCAAAACCAATGTAAAACCTATCGTGCCGTACACTCCCGTGGTTTGATTCCAACTAAACTTGAAACAAGTCTAGACCAGTAAAAAAGCAAAAAAAGCATGTAGTTTTATACACATGGCTGATGGCACGCCAAGCGTGCCATGGACTTCTATGGCGCTTGACACGCCAGTCGTGTCATAGAAAATTTGTTCACAGCCCTGGTGAAAAGTTTTTCAAAATGGGTGCAGCAACGAATCGGTTAAACCGCTGCGCGCAAATCATTTCAAGTCAGTCCCACACACATCGCGCGCTAGGCGCAAACGCTCTTAACACTTTCTTTTGACTTCCTGTGAATCTATTTTACGCTAGGCCTTAGCTGGGCTTTGGCTTTTAGGAACCCGACCGCAGTAAAACTCAAAAGGTGAAAACAAAATAAGTTCAGTTTAGGGCAGATACATAACCTACACCAAATATTTTTAAACTTTATTTGTGATTTAGTTATCAATAAAGTTTTGTAGTTACTAAACTACCTAATACGTCATTGCCTTTGCACTTAGGTACTGTAGATAGTAGTTGTGTTATCTTTTCCCTTAAGAAATAATTTGACCTTCAAAACGAAATAATGGTGTATTTCCTCATACTAACAACCAATTACATATCCAACTAACATCACATTGTACAAAATAACCTGTCTCTAAACCACCTTATCATAAAGAGATGTAATTAACCTTCAAAATTGCGCTCACCGCAGAGACTTGTTCAGGCTAACATACAGTAACAACATTAATTACAACATGTACTGTGCCGCTGACACGACGTGTGATTAAAGTGCCACCTACTAATCTGTTATTCAAGTCGTTGCGCATTAAGGCGCTCATTGAGGGAATGGTTCGCTCAAATCGCTCAGTCTCAGTGGTGCAACCTGCAAGGGCGCGCCGGACACGACCGGGCGCCCTGGTGAATTTTCGCATTGTGCGGTATTGGCACTGTTGTATGTCAATAACGCACAATGCGATGAGACAAGTGCGACCCACCCTTTCGTTTCTACTCAACACGCTGTTGTAGATTAGCGTGTGCGTTGGTCGCAGTCATACTTTTAAGCTACCGTTTTATTATTTAACTTGTTCACTAATAACAATTCAGCTACATGGTGTAGGAACTATAAAAGCAAGACAAGAGCATCGCCGGTATGGCTGGAACTGTTGTTTAGCTAGCGTTCTGTCGCGTAAGCTACCGAGCAAAGTGTATGTCCTGTCGCTCAAAAGTCCGGTTCTTTGCTAGAGCTACCGAATAGTAGCTTAGACGACTATCCTGTTTCGCGAAAACTGCTAGTTGCTCAAGCGATAGTAGCCAAAGTGCGGCAAAGTTAAGAGAATCGCGAAACAGGTTCGCGCCGCCCCGCCGCCGCGCCGTCTCTTAAAATTACGCCCGTATGGACTCTATTAATCAACAACGTTCGTTATCAAGTGAACAGACAAGTGGGTGACACTGTCATTTTGGAAGAGCTTTGTATCAGGGACTTGTGGTTAAAAGCTTTTAGGCACGTAGAATATTGTAGTGATATTTGTTACTATGTTCTGAAATTATTAAACTACTATAGCTTCTCCACATTTACATATCAGTTTGTTCCAATCAGTAGATTTGGCGTAAAACAGTAACAAAATTCCATCCCAATGATCCATGATCTCGGTTTCGTACGTACTTTCAGATATATACTAAATAAACTATTTATTCATATATTTATTTATATATTATCTACCATACATCCTATCCTTTGGTTGCCATGAAGAAATCGCTTTAAGCGATAAGGCCACCAGTTCCATTGCTATTCCCTATAATATGTTTAATTAAGTACTATCTGTTTTATAAGGTGATGAATAAAGTATTACGTATCTATCTATCCTACTTCCCACTAATATTAATAAGGCGAAAGTTTATAAATGGTTGTCTTACAGCGAAGATGCTTGACCGACCGAAGGCAACGCTAAAACCACTGGATGGATCGGGCTGAAATTTTTGGACACATATACGTGAAATAATACCTGAAATAAAGGCTGCTTTTTATTCCGATCAAGCGCATAAGAAGCCGTGGGCAGGAGCTAGTCTGTCAATTATAGCATTCCTGTTTCGCGACAAGCAATCTTAAGCCGAGTTTTCGTTAGGGGACATGTCGCATGCCGTTGTTAATGAACAGGACTGTATGTTTCTATAGCAAGAGATTGTCGTGATAAATATGTAGGTACTTACAAAAGAATAAAATTAAAGTGTCTGTTTGTTATGTTAAAATAGCAGCTCTTACTAAATGCGTTTGAAACTGAAACACAGATATCAGAAACTAAGGTTTGAAAGTATACATGGCACACTAATAACAAAGCACCATTTTTTTTTATATTTGCTGTATGTCTGTCTGTTGGTTTTAGCTAATCTCCAAAAAGGCTAGGCGGACTTTGATGGGACTTTCACTGGCAGGTAGTTGATAAAGGGTACCTAACTAAGGCTACTTACTTTTACTGTAGAAACAAAGAGGGTTCCGCGCAAAAATATATACCCATGAAATTGTGGATTCCACGGGGATGAAGCCGCGGCTGCGCGAGGACCGCTAGCAAACTGTGGCTATTACCTTAGGGTACCGTATTTCAGAGTGTTCTGTGTACTGGTGGTCGACTGAGCCTGGGACTCCGTAGTGTGGCACCTTCATTATTCGCACGTTGGTGTCATCAAAAGTGGCGTACGCCAGTTTAGCGCTGTCTTTTGAGAACCACATAGCGTTGTTTGATGAGAAGATTTCCTCTGAAAATGGAATAGAATACTTTGGAATAGAAGATTAAACTTACCTACCAATTTATTTTCTTGCAACCAACATTATAGTAGATATGTTTCTAAAGATATTATTCACTTCTCTTGCTCAAAAGTGTGTCATTATAGCGTAGCAGAGCGTGACTAAAATTTGAGTTTTAGCTCTAGGGCTGAAATAGTAGATCACAAGGAAACAAAATAATGTATTTAAGGCGGTTTTTTTTATTCTAAGCGTAGCGAGGGATTCAAAGTACGTCGCTCAAGGTTAAATAATTTTGGTCCCGTGTGGCACACTCTGCTTTTCAATATAAACTATGAAAAAAAATCATCATACGAGAAAAATAAATAAGAGATGCTTTTAGTAGTGACGAATATTTTTAGGTACATAACCAAATTACTACTAATTAATAATGCTGGACAATCCACACAGCATCATCTAACCCTAAGCTAAGCACAGCTTCTGTTATGGGTACTAGATAAGTGATCGAGCGGTCGTCTTTTTATTACCGGCCAGGACTTTATTGAAGCGAATTGCAATGAATTTGGAACACTAAAAGTTGTTCAAACTTTTAGTGTTCCAAATTCAAAAGTCATTTCGTCACTGGAATAACCCACTTTGTTCGCACTTAATGAGGAACCCTTTGTCATTTTAAATCATTTTCATTTCATTTTACAAATACTCCACTTTTTGGTGTTTCATACATAAATAAATAATGCTAGAACCGCACAGCATCATCTAGCCCCAAGCTAAGCAGAGCTTGTGTTATGGATACTAGATGACTGATATACTTATAACAATACATTACATAGATAGAGATTTTTATTATAGTACATAGAAAATACCCGGAACAATTATTTGCATATCGTTCAAAACAAAGAACACACATTTTATTTGAATTTATTTTTGAAAATGGAACTGAAAGCGCCTTCTTGGTGATAATATGATGTTTATAAGAGGGGCGATTCTTTCTCCATTGTAGATTGCGTACATTGAGATGCGCGTAAAAAAAAAGGTGGGGAAACGCGAAATCTCTTTTTGTTTATTACAAATTAAATTAAAGGTTAACGTGGCTTATTAATATGAATCTGTTGCGGTCAAAATCACGTAAAAGATATTTAAAGACTTACGAAAACTTACTGTAGTAGAGAAGTGAAAAGCGTGTGCATTATTTTACAGAAGGTATGTTATGATTGCTTTATTTTCTCGCAATCGAAAAGAAAATTAAAGTGTTTAACTAGGTCCAAAACCACCCATTACTCGGTCTTGTCATACTATATAACAACCTCATATATGTATTATAATGATGAATAGTTTAGTCCCTATTAAAACTATCTATTGCTCTGAGAACCACAAACTCCGTACATATTCCTACTAAAATTAACTTTTATTTTTATGGTAGGTACTATCGCGTATGAAGACGCGCCCCCCGCTTCTATTTATTTGTTTTAGATAGGCAAAATAAACTCGACCACCAATTTATTATTTCTATACTAACACTTTTGCTACTGATTGTAACGTGGGGCGAGTTGCAGAATGAAAATATTATTTATTTTGATTTTCTGTAACTCCTCCTAAATGGGCCGTGGTTATATAGGACGAGTTGATGAATTACTCATTAATCTGCCTGCTAAGCGTGACGAAATTTTTATATTTTTTTATGTTCATATTTTTATACATTGTTATGGTGAAGCAATAAATTCAGTGAAATTAGGTCCTAGGAGGCCTAACCTGCAGTTTTCCGGCTTCAGATGATGATATATTTTAGATCTCACCTTCATAAACCCAGTCAGGGATTCCATTATAGATCACACTATTTACACCAGTGGTAGTGATCTGCACGGGAGCGCTGCTCAAGCTGGTCTGGTAGTAAATGTTGTTCCGGTAGACGAAAGCCAGGGAGTTGCCGGTAGGACCCCACACGAAATTCTGAAGTTCTGGCTCTTCATCAGAGGGGAGGTCGGGGGGAGAGATCTCAGATTCGTTGCCACTGAGAACGTCTACCACGGTGTAGCGTGCTCGGAAACTGTGTCTGTACACCTGGAAAAATTTATTGCTGTGAATGTTTTGTATTGATATCCATTATGGATATCAATACAAAACATTCAATATGTTCCAATATGTCCAATTTGAACCCCGAGGGGTTCAAATTGGACTTTTTGATCTAAGTAGTGCAAAGTTTAGTAATTTTGGTAGTTTTTAAGTTTAGTGGACTATGTACCTTAGTCTCGCCTATGCGCTGTACCCTACGAATAAATATAATATTTTTTCGTCGGTTGTACCTACATAGAACAGGGAAATGAGTACTGACAAAGCTAGTTATTTCTCTGTTCCTTGTTCAAGCTGTAAAATCAAACAACACAAAGGACGTTTGTAATGCTTGGTCCAATAAATTACCGCTCTTGCAAGGTTCATGTTGGATTATATATATCATTTATTTATTTATGTATTTTTAATGATCTTTCATTAACTTTATTTCCAATTTTAAAGATAAAGATACATTTATTTGGCCATAAACATGTACCTAGGTAAATACAGGTTTGAAAAGAACTGATAAATAGGTACATGAAGGTTAATGAAGGTAGCAGAAGTCATAAAGACAATCCTAGTTATGTTATTAACTAAGTAGTCCGGTTTATTTTACGAATTATGCATTTTTATTTATCTTGCAACAGCCGCCAGCCATATCCATTTTATAGCCATGCCGTTTACAACTGGTTTAACTTTTATAATCATACTACCTGCTACCCGCGGCTTCGCACGCGCTTTTCAAGTACCCTATGTCCGTCCCCGGGATACCATTTACATCCGTTCCAAATTTCATTAAGATCCGTTCAGCTTTTAGGCGTGAAAAGGTAACAACAAGACACACAGAGTTACTGTTACGAATTATATAAGTATGGATAGATTACAGTTCGTAACAAAGTGATTAGACATTGTAACAGAAATATGAATGAAGTAGCGGAATGATTAAGATATCATCAGTTGATTGTGCCTTCGTACAGCTGTGCGACTTGTCGTCAATAATGACAATGGCATGTACTACAGCCTTGTCTTATTCTTATGTAAATTGGTTCATTCACCTTGTTTTGCAATGTAGAACCTTCACAGGTTTATTTACGCTTTAATAAAAACGTTTTTCTCATATGTCACTTTCATAGCTAAAGTAGGTAAGTACACTTAAAACTTTTATGTAATTGGTGAGTGCTTTGTACTAGACAATTCCTATCATGCACAAAAACTGACTTCTAAAACTAAAGTATAAAGTTGTGTTCGTATTTTGTGACTTCTGCTTTCTACCAGCTATTTAGTTAGTAGAATATTTAATAATAAACAAAGAGAATAATAATCAAATAATAGTAATAAATTAGAGCTCGTGCATATTGAAACAATTGAGCTAACTGCAGACTGTTGCAAATAATCTACAGGTAGTTCAACTGATCCATGAATAATATGATATCCTACATCCATCCATTTTAGTAGATAAGAAGTTTAGCGCAAATTGTACGCAATTTGCTATGAACCAGTGCTAGAACAAACTTTGAATAGGTATCTTTACTGTCATTTTGGAATCTATCAGATATTTTTTAATAAAACAAAAACGTCAATAGTATATAAGTTGTCTAGTACCCATAACACAAGCTCTGCTTAGCTTGGGGCTAGATAATGTTGTGTGGATTGTCCAGCTTTATTTATTTATTTGTTTTTATTTTATTTATTTAATAGACTCCAAAACGACAATTGATTCAAAGTTTATTATTAGCAAGTAAAATATGCGCAACCCTTCTTATCTGCTGTTTTAAGAACTCTATATTGACAAAGAAAATTACAATTCAATAACAAAATTCATACAGCGGGCAATGCAGCCAGCGTCTTGGGGACGCTTCCGACTGGTATTGATATGGATCAGTTGAGCTACCTGTAGATTCTTTGCAACAGTCTGCAGTTAGCTTGGTTGTTTCAATTGTAAATACTAGTTTTAATAACTTGTGCATCCAAAAAAATAGTAGAAACCTATTGATAGTCTAATAAAAAAATATTACCGATTTTTCATCTCGCGCGTTTTATTATATTTTACATAGTTACCTAAGAGTAAAAAAGTGACATCAACAAAGTACGTAAACCCGGTCTAAAACTATCCTGTAGAATGTATTTTTACACCTTCATTCCGCTTTAATTTTATACTAATAAAATCTGGAAAAATCCTTTAATTAATTTAAAAGTTCTCATCAAGTCTCCTCATTATTCCGGATCACGGATTCATCATTTTGTGAAATTTTCCATTCTGCAGCGTTTGTTTGCCGTCGACAAATAGCGATTCGTGCTTCTTGACACATTTTACGCGCATACAGCACAGTTATTAAATGGAGCATTATAATATAATGGTTCATTTAGACTGTCGCAATTTAATCACAAAATTGCAGTTAGTAAATTATTGGAAACCATTGTGGTTCGCTAGCTACATTTTATTAAAGAATTTAAAAAAAACCGCCAAGTGCGAGTCGATTTGCCCACGAAGGGTTCCGCACCGTAAAAATTAGGCAACTATTACAAAGAACATCAAATTTTCACTTGTTGTTGTGTTGTTGTTATGACAGTTGAAATGTTACTTATTTATAGAAAGTTTCATGTGTCTACCTATTGTGGTTCAAGAGATACAGCCGTGACAAACGAAGAACAAAAATAACCAAAAATATCACGGTCTTAGCATGGAAGCCCCCTTAAATTTTGGTATTTATTTTATTTTTATTATTTGCTGTTAAAGTGGCAAGAAAAATACACAATAAATTCTCTGAATATTTCAACTGCCTACCTTGTACGGTTCACGAGATAGAGCCCTGTGACAGACGGACGGACGGACAGCGGAGGCTTATTAATAGGTTCAGTTTTCACCCCTCTGGTACGGAACCCTAAATTACTTGCAATATGCAACACATTTCGCCTAATTCCAAAATCATTCCTCCTCGCCAGCTCACATACCTATGCCCACTACTGAACATGCCTCACCTAAAGGAGACCATGATGACCAGAAGAGACCAAAACCATTAAATTGCTTACGTTGGAGTTTGGGCTAGACTTGATTGTCCAGCATTATTATTATTTACTAGTTGACCCGGTTTACGTCGTCCTGTCTTAACTATGAATATTGAATACGAATCGGTATTATGGTCGTTAAGTTTACTTATACCTTAAATTTTTTCCTGTAACTTTCTTAATTTTTTCTTTTATAAAAATGTCATAAGAGTTACCTACGTCTTCCATGACACTAATAAAGTAATTATTAAATGAAATAAGATTATAAATTAGCCAAGAGGGATGCCCCTCGCAAGAATCCAATGACGAGAAACGTATTCTGCGTTATTTACCACAAATGACTCACGATAAGGAAAATGTAAGTCAAAGCGTAATAATAAGAAGTTTTTATCACAGAGCGCAAATAATGGTGTCTACACACAGTACCTACCTACACACCAAAGTTAGTACACACCGGTCTGCAACAAAACACTGTCGGCTGCCTGTACTATTTATACAAGGAGCCCCGGGGAGGGCCCCGGGGCTCCTTGTATAAATAGTACAGGCCCTTTCAGCTTAGTATACCCCCTGGTATACTAAGCTGAAAGGGGGTGATTCTGGACCCCGAGAGGATCAACTTGTGAATAATGTATTTTTTTTTATATTTTTGCATAAAATAAAGTATTTTTTTCTTGCTCTCCTTGTTCTTTAACAAGCAGTTTTGCATTATTTATCATTACAAAAATTTCACAAACGTTTTTTGCTTGTATTTTCAGCAAAACCAGTGTTTGGCCATGAAATTATTACAAAAATTTATGTAAATCTGTTGAAATTTCAAAACAATAACAACAATGTAATAATAATACACGTAAAAAACACAAATAAAAATAAGTTTTATGTAAGTCCATAAATTTTAGAATTTCATAAAATCGTAGAACAAACGTTGACCCCATCGATGTCCAGAATCACCCCCTTTCGGCTTAGTACACTACACCCTTTCCGTGGCACACTGTATTCATACACTGAAATGTCGCACCAACCATGTAGACTCCGCGCACAAGACAAGCGGACAACCGTCAACAAACAAAAGAGCATCAAACAGTGTTAAGGGTTACAACAAAAAGAATAAACTACGTGATCTGCACCAGGGGTGGTAGGCTTTCATACTGAAGGCATCGCCATTCCAACATTTGTCCCAACCGACCATTCGTCTAGGTGAACAGCGCCATCTTTAAATAATCTTCCAAATAACAGGTTCGGAATTTATATGGGACTTGCACCTCTGTGAGCTGCACTCATTTTAGCTTAACGTAGGGAAGGAGCAGACAGCGTTCAACCTTCACAGAAACGCATAATTTCGTTTGTTCATGGCCTGAAAGAGGTTTATAGCATTCGTACCCACCATAGTTGTTGACTTGTTGACCAAAATGAGTTCCTGACATTCGAACTCTTTTACAAATTAGGTACCTACAAAATATTTTCTTGTTAGTCGAGTTGAAAAGTTGTATGTTGAACTCGAGAACAAATGTTTTTTGTTTAATGCCTTTCAAATCCCTCGCTAGCTCAGCAGTCTACTTTAGAACCACTCGCTACGCTCGTGACTCTATTCTAGACTGCTTCGCTAGCTCGGGATTTAATATCGTTTCGCTCACTTGTTGAAAAAAATAACAATTGTATTTTTTGTATTTACCGGATTAATGTTGTGTGAGAGAACGACGTAGTTACCATCAGCTGACAGCAACGTCACTCTTGAAGATTGTTGCAGGGTCTGAAACAAAAAAGTCTAATAAAATCACACTTCATCGCACTACATAACTATTAAAAAGGCGAAAGTTTGCATGTAGTATGTGTGTATGTTTGTTACTCCTTTACGCTCGACTGGCTGAACGGATTTGGATGAAATTTGGTATCATGATGAATTAAACGGTTACTACGTTTGATTCCGGAAATAACAGTGTTTCCGTGAGATGATCAATAATTCAAATATGTTTGTTTATCAACGCGGGTAACACTGCGGGACGCAGCTAGTAAATAAATAAACAATGTGGGACAATCCAGACAGCCCCATCATCATCTAGCCCTAAAATAAAAAAAAACTTGACTGTAGGTTAATTTAGTTTAATTAATTAAGAAACTTGTATTTTTTTGTGACCACCAGCTTAAGCCAATTGCAGGCTAAGCAATTGACATAGGCTGATGATGAAATATCTAAAATTCTATCACACAGCTGATGACACAAAATCAAGAGCTCACAAAAATAATAGAGCAAATGGAAATTTTGCGAAGAAAAGACCCTGTACATCACCATGCTAGAGGACAGGCTTGAGGACGCACAAAGAAGTAGCTGTAAAACAAATATTGAATTTAAAAACGTACTTAGAAGCAGTACCGAAGGTAAAGATGATCTGTTAAACATGGTTTTATACTTGGGGAAATCATTATATAATATTGTGAAATTACCAAGCAGGACATCAGAGATGTTTATAGAGCGCGCGCTAAAAAGGTAGATCAAAAGAACACACCAATAATTGTAGTAGAGCTTTCCTCCACTCTCCTGAAAAGGGAATTTTTGTACTAAACTAAAATACACAACAGAAACTACTTGTGGCAAGACTGACAAAGGCTACTTTTTATCCCGGTAAAGTGCGGAAAATCCGGGCAGAAGATAGTAATTATATAATTTACCAAAGCAGTTCTATTAACGATGTTTAGGCGCAGTGAGCAACGGTCCGCCTGGGGTGCAAAACATTATGGATTCGATTCACACCGCGGTATAAATATTTGTATAATCAGCATGTGGTGGTTTTCTCTGCTACGGGCGTTATCATGATAAGATAAACAAACATTTTGAACGAGAAAAGGGAATCGAATCCGCAACCTGCATCAACAACCCTCTGTACCTATTTAACGCTTTCAAAAGGAAAGTCTATAATTACTTTTTAAATGTCACACTAGAATATTTAGCATGTCCCTTAGAGTTACTAAGTATTATTATTTTGTTATATGTATTAGTGTATTATTTTAGTAAGTAGGTATTATGTGTATTAGTTAGTAAAAATTGTTTTAATTAATGTTGTAAAGCACCGCCATCCTCTGTTTTTCTCACCATCGTTTTGATTGCCTGAAAGAAATCGCTTTATGCGATAAGGCCGCCAGTTCCATTGTTCCCTATATTATGTTTAATGAGTACTATCCGTTTTATAAGGTGATGAATAAAGAATCTATCGATCTATTTGGGAAATATATCCCACAGCCTCGGTGAGCATAAATTAAGCCCGTATGATGAAAGCTTGCTCCGCTACCAGTCTCTGGTTTAAGTAACGCTTTTCTATGGGCTAAACGTCACTCAAGCATAGATTGACGACTGAGCAAGGTTTTATAATACGGGCCCTTATTTCGCATAGAACGACCGCATTATTTCGAGATAAATGTAGTGCTTCATCCGACAGACGTCTCCATGCATTACACAGTAGTTTCCTCGAGGCAATGCGCAGTTTTGAAACTTTACTCACCCAGAACTCGGTTATTTATTCAAGGGTGGAAAGCGGTATGCAGATTACTTTGACCGAAGCCGGTAGGAGGGTAATAAATGTTTTGTTGGTATCATAACTTGCGGTAGTCTTAATATATAAATCAAACCAATGTTTAATAATAAATCTGTCGGTATTGTTTTATTAAATACAAGTCCAAATATCGAAGCACATTGAATAGGATGTTTGTCAAAATATCGACTTCACGTGACTATACCATCGATTGTGTGCGTTTGGGTTCCAATAATAATTAAGATGTCCAGTAAGAATAACAATTTGAATTTTCAAATTGAAATTGTTCAGTTGAATTTTGAGTGTTGGGAGACCATCAACTACACACATCAACATCGTCTAGGGATATTTTGTATAAAGTTCTTGAACTCTAAAAATACTGGCCGGTTTTAAAATCTTTTGAAGAATCCTTATTTTTTTAGGCCTTTTTGAATGATTCCAAATTTGAATTTGAACAAATGAATAAAAAACAAAAGATTTGCGCGGCATTGCTATAGCGAAAATCGAAAGTTACAATACAATTTATCTTCCATAGTTTAGTTAGGGTAATTTTTTGTGTCAAATTGAATTTTTAAAACACGTTATCAATTAATTTCGATTTTATACTACTAAATGCATCATGCGGCGGCGCCATTTAACTAGAGATAAAATGTTAAGGGCAGTAGGTATGCTCCAAGCTGGGGCTACTCAGCTGAGTGTTGCTGAGGAGAGTGGAACAAAACAAAACGTGATCTCAAGGTTATGGTCACGTTATCGTGCTACCGGTGAAGTGGCTGAAAGACACCCAGGCGGGAAGCGCATAACCACCCAGCGACAAGACCGATTTTTGCAAGTTTCCGCTAGAAGACAACCAAATGTTACGGCAATGCAGTTGGTTCAAAGGCTCCAGTCAGAGCACCAGTTGCTGGTGAGTGACCAAACTGTGAGGAGAAGACTGCATGAAGCCAACCTTCATGCTCGCAGACCGCTTCGTACTCCAGCACTACGCCGAGGAAATCGTGGACGAAGATTAGAGTGGGCTCGTGAACATTTGCTCTGGGAAGAGAACCAGTGGTCTGCGGTGCTGTTTACCGATGAGTCCCGATTCGGTTTTCATCCCGATTCAAGAAGAGTACGTGTATGGCGAGTTCCTGGTCGCGAGATCCGTCTGCAACACCCTCAGGAAGTCCATCCATACCGCGGTGGGACAGTTATGGTTTGGGCGGGAATACGTATTGGTGGAAGAACAGATCTCGTTTGGATCAGAAACACCATGACCGCTGAAAAATACCGTAACCAGGTGCTAGTACCAATAGTCTACCCCCATCGACTACAAAAGGGCCAAGAATTCACGCTCATGCACGACAATGCCCGTCCGCACGAAGCGCGAGTGGTGACCAGCTGGCTGCAGGAGCACGACGTGTCGGTCTCAAACTGGCCTGCGCAATCGCCAGACCTAAACCCCATAGAGCATGCATGGGACATGCTCCAAAGAAGGGCTATGAACCATTTTCCTGCAAACATCGCGACTGAAGAGCAACTTTTTTTGCATCTTAGCAGGACCTGGGACAATATCCCGCAGCAAGACTTTGATAACTTGATTCAAAGCATGAAAGCCCGTTGCAGGACCGTTTGTAACGTCATGGGTGGTTTTACTGACTACTGATTTTTCGTATAATTGCAAAAAACAGGAAATTTCGCAAAATTTTGCATATTTTTTTAAAACACAACATCCTAAATGTAAATTTTTTCATATTTTGTTTTTTATTGAATAAAATTTTATTTACACAATAAAAATATTTCTATTGTATTCGAAGGTCTAGTCTACTAAACGGGCTTTTCAAAAATATATACATGTTGCATATTATTTATAACAAATTTTGAGTAAATTGAGAAAATATAAAATATCCCTAGACGATGCTGATTTGTGTAATTGATCGACCGACGAGATTGCAGCGATCGCAGGGAATCGATGGATGGAGGCGGCTCAGGAACGCTATTTTTACGTCGTCGTATGGGAAGGCCTATGGCCAGTAGTAGATGTGTGTGGGCTGAATGATGGTGATGAAAATGAACGGGTTAGTAGAAGGCACGATAGTTGGCCAGTCTTCGTACTTAATGTGATCATACCTAACTTAAGCTCACCTAATCACTAAACCTGATTGTATGAATAGGTACAATAAATAAAATACTGAAATACAAGTTTGGTTGTCAAACTAGGTTTAGATCTCTGTACTCACAGGATCCCCGTGGTAAAAAATACGAAATACATAAAATTCAACATTATTTCTTTAGTTTTTCTAATGTTTAAACAAGGTTAAGAAACACATAATTTGGTAGAGATCTCAGGAACCCTGCGGTACAATAAAGTGACTTATGTTTTGATTCGTAGGTTTTTACTAATTATTTGGTTCCTCTAAGCCAGTTTCTTAATTAATTACGTAGTTTTCTTGTAAATAATTAATAGCTTGATTTTTGCGCTTACGCCGCCATTCCAAAAACGTATGCTATGTCCCTCGTTCTTATGAACGCGAAATCATATGCCTATATCCTTTTCACAAAATGGCGCGCATGGTTCCCTCTTAGTAAGTTAGGTATCAACTGTGATTTCAGAGACAGAACCATTACACCTGAAAGCTGCTGTTATGCTACTATGTATGAAACTGTCAGATAAGCTGTCTCACCTCCGAAGTATTGAAGATAAGTGGCAACATACTATCCGCATCAATGTCGTACAATACCAGGTCGCCATTGGGGTTCCGGAACAAGACGTCGCTTCCTGCAAATAATTACTCGTAAGGCTGCGTATGGTAAATAGCAAAAGCAAGGGCAGGTTTAAGACAGTAATTTTCAAATGAAATTTAGCCGGGAAAATGTTTCATTGAAAATTGCGTTTACTAAGAAAGAGAATCATAAAAATCATAATAGAAACAAATTAGAACTAGTATTTACAATTGAAATAATTGAGCTAATAATAAAGATCCTCCACCTTGCGTCGACATCCTCAGTGCTGAGGGCCGGGACCTTTATGTAGAACCTTGGAATGCACGATGTGTCTCCATCGGGGTCGGTCTTCCGCAGCGTGGATAGCGTCATTCATGCTAGCTCCCAGCGTTGGGAACACCAACGCATAGACAGGGGCAGGACGCATTACTTCGCCAATATAAAGAAAAGTAATATAATTACGTAATTGATTTTATTTATTTAATCTGATTTATTATTTGATTTCATTGCTTTAATTATCGATTAGATTTTATGTAATTTGATTTTATTTTATTTGTTTTAATTAATTTTGATCGAAGTTATTGAACTGTTGTAACACTAAGAATTATAAGAGATATTTCAGAATCAAAGTTATCTGAAATAAAATAATTTGATTTCCTTTTATTTATTTATTTATAGGGCTCCGTTCTCGCGATCGTATCCGTCCATCTTGCCGGTGCTCCGAGCTCTTTTAAGACTGTCGAGGCAATTCCCGTTATCGCAGTCGGAGGCCTTGGTGTAATCTATAAAACACAATATGACTGGGGCGTTGTATTCGTAGGACTTTTGAACGAGCTGTCTTTTGTTGACGATTTGTTCTCTGGTTCCCTTTCTCTTGACAAACCCTGCTTGCTGCTGAGGGTTCTGCCAGTCCAGGTATGCGACTTTTCAATATATGCAGAAGAATTTTTCCTCTAGTGGTATATCAGGGCCAGGGTTCTGTACTTATTGCATTTACGAGTTGGCCCTTTTTTGTGAAAATAGAGTATCATTGACTCTGTCCAGTCCTTGGCCCACTTCTGCCAGATGTGATGGCAGATGGTGTGCATAGCTTCTATCTCCCAGAGACTTGATAACTGCTGCTGTTATTTGATCAGGGCTAGGTGCTTACTTGCCCTTTAGTTTAGCTACAGCTCTAGTTATTTAGGAGCAAAGCAAAATCTTGGCGGCATTATTTCTGGATTTTAGAGTGAAATTTGGAGTATTTCTTTGTTGTATCGTCATTTTGTATGCTTTTTGACTTCATCAGCCGACTTTCTGAATAGTCTCCCAGATGTCACTGGATATCTAAACCTTCGACTAGCGGTCGTTGTTCCTTGCCCTTTACGAAGTAAATGATTCCAAGGACTGAATTATCAGCAGGTATTAGCATCTTGTAACGTGGATGGATTCGTAGATAATTTTGTTTCCAAGCCTCTTCCATCCGTTTACATTGTTCTTTGCTGTGTGCTGTTCGAAACCTCATAGCACCTCCTTAGTATGTGAACTGACATGTTGTTATTTATTTGACTTCATTAACAATCGTAAAATAAAAGCAACCTGATGCCAAAATATGGGGGGACATAAAGAAAGTATTTAAGTGTAGAGACGAGTTATTATTAGGATAATCCTAATAAATCACTTCATGTGATTTTTTAGATCATCATCGTCAAAGCCAAATGAATGGCCTACCCTAAAGATCGGTCCTGCGCGGCCTGCATTTAGCGGTTATGCTTGATGCAATGGGAAAATCATAAACTGGGTAAGTGATTATGTTAAGAAAAATTATCAAGCGCGTAAATGATGAAATGGGAGTAATGCGGTTGATTGCTATGTTGCGAAATTTATAGGCCGTACGCGATCGAAATGACGACTCCCTGCGACCGCTACAATGTCGTCGGTTCTTCGGATGGCCTTCAACACTCCGTTTCACATTGCATTCATTGGAAAACGCTTTGTTTTGCCAAAAAATTATAAGCTACACAGTTTCTAAGAAACTAAATAACATCCCCAAAAAAACTCGACTTCGACAGGACTTGAACCCGCAACCTTCCCTACATTATTCTGTTTGGGACGGTACGCTAAGTAAAAAAGTCCTTAAAAAAATAGTTTAAATACCTGACGTCCACGTAGCATTGAACGATGTAGGTGCTAACGCTCCAGTGATGATTTCCTCTAGTTCCAATGGCAGTTGTTCAGGTTCTGGTTCTAGTGGTGGCAGCGTAGTTCCATCCGGTTCCGGCGCGGGCGTAGTTGGCTCGGGTGTTGGCGTCACTACGGGCAACGTTGGCGACGGGTAGACAACACTAGTTGGCCCCTCCGTGGTGGACACTATGGGTTCTGCTACACCTCCTTCGTTACCAGAAAGGACAACCACTAATGTTACGACAACAGCTACGGCTACTAACATCGCGATAGTTCCGATTATGAACTTTGTTTTGGTCTTTTTGGCTGGCACCAGCACCTGAAACAAAAAATAATAGTACGTATAGATAGCTGGACAATTTACAAAGCATCATCTAGCTTCAAGCTAAGCCGAGTTGTGTTATGTTATGAGTACTTAACAACTGAAAATAGAGACCTACCCTATATCCTACCTACAAATGTATGTAGATGGAGACTATGGCTGTAACGGTATAGGCATGACCTTTTGACCACAAAGACATATCAACAGAATTTACTAAGGTGATAATATTGCAAAATACGTCTTGGTTTAATATTACAGTAATATTCATTATAGTATAATAGAATAGAACATAATTTATTTATTTACTTACGTTAAACTTAGACTAAGAGGAAACAGATTTGAAGGTACGAAATGTAAGTCCAGCAACAAAATGGCTCAGCCTCAGCATGAGTTGGTTGGCTTGGTCTAATAATCCCCTTAATGATTTCCCCTTAGAGGGATTATTAGACAAAAAGTCTAATTATCCCCTTAGCATCTCATTTCAGTGGTGTAAGGGGATAATTAGACAAAAAAAGTCTTAAAATCCCCTTAACCATGTAATAAAATTCAACTTAGCCATAACTAGCCTATAATTTAACATGTCATCCGACCCACACGGTAGCGCTCACTTGTGAAATGCCCACTCACAGTCACCCATCCAAGGCCTGGCCGGGCCGAACTTTGCTTAACATTGCTGATCGCTCAGAAACACCTAAGCCAGCTGTGCTATGAGTTCTACAAATTAAATAAAAACAACTAAATAATCACAGAATCTTTATTTATTTTACATACCTAGCAAACCAAATCTTCGTACAATTTTCATAAAACCTCTCACCAATTCTCATAATAATTGACTAGTAAGCTAGCAGCCAACGCTGGTCTTCCGTCAGAGCCACTTGTGGGCGTTACACTATATCTATCTTTGTATATAGTTAGCATAAAGTTTTATTATAATAGTTTTATGTTAGAAAACACCCAGAACACCCGGAACAAATCTCTGAATCTGCAGAGTGCGGATCGTACAAACATTGAACCCGCAACCTTCTGCAGACGGATCTTTGTCAACTATCGAAAGACACAGTAAAAAACTGTTTTGTGTTAAGTAGATTTAAAACGGGTTTTTTTCTGAAAAGCTTGTCAGGGGAACTACCTACTGATAGTGATAACACACCAATCTTGGTGCAAATTCTGAGTACGTTAATTGTTAATATTTATTTTACTAAAGGTATTTTCCCTGACCGCGAATTTTAATTATATTAACATCAGGCAGCCTGGGTCGGTAAGTTCCCGTCTCTGTTCAAATACAAGTTTAAGGTGGTACGTCACGCGCGTAAGTAATTTGTATTTCCTAGGTTCTAAAAGCAATTTAGCGAGCAGTTGGGTAGTCTTGAGACAATTGTAAGCCATTTGCGATAAATCCATGTTAAAACAAACTTGGAATCAATGGTCGACATGGAATATCAATAGACTCTAAAAACGACAATTGAATAAAAATTTGTTTTACATATATAAATCATAGCAATTGGCTTGCAATGGTCGCAAAACTGCCTATTAGCTTTCCAAATCACTTGTAAAACAAAAACGCGGAAATTGTTTTGAACGCAGTTTGGCAGACGTCACGAACCTCCTTGCTGAGTTAGATCTACAATACTCTACGTTTGTATATTACAGCCTACTGGTTAATTAACTTACAGAATTCCATAAAACCTGTATTGTACACTAGTTATGCCCCGCGGTGTTTCCCGCGGTGAATTTTATCATTCCACCTGGAACACTACACTTTTCCGGGATCGAAAGAAGCCAATGTTTTTTTCCAGTACAAAAGCTATCCTGGTACGATATTTCATCCAAATCTATGCGTGAAGGAGTAACTAACACATAGTAGCCTATATTGGTCCACCGCTAAACGCGGGTCTCCCCCTGATAAGCGGCTTGTATCTCATGAGGGGCCCATAATCCCCTCGCTGGGCATGCGGGTTGGATCGGTGGTAGGTAGAATTGTTCTGCAGGGACCGCTGCTGCCTGCCCCCGGGGTGGATATCTATTAGGAGGAGCATGAGTTGGGTAACCAAAACACATACATACAAACCGAC
This sequence comes from Eupithecia inturbata, assembly GCA_963662085.1. Taxonomy (NCBI): domain Eukaryota; kingdom Metazoa; phylum Arthropoda; class Insecta; order Lepidoptera; family Geometridae; genus Eupithecia; species Eupithecia inturbata. The sequence goes on along the minus strand of OY759179.1, from coordinate 6,623,476 downwards.
TTTATATTAATAGTGTGACAAAATGTATATCGTATAAAATTTAATAAATTTCAAGTATTCAAAATACTGTACGCCTTTATCCTTTTCTTTTTAGATATGAAGATCCGTTAACTCTACAAAATCAAACCTTTTAGCTCATTTAACTTTAGTAGGTAACTCACAGAAATTCTGTGGTTAACCTCTTGTTTGTTGTTGTTAAACAAACTAAGCTTAGCCAATCAATCAATTTCGATAGTACGTGCTTTAGTATAATAAATCACTTATTCTCTCTTAGCTTACCCAGTTTTTGAGGGGCAGGTACAGGTTGTATTGTAACACGCCTCACATTCCAATATTGAGGGTGTTATGTAGGTACCTATCAGATATGTTTGGTTAAGCGTAAATTAAAACCACAGCACACTATATTCCTAATCAGTAACACATCACTTGTAGTCAACGCTAAATAACATACTAAACTGATAAATAATCCACTCCGTCAATTTTTGTAAAAATCTCGTGAATGAATCACAAATCATTCAGATAAATGGTTTTGTAGCGTAACCTTCTCGACTCTCGTCTCTTGATAATTCAGAGTAAATTCAACATTTTATTTCTCTACACAACATCAATTGTCAGACAGGTTTACTTCTGAATTATGTTTACGTTAGTATTTAGGTAACTTTATTTGTTGTTCATAAAGTTCTATTACATAAGATTAGTTCACTGTCGTTCAACCACTGAGCACGATTCGAATGGATCCCGTGTATTTACATGGTCATGAACTCGTGAGGCCTTGATTACGATTTTTACCAAACATTATGTATGAGGGTTATCGCAGTTATCTTCCACCGTTCACCTCTAGTTTAGTTACAGGATGCAGCGTTTTAGATGAAATTAGATTTTTTGCCTTTTTTATGGGTTGACTTAGTTATTCGCAGAAGATTGAAGATTCTATTTGGGGGCTCAGTTTTTGGGGTCGCTGGATAAATGTTTGTATCTAGGTATGTTTGCAAATATTTGTTCTAGGTTTTCTATGTTTAATATTTAGGTTATATACCGACCGAAAACAAATAGGTGGGTAAGTAGTATTTCAATCTCCTGGCAAACCAAAAGCACACTCTCTGATAACTATATTTGTAAATTAATATTAGCACGCCAACCGCCTGTAAAACAAATGTTTTTGGTCAGCAGGTAGAAAATGCCTTGGCATTAAGCCCACCTTTGTACCTTATTGCAATTAAGTGTTTATATAAATAAACAAACTTTGAGGCTAGATGATGCTGCGTGAAAAGTTTAGCACTATTTCAATTTATTTCTTGGTTGACCTTATAAGGTTATCGATTGTCTCGTTCGGTTCATTATGGGGTCGTCCATTAATCATGTGAGGCCAGAATAAAATCACGAGGGGGGTGTACGTGTATTTATTTTGTCGTTGAACGCGCGACTCTTATACTGGACAGACGAGAATTAAATTAGATTATAGCTGTATTTAGAGACAACATTCTGAAATGCTTTGATACTTTGAGTGTATCTACAAAAAAAACACGTGATTTTGGGTGGGGGAGAGGGTAGTCTAAAACCTTAGCCGTATCACCAGGGGGTTTAAAAAGTTGCTAAAAAACATCACAAAGATTGGGTATGTTACCTGATCGCTGGTGCCCATTTCCATGGTAGAGTTGCTGTTGTCTTGAGCCATGGTTTTCCGGCTCCTTTATCTGTGGGCAAAGTAAAACTTTTAGTTAATACTTCAGACTTGTCAGATTTAAAATCTTGGTAGAGATCATGGAACAATAATATGAGTTAGTACCACTTCGCAGGATTTTGGATCGTAGTGCACCGTAGAGATGTGCATCGTCATTTGTTTTTTAAGGGAAAGTTGAAGCCACTCTATCATCTTATCTCAGCTTATGTTAATCCACTGCTAGGCATAAGCCTCCCCTGATATACAGGCGTAACGTGGCACACGTTATATGTGTACCAAAGCCGATAGGGGGCGATTCTGGACAGGGGGTCCAGAATCGCCCCCGATCGGCGATCGGCTTCTGGATTTTTGTTCTACGATACCACCTTTCGGCTACATAGTACCTAGTACACATGTTTCGTGGCACCCTGTATAAGATAGATACTCATACGGGGTTAGAGTTATGCCAAAAAGCCACCAGCACCAGCCACAATGGGCAAGCGGGATCGCAGTCCGGTGGTGGATCTGTTATGCCAGGAGTGCCGCTGCGCAACCCCGGTGGATATCCCGTCTTCACTAAGAACACCCGCGAAAAGAGTTGGGGTGGTGCAAATCAAAGCCGGCACCACATTTCTCCGTTAAATGTTTGGTAAGGACACAACACAACACATAATGTACAATTCTTTGATTTTGAATAGGCTATAGACCTTCGTTTGACCACAATCTCATCTGATGGAAAGTGATAATGTGGCCGACGGTTTATCAGGAAGGTCTAAAAGACCATTCGATTCGTCAACTTTTAAAACAGCGATAAGCCTCACTCATCGTCATCGTTTAAAACCGTAATTAGATTGTTTCCTTAGCAAATTTTCAGATGCTCTAAGAAACAACAATTTTATGTATGCGTAGACGGACGCTATCAATTTTATCAAGGCATTAAATTTATCATTTAGGTCCTAGTCTTATCTAACCACTTCATTAGATTGCATGATTTTATGTGAACCTAACATACTTAGGTAGGTAATATCTTTATAATAAAACTATAATACCCTACATTATAGGCTCAAGTACCCGCTCCAAACCCATATCCTCTCCCTTCGCTCCACTGAAACCCTTTGTTGCAAACTCCCCGCCCCGTACATGCCACCAAACTATGGAATGCCTTACCTAACTCAATAAGACAAGCTAAATCTCTCCCGACATTTAAACATATGCCCCCTTGTTCATAATGGTCCGCTAACTTAAAACAGTTGCTAAGCAGTGTTATTTCTCACTCTGATTTATGTCAATAGAAGAAGACAGAATGAGAGATAGCAAAGCTATGTCTCATTCTGGTTAGCAGACTATTATGAACAAGGGAGATGATGAACACTTTCTTACTTCGATTTCAAATAGTTAATATAAATTTATATAATATATATGTAGGTATATAATGTCTATACTTAGTATTTATTTACATATGTATCAGTATTTGTTTATGTATGTGGTATCTATAAGACGCCATAAAATATAAAATATGTTTTAGAATTGTACCCTCAGTTCCAGAAGGGTCCAATTCTAAAAAATATTTCACTAATTAAGTACCTATATGCATAACCGTATCATATCGTATCTATTTTATTTGGGATTTTTTTCTCATATTTCTATATCAGACACTGATCTCATTTGTTAGTTAGAACCCGGTTAGAACCCGTTATCCACTGAAAATCGTTTTCGTTCTACTAAATTTTGTATTAACAATGAAATAGCGCAAATGTATAGTCGATGAAGATATAGGTTGCATTAGTTGCTTGCACGAAAGAAGCGTAGCGGACAGTTATATTTTTCATTTATTTTTATTCGGCGCCGCTTTAAAAAACAAAATGGTAGGTAGTCTTCGAGCGTGCTTTCTTCGTAGGCCTACAAATATGACCAGTATTTTGTTACATTGTTTACGAGATCCTGGCGCTTACCTGCAGAGAGGACGGAAAATAAAGAGTCCAAAAAAATGGAGATCGAAGAACTAGTGAACGAATCCAACATCATTGGTGAAACGAAGGCACATCGCCTCCGCTGGCCTGGACATTTAGAGAGGATGGGATAGGACCGGGTCCGGAACGTCTACAGTGCCTATCTTGGTTGCCCCGTCGTCGGCCGACAACCGCGGGACGCAGACCTGCATGAGTACAAGCGGAGGACTGGCGGGAAACTGCAGAGGCCGAACTCTGCTAACCAATCGTTTTACAATGACAATGCGTCGCAGATCCTCCATAGATGAAACTCTAGAGTCCAGATAGTGCGTGCGGTGCTATTTGCGCGGAGAGATTGATAAAACGGTTTCACCCTTGACCCTTTTGACACGCGTCCCTCCATCTGTAGTTTCATTCATCAAAGGAAAAAGGCCAATATGTGTCATGCTGAGACGATACTATTGTTATGGTCAAGCGATAAATTTAGTGGACTTAGAGCCCAGGGCAGGAAAAAATACTTGCGACTGCTCTTATCGGAGGCTAAGACACACTTCGGGCGATAGGAGTAAGTAAGAGAATTCCCCCTCTCGCTTCTCATGGTCGATAGATCTCGTGCGAAAACAACGTACTAGGTTGTACTTACCCTTATTGCAAAGACCCCTTTTTTCACAAAAATAAAATAAAGCACCGCCTCACACCCACAGTCCAGCAAACTAAATATTTTTAAAGAATTAAGATTAAGTTAATCTACAAATTACGTATATCTTTTGAATGATAACATACTCTACCAAAGCCTTATCTAATTATTATCAAAAGTTATTTACTTGATAGGTTGGTAGATACGTTTTATTCATCTTGTACATTAATAAGATTTTTTGGTTTGGCTACACAATGAGAATGAAGTTATAGTTTCAAAATGGTCTTAATTGAATATTCGGAATATTGGAATATTATTAGGTACAATACTAGGTATGGAAAATTATTATTCAATAATAAAAACAAATTAGAACTAGTATTTACAATTGAAACAATTAAGCTAACTGCAGACTGTTGCAAACAATCTACAGGTAGCTCAACTAATCCATATCAATAATAATCCTATATTTTAGCCCAACAAAAATTTCAGTCATATACAAGGTGCCACGTAATTGGTGTACTAAGCGGAGAGGGGGGGTCTACTTTAGTACATGAATAACGTGGCACCTTGTATAAGTATAAGTCACGTGTTAACGTGATAGCGACGTATTTACTACCAGAGTATGGAACCAAAAGTTAGAATCGGCACGTGTTGAGGCGACTTATGAAACGTGTGTTGGGAGGTACCGGAAAACCTGCGAAGATACAGAACATCTAAAAGTGAGTACTACCAAGTACAATTTTATGCCAAAAAAATAAAATATGTTAATAGTTAGTAGGTACTCATAAGTGTGGTACCTATACTATATTGATACTACCTCCTAGCCGAATATCGACTACGGCGATCAGTATCAACGGAGACAAGAACATTATTATAGTGCATAACTGTGGGCTCAAACACAGGTGCACTCTCACTCTCAATGGTAATAGGACGGCTTACGGCTGACCGACGACACAACCAGGGAGAGGACAGGCGCAGGACCAACGGCTTAACGTGATATCCGAGTCCGAGTCACAGGGTGTAAGGTGTAAGACCACATTCACATAATATGGAAATGATCTGTGACTTATTGTTGTAAGGGCCAACGGCTTTTAGAAAAGTAAAATCCAAATTTCAAATTAAATAAAATATTCAAATAGTCTGCTAATGTTGGATAATCCACACAGCATCATCTAGCCCCAAGCTAAGCAGAGCTTGTGTTATGGTGATTGATAAACTTAATACAATATATTACATGGATAGATATTTTTTATTAGGTATACATAGAAAATACCCAGAACACCCAAGCAAGCGGTGTTTACCTATAAGCGGTTTGTGCACATATCAATAATTCATAGCTTATTATAAAATTTATTTAATCGGTAAATCTACTTTTTTTCACAGTTAGTATTTTAAAAATACCCATTAAATAAATTTTATAATTAGCTATAAATTATTGATATGTGCACAAACCGCTTATAGGTAAACACCACTTGCATAATAAATACATAATAATTATATGGTAGGCAGTAGGTCCAATTTAAATAAGTCTAATGATTGAGCTATTATGATTGGCGATAACTTAAGTACCTACTTACTTACATTTTATACACAAGGAAAAATATAGTAATTTTATCAATCACATAAGTCAGAGTTAGAAATAAAATAACACTGCTTAGCAACTGTTTTACCTACATATGTCTATGTATAACTCTAAAATGTATTGTTGTTAAGCTTTGTAAACCAGTACTCTGTTATTTTTTGTGTTCAAGCTATTTCGTAAAATCTTTTGTAGAAACTATTGAACGCCATGGCCCGTACTCCAAAAACGAAAAACCAAAATCAAATTTCCGAATATAAGTTATATAGTATAAGGGACAAATAATAATACCTAATCCTTCGGAAATAAATATTTTATTGGACAATTTTGTGATCAATATTTAGAAAAAAAACTCAAAAATCGTGATAATCGTAACTACATAGGTAATGAGCAAAAAATGCAGAGAAAAATGGCGACATCTCTTATCGGAGTCCAAGACACACTTCGGGTCGCTGAGCCGTAGGAGTAAGTAGTATATTATGTGAAGATTTGGAATATCCAACATAATTTTCAAAAATATGTTTACATAAGTCTGTAAGCAAGTCAACTCTGCTGAGCTGAGAGGCTCTTACATTTTCAAAGTCGATAGAAAATAACCTTACCTCCGTATAGAAACTTATTTATGTGACAAAGTACCTACATACTACGAGCTCTTATGTTATTCGAAATACGCTAGCAACGAAGTGTTTATAAAGTTATCTTCAAAGCTTTCGTTTCCCGAGCTTTCAATTTTCTGACTAATTTCCTGGTGACTTTCCGTGTTTACAGGAAAACTACACGTCGTCGTTAAGCTCTATCTATTTTAGGTAAGGATTTGGCTGTTGATGTTTGATTTAAGGTCCAACTACACGAGTGCAACGCTGATGATAGTCCCGCGCATATCTACACCTTATTTTTAACATTTCTATGAGCGGAAATTTTGTTGATTGTCGAAATTCCCCTAGTTAGATCTCTTTTTTGCCGTTTCTATTCTTTAGCTGATAATGTTTCTGGAAACTTTAATTTGTTTAGGTTAGGTTGGAGCCAAGCGGAGGAAGCCAAGACACACATCAGGTCACTAAGCAATAAGAGTAAGTAGGATATAGCATACCGACTCCACAGATTTCCTACGTCTACTTTAGTATAGGCAAAAACCGACGCAAACTAAGCGGGCGCCAAAAATAATTATAACAGCACTCATCGCTAACAAGGTTTAAACTCTTGAAATCTATACATAACTAAACAAACCTATCGCGTTTCACTTAGCACTCAGTAAAGTTCAATAAATTCATCTCTCCATTTGTTTTTAACAAGGAATCTGATCTGTAGAGGTATACTCGCATACCTCTTGTTTGGTAAACGGTACATAGTGGTATTTGAAAAAAAGTATTTGAAAAACTTCGTAATGTCAATAATTTGGCGTGTTTTAAAAAACGATAAACCAACTTCAAATTCCAGTTTATAAATAACTAGCTGCAGCCCGCGGCTTGGCGGGAATAAAAGGTAGCCTATGTCCTGCCCCGGGATACCATCTACCTCGCTGCCAAATTTCACCGAGATCCGTTCAGCCGTTCTTGAGTTATAAATTGTGTAACTAACACGACTTTCTTTTATATATATGTATATAGATAGATAAATAGATATTCATCTATGTCTCGGACGTACGAAATCACCCCTCCCTTACTTTCCCTGACCGAAGGTCTATGTTCACATGCAAAAAATTTAGTTTACACTGGCGACATCTAAATATAATTCAAGTCGAATTTAGTATGATAATACCTGGGTCCTGGATGAAGCTGTTGACGCCCGTTTCCATGGAAAACATTAGTTAGGTGATTATGAAATTATCATATTCTGAAGAATTTTTATAAACCTTACGTTTAACGGCGCACATAGCAATTCCTCGAGAATCAAACTTATAGGATACCACTTCAAAATCAATTTTGATACAACAACGAATGTATCATCAAAATCTATTAATAATTGGAGCAGATATCACCAAAATTGTTGTAGCTAGTCGTGATTCTCCAAAAATATTAAATTGTTTTTTAAGTTTAACGGGATAAATACTAATCCCTCGGGAATAAAATATTAATGGGAACACCTTTTTTATAGTGGAGGAATCAGTAAAATCGGTTACCCATAGGCGGATATATCAAGTAACATAACATACATAAAAAAATTAAAAAAGAAAAAATACAGACGAACTGAGAACCTTCTCCTTTTTGAAGTCGGTTAAAAATGGTTCGACTCGACAGGACTGAAAAGATGGCGCTTTTAGTTTGAAATTATATGGCATAGACCCTGCACAGGTTGTCATGGCACTCTACCACAAGACTACTACAACCTTTATTCTTCCGCGAAAGATCCCTCCCTCTGTGGGGACTAACAGAGTCTTTTCTTTTTTGGAATACGCCATATTATGGATTTAAACTGAAGCATAACAATTCTCGCGTTACTCGGCCAACATGTTACCTATTGGACATGGGGGGGTGATGCCATAATCTCCACGCTGGGCATGCGGGTTGGGGATCTCAGTTCGGTGGTAGAATTGTTCTGCAGGAGGTGCTGCCCCCCCACGACACGTCACCGGTAACGAGATAACGGCGACAAAGCAGCGATATACAGGGTGACTGGAACTCAACCCGCCATAGCGGCAAATAGAAGAGGTCATTTGCTAATTGGTGGACCTTACATTCCATAACTAAAGATTTATAGTTTTGGTGATATGTCAATTTTTATACGTTATTGAGATTATTCCAAAATTTGACCTTCAAGCATTCAAACCTCTTGTTTCTTCTCATTAATTCAATATTTTTTTATTATTGGCACATCGTAAGCCAGCGCTGTTAACTTCACAGTTAAAGAAATTATTATTAAAACGACGAGCTTAGATGTAACATCTACAACAATGTTTTGTTTAAATCATTATTTACTATGGAGTTTTGTCACACAGTGACTATGTCATGTCACTCCTGTAAGAGATCAATTCTTGGCAAACAATGTTTATCTTGGTTAAATTTTAAGTTTAATGTTTTTCCAAGCAAGTTTTTGAGAAGCAATTCGAACAGAATCTTTAATTTCAACTCAATTTTTATGGTTACTTTTGATGCCCAAAATCTTTTCCTAATTTCCGATTTTACATAGTAAAAGTATTTTTAAAATAAATAATTTAAGTACACTACACTAATTTAAACACTTAATTTAATTTATTTAATACCTACTCATATATTTGCAAAAATACCTCGCTTCATCCTTTCGTTGCCACTTTCTCTATTTTTGATCAAAATGATTGGTTGACCTGAAAATCCTAACGAATCAAACTTTTTGAAAACAACTTTTTCAAATTTAGTACCGTTGGTAAGGTGACAAACCAGAAAATTAACTTAGAGTTTAATAAATTATTCAAACACCGTAGTTATTTTTATTATTTTAGGCTAAATTTGATCGTAATTTTTTTTTGGGTATTTTTTTATCTAATTTTTTAATCCTAATTTGAGGGACGTTCCAACGTACATATTTTAATCACTAATGTTTATGACTACCAATCATTACTAAAAAAATATTGAATTAAGGAGAAAAAATAAAGTTATGAATGCTTGAAGGCCAAATTTAGGAAAAATATCAATAAAGTATAAAAATTTACATATCACCAATAATAAAACTTTAGTTAAGGAAAGTAAGGTCAATAATTAGCAAATGACCTCCTCTATTTGCGAATTCGCTATGGCGGGTTAAGTTCCAGTCACCTTGTATACATTTAATATGGCCGTCCTCCGGCTGCCAATAGTTCGGCGCGATCGCTAGAACTCGGCCTGAGATTGTAACGGACGGACCGATGTGTTGGCAATTCAATACACATATACACTTATCCACACACTGTCGTCACACCGCGCCGCCGCCGTTCGCCCGGTTTTTAACCAGCTTCAAAACAAGGAGGTGCTAGGTTCGGCTGTATGTACGGTTTTTTTTTATGTATGTTCGTCGATTTCTCTGTCAATTAAGGACCGACCCCAATGAAAATTATTTTATTATTGTCTAGAAAATGGTCCAGAGTTATACACTCCAAGCTTATACATACAAAATTTATACAAAATCCTTCACGAGGGATTAGTATTTATTCCGCAAATCTTAAAAAACAGTGTAAATATTAAGGTTTTGAAGTGGCATTTTAGTTTCAAAACAATCAAATTATTTATTTGTTTTAAGTCTCCTCTTCACTATCGGCGATGATCGTTACTCGTATGTGTTTCTGTCATCGGCAAGGTAATCGTCACGATAAGCGTGCAAGCAGCCAGCCACTCTGCCCGTCATGCTGCCGCAACATGTCGTAAAGTAGGTACATAAAACGCTCCTGTGTTGTATCGTCCACATACTAGTATGTAATTAAAAAAAATTGGATGTTCCCAATTTTTATTGTATCGTTATCGCCTTCTTACAAAATCAGAAGAAGTTGTCGCCGGTTTAACCTAGCCATTCCTCAAACGCGACACCACGAACGACAGCTGCATCAAACTGAGCCACAGAAATCGTCGCGGTGGACACACTCGATCGCCGTCACGCCATCTTGAACTCGGCCTGAAATATCGTTATCGGTGACGTCTCGGTGTGCGGCGGAAGACAAACGGTGTTAGTCACCACCTACGACACCTGCAGGAAGAGCTTTGTGCAAATTCTAAGCCGGCACCACACGTCAATAAAGTTACACATACCTCCACCTCCACAGCCTATATTGGTCCACTGCTGGACCCAGGCCTCCCCCGATAAGCGCCTTATTGGCTTTTATTTCACGGGGGGTAATGCCCATAATCCCCACGCTGGGCATGCGGGTTGGGGATCGCAGTTACAACAACACACAATAAAGTTACACATACATAGGCTTGTAAATATAGGATAACAAAGAATAGTGTATCATGCCTCTTTGAGACAAGACAATGTTGGATACACCTACCTACCTACCTACCTACAAGTTGGTCAGTTCTTACAAATATAATTTTTACGACTTGAGAATGATCTGGTAAACGGTTTTGTTTTATTTATTTATTTGTATGTTTTTTTATGTTTTAAATTAAACGTGTGTTCTTATTTAACCACAAACATACCTTTTACATATTTAAAACAAACTTAAATTAGGTCCTGACCGATATACTTACATATTTATAACAGGTTATCACGACATATTTAGGATTACCTATACCCTGTTCTTGTTTGACACTGAATATATTTTCTAATACGCTAAACCGAGCGAACCCAGACTGACGACGACGTTTGCTTGTTCCAATTTAAAAAGTAATTCCAAAGCGATTTCTAGTGAGATACGTAATTGGTCGTCCGTTTTGCAATCACGGGGTGTGCCAGTCTTAACAAAGCTGACTGGAATACGTAATGGAGTCCTGTCCTTTATGATGTAAGAAGTTACAACTACAAAAACTAACACTTTCTCTTACAACATACCTACCTACCTACAAATTAACACCTGAATTTAAAATACGTACGCTTAACATGACATTGGCACATCTTTGTTTTGTTACAACTTACCAAAGACATTGCACACCAAGCACGATCTCATTGGTGTTTTTCAAAATTTACCGCTCATATTATTAATTAAACCGGCCTCCATTTCTTAACTATGAAATTTCCATGAAATGGACACTGGCAGAAAAGTGACAAACCAGTCACATATTGCCAAATACAAAGAAGTCAAGTCAAGACACCAAGCACGAGCGTACGTCAGCTGCGAATAATAATATTCGTAGCTGACTGTACGCTCATGCGTGGTAATAATGCGCACGATTAGAGTTAATTATGAGCTCCATGAGACTTCATCAAAGGTAAGTGGATGTAGCGTCGTGTTAGCTACTTGAAAATCACGAATAGCTCTTGCTAATTTTCTCATGCTAATGTTCTTACTTCAACAAAGAAGATGGAAAAGGCTGTGCTATGAAGGAGGCTCACTATAAAATTACGTAGTACTTGAATAGAATAAATGAAGCACTGACTAAAAATATCTAAAACTTATCTTTATTTATCTTTATACAACCAAAACATATATAAGGCAGGCTTGTTTAATAATCGTTTTCAAATTTTACAACTATTATTATAATTATGGTCGGCATCCATGAAGGTGGTCGTCGTATTAATTGTACTAATATTATAAATTCGAAAGTAACTCTGTACAGACAGAGTAAGGTAACAGACAGACAGCTGTCTGTTACCTTTTTACGCCTAGACGACGCAACGGCAAATGGACCACATTGAAATTTGGCAGGGAGGTAAATGGTATCCTGGGGACGGACATAATAGGCTACTTAAAAAGGGCTAGAGCCTCTATTTTTCATTGTAGGCATATAGAGAAGTAGCTGCTGCCCGCGGGTTCGCACGCTTTTTTCCGGGATAAAAAGTAGCCTATGTCCGTCCCTGGGGTACCACCTACCTCCCTGCCAAAACTCATTAAGATTCGTTCAGCCGTTTAGGCGTGAAAATGTAACAGACAGACAGATAGATAGACAGACAGACATACAGAGTTATTTTCGAATTTATAATATTAATATGAATTGTAGGCATATAGTTATAACATTTCATCGAATAACTACGTGTCTTATCAATTGAAGAGAAGCCACATGATGATAGACACTTTAGCAACAGGGATATCAATGATAGAAAGACAATAGCAAAGCATTTAATTGTACGCATACAGTGTAAAGGCACAGAATAGTTCTATATACTACCAACACAAAGGAGTGAGGCAGTCCATATCGTTTTCAAATAATAAGGTATCTGTTTAAATGTTATTAAACAATTAATAAAAACCTTTAAATGTTTAATAAAGGGCATGTTTTGCGTCTAAAGTACCTACATAGTGTTTTTAAACTTATCTACGTGAGAACACATTGCAATAGCAATTCACGGATGATTCACGGGCATTAATCGCGTTTATTTACAGATTTTCCCGACGTTTCAACAGGTATCCACATTGTCGTGGTCACAGTTTGATCGGAGGACTGGAGTTATCGCCTCTGCGAAGCGGGGGCAGCATTATTCTAAACTACCCTCACTTGATGTTCTGAATTAGGGATATTCATCCGCGCATGATCGGCAGGTACCTACCAACTAATTAAGGGATTACTATCGTAACAATGGAACGAGTTTTTTATTGACTGAAAACCTATTTCAAAATGTATTGGAAAATATACCCACGCAAACAAAATGATAGTTTTGAAAATAAACTAAAGTGTTTTATAGAATCACCTGAAAGAGTTATCAACACGTTGATAACTGTTGGTTATATCTGCTATGCCTCTTTCAGATCATGTTAGAATCATCTGAAAAAGTATCCGTCGTTGCTGCTGGATTCTGATGCTGCGAAGTGCTTTATTAGACTCTTGTTCGTGTTCAAAACCTAAAGCAGATCCCATCGGCGACATGAGTTTTTTGTTGGATGAAAATATGACAGGAAAATGGTTATAAGCGGTCTTAATATTTAAAAAAACAACAAGAATATTATACGTATAAAACGACAGCTGACTTGATTATAAGTCAATATGAATGATAAAAGTCGTGAAATCAAATAATATCCCAAACATGTTTCTACTTTGACGGGACTTGAACCAGCATCCTTCTCTCAGAAATCCTCATTCTTAGAAATTACCCTCAGTGTGAGACCTTACGCACTATAATAACAAAAACCTTAAAAAAGTAAAATTTACAAAATTTCAAAGAGCGATAAAGCCCTCAAGATGGCACGCAATTTTAGTTTTTTAACTATTTCATGAACTGTGTAAAACTACTCAAATTTTAGTACCTAAGTCTTCCGATAGAGTATCTCGAAGAAAAACTAATACATCGACGGGACACCCTACTGCTTAGAGCATTAAACCAGAAATGCTCTAAGCCCTACTGTAATGCTCATGCTTATAAGTAAACGTGTACGTAAACTCCCAAATTTTCATCATCATCATCATCATCAGCCCACAAAGTCCACATCTGGACATAGGCTCCTCTAATAAATAACTGCACTTCAGCGTGCCGCATCTAGCTTCTGCCAGCTGTATTTTGCAGGTCGACACCGGACCGTTCTACCTACAATAACTTTGGTTTGCCGAGTCGCGGTCTCCACTCAAAATTAGGTTTACCCCCCACCGTCGCGTCGCGTCGGTTGTCTATTTTTCGCGAGATATGGCACGCCCTCTGTCACTGCCCAAGTGTTCAATCTGACTAAATTATTAGTGTAGCACATTATTATCCTATTTTATATACGGTATTTTGACAAGTAAGATGATTTCAATGTATGATTTGCGTACACTTTTATTGAGTAGGTATATAATAAAAGTGAAAACTTGGGAGCGACCTTGTCATAACTGTACAGTCAGTATATGCAGACGAAAGAAGAAACCACTTTTGTCCAAGTTTTTTCTTCTTAAAACATGAGGAGGCATATAAGTCTCAATATTTAATTTTCTAAATATCAATGCGAGCCACTATAATTCCCGGCTATTGTTATCCTACACGCGATATAAAATTGACTTGATTCACGCGATGAAAGTGAAAATTGATTCAACACACGAGAGAAACAAAAACCACGTGTAATAACCGTATGTAAGTGCAATTATTTCTTCCTATAACATGAATTAATAAGCGACTTTTATTAGCTATGATGTATGTTTAAGTACAATCACAGAAAATGCAGATGCAGAAGCGATGCAGTCGATTTAAGATTTTTTTAGCTGGGTTAATCCCTAAAAAATCTAATATTGACATGCTAGAGATTTTGGACATACCTAGTAGGTAGTCCGTTTTTTATTTCGGATCATAGAGAACTATGATCCGAAATAATACTACCTATTTGCTCTGGCTCCATTGAGACTGGCCGCTGCCGTGCTGAAATTCGGCTAGTAGGACTTATTGTTATTATTGAAATTATGTTTCTGTAAGTATGCCTAGGTATTTGTTAACAATTTAAATACGAAAAGTTTGTACAATAGCTACTTTATCTCAGAATACAGATTAAACTAATTAGAAATGTTTTATTTGACACTGTTTTTTTATCAATTAATAATAAATAAATAAAATGTAAGAGTTCCTTGTTGCAACTAACCCATGGTACACTTAATACACTGGTACCTAACCATCAACATAAATTTAAGTTAAAATCATGTTAAATAAGGTATGTTTACCTACTGTGTTGTTCAAACATTATTTCTTGGGATTGGTACTAGATACCTACACCAAAAATGTTTGGTGCCATACTTAAAAGCTAGGGTCTAGTATATATAACATTTATAGGATGCACTTACCGTCTAGCAAACTTCACTAACTAATACTTAGACACACACAAACTTTATTCAGTTTTCCTCTACAACAGATTATCAGTCATTTCACTTACATTTTAACACGTACGCTTATTTACCTATTTTTGTGCCTACAATAAATTTATAGTGACCCAGTGAACGGGCTTGATTAACGAGCATTATTAGTAAACACTTGCTACACTTAGTAGTTTGTATTTGTAAACACCGTGTTCGTTAAACAGTCGTCCCGTCGTCGCGTCAATCCGGCTTGAAGCGCTAAGGTCGACTGAGACTGACTCGACTGCCAAGCCAAAGTATAGGTAGATAGCCCTTGCTTGCTGGCCAGAGGCTGGTAGGAATGAAGGTACCTTAAAGATGATACATTTTTTTACATTATTAATATATTTAGCACATAGAGTATTTTATTTAGTAGAGCCCAAAATAATTGATGATTTTTTAGATATCATGGTCACTACTACTGTATTTTTTCACTCTCTGCGTATTATAGTACTTTTACAAATGTTTATTTGTTCTTACATGTGTTGTGTTGTATTGTATTTCGTACCTATTGTGCACGTTCGTTTTATAAACATTGATGTTTGTCTATAGTCTATCCTACTTAATGTAAAATCTGCTTCTTATTTTACCTCTACCATACCACAGTCACCACACTACACTACTCTAGGCACACGTATATTTTGACACCTTAGCTTTTTGATAATTCCTGAAGAATTATCAAAAAACAATAAAAAAAAGGGTAAAACGAAGTTATTGAGGTTTTTTTTAACCAGTGGCCCAATTAGCTTGAAACTTACAGAGAATACTAAATATCCAAACTATTGAACACATGTTTCAGGATTTTTAAATTTTTTTCTGAAAATGGAGTAAATCGGGATATCAAAGTTTGTGATTCGTAATAACCTATAATGTAAATGATACACGAATTTTTATTTTTACAAAACTACTCCTGTGCAATGAAATCAATTTCCACGCGGGCGAAGCAGCAGGGCGCAGCTAGTCTTTAATATGTTAACAGATCGTGAAAGTTTATAGAGAAATATGATGATAAATTCAATGGCTTGTTATTAGTTAGATTTAATCTACTTCGTTGGTACTTCACTGTTTTATAAGTTGTTTGATAAAATGAAGCTGACGCTGAATAAAAATAATCAATCTCAAATCTCAAGCCTCACGAGCACTTGATTCAGATTTCTTTAGTAGAGATTATTTCTTTGGACCACAGTATCAAGCTTGTGTTTATCGTTTCAAATCTTGAATCTATCTCTATGTACCGTACCTACCTATGTCGGTTTCGAAACCCTTATGGTCTCGCCCTTTTTTTTCTTTTCTTTTTCTGCCCTTTTTTCCGTCTTTAATATCTCAGCAACTACAGCAGCATAAAACTTGTAATTTAAAATAATAATACATTTCGTGCGCCTGTACAGATTAAAATAAAAAACAAGTTCCGTCAAGTGCGAGTGTGACTCGCGCTTTCGAGTGTTTGTCAAGTATACTACAGGTACTATAGGTACCGGTTAGAGACTTTGCTATTTATTGAATACCTAAAAATTAAAGTTAGGTACCTACATTTCAGATGTATCGGTTTGCAAACTTCGGAGTATAGAGGGTAATAGTAAAATTTTCGAGCGTTTTCAAAATTTTTCTAAAGGTATGAAAACTTTTGTAAGTAGGTTTCATACTTTTTGAAATATTTTGAGTTTTTGAATATTTAACAGAAACTGTTTTGAGATGTACCTACAAACCGATACATTCATTTGATACCCCAAACGGAGAGGTAGCCCCCCTTTTGAAAAAAAAAACCCCATTTTTTTGACAATTTTTCAAAATGTGTTCTACTTGAGAAGTTTGTTACTTCTCTACAATTTACGCACAGACTCAGTTGGTCTGTATGTTTTTTGATTATGACGTAGGTATGTTACTTGATATCTCTGCCTATGGTTAACCGATTTTACTTGATTCTTTCAATATTGTATAGAGAATGATCCCGAAGTGGTCCATAAAAATTTTATTCCCGAGGGATTAGTATTTATCCCGTTAAGCTTAAAAGCAAAATCATATTTTTGGAGAATTACGACTAGATACAACAGTTTTGGTGATATCTGCGCCAATTTTTAATAAATTTTGATGATTCTTTCGTTGTTGTATCAAAAATGATTTTAAGGAATTGCTATATGTGCTATAAAATGTAGGTTTGTAAAAATTCATCACAATCATCGACATATAAATGTACTACGCGCTAGATTGCGCATTCCAAACACTCACTTTGTCAGACTGAACTGTACTGCAATCCGTACACCTTACTTCAGTGTGTTTTGGACATTCATGCAGCGTGGGTGCGTATATAGCCGCGCTAATAATACGGAAACCCAAGTCTAAATGTGAACCTGGACGTAAATAACAAGAAGTAATTCAGTAGTCAAGTAAGTAAAATTATTTGTTGTATTATGTGAATAAATAGGTACTTAATAATATCTTTATACCACAACAGATTGGAAATAATTTTTCATAAATATGTACGCCATTATAATCATATACTAAACAAAACATTATACTTATATTCCATTTCAAAACCGGTTGTAGGTAAAAATATGTGATTGATGGATGGCAGTGTTTTAATTAGTTTGATATTTGTAACCGACTTCGAAACACCTTGTTTCGAAGGTCCTATGTTCGGCTGTATTGTATGTTTTTTTTAAAGTGTGTCGTCCGTTGATTTCTCCGTCACTTATGGATCGATTTGGATAATTTTAGTTGTATAGTATAGAGGATGCCCCCGAGGTGGTCCTATAATTTTTTTTATTCCCGAGGGATTTCTATTAATTGCGGGATGAATAGAAATCCCTAGGGAATAAAAAAAAACAACAGTTTAAAACTGAGTGGTTTAAAGTCAGTTGTTAGTCTTTTCAAAACAATCAAATTATTGAAATTTTATTTAATGCTTTTTCCTTTCAGTACATTATATCAACAAAAAAGAACAAAGTTCAGAAAATATGACGACATGCGCATTTCGATACTGCAAAAATACTTTATTTGATTTCTTATTTAAGTTGATTTTGAACTATTGTAAACTGGTTTAAGTTTAAATAAACGCTATAACAATTCATTTTCTTTTACTTTTCTACTTTTTGGTAATATTTTTTTTTAAATAGAGAATTAATTCTTACCTTAGTTTTGTAGGAACAAAAACTGTGTCACCTCTGCACGGTATAAAATCTCTAGGGTTGAATAAAACGTGTCAAGCGTCAAGTGAAAACTACACTACTCACTACTCTATAGGCGATCTAGCGCTGAATGTTTTAATAAATAGTTTGATTAGACGACTTATATAATGTTTTAGCGCTGCAGTGCTCGCAGCGCGCAGGCCCACGCTGTCATCCGTCATCCAGCAAGTTGCGATACGTTTTTTGTTTGGAATAGCTTCTCTAGTACAATATGATTATTATCACCTAATGGTTTCCACAGCAACGGGTGTTAACAGTTTCATGCATCAATATAAATAAGACTTGAATATATGTATAAACTGATGGTCGCCAGTGTAAACTCAATTTTTGGACGTGAACATAATTAGTAGATCTTCGGTCAGGGAAAGTGGGAGGGGTAATTTCGTTCGTCCGAGAGATGGATGGATATTATCTACCGGAATTTGATTGAAGTAATTTTATCGTTTTTTACAACTCGTCAAATTACTCCACACAATTTGGTACAGCGCGCCTCCATCAAGCACTATCAATAAAATTCACGAAACAATTCAGGTAGGTACTAGGTACCTGAACAGGAGAGTGAGCGTGAAGTGCGGTGTGTGGTGTGGCACGGGGGTAGGCAGTATTAAGCGTAAGACAATGCGACGTATGTACCTAGCCGTGCAGGTGCAGGGCTATAGTAACCGGAATTACACGTAAAAATAAGACCAAGGTTAATGATAGGTAACCAAAAAATTATGTAACGTTTCAAGTAAAAGGTAATTTATGATCGCGAGATAAATAATATTTACCTAAAAATATTGTCAATTACTACAAATAATTATTCGATATTATCCGGATTTCAATGCTTCTGGAAAAAAAAAATGCCTAATTATCCGGATAATTCGGATTTCGGATATTTAGGCATATTTTTATCATATAAACGTTTAGAAATCACAGACAGCCAGTTCTAAACCTTTGATGAATTAGGTAGAAAATGTAACTATCACCAGTGTGTTATAGAAATAAATTAACTCAATCAGACCCAATGGGTGGTTGGGCATACCCGTGGATTGAAGGATCTTAGTTAATCTAATTGGGTCCGACCCAATAAAGGCCGTTATTAATCAAATAAGGAAATCAGTCGAGCGAAAATTTTATGTCACAATAGAAGGAGAATGGACTACAGCTTAATTATTTAAGTAGATACCGGGGTTTGCAGGGTTTCAGGATTTCTATAACATTTAACGATTTTTTTGAAAAGTGCTTGTAATTTGTGCTCTATCGTTTGCCTATCAAAGATTTTGACTGCTGCTTCATTTAATGCATTTTGTACTTATATTAACATGCCAAAGTCGAGCGAGTGGTTAATTTAAGTAGTCTACTCAGGAGTGAAAACTTCAATAAAAGTAAATATCTATGGGTGAAAAATTTTAGATTTGATTAGGTAGGTAGGAACCTAACTAATAAAACAATAGAGTCATAACTTCCAAATAGAAAAATTCAATGATGTCATGCCAATGCATTGTGTGTGGTTATTAATCTACATACATAAACAGGTACCTACCTAATAATATGTGCATGTTTTTTATCAGCCAACTGAACGACGAACGATGTCACGTCGGGCGCTAAACGGTTAGCAAGCATAATAATTATGGTACCCTGTGCAGATAGTCCTAATGAGTCTCCGTACACGCATTTACACTCACTTTGTATTAGGATTGCAAAATAAATAAATAAACTTATTTTCTTTGACTGAATAAAAGCATGCAATCTTAATATATAAAAGCGATTTTCAAACCGTAGCTAGAAAGCTGAAGTTTGAAAATAAGTTACTACTCAACCTTCCGCTAAGAATTAATTTTGGAAATTCCACCCCTAAGGGGGTGAAAAGGGGTTTGAAGTTTTTTGGTGTTTTTTGTAACTCTTTAACCAATGGACCAATTAGCTTAAAACTTACAGAGAATACTAAAATATAAAATTATTGAACACGTGTTTCAGGATTTTTCAAAATTTTCCTGAAAATGGGGTATATCGGGTTATTTAAGTTAGTGATTCGTAATTTCGTAATAGAACTGAAATGCATGTAACATTTTAATACATAATGCTATTGACCTGAAATTTTGTAATAAGTATATCAAAATAACAAAATTAAAATACACATTTCAGGAATTTTGAAAAAGTCCTTTTTAAAAGGGTAAAATGAGGGTTGAAGCTATTGAGGTTTGTTTTGTAACTCTTTAACCAGTGGCCCAATTAGCTTGAAACTTACAGAGAATACTAAGAATACTAGGTCTATTGAAGACTTATTCCAGGATTTTTCAAAATTTTCCTAAAAATGGGGTAATTAGGGTTATTAAAGTTTGTGATTCGTAATAAACTATAAAGTAAAATAATTCACATTATCCAAACCAACGCTGGCAGGCAAGGGAAGCCCCCCCCCCCCCCCCTTCTTAACTTACCCCTGAATCGAAAAATTGTCCACACTATTTGAAACAGACACACCCACACTATTTTAAGTTAGCTATGAAATGATACCCCACACCAGGGGGTAGGCGAGGATAAAAATATTAACACATTCACTGCCCAGACGTGCCCTTTTGGATCACACGGCAGCGATGACGCCCATCTACAGCCTGCCCGTCACGTCGTCGCGGCGAGGTGGTGCATATAGACAGTTAGTCGAAAACAGTATCCATTAGTAAAAATAAGGGATTTTAAAACTACCTATACACCATCTCATTTTTGAAAAAACACCGCATATTTGTAATCTGCACCCTCAAGTTGTCGAAAACGATACCCATGAGTGCAACATGTAATTAAAAATATCCGCTATTTTGGATTTGAGCAAACACCACATGTCCTACGACCTACGACCATCTAAGACCTCGAGTTAGTCGAAAACTTATCACCACCCTAGAAAAAAATAGCAGTTAAAAAACCGCCATTTTAGACTTTTAGATTATACTTAATTTACACCTTTGAGATTATGAAAAAGGATGCCTTTTCTGTAATCTAATCATCTTAACTATAAGGGTTCCTTGTTGGCTACGGAACCCTAAAAATATTGTGTTTATTGTGATTAAGTTATTATCACAATAACATAAAGTTAGAGGTTTTCAAATATAATATAAAGTGGAATTATAATTGTGTTATAATGATAAGGTCTTTCTGAAAGAAAGCAGAGAGATTTTCTGAATTTTTAGGAATAAATTAGTAGTTTTCAAAAAATTCAAAAAACAGATAGATCTATTAATAAATCAGTAGATCTGGCCACGATTGAGTGAGCGACGAGTAATGTTCTTCCTTCTCATTCTTCGATAAATGCGAACGAGTGCCCGCGACCACTCGTTGGCGTATCGAGCAACTTATCGGAAAAGCCCTCGATAAATATCGAATTGCAGATGGTGAGAATACGCTTGTTTGATTCGACGCAATCACTCGATATTTTGACAGTTCTTTTGATATTTATCACTCGATAATTATCAAAAGAACTGTCAGATTTGACAGTTCTTTTGATATTTATAGAATCTACCTCTCCAACTCGCCCATAAGAGCCAAGGGCAGCAGTTTTCTTCTGTTTACTTTTCACACTGTAGTCACCAATCCGCCTGCCGAACGTGATGATTATGGCAAAACCCCCCTTGTTTGGGGCCTTTGGGGGCAGCATGTTTAGTAGTCGGTAACGTAAGCGTGGTGATTATGTAGGAAATACCTATAACTACCACACTTAATCAATGCTAAAGTTAGTTTAGTGCTAGGCTAGCTGGAGGTAAGAGGCGATACGTACCTAGATTTAATATTAGGTCCTTACATATGAAATTGGCGTTTTGTATGGGAGGAACAAAAAGTCGAATATTTTTTAATATAATATATTTAATTAATCAAAGTATGAACCATTATTTTCTATGCACTTTTGCCATCTTATAGGTAGTTCATTGATCCCTTTACTAAAAAAACCAGTCGGACGGGAATCAATAAAATCTTTGAAGGCGATTTGGACTGCCCCATCGGAGTTGAATTTTTTCCCTTGCAAGAAGTTATCCAAATTTCGAAAAAAATGGTAATCTGTTGGAGCAAGGTCCGGGGAGTACGGAGGATGTCTTAGACTTTCCAATTGAAGCTCTTCTAATTTAGTAGCCGTCTGTTGCGCAGTGTGTGGTCTAGCGTTGTCGTGAAGCAGCAGTGGCGTGGAGCGATTGACCAGCCTAGGTTGTTTAGCCGCTAGCTTTTCCATCATGGTTTGCAATTGCTGACAATAGACATCAGCCGTAATAGTCTGGCCAGATTTGAGAAAACTGTAATGAACAATACCGGCACTAGTCCACCAAACGCTTACAAGTAACTTTTTTGGGGTTAATTTTCGCTTGGGGCAGGATTTGGCTGGCTGGGCAGGATCCAACCATTGCGCTGAGCGCTTCCGATTATCGTAAAGAACCCATTTTTCATCACAGGTAATGATTCGGTTTAAAATACCTTCATTATTGTGCCGGTTTAGTAATGTAACGCAGCAGTCGACGCGCGTTTGCCGGTTTGCTTCAGTCAATTCGTGAGGTACCTTTCAAGCTTTTTAATCTTCCTAATTTGCTTCAAGTGAATTAAAACAGTTTTATCACTAACATCGCAGCCTGCAGCTAACTCGGACGTGGTTTGCGATGGATCCGCTTCCACAATAGCCTTCAACTCTTCATTATCAACTTGAGTCTCAGGCCGTCCACGGGGCTTGTTCTGCAGGTCAAAATTTCCAGAACGAAAACGTTGGAACCAAAAACGAACTGTGTTTTCTTTTGCAACACGACCGCCATACACATCATTCACCCTTCGAGTTGTTTCCGCAGCACTAGTGCCACGGCGGAACTCGTACTCGTAAATAATGCGATATTTTAAGTTTTCCATTTTGTAAAATGAGTGACGCAAACAGAAAAAAACAGAAGAAAAAAAACAAATGAATGACGATCATCGAAGCACAAATACATGAGTCTATATCTGTACAAATTTGAATTTGGAATTCCTTACCAAAGAGGAGAAATTTGTGATTAAAGTGGCCAGTACGAAAAACGCCAATTTCATATGTAAGGACCTAATATTAATTGAATGCTGCCTATCTACAAACATAAAGACCGCTCTCTAGTAACCTAGGTACGGTGAGGTGATACAAAAATATACCTACGACTCTACGTCAAAGTGACTGTGAAGGTGATCTCTCTAGTGAAAAATGCAAATGATGAACAAGCCCTGAACCGGGCTAATTTGGGTCACTGATCACGGTGTCACGATTAGTATTAAGGGGAAGTAGGCGTCTTTTTAAAATGTATTATGTAAGTAGGTATTTATACTCTAATTAATCAGAAACCTAGATAATATTTTTTATAAGAAAAGGTGTTATCAAAAACATTGTTTTGAAATAGTAGTTTATAGAAGATTACTCCATTTTTCTAAATACTTACGTTAGGGTTTATTTTCTAAGCAATATCCATAGAATGGAAAATTGCAATGGTTTTGTGCAATATATTATATTTTATTTAATTTTATTAACAATATTATAAAATGATGAAGAAATATTAGCAGAAAATATTTAACAATATCATGGGATAGATAGATAGATTATCACTTTATTGCACCATCAATACACTTATAAAACAAGAACTTAATACTAATTATATATAATGTGGCACAATCGGCGGCCTTATCGCTAACAGCGATCTCTTCCAGGCAACCTTTGGATGGATAGGATCAGTACGTATTGAATCTGACGGTGGCGTAATTGATGAAGTAAAAACATCGGAGTAAAATGGGAGCAAATCACAGATGAACTTAGAAACAATTTTTGCATTTTCACATTTTATTTCGTGTTGTTTTTATTGTAATTACATTCGTCTCTCTCTCATCGAAGTCGAATGTGTTTCTTTTTTGCTGCTCGTGTGCAATTGAGCGTTTTGAGTTTTTGTTTATTTTCGTTTTAACATTGATTTTATCAGTTTTTATTAAGTTTTCAAACTTGTTATTGTTGTGTTTGTATTTTTAACAAAGTATGGAAACTCAACCCGCGCCGCCGCGCCCCGAGACGGCGGAGATGCCGGGTCCATCAACATCGTCAACAAGTGACTATCTGTCGCCACAAAAAAAAAACGTCCTAAGAAATCTATAAGTTCTACAGAAAAACCATTCAAAACCATTCATCACCATGAGGTGATGAATGTTTATAAAAATACATACAAAAAGTGCCCATAGGGTGAAGTTTGATCACTTGGAGCTTGTGCGAAAAAAACGGCCGAGCTTTTGGGGCTCTCTGCAATAACTCTGCAAAGAATCTTAAAAGAACCCAAAACAACTGGCACTTTCAGTTCTCCCAAAAAAGCTGGTCCAAAAACCAACTTCCTACAAAAATGGACGAATTTACATACTCAACGATAAGACGGATTGTTCACCTGTTCGAAATCCAATTATGTAGGTAAGTATCTGAGATTTCAGAATAATGTAATTATTTCATATTGTTTTATTTGTATTTCCATAAGGACACAGGAAAACGCGGCCGCGACAATGTCGCATCCAGATAAGGTACCTTCTTTTCAGTGTTCTGAAGTTTGGTTAGGAAATATTTAGGTAGGTAGGTATATAACGTACAAGCAAAACCGCGCGCCATTACTACTAATTAGTGATCCACGGTAAAAAAAATCTACCCCTGACTTGTCATTATGACAGTGACTTAACTCATCTGTGGCTTTGCGGCTAAAGTAATTAACTAATTAGAGTGGACTTCGCGAGTCCGCGACACGGTTTACATGACATTTCTTTGTTTACAAAAATTAACCGGGTTTCTGAATCAGAGTATCTAGAAAACTCTTGGTTAACAGACAGGTGAGTAAATATGTTAGTTACCCCATGTCATAAGTCCTACTACCAAATTGAGAGAAGCCAAAATAGATTTAACCATAGTTTTTACACATTATAACTAGTTATTAAGACTCCCATATATGAGCTGGCAGCACCGTGAAAAAGAGGCCATAAGTTAGGAGCATGCTTACCCAGCAGTGGGTGTAATGCCCCAAACTTATAATGATGATGATGATGGACGAAAGAGATAACCTTTCTTTCGTCCACGCTCCGAACCTCCAATCATAGTATTTCCTACGTCTAAGGCTTTGCATAACTGTCAGTGCCAAGTATGTATGTGACAACTGATAGTCAATCGATGTCAATGTCAACTTCTCAGCTCGATCGATCGACGACAAAACAAAACATTGGATTTGTTGGACGGACTGTGAAATAATTTTACCTGCATGCTGCATTGCTTTCAAAAGAGCGAAGCGACAAATTAATGTATTTATGAAATAAAGCAACAGAAAAATGGCTGTAGAAACTGCACAGAAAGCTCGCGATTGTCTGCCGTGCAGAATAATCAGCTCTGCTGGGCTCGTCGGCATTGGCGGCTATCTAGGAAATATTGCGTTCAAAAACAAAACATTCGCCGGGAAATATACCATCTCTTGTCTGTCTTTTGGTAAGTCAAGGTTCCTCTATTTTCCAAACAACTGTTTCTGCATACCTTTATGGATATCAATCAGGCCTATCTCTGGCAGTCATTTCCCATTTGCATTTGATGAATAATAGGTAGGTAGGTACCTATTTACCAACCTACTCACTGGAATTCACCAGACACACAGTCAGCTTTATTACCTTGTCATAATATGGCAGTGCATTAGTGACAAACTTAATTAGTAAGCTTTCATAATACAGGTGTATTATAAAAGCTTACCCAGTCATCATCATTCTGTGCTTGAGTAGTACATAAACTATAGAAACGCGGGTCTCAAGCATAGATTGTTGACTGAGCAAGCTTTTATAATACAAGCCTGAATGTGCCTGTAGATGAACTCTGTAACCTGTTACTAAAGTGCATCCTAGACTATTCAAATGAATAACTACCTACTTGTTAGATGGCTAGATGATGATCTGTGAATTTTCCATAATCTATTTATTTGTTATTTATAAGAGAAGGTGCAAAACATACTTTGTTCAAGCAATTCTATTTGTTTCAGCGTTCATTGTCCTTGGTGTTGCCCGATTCAGACAAACATATCCATTTGATAAGACAAAAGAAGTTGTGGCCTAAAGATACAAATCAGTATATAAATGTAGGTATTCTAATTTGAAACCAGTGTTTATGTATTTGTAAATAAATTGTTAATAGTATATAGTAAAAATATTTGATTTTATTTGACTATGTTGGTACCTACTAGTAGGTATTAATTTATATGCCATTGTAATACCCTAGTTTTACTATGTACCTACCTATATTTAGAAAGCTGAAAGGTCTACTTTTATTACTAGGTATATTATTATAATATGTATATTATTATTGGTTATTATTATTATTTATTAGGTATAGTTTCTCTATACCTAAGAGAATTTGGCTTATTCCCATTACATCCAAACCCATTGTTCTCGGAAAAGAAAACTTTCATACATTAGTTCCCAACCACATCCAACAAGCATTTAAATAATAATTTATAAAATATTTTCGTTCATACATTTGTTCCCACTCACATCCACGCATAAGTTGAGGTAAAGTCAGCACGGGAATCTTCTGATAGTTTATGTGCTCAAGCAAGTAGTAAAGTACGAATACTACACTTGAGAGCAAAAAAATCGCACATTCATGATTTTTTGACATAACTAAAAAAAAAACAAAAAATATTATGTTTCTGTAATGCAGATTCATAGTATATTTTAATACCTATACAGTGGTATCTGATTTGTCTTTCAATCATTACATAAAAATGCTTTTGTGGATCAATAACAAAAATGCATGTTTAGTAAAAAATTCTTTATTCAAGTATTGGTGTCAAAGTTATGAAATTAAAAGATAAAATTAATTTAAAGTTTGTTAATAATACCGAGTGTTCCCTCCCCTAGCCTGAATCACTGACTCCATCCGTGTTTTCATTGATGTTACTAGACTTTTGATAAAGTCTTGAGGAATAGCCTCCCATTCCTCTGCGATCGCCTGTTGCAGCTCCTGTAGAGTCGATGGAGGAGCATCTCGGCCTCGAACTCTTCTTTTCAGCTCGTCCCATAGATGTTCGATGGGATTGAGGTCTGGGCTTCGAGCTGGCCACTCCATAACGGTCACATCCACCTCTTGAAGGTACTCGATCACTATGCCAGCAGTATGCGGTCTTGCATTATCTTGCATAAACAGAAAGTTTTCGCCGATAAACCCAGCAAAAGGTACGACGTGGCTCTCGAGTACTTCCTCAATGTATCGTATGGAAGTCAATCCTCTTGATTGGCGACCAGTATTCGGTCCGGTGATGAAGGCAAGCTCGGTTTTTGCTTCCATAGACATGCCTCCCCAAAACATGATTGATCCACCGCCATAGGCGACACGTTCTGTTATGCAGCATTGGGCAAATCGTTCTCCCGATCTTCTATACACCTTCCCCCGTCCGTCGTTGCCATGCAAGCACATCCTGCACTCATCAGAGAACAGGACTGCACTCCACTGCTCTTCGGTCCAATTCAAATGGTCTCGAGCGAACTGAAGGCGGGCTTCTCGGTGGGCTGGGGTCAATTTCGGCCCGTTTGCTGGCCTGTGTGCAGTCAGGCCACCTTCTCTCAATCGTCTTCTGACTGTCCACCGGCTAACTTCTACTTCACGAACTTCTTGAAGTCGTTGGCCCAGTTGAACTGCGTTCAAACGACGATTTCTTAAAGATGTCGTTATAAGAAAGCGGTTATCACGCTCTGTTGTAGCACGGGGACGGCCCGATCCTTGTCGCCGTTGGTAGCCACCAGTCTCTTGATACCTCTGGTATACACGCCGAACGGTAAATCGGCTCAAACTCAATTGTCGAGCCACTTGACTTTGCTTAAGCCCCGATTCAACAAGGGCAACCACTTGAGCGGTTACTTCTGGTGTAGTATCCATTTTCGTGTTCCGTTTGAAGCCAATATCAATAGAGAACCTTACACACTGTACGTTGGTATGCAAATGATGACCATTCCCTCAATATGCACTCTTTTATACCTGCGATAAATCCCGCCGCCGGCCTTACCTGGATCGAGCGACATAAGGGGGTCTATTGTTTTGTTGCTAATGAGTTGTTTTTAAAGGTAAATGTCAACCCTTAATCAGTTCTGCGAATGCCTAGATTATGCACTTTAATTTAATTTGATTTTAATTTGCTGTAAGCTCCAAATAAAAAAAAAATTGAACTTTTAAGTAAAAATGTGCGGATGTGCGATTTTATTGCTCTCAAGTGTAGAAATATTTAAGAACAAATAAAGGAGTAGAGGTTTGTCTTTGCATGATATATTGTTGTACTTAGAATAAAAGGAAAAACTGTTAGGAAATCGCAGATAATTTTTCAAGTTTGTTCAAAATATTTGAAAACACCCTGCAGAAATTTCATAATCAGTTTCGAGATGCAAACCATTACCTTTCATTTGACACCCCACTTGATCTTGTAGGTTTCTTTTAAAATTTCGACATCGCAATTTGTATCTACTAAAAATTTTCATTTTCAATGACTATTTTAGTTGCATTAATAAACTATGAATAGTACCTACCTACTTAGCGACTAGCAGTTTTTTTTATTGATTTGCGTCGAATTTCTTGAAGTTTGGTAGGTAATCATAAAAGATAATAATAATTAAATCCATAAAGAATGTATGATTCAAATTCAAATGTAGGTACTTATTTATAATGACACTCAATATTGTGGAAGAGCCAAGCATTATTTTAGACTCGCAACATAAAGATTGAACATCGTCGTCATGATACAAATAAATAAAACTCAGAAGCCTTGCTTATGTTGACTGTGCTAAAATTATGTGGATGTGAGTGGGATTATTTTTTTTATTTAAAAAATGCTGTGGATGTGTTTGGGAATCTATTTTGGATGTGATGGAAATAAGCCGTGAATTTGTAATCTAAGAGAAAAATAAATATCTCAAACCTTAATTAAAATACAAGTTGCCGTTGTGGCCTGTGGGGCAATGAATATATATCCATTGCTGTGGGGTAAGTTTAAGTGGCAAACAGACAAGTTGCCATCATGAACAGAGACAATATTATATTTACCTACCTATATCATAATTTGTTGCCTTGTATGACTAAAATTATGGAAACTTGGATACTATCAACTTGAATGAAAATTTCATTGAAGTTTTTTTGAAAATTAATTTATTATTAATAAATTAATTTTCAAAAAAAAATAAGAAAAGCGCCATCTACCGTGGAATAAGTTAACAACTTAGTGATCTAGTTTGCAAGCTACCTTGACCGGTTCATAGAATGTTCATTCTTTGATGACGAAATGGTAATATTATTTTGTGATAGATGACAGCAATGCCAATAATTTTATAGAAATCAGGAGAACTTTTTGCCCGACTGCGAAGGAGGAGAGTGGTGTCGATTCTGTTGTTTTAGGATTCCTAACTTAAATTTTACGATTTCTAAATTTTCTAAGTTAGGTTGACTAAAAAATATGGTACTCTATGAACAGATCCTAAAAATTGCTAAATTAGAACGTGTTTGAAAATCGCAAACTGACTGACAGACTGTCAGTCAAGTCAGATCAGAAACAGGTGTGTACAACTTTTATGTACTTACCTACCCTAATACTTTGACCAAATTAGATGCCTCCTAAAATTAGGTAGACGATTTTAATCATAGCTAAAATGTAAAGCAAAAAAATAGGTTTATAGCTATTTTAACTAAGTTGAGTTGTTTAAGATCTGTCATCCTAATTTTAAACCTGCCAGTCTAATTTTTGAAACATATATATTAACAGAAAAAATACACAAAAGCTGAATAGCTTTTGTGTATTTTACATTCCTAAATCCTAATTTTAGCTAATTCTAAAACAACAGAATCGACACCAATGTAACCGTTATCGAATGTTAGCACATTCCATTGGATGCCGCTGTGCCATAAACCGTAAATGAAGTCTACATACAGCAAGCGTAGTGCCAACCGTCGCGCGTCGTGGATTAGCACCACGCCGCGCCGCGCCGCCGCGCCGCCGCCGCCAAGAGAAACAAAATCCGCGAAGTGCGAGTGTGACTCGCGCGCCGAGGGTTACGAACGTTTGTCAAGTATACAAATATGTACTATAAGTACGCTATTTAATGAATACCTACCTAAAAATAGTATGTAGGTACCTACATTTCGGATCGAAACTTCGGAAATTAGGTAACTAAACTTTTTAGATTTTTTTCAAAATATTTAAAAATAACAGAAACCTACAGAAATTTCACAAACTGTTTTGAAGTATGCAAACTAATACCTTTCATTTGATATCCCACTTGACCTTGTAGGTCTCATCTAAAAATTTTACATCACAAATTGCACTAAAAAAGTTCATGTTATTTTTTTTTCTTCTAATCCATACAGGCGCACGTAATATATTATTTTTTTAAATTTTGAAGGTTATAGCTGCGGTAGTTGCTGAGATATTATAGACGGAATAAAGGACAGACAGAGCGAGACCATAAGGTTTTCGAAACTCAAAAAGACGTATGAAAATGTACGAGATCGTCCACACAGCAACCGTCTAGGATAGCTAGTCGCATGGCGTGGTAGTGAGGCGATAGCTGTTTTTTGTGTTTTATCTTTTGTATTAGGCCTTGCCCAGCGGTGGGATGAATCTGACTGATGAAAAAAACTATACGCATAACGTAATTTCTGCAGTCTCCAAAGCGGCCAGTCAATGTGTCGAACTAATCGGCGTGTGAATCGCTTATTTTATCCAAGCTCAACTATGTCGACAATGTCTTCGGAGAATGCTTACTTGGATGTTCTAAAAGACTAAGTTAAAAGACTGGTGCAGCGCATTCAAAACGCCTGTATTGGATTTTGTTTTCCCATACCTCGTCGAGCCCACATCTCCCCTTATTTATACAGCCACGGACTTCTTAACATGTCGTCGCGTCGGACTTTACATTTTGCTACATTACTTTTTGGTATAATTAAAAAACAGATGCCAACATACTTACATGAAAAAATTGTTTTCTCTAATCGCCATATCCGATTTGCCACACGTTTAATGTGCCCATATCACAAAACGACTGCATTTCGTGGTAGCTTTCGTTACGCTCTGCCACGAAATGTTGGAATAATCTTCCGCCACCAATTAGAAATTGTAATAGTTTATACACTTTTAGGCACTCACTAAGGGAACATTTGTTAATTCTTCAAAAACCACACTAATGTTTTGTCGTTCTTGCTCGCATTCGCCAGCCCAAACCTATCACTTGTTTATTTTATCCGTCTATTATCCTATATTTATATTATTTATTTCACACACACACACACACACACACTTACTTTGTTGGTTGCTTCTGTTGCCCGGACTCTCATGAGATCGGTGTCCTCAGGAGCACCAATCATAAATAGGTAATGCACGCATAACATATAAGAGAAACGCACACACCCTCACATGCATACACACTGGTGGCTCCTGTTGCCCGGACTCTTAAGAGACCGGTGTCCTCAGGGGCTCCACCAATACCTACACAAATTGCAATAAAAAACACATTGCATTGAAATTTTTATCTATTTAAGAAATGGGCCTATTTACTAACTACCATCACTATTATGGCTCTATCTATAGCTCTTTTTAATTAATAATTAATTAATTATTTCTTCTGTAGATATTTTGCGTGTTGTTCTGTAAATGTGTAATTTTGACACATTTACAGAACAACATTTATGTTTATGTTTAACTTTAACATAAATTTTATTACATTTTAATTTTGTATATATTTACGTGTGTAAGATTGGTGTAGCGGGTAGCACTGCACTTCACCCTGGCACCGCTGTTAAACCAACGCTGCTATGGCCCTTGTGCCATAGCAGCATTAAGCTGAGCTGGTGGCCTTTTTGTGTAGCATTAAGTCTAATATTCATTCTAATTTTAGTCATCATGTCATGTTATGTAATATTACACAAATAAAGATTTCTATTCTATTCTATTCTATTCTATTCTATTCTATTCTATTCTATAATCTACGTACGCGGTATGCTGGGTGGGCGCGCCTACCTACGCGCTAAAGCTACCTGCGAAGCAAGCCGCCAAACGTGCTAATGCCAACCTAGGTGCTTGCAGTGCAGCCGTGGCCTAAGGTATCAGTTTTAAAAGCTTTTCAAGCCGTGCAATTACCTATTAGCATTTATATAGCTTTCTTTAACTGAGCCATTGGCATCAGTCGTAACTACGCCATTAAACTTCAAGCCACTTAAAGTAGAAGGGTTGCTCGTATATCTAGGTATACAGTCAACGTCGAAAATCACATAATATATAGAGTCAATCCGCCAAAAGCGTTCATAGATGAATGAACACGAAGCGCTTACCAGCTATGTGGCCCCAGTATATCCAAAGTATTATCGAGAGCTTGTGTTCGGTACCAATAACGACGTCATCAATAGGTACCTACTCCGGCCAAATTCAAGACAATATGTTTGTAAACATTGCCGCCATACTTAACCTAAAAATCACTCGTTGATTTTTTGACCGAGTTTGCAGTATGCTTTCTATGTTTACCTATGTGTGTGTCGAAATAAATGTTATTCTATTCTATTCAATAGGTACTTATCGATTTGATCTCTTTCCTCCAATGCAAAATGATAACAATTATTTTTCAAACTCGATGCATAAAAGGTAATTCATCAAACTCCTACGTCGTCGCAGGCGTGCCACTAAGGTAAATGTAAATTATTCCGAAGTCTTCCCAGCTGTTTATGATTCCGCGCAGGTCCTCCGCTCGCAATAAATAAAGATAAGGCCTATCAATCAAGATTAGCTTGTTTCACTTGATAAAATGTTGTTTGATGTCTAAGAACGAAAGAACATAGGAAGATGGGATTAAAATGGAAGTCAAAGGTGAAAGGAGTTGCAAATGCTGAATGCGTCAAGCCGAGCCAGGGCGCTATGGCGCTCATAGAGGAGACCTATGTGCTGATGATGTTTTTTTATCTATTCTATGTATTATTTTTTATCTCTATTACGACACTTATTTTATTAATGAAGAAGTAAAATTTGGATGATTCAGATTCAAGATTCAAATTATTATATAATAAATATAATTTAAGTACCCTTTTCTCTGGCAATGTTACGGTTCGCCGTCAAAATTAATTTACATACAAGAACAAAGTCATTTTGTCCGCTGTTGGATGTCAGCAGGGCGACCCTCTTGGTCCGGCCATATTTAGCCTTGCCATCCAACCGATAATTCAACGTCTCCAATCCAAGCTCAATTTTTGGTATTTGGATGACGGAACATTAGGTGGAGAGGTAACCACAGTTTTTGATGATATAAAAATCATCACAGATGAATTTCGAAAATTAAGTTTGGAATTAATTTTTTCAAAGTGCGAGCTTTTTATTTCGGACTCTTGTACCTATAGGCAAAAACAATATCATTGGAAAATTCAATAGTTTGGCCCCCAACATAAAAGTTGTTGATAAATGTTCACCTCGCCTCCTTAGTTTACCAATTCTTGATGAGTCTTTTCAGTCCTTTGTAGATGAGAAAATTCAAAATTTCAACAAAACTTTGGACAGACTGCTCAATATTAATAGCCAAATATGGCTTTTACAATAATTCAGTTTTGTCTTTTTGTACCTAAATTTACGTATTCTTTGAGATGTAGTCAACTGTGGAAACACAGCGAGCTCTTGGAAGGCTTAGACAACATAATAAAGAATACTCTATCATCGGTTTTGAATGTCTATTTAGATGACAAGGCATGGTCGCAGGCCCCCTGCCTGTCAAATTGGGAGGCTTAGGTATACGCAAAATTTCAAGTGTAGCCCTTCCAGCGTTCCTGTCTTCCGTCTACAGCACTAGTTCTTTAGTTAAAAAATTTAAAAGTCATCTTGTTTGGTCCCACCTGGAATTTCAATAAAAATTTAATTTTTAGACGAAGCTCGAACGGCTTGGCATTATGCTTGCCCCAATGCTGCTCCCCCAAAATCTCTTTTGTCCCAACGGCAATGGGACGGGCCTCTGTGTGTGTTGACACGGAATTGTTTGTTACAAACGTGCTCCAGCTCTGCCGATCGTGCCCGTCTCCTGGCCGTTTCTAAATGGGAGTCAGGACATTGGTTGCAAGCATTTCCTTCATTTAACACTGGCTCTTTATTGGATCCCGTAACTTTCCGTATCGCAACATGTCTTCGGTTGGGTGCAATATGTTGCCCGCCTCATCAATGCCAGTGCGGTACTGCTGTCAAACAGCTTGGTCATCTCGGATTATCGTGTACTAGGGCCGCCGGTCGGATGTCTCGTCATGCCAGCCTTAGCGACGTCATCCGGCGGGCCTTTGTCACCGCTAACGTACCAGCTATTCTCGAACCGATTGGTCTGTTGCGTGACGATGGTAAGAGGCCCGACGGCATGACACTAGTCCCATGGGAGTTGGGGAGGCCCATTGTGTGGGACGCTACACGCGTCGACACACTTGCGCCATCCCCTCTTCCGAGGACATCCGTGAGGGCTGGTGCGGCGGCAGATTTGGCCGAGGATCTCAAGAGACGCAAATATGCAGGTCTCGACAGAGGACATTTGCTCCCTTTTGGGTCGAGACCCTGGGTCCATGGGGTACCAAGGCTCTCCGAGTTTTCAAAAAGTTATCTGAGCGTCTGGTCGATGAGACGCGTGACCCGAGAGCGGGCGGGTATCTGGCGCAGCGCAACAGCATTGCCATACAGCGGGGCAATGCAGCCAGCGTCTTGGGGACGCTTCGGACTGGTATTGATATGGATCAGTTGAGCTACCTGTAGATTGTTTGCCGCAGCAGTTAGCAGTTCTGCAGTTAGCTTAATTGTTTCAATTGTAAATAATAGTTCTAATTTGTTTTTATTATTGAATTGTAATTTTCTTTGTCAATAAAGATTATTAAAAAAAAGGCACTTAACACAGTTTTCTTTTGTTATGTATTAGAATAATATAACAAACAATATGGAATTAAATATTATATTTAACTATATTTTAAATACGATGGATTCAAATATTAAAAAAAATATAAAAAAAATATTTTAACTTCTAACTTACCTAACTTTTTTCTGTGTTTCAAAATATTCCTGTAAGGCATAGAAACTTTTTTAATCAGGTTAGTTTTAATTTCTTTTTCTACCCTATAATATTTTTAAATCTTAAACAGTTTGATTCATCTTTTATATAAGTTTAATACTTCACGCAAAAACTGCTGAATGGATCAGGCTCAAATTTTGAAGAATATTCCAGACGCTGGAACCACATACGAAGACTACTTCTTATTAAGAGGCTAGATGAAGCTGCGTGAAATTTCCCAGCATTCAACAAAAAACAAGCAACGCACATAGCAACCGAAGCCTTATAAAAACCTCATCAGGAAAATGAAAAGCCGCACCACATCACATGATGATTGAAATAATATCCAGCTGTGATTGTAGCTTGCGCTGTGACGCAATAACATCGCGGCAGATCACGGACCCGTCGGTAAACAACTCTAGAGATGTCTGTCTACTCCGAAAAATACTTTTATAAGAATTCGAAAACCAAAAACCGAAATTCGATTTAGCTTTGAACCATAAATCAAAACGGCTACA
The DNA here is from genome assembly GCA_963662085.1 of Eupithecia inturbata. NCBI lineage: Eukaryota > Metazoa > Arthropoda > Insecta > Lepidoptera > Geometridae > Eupithecia > Eupithecia inturbata. The sequence continues at coordinate 6,587,588 of OY759179.1, read as the reverse complement.
ACGATTTTCATCAAACAAAGCTTACAAACTGACACTTAATGAACTCATATTTCAAACTAAATTGAAATCAGTTTATCCGTTCGGGACACATGATGCGAGAGAAAGTCACACTCATATTAAAAATGGGAAAGTTTGGATGCATGGATGGATGTATGTTTGTTACTTCTTCACACCAAAACTATTGAATAGATCGGACTTAAATTTGGAACAATTAAAAGTACTTATAAGTACTTTTAATGTTCACATACTTCTTCTTAGTTTTAGGTAAGTATACTTACCTAAAACTAAGAAGAAGTATGTGAACATAAGTATATAACATAAAATGCTTATAATTAGAATTAGTTTAAAAAACACAACAAAGAAAATAAACTAAACAGAATGTGTAGACTGTATTTTATGAAACTTATTTAAATCAACAGGACACCCTACCTTCTTCAAGTAGATATAAGTCATTAGGCTATCTGCTTGTTCCGTCAATGCGAACAGTTTAAAAATTAAAAGTAGGAGTCCGACGCTCGTACCGAAATATCTGAGAAGGACAGGACATCCCTAGTAGGTAATGATAGGCGAACTGCCGACACACAGTCGAGCGCCCGCCCGCCCACCGCGCGTGTATTGTGCTGGAAATTATTGCAAATGGGTAAGTAAAGTTCTAAGCAACTTTCTGAGTACCTACTCAATTTCTTGGTGTTTTCTTTATAAATGTTAAAGTACGTGTGATATTTTGTTACCACGTGTCTCCGTAACTATTTAACCTATTTAAATTAAATTTGGTAGTAGATTGTTAAAGTTAACTACTAGTCAACTACTCTTATAGACTATCACGTATGTTTTCTTTCTCTTATTTTCAAAAATTAACCTCTGAGGGGATTAAATAGGGTGGTAAATTTTCTAGGGCAGATTCACTTAAAACTCGGTATAAATAAACTATAAAGTAAATTACGTACACGTATTTTTTATTTTAACAAAAATACCCCTAGGGGTAGTTCTGGCGCAATAAATTTCTGAAATTTGTATGAAAAAAAGTTGTGTATACTGTCGCAATCCAAAACGTGCCCTCCCCATCACATCTTCCAACCGGGGCGAGGGGGTGTGCAATCAATTACCACGCGGGCGAAGCGGCGGGGCTCAGCCAGATATATAATTTTAAAAAAAATTCAGTTGTTTTGTGTGTTTTTGTTTTACTTTTCTTTATATTACCTATGGCTGAAATATGTATCGTCTTTCTAAGCTGAAATAAACTTATTGAATTGAATTGAATTGAATTTGTACCTACCCATAACAAAAGCTCTGCTTCTTTTGGAAGTTGATGCTGTGTGAATTGTGTAGCATTTTTTTTTATTTGCTCGGCTGCATGTATTTATGTTTGATTACCTTTGTCAGAGAAAATAAACATTATTAAGTATTTATTTATTAGAACCAACCACATACGCGTACACATCATTGTAATAAACAGAGTTATAACTCTGCATAACAGGTCCGTAACCTAGTATAAGTACAAGGTTACGGACCTAGGTACGGACCACAACAGGTCCGTAACCTAGTATAAGTACTAGGTTACGGACCTAGGTACGGACCATAACAGGTCCGTACCTAGTATAAGTACTAGGTTACGGACCTAGGTACGGACCATAACAGGTCCGTAACCTAGTATAAGTACTAGGTTACGGACCTAGGTACTTACCATAACAGGTCCGTAACCTAGTATAAGTACTAGGTTACGGACCTAGGTACGGACCTGTTATGCACGTTTTTACATATAGAAATCAGGTTAGTATTAAGTATACTTTATGCCTGCTTTGTCCCAATTCAGGGTAAAATCTTCTTTCTTCGAAAATTGTCTGTCCTTACTCAATAAGGAGCACTTTAATTTTATACGCTTCTTTTTGCTTATTAGTTAGACGGTAAATAAAAAGTAAATATAGCATAGTAAAATGTAAAAAAATAAATTTCAAACTAACAGCAAGGAACCTAAATTTTTGTTTTCTGAGTAACCTAAGTAGGTACGAAAATGTATTTTAAAATATCTCTCTTTTTGTGTGGTTAATAGTATTTACTAGTCTAGCAGTTCCCAGACAGGAACTGCTAGACTAGTACTACCTATGTTTTATCTAATCGCAGAAAAATCCGTATAAGTAGGTACTATCGTACTTTCATCAGTGCTGAAAGGTTTTCTGCTTGCTTTCTAAAGAACATAGCAACCTCGATTTTTTACAATAATAATGGCCAGCAGGAACTGTTCAGGTGTATTCGTGAGTGTATCACTCGTACTAAGTATTGTAACCGCTCATTTTTTTTTTTCGTAAGTTTTTATTCGTAATCATATGCAAATGCGGCGAAAATAATACGAGTGAAACACTCTCCTCAAAACACCTGAATCGAGCTCAAGTTATCAATTAGGTTATAAAAGCTCGGGCCATGTCAACATGATGTGGCGTCTATGTAAGGGGTGTTTCACATTTATGCCCACGCCTCATGAAAATGACGCCTAGAGTTGTTGACAACAGTTTGGTCTCAGGATCGAGTAATATTACGAAGGTTTGGTGACGAATAACTTAAAACTATTGATCGTAAAAATCGTTTCGTGACAAACTCCTTTTAACACATAAAAAATATTTTAAAGAAGTTGTTTTGAAAACTCATAATTTTCAGCTAGAGAATCAGAATCTGAAACTTTTATTTCAATAGGACTAGACAGATAAATAATCTAAATAAGATAATTTTGCAATAATTCGAAATCCCCCGACGCGACGACAAGTTGACTTTGATTGGTTAGAACTGTCATAACGTGTGGTTATAACATTAAACCGGCTGCATTAATATTCTTGAAACATTATCTAGCTACAACACTCAATAATCAAATCACTTTTCATATAAACAAAAACGAAATTTTCTCTTCCTACAATCAATCAACTACAACCAGGGTCTCTTCAAGCCAAGAGTGAATTGGTGTCTTCTAGACGTTTGTCACACGTCACACCGTCACATCGTCAGCCACACCGTCTCTTACAATCTCATGTGAATAGACATTCACAATAAAAAAAATCCTCCTGGTTCAGCCGCTATAGAGCTAAGACGCCACAAGTACACACTTCCAACCTAAACTCAACCTCTTTTTCGGTCGGGGCTTAAAAATTCAAATAGGTATTTTAAAACTAAACACCATGTTAGACTGGTCTTGTTGAGGCTGAAACTCTGAAACCAACCGAGAGCTTTCATTACACGACAAAGACCATGCAAGGTCTTAAATTAACGAAAAGTGTTGCCCGTAATTTTTTATGCGCTAACGGTGACCCATGAATGTCTTCCGCATAACTGCTGAGTCTCTTATTTTGTCTTAATTTGCTTGTCGACGTTGAAAATTTAACGTATTCACTGTCCAGCCTTGGGGCGGTGCGCGCCACCTCTGCCACTTGGAGATCCGGCAGTACTTATCCACATTTGACCATACTTTTGTATCCTGCGCATTGTCTGTATTATAAATAATGCGAGCTGCAAGGACTTTTCTTTGACTAATCTGGTTCATCAAAGAACTGCTAATCGCTGTGAATATGGTTACTTTATACAAATATTTGTCCTTGGCTGTGTCGGTCGTGGAGTAAAAATCGACTCCTCCATCTGAGCCCGTGAATGACGTAAAAGGCGACTAAGGGTACCTAGCAAAGGAAGGGCAGTAGCTGCCTTCTAGGTATTTTTAACCCCTCTACTGCGATCACCAGTTCGCCTGCCAAGCGTGATGATTATGACAAAACCCCCCTTGTTTGGGGGAGGCACGTTCAGCAGTGACGTATGAGGTCTGATAGATATACTTGTCCTGTTAAATCGTAAAGCGCAAATGGCTCCTTACTCAGCGTGTCACGTAGACACATTTATTGGTGCGAAACCTTAGCACTGTTTGTCATTTGCATAATGTAATGGCTAAAGCTTTTGCCTTTATAAGTGGTTAGTTCGATAGTCATGCATGTAGGTTTTATTGGGCCGAATGTTTTTAGCCCTGTAAAAACAATTTGTAAGTGTTCCGAAGGTTTTGGGAACCGTAAGGAAAATGTATCACGAGGTAAAATAGTATTTTTATGGTCTGTTATGGCACGGTTATTGCCAAAGTCAGTTCTAAGTAAGCTTATGTGAGCATTATTGAACATTGCCTCTATCACATGTGATTTTGGCAATAACCGTGCACCTGCTCTCTATAGTTATAAAATTGCTCTAAATTACCCCAATCTTCCATCAATGGCTCAATATCCGTGTCTGTTCCCGTACATAACTATTTCCCTAATAAACATACAAAAAACAACCGTTTCCCAACTATATAAAGACCACATCTAGCCCAGCAAAAGTTTTCCACTACTCAAATAAACCATCCATGTTATCCATGTTACGATACCACCATACAATTCCCGATCGATGTAGTCGCTAATTTTGTTATCTGACAGATAAGCTGTGGGCAGAGAGGCGTTGGCTTGCGTCGCGGGAATACGAAGGAACAGATTGGAAAACAGAAATGACAGCGCCCGGCAGGCACGTGATACAAAACAAAGAAGTATTGTACCCTTTATACCAGGCGAGAATAAGCGAGGGTGATTATACTTGGAAAGACAGCGCATGGAGCGCGACTTTGGGAGCGATTGGTGGAGCCGGAATGGTGCTGTTGGTCGCTCTGTTGGTGCTTTTACTGAGGAAACCGAGGAGACGCGAACACCCCACCCTGGTTCCGATGAATATCGCGCAAAATGTAAGTAGGTACCTACATTATCAAAAGCTTTTTGTTAGTCACTGTAACACGCTCAGCGCATCTTTCGGTGCCTACTGTGATAAACTTAGTATGAGCTCCTGTCTGTCTCGTCGCTCTCAAATGGATAAACCGATTTTGATTTAGTTTTTATTGTTTGAAAGGTCACTTTATCGCAGCTCTATCTTTTGCTATGTTTGGTAAAAAAAGCTGTTCACCTGTTGCTGCTTTAAATACACTATCGTTTATCGATCTTCAACTTCAACGTAAAAATGTGCTTAGACCGCACCCAGGTTTGTATGTGGAGCAATGTAAAAGTTATGCGTAACTCGATTAAAAGTGAGGCACGAACGATCTCAGTACGTTTCGGTTCTAACTATAAACTAGCCAAACTCGATGTACCTGCAAAGTTTGTAAACAAACCGCCCATACAAAATCTAAAATTCTCCCTGTTGTCGCATCTTTTTATACGCAATTTATATTACTTGTCGATTTGAGATCCTTCCTTCAATAAATATTGATTACAACTATATCTGAAACACGACGCCAAAAAGTGAGTTTGTAGCGACCTCTAGTAGAAGACAGCTGAATTACAAAGCTAGGTCAATAGAGTCGTTCAAAGAAAAATAGCACTGGAAAACTGAAACTAGCTAGCTACCTACCTAAGCGCTTCCATGAATCTCCGCTAGATGTCTAAAGATCTAACAAATTCTTGAGTGCAAAAAGTGCAGAAATCCTGGATCGCGCTAACGCATGTTTCAGTTACAACTGAACATATACGAGTACCCAACATCAACTGTTGGTCGAAAGACCCCGGGCAAGTGGACCAGTTGGGTCGGCCCGGTACAGAGGAGATCTCCCTCTGTCTCTATTTGGGGGAAATACCACAATATTATAATATTGGAATATTTGGGGGGCAAAGGCCCCCAAAAGTTTTAGTTAATATTTAGTTAGTGTTATGGTTTGTTTACAAATATTCTACATCGAATTTGGCTAGTGAATAGGACGTGTAGGACGTACGTAGGTAGGTACAGGTACCTATCTGTGATGGATGATATCATTCACGTGAAAGGCAAAGATTGCAAACGAAAACACGGTGATGTACGAGTACATTTAATGTGTATCTTACTAGCTAACGAGAATAAAACCTTTATCAAATTGTCTCTACGGGGAAAATATCTTTTGAGAACAATTCATTGAATAAACTGATGAACAGTTTTTTTTAATTTGTCTATTGTCAGAGAATTATAATAATACTAACGTATAGAGTGGAAACTCTTCGACCCCACCTGACCAAGCTTCCTCACCACGCCGGCCCCGTCGAGTACAGTTTGCGTTCCAAATGCACGGGATGTACGTCGGACTCACGGTACAAATGGCATGTAATGATTTTGACAGACGACGCCGATTGTTTTGGAATTTTTGTTTTTTTTTTGATCATGGACATACGAAATTTCTTCTGTTTTGAAGTTAAATATCACTTTTTGTGAGAGGAAAATAAAATATAAAATGCCTTGAGTTTTCCCAACTGTCTCACTCGCACGATATAAGTATTCATGAAGTGACCCTAGACGTCACACACACAGTTGCACGCAATACAGTTGCGCATGTATGTGCCGAGACATGACATTTATATGGAGAAAGTGGCGAGTGTCCGAGGTATGCTGTTGTTCTGTAATTCTCCCCGCGTTTTCAGTTGCAAAAATTAATAGTATCCTAGATTTATTCGGTCAAATCAATTCAAAAACCAAACATTATTTAGCACATCTGTGTGTGACACCTGTGCTATTAAACACTTCTTACACAGCCTGTATTGGTCCACAGCTGGACCCAGGCCTCTTCCCTGATAAGCGCCTTAGAAGTCCACAAAGGACACCCTCCGCCATACTTAAAAAAGTCTCCACATTACATTGTACAATAGATAGAAAATATTAAAAATGGGAAAATTTGGTTGTTTGTGACCTCTGCACGCCAAAACTACCGAAGGGATTGGGCAAAAATTATGCATAAAGGTTCTAAGCCAGATAACAGATTTCATATTTATTTTTAAGAGCGTTTGCGCCTAGTGCGCAATGTGTGTGGAACTGACTTGAAATGATTTGCCCGCAGCGTTTTAAAGTAGTTTTAAAATATTTACAGAAAAATTATAACAACAAAATAATTAAAACTTAAAATGTATGATTTTAATGAAGATGCTCTACTTTATTGGTAAGCTATTGTTATATTAAATTATATAAGGTATATCGGTGAAAAAATCATTTAAAACGCGTAATAATTCACATTTTTTGAATTTTCATTTCTCATAGTAAAATACCAAAACCAAACATCTCTTTAACTAACTATTTTCCCAATGATCTTATTGATTGGTTATTATTTTTTGTCAATTAGATATATCAGAATTTTCATAATATTTTGAGCTTCGAAACTGATGCTGAAAGGGAAATTAAGAAAACCTCTAACAAGTTATATTGATATAACGCGTAAATACTGTATTAATCGAAATATTTTCTGAACTAACAATTTAGACTACAAAATTTCCTAAACTTATAATGAATTAACACATAGTGTAAAAGTGTTCCATGATATAAACGTGTTTGAAAAGTACTGTTTTTGAGCCAAACTGCGCATGGAAGGCGTAAACGCTCTTAAGGGTTTCGAAACCGATCGAAACCCTAATAAAACAACAAGTGCGAGACGGACTCGCGCACCCAGGGTTCCGTAGTAAGACCTTGCTTCTTGCCAAATTTTATGATTCTAGGTCAACGGGAAGTACCCTATAGGTTTTGTGTGCACGTCATTCCCTTGGAAATTTCAAAATATTCGGGCATAAACGGCTGTAACTTTTGATTACGTTGACTTGGAAGTTTGATTTATATTACGGCTCCAAGAGGTTACGGACTTGAGTATTTGATGTTAATTTTAACTGGATACCTCCACGCGTTCCTGTGAAAAGGGGGTTGACAGATGGACAGCCAAGTGGTCCTATAAGGGTTCCTTTTTCCCTTTTGACGTACGGAATCCTAAAAATGAGTAATTAATACCTATCTGAATAAAACATTATTGCAAAAGCCCTTATTCAGTCTGCGTTCACATTTTTATTTTCCTCCGGGAGGATCTCCGGTTTTCGATTAAAAACTTGAGGGTTAGTAGAAATTATCAATCTAAACTCATCCAACCGAGAAACACCCTTGAGGCGAATGGGTTATGTTGGAAAAATTACGCGCTTATAACTCACAAGCTTCTACTCGCCGATTTGCACGCGTTCCTTCGGGACAAAAAGTAACCTATTTCCATTCTTATAACAAAATTTCAGACCGATCCGTGCAGCAGTTTTGGCGTGAAGAGATAACTAACATCCAAACTGACGCTCTTATAATATTAGTTAGGTAAAAAGATTTACTTTTTACCGATTTCGAATAGCTATAAGTACTGGCTTGTACTGGCTTGATTCTTCAGAAAAGAGCTGTTAGAGCTATCTATAGGCTCGGCTCTGGAGTTTCGCTAAAAGATTTGTTTAAAACTATTGATATAATGACAATGACTTCTTTGTATAGATATGTATATTATAATGAATTAATATATATAATGAACATCATGTATGTCAGAAAAATCTATGACCATCATAAGAAACAAGGCGACCGCCATCTATATAGTACCAGAAATAAACTCACCTGTATATCAACTAGACTAGCTATAATTAATAAGTCATTTATAGGCCTGAGCATCAAATTATATAACAAATTACCAAACTACAGTTATCTGAGCGTCTGGTCGACGCTACACGTGACCCGAGAGCGGGCGGGTATCTGGCGCAACGCATCAGCATTGCCATACAGCGGGGCAATGCAGCCAGCGTCTTGGGGACGCTTCCGACTGGTATTGATATGGATCAGTTGAGCTACCTGTAGATTGTTTGCAACAGTCTGCAGTTAGCTTAATTGTTTCAATTGTAAATACTAGTTATAATTTGATTGTAATTTTCTTTGTAAATAAAGGCCATTGCCCTCTAAAAAAAATTAAGCTGTATTTGTTTTCGGTTTTGTTGAAATTTCCTTTGTTAATAAATTTCTAGTAGTTATCACTATATCCCGTTGTGTTTAATATAATCTAATGTACCTAAAGACATTGTAAAACTGTGTGTTTACCAAGTTCACTACCTTTGTAAATCACTTACAATATACGATTTGAAACTTGAACTTGAAACATGCAAATAAAATAGTTAAATTAAAATAAAAACAGTGTATCTAAGTGCATGCCACGAAATGTGATTAAAATTAAATAAATAATGATGTTGATGATCCTCACCTCCTCCCATCCACACCTCTTCTAGCCCCATGCTAAACCGCAAGCTAAGTAAAAAGTTGAGTCTTTGTGTAAGAGGACAATGTTATGTACTGGCTGATGATTTCAGACAAAAATTAAAAAGAAAAATACTGTTAAGCTCTAGGGATTAAACACAAACATTTTTGAGCATGAGAAGTGAAATTTATATTAATTTATCTGAAAGATATTATTAATATTTATTTTCATTCAAGAGACGCAAATATGCAGATCTCGACAGAGCCTACATATTTGCTCCCTTTGGGGTCGAGTCCTTAGGTCCGTGGGGTACCGAGGCTCCGGGTTTTTAAAAAGTTATCTGAGCGTCTGGTCGACGCGACGCGTGACCCGAGAGCTGGTGATCAGCGTTGCCATACAGCGGGGCAATGCAGCCAGCGTCTTATGGACGCTTCCGACTGGTATTGATATGGATCAGTTGAGCTACCTGTAGATTGTTTGCAACAGTCTGCAGTTAGCTTAATTGTTTCAATTGTAAATACTAGTTCTAATTTGTTTTTATTATTGAATTGTAATTTTCTTTGTCAATAAAGTAAAGTACTTTATTGACAAAGAAAATTACAATTCAATCAACCTATTTATCTGTGTTTTGTTAGCATTATAAAGCTTAGAAAGAAACCAAACCGAAAAGCATTCGCGGCGCGCTCACGATTTATTTCTCTCATTTCACTTGAACAGGTCACGTCATTTTGCTTTAGCAGATAGGCACCTTATCTCACCTAGGGCGTCGGTAGTACTAACACCGGCACTGTTGCCGTTTGAAGTCGAAGAAAATCACTAAATTATTACGAACATGTCATATTTCTAACCACTTCAGCCTTATCATGATAAAAGTAACTGGTTTGTCATACCAAACATAAAAAAACATTGTTAATTAATTAAATAAATGGAAACTTCAGTCAGTACTTTTAAGTATATTTCACCGTTCGAGCTCGTTCGTTGATAATATGTTTGAGTTGTATTGAGTTTTAAGGTGTCAAGCAGAGTAAGTGTGAGTAGGAGCTTTAAGCGCATTCGTGAATACGCCATCTATCGTGAGAACGTAACACCACATTAAAGAATCAGTAGAACCACAGATGTCACTGCCACAGACCACAGAAAGCTCCTGAAAGCGTTGAAACCTGTAAGCCTTGCTAACGCAATTCAGGAAAGGTACTCTAGATGGCGCGACTTTAAGGTTTTTTAGACCGATGATGCCTTGCCTTTATTTTCATGTTGGATTGGCACATTATGAATACTGTTTCCTTTTGTTAATTTTCCAGTGATATCCGTATATTATAATTCGCTCATTCCGTTTATACTCATTCCGATTTGTAGGCATTCTGACTTTTTAGACACCTTTCGCATCGTTTCACCTCTTTATAATAGTATTGTAACAAACCTTCTCAAGTTCCTCCAATTTGAACTCCGAGGTAACCTCTTTCGTAGGCTTTTATTTTTGAAAAAGACCCCGTTTTTTCTTTTGTGTCACTGAAGTAGGTCGTAGAGGTTGCTACGCCTCGTGAAGGTTGCTACGCGCCGTAGCCACAGAAATATTATATTTCTGTGGTAGTCCGTAGCGCTACGTCCCACAGCTACGTCCCGTAGATGAAATACGGTACTTTACAGAAGCCATTTGTTATTCTCGGTTGATGTCTTGTTTAAAATTCTAATTAGTTGGCGCTTTGGGCATGAAATATTTTCAGCGTCTCTTTACTTAGCTTTTGTATATTATTTTCAGGTGTTGCGTTAATTTGAGTTGATAATTATTATTTGTAAATTTTTCTGTAAAATATAGTATGTTTGTGAATAATGGCTTTAAAACATAATAATAGACGGCGTATATATATTTTAGATATTTTTATAGATTGGGTAGGACCCATTTAGACACGTACCTACTAGGTACTTGTCTATGGTTCCTCTCGGTCTTCCCGTTCTTTGGATAATTGAAATGCCATTCAAGTCAATTATACTTATTGCAAAGATCTATCAAACTAACCCAGTCAACAACACTAAACACTGCAAACTTCTCGAAGCAGCATGGATCCCATCGATATTGCAAAGTTTAAAACACTTGACATTAAAATTAGCATAAAATAAAGGTTTTTAGGTTAAGTGCGGACAAGAAAGGTGCCATTGGGGAACCACATAGCTCCATAATTACCGCTGCTGTTGAATGAAACTGATCACTCTGCTGCGGCAATAAGGTTTATTTTATAATGCTATTTCAGGCGGCATATTAAGTAATATTGGGAGCTTTTAACGCAAATGGGTCTCTAATGCTATTATTATGATAACGTATTTTTGGTACTGCTTGAGTGTGTTGCGGATGCAGAAATTTTGACAGCAAAATTGGGAGGCTAGCGACGCACGAGAAGCGGATTCGATTCCCGCCTCGGGACAAAATGTTTGTACGATCTGCAGAGATTTATTTTGGGTGTTCTGGGTTTTTCTATGTAATTACATAAAATAAAAAATATCTACCCAAAAAATAGCGTCGCAAGCGAGCCTTCGTCCACCGCGCTGGAAGGCTAGAATAATACATTGTTCACCGACGTGAGAAAGTGACTATGAAGCAATCATAGTCACTTTCTCACTCGGTGAACAATCGAGTGTGTCATTTGAGGTAGGAATCGCACTTTCTCCTGAGTGATACATAGTGCATTATACTACACCTACGAGAAAAATAAAACATTTTCTTTTTTTTAGAAGTTACTAGGGTCTCTTCTAGTTTTTCCAATACACGAAATCTTCATAAGTCTTGTTGTATTTATTTATGTATTTCTCGGGCTTAAGCAGTTTCTTTTATTACTGACGGTGTCATAAAATCTTCACTATCGCTCGACGACATTCTGTAGTATTAACAAAATTACCTTACACAAATGTAAATTTCGTAGGAATTCCCGCGAATACCTCAGGCACTTGGTTCTTTTTTTGAATTACTGTTCCGATAATGGAAGAGGCCGATATCATACGGCGGACACGGATTAAAAACTTTTTATAGTTTAACCTATAATGAAAATAGGCTAAAATTTCAGAAAATTAAAAAAAATAACATGCCATCCATTTCTAAATGGATTTCCATACATTATTATCTCCCGACAAACGCGTGTGAAATGAAATTCCATAGAGTTTTTCGACCCGCATTCTACTACCTGCAATGACGTAGTTTCTAACTCAAGTTTGGAAAAGGAATAAGCCACTTTCCGAGCAGGTGTAGTATAAAGATATATTTCGCATATTTCATTTAAGTGAATAACGAAGTCGTACAAGTTTAACAATTATTCGTATTTGTCTGCATAAGTTGATTTCCCCCAGTTTATTTTTAGCCCGGTCACAGCAATAGCAGACACATTAAAAGTAGGCTTATTGAAATCAGTATAAAAGAATTTTGTAGTAGGTAAAACAAGAATTGGACCTTCGAAATCAGCCGTGCGTCTAACTTAACGAGTAGATGGGCACAATGTTCTTTTTAATTCTAGCAGACGTATATTTTTGCATTTCATGCATTATATTTTTCATCCCATCTATTCGAAAAGAGGCAAAGGGTTCCTCGATAATTGCGAACAAAGTGGGTCATTCCAGCGCACTTAATAACAGTGACGAAATGACTTTCTAATTTGGAACACTAAATGTTTGAACGCAATTCGCTTCAAATAAAGTCCTGGCCGGTAATAAAAACAACGACCGCTGTGGCGCTGCTGGCGAAGGTCCGCCTGCGACGCAGGAGGTTGCAGGTTCGATTCCCGCCTCGGGACAAATGTTTGTACGATCTGCAGATATTTGTTCAGAGTGTTCTGGTGTATTTATTATAAAGTATATCTATCTATGTAGTGTGTATTTGTATTAAGTATATCAGTTATCTAGTACCAATAACACAAGCTCTGCGTAGCTTGGGGTTAGATGATGCTATGTGGATTCTCCAGCTCTATTAATTAGTAGTAATTTGGTTCTGTACCTAAATATAAATATTCGTCACTACTAAAAGCATCTCTTATTTATTTTTCTTGTATGATGATTTTTTCTCATAGTTTAGGATGAAAAGCAGAGTGTGCCACACGGGACCAAAATTATTTAACCTCGAGCGACGTGCTCTGGATCCCTCGCTACGCTTAGGATTAAAAACATCGCTCTCGCCTTAAATACATTATTTTGTTCTATTGTGATACAATCTAATATTATTATCAATGCATGAAATGGAAAAGTGTACGTTCTAGATTCATCTTTTGGGCTATTTTTATCGAGCAATATCAACTAGAAGTCTATCCATCCATACCAATGTAATTAATGAGTGTCCATAGGTACTAATTACGCGTCTTCGGTATCCGAATGAAAGGCTGGTAGTAATCATCATCATCAGCCTATACTAGTCCACTGTTGGAGATAGTCCTCCCCTTATGAGCGCCATAGCACCCTGTCTTCAGCTTGCCGCATCAAGGATCTGCCTGCAGTCTTTCACGGGTCGTCATCCCACCTGGCCGGAGGGCTTTCTACACTAGTTTGCCGAGTCGCGGTCTCCACTCAAGAAAAAGTTTACCCAAGCGGTACTCGGGGCTGGTAGTATGTAATGCAATACTGTCACACTTGGTACCAAACTTATCACTTTTAGTCATCTAAAAGTACTTAATTTAAAGCCTCGAGTAAACTCGTTGTACAAACTCCACCTGACCTGGAAAACTCATGAATAATAAATCAGAACGCGCTGTAATGTTATTAAACTTTTTGACGCCCCAAACAGCTAAGCGAGTTATAAAATAACACGTATTTTTACTAGTTTTAGTAGGGTGTTGGCTTATTTTAAGCAACAAAATGCTCAGCTAACCGCTGATGCTCGAAAACAACGTTGTGAAGAATCACTATTAACAGGTCATAAGATTATCTATCCCTGGAAGTTTAATTACTTACTGTACACAAGGCACACTGTCTAAATGATAGATATGCGCCCTTTTTATTGGAAAGGGATACCTTTTAATTTATCTTCTTAACTCACTCGATAGCACAGACACACAAACAGTATTAGATTTCGGATCATGGTAAAGGTTTTATAATTTTAATCATCATACCAGAACACAAGCTCTGCTTTGCTTGGGGCTAGATGATGTTGTATGGATTGTTCAGCTTTATTAGACTGGGATCCCATTGCTAAGACTACGCTTCCTTTTGCTTCTGCCAGACACTTGTGTGAAAAATGTGCTTCTCGCATTTTAATTTCTGACGTTATACAAAAATAGAAACCATGCAACTTTGTGTAAGAGAACCCGACGTCGGACGTAAACAAAGTTAAAGTAGTCCTGTGTGCATCATTGTTACAAATATCTTGCGAAATGTTAAGCCTACCTACTGACGGGACGTAATGTACAATTCGCAGCGAGCTTGATTCGTTACGCCCCGCCGTCTGCTAAAATCCGTTTCGTTGCTCGTTGCGAGCTCCTTCTTTCCCCGTAGGTACTGACTGCACTAATAGAGATAGATAGATAGAAAATACTTTATTCATCACCTTATAAAACAGATTGTACTAATTAAACATATTATAGGGAACAGCAATGGAACTGGCGGCCTTATCACTTAAATCGATTTCTTCCAGGCAACCAAAATAACCAAGACTAATGGCCGCTGTGTGACAAATTAGATTACGTCCCGTAACGCCGGTCAGTACCCAACTTTAGGTTGGCAGCTTCAAAGTGAAGTGATAATATCCTCGGGAGGTTCATGTCTAGAGCTCGGGATAGTGTTCCTACAATGTGCAGGGTAAGGTGTTGTTGAGCTCTTAATATTCGCCCAGGGAGCACTGTCGCTATGTGCTTTTAATTCTATGAACAAGTAGCGTTGATACGTTTTAGTTTTGAAAAGTTTGCAGTGAAAGAATGAAAGTAATGTCGTAGAGCAAGGCTACGGACGTTCAGCTTTCAGTTATGCTTTATCTATTCCTTCTCTTTGCACTCCCGCAAAACAAAGACTTTTAATAAGTTAAAAAACATGGACCTAACAATGACGGCGGCGTGTAAAGCCGGTGTACAAATTGCATAATGTATTTTTCGACTGTTTTTCCTAAAATATATCAAACATCCATTAGGCAACATTCCGACAATTTAATTCCAACCTCGTTTCAAATGGAATAATCGCGAAAATGCCTCCGTAGAAAGGATACGTTTAAAGTTGACATAATTGAATTTTATAGAAGATCGCCCAGTAAATCAGTTTTGGGAGCCGATTCGGGCGGGCCTTAGGAACCCAGGGGCGCGGGGTGAGGGAAACCTGCGTCACTGATCGATGCAGCACTTGTTGCTTCGCTCAACAGGCCAAATAATCTATAATCGTAGCTTTCGACCTCCTCATCGTTTATGATGGCCTGGTATCCTGGTAACCTTAATCTCAGTCGAAGTCATTTAATTTATACACCATCGGTGTGTGGCGTTAGTGTCTCGGTCTGGAGTGAAACCTTAATCAGTCGAAGAATAATTCGCAAAAATATTTGTGTACGTACGTTTTTTGTTGGACCAACAATCAAACCAATCTTAGCTAACCTATCATAACATCTGCAGATAACTCAACTATTTTTTCAATAGCAAGTTACTAGCAAAAAGTAAAAAAGAATATTGACTTACCAAGAATATTTTTCCATATTTTATTTTATTTTGTGAACTGAGACTTGCACAGCTTTATTTATTTTATGACACCATTTAAACAATTTCATTTCAACTTATTTCTCATACTCAGCTGCGGTCTGCTGACGAACACACTAATATTATAAATGCGAAAGTTTGGGTAGATGCATGGATGTTAGTTACTTCTGCACATCAAAGCTACTTACTAAACGGATCAGGCTAAAATTCTGCATAGATATAATTCTAGATCTGGAATGAAACGTAGGCTACATTTTATCTCATCTAGGTATCAGTTCCCATGGGATATAGATAACCTTTGAACGTTTCCATAGAAGCAATGCGTGCGCCATAGCCATAGAAGCATCCATAGAAGCAAAGCTTCGGGCAGAAACTAGTATTATAATAATGGCGAAGTTTCCATGTTTGTTAACGAAATTGCAAAATAACTTGCAAAAGTTTGCAAATTAGTTGCACACATTGATAAAGGAACACGCCGGTTTCTTTTCTGTTGCCTGGTCTGAGTGGGTAGGTACTACTTATCCTCGTTCAGGGTAGATAAACTTACTTCTAGAATCCAAAATATGTATTTTATGTTAACAAAGACATTTTTGAATGAAAACTACTGGACAACAGCAAGGTAAAGTAACGAAGGAAAACATTTCAACAACGCATAATTGCACACGCGCAGCGAATCCGGTGCAAATTTTGGTTCCGAAACGAAAATCATGATTAATAAATGTTAAAATAAAAAGCTGTTTCGAACTTCTGCGGTTTGTTCCGATGATACCAGTGTCATAAAATATTTTCCACCATTATTTAATTTGTTTTAAATAAATAAATATTGCTGGACAATACTTTTTTACACATTTATTTACAGAAAATATCTTGGTTTCAATAACCAAGTACAGTTTAGTAGAATTTGTGTACTAGTCTGCAGTATTAGGTTGTCTAGGAGAGATCGCTCTTGAGCGATAAGACCGCCAATTGTCGCTTATTCTTAATTATTATTTTGTAAATTATTTCGAAGTTAAGTGTGCAATACAGTATTATCTATCTATCTATTAGTATTATTAAGTACAAAATAATATTTTAGATATAATCTATAGGAAAACCAGAAGCTTATAATACGAGAGTAAACAACTAATCTATATAAACCAGACAGGATTTTATTTATCTATTTCGGTTTTAAAGCTTTTTACTTGTTCGAAGTTGGTAGTTCACTTTTAATTAAAGTCGTGAAGCAAGACGAAATTATCAGTCAGGATTTTTGTGTAGATGTCAAGTGAAACTAAAAACGAGAGCTAGTCTTTCGATTCAATACAATATTCTTTATAACGGCCGAGAAGCCTCAGAAACTAAGAAGCTTATTTCGCAAAGCGGTGGAGCTGCAATATAATCCTGCTTACTTTAAACGTATGTATTCCAATGTGCTGGTCTGCAGGAAACCGCGATTGTCGCGTACGATAAAAGATACAAATTATTTGACGAAATACCCCACATACCCCAATAATCAAATTACAATAGTCATTATCATAATTCCATTCTGTTAAAAAATTACAACATTACCTAAATTGTTTGTAAAATTATAAGGAAATTCGTAGACAACGGGGATTGCTTTGAGTATCTTTACTTAAGTTTTAATTCTATTGCTAGTAAGACCTGAGTGTAAATTGTTTGTTGTCGTGAATAAATTAAATAAATAACAAACATATATATTTGTAATTCGAGATTTTTTGAAATTTTTTAGATGTTTCTATAGTATAATTTTCTGCATAGTTGTTGAATTCAACAGACGACTTAAGGGCTTGTTTGCTAGCTTCTGCCCGTGGCTTTGCACTTGTTTCACCTGCGAAACTATTGCATGACCAGTGTTAAGGAGAAATATTTGTACGTTCGTATGTTTATCTTGCTGAACTCTGTAAATTCTAAACATAATTCATATTGTATAGGGTTTCGAAGATCGGAGACAGGTTTCGAAACCCTTATCTCTATGGTCTCGTTTTGTCTGTACTTACTATCTCAGCAACTACAGCAGCTAATAACTTTAAATTTACAATAATTTCGTTATGAAAATTAAAATTTTCAGTACAAATTGTGATGTCATAATTTTAAAAGTCGAAAAATTACCCAATAACCCCCCCCCCCTTAGTGGGGTATCAAATGAACCCTCTATACTCCGAAGTATGCAAACCTTTAATTTTTAGGTATTCATTAAATAGCAAAGTCTGTAACCGATACCTATAGTACATGTTGGTGTACTTGACAAACGTTCGAAACCCTCGGCGCGCGAGTCACACTCGCACTTGACGGTTCTTACCCCCGATCTTGCCGGTTTCCCAGAAACAGGGACATATGAAAAGGCACTAATCATCAAGAATTATATTGATTGTAAAAACAACTAAAACCTATTAATGGCCTTTATTAACAAAGAAAATTACAATCAAATTATAACTAGTATTTACAATTGAAACAATTAAGCTAACTGCAGACTGTTGCAAACAATCTACAGGTAGCTCAACTGATCCATATCAATACCAGTCGGAAGCGTCCCCAAGACGCTGGCTGCATTGCCCCGCTGTATGGCAATGCTGATGCGCTGCGCCAGATATCGTTATATATACTATATATACATAACCTATTACCTACAAATTTTAAATTGTAACACCTAGTGGCAGAACACTGAATTTTATTAATTAACATTACTGTATTAAACATAGAATAAACAAGATCCGTCAAGTGCGAGTGTGACTCGCGCGCCGGGCATGTACGATATCTTTCACTCGTACCTACACCGGCATAATTAGCATAAAATTCGCCGCCGGGTACCCGGGTGCGACTGGGACGTGTAAAAAGGCACTAACTCTCACCATACATTTATTTAAATAATGTATTTTAGATTGAACAACCATATACTTAGTTAAAAAAAAACACTTTTTTGCAAATCATGACTCAATTCTGCAACCTTCCTTTAAGGACATGAAATGACTAAATAAATAACCAAATCGGAGTTTCACAACAAACAGAAAATCGATTCTATGTACTCTACTCTAACTTTATCAAACTTATTAATAAATTGAATACCTACTTTTCAGCCGCCTTATCTAAAATTGATCGGCGCTTTATAACGACGACGTTGACAGGCGGACCCGGCCGGAACTGTGTTCTGTGGCAATGTTTGAGGTATGAGCTACAGGTATTACTTGATTCTGAGTGTCTGAGTGTAGTTGGGAAAAAAAAGGTTCTTGAAGACCACTAGCATAATTAGAACAAAAACAATGACAACACCAAGAGCAGTAGGGAAATAACAACGGGCTTATTTTAGGTATTATATTAGCCGTCTGGTATTCTACGTATATCACAACTTTACTTTGCTTTGGACAATTTGATCAAATATGACCACCAGCCGAAACTTAAGCCTAATGTACTAATTGTAATAACGCACGGGCTAGCTGCTTTTACTGGGTGCTATGTAGGTATGCAAGCGGCGAGAGAAAGGAAGAAGGGAAAATAATACTGGCGGCTTATTGCATCTTACGGAAAAGAAACACACGGTCGTAGACGTCTACTTAGTTTTTCGTAAGCTGCCAGGATTATTGCATGCTTCCTCTCTCGCCGCTACTAAGAAGTGAATAAATCTGAAGCGCAGACATGATATCAGGAACTTTGTAACTCAGTTTAATTATACCTTAATTAAAGGGTCGCCATTTGGCGTTATTTTTACTACGACTAATATTGCACTACGACGACCTCAGTGGCGCGGTGGGCGAAGGTCCGCCTGCGGCGCAGGAGGTTGCGGGTCGGACCCGCCTTGGGGCAAATGTTTGTACGATCTGCAGATATTCGTTCAGGGACTTTGGGTTCTTTCTATGTATAATAAAAAAAGTATTTATCTATGTATGTAATGTATTAAGTTTATCAGTTATCTAGTAAGTACCCATTACACAAACACTGCTTTCTTTGGGCTGTGCTGTGTAGATTTTCCAGCATTATTTATATTTATTTATTTAGTAACATCTGCCCACGGTTTCACTTCAACGGCGGACGATAAAAAAACAACAACCTCTATTAACTTGAAATAACAGTTAAAAACACTCCACGGGGATTGAAACCGTGATTGGTTTGTCCCCGTAAGGCAATTAGCCGTCAAAAATTGCTTTCTGAAAGCCCCCGTGACCTTCCGTACCTGTTGAGTGAGCTTTTCTCTAGATGCGAGCAAAAACGCCGACGAAAAGAGAATTTTCGGGGTTGCTAGCCCATCTCGATAAAAATAGATTTAATATTACATTTATTATTTTTAACCCCTGACAAAAAAGTGGGGTTATAAGTTTGACGTGTGTATAAATAAAATAAATAAATAATGCTGGACCGTTCTCCTGAAAATTACACTGACTATTATAGACTTGTAGACATTATTATTTAAAATTCGAACTAGATTCGGTTAGTTCTTATTCAGTAAAGAAAATATCTTGAAATATATTTACTAATATTCTAACTATCTATCACACTTACAGGTAGTATTTTGTAGAAGTTACTTGTTTAGTTTCCTCCAAGTATCAAATTGTTCTACCAGTCAGTGTAGGAATTCACATCTTTTTTTTTATCCTACCTAGTTGGCAAACAAGCACGCGTTCCGCCTGATGGAAGCGGTTAGCGCAGCCTATGGACGCCTGCAACATCAGATACATTACACGCGCGTTGCCGACCCCTTAAATGTCTTAGAAGACCCTTTTTGAACTTTTCGACATCTTCACTTCTCAGACTTCGCCAAGTCATTGCATTGCATATTATTATGGAATATGATCACTCGATCGATGATGATGCACGACTCATAGTCGATCCGTTTTACCTAAACACAATAAAAACTTTAAATATGGATAGGCCATACAACTTATTAAATACGACGGCATTAGACAAAAGAAAAGTAAAATGACACTTATCATTATCTAAGCTGTTGTGCAAATTCTTCTCGGTTAAATTGTCTAACATTTTTTTTTTCTAAATAACTTAATTGGCTATCCAGTTCGTTGAAATCCAAAAACTTTTGCAGACACACACTATAACCCACAACCACAACAACAAGTCTCAGGCAATGGCAACTGAATTCATTTGTTTTGGTCTATTGAAAGCATTGACTCGCTTATAAAAATAATTTGCATTCAAATACCAGTGCAAAGCAAAGTTAATTTAAACACTACTATAGTAATCTATCTAATAAGTTGAGT
Organism: Eupithecia inturbata; assembly: GCA_963662085.1. Classification (NCBI taxonomy): domain Eukaryota; kingdom Metazoa; phylum Arthropoda; class Insecta; order Lepidoptera; family Geometridae; genus Eupithecia; species Eupithecia inturbata. The sequence goes on along the minus strand of OY759179.1, from coordinate 6,566,715 downwards.
CATGCATCGAATTTTTAAGCGAGTAGTGTTTAAATTAATAGTAAATTAATTATTAGTAAAAAAATAGTGGTGTTTAATTTAATTTACCTTTAAATTTAAAAATGTACGCCCGCCTTTAGTTTACTATTGCTTGAAGTTCTTTAACCATTAACTTCAAGCACGCATTCATAAACTTAATGCAAAAACTGTTAATCTAAGTTGGGTTAGGCAACCAACCCAACTTAGATTAAGGGGTACAGGTTATTATGAACGCCATTGTACCTATAGTTAAAAGTATTAGTAACATAAACTCTGCTTACCTTCCTTGGAGCCAGATGATGGAAGTTGCGGAAGTAATTGTATTAGACAAATCACATACCTAACCAACGGTATGTCTGTTTGTAAGTTAGTAAGAGATACAGGCGAAGCAATCACCGCTGCTGAGCAGCTATCACACGCCTGGCTGCAGTAACTAATTATAATCCACGTGCGATCAGAATGGGATGGAATCATTTCAAACTGAAAGATACCGCATATACTCTATTCTAGAATCCAAGATCTTATACGATATAACTATATCATAGTTATTCTGTGGTTTCATCCCATTTTGACAACGATCGGATTGTACGAGTGAGAAATCCTTCGTAAAATATATCTTAAAAATATTATTTAGTTTAACAAAGTCCCGTCCCATTGTGATTGCGCGCGGATTAGATTTGTGGCAAGACACTTCATCCGCTTACTACCCTCCGCTCATAATTTGCGACCTAGATTCCTGACCGACACCTAGAGCTATGGGAATAGATTCTATTATCATATTGAATGTGCCCATTTTCTTGTGACAGACAGTCTATGAAATATTAAATTATTATTATGTACTTGTTCTATTTTGTTTTATTCTTTATGTGCGTCAGAAATTTGTTTCTTTTTTAAAACTCTTACGAACATATTGCTACTTATACTTATTTTATACTTATTGCTATTTTTAGAGAACCATAGTGTCTAGATAAACCTAACATAGGATTTAAGACACTACTAACCAAAAACATGTAATCTGTTTGACAATAAACTATATCTATCTAATCTATCTATCTATCTACTATAGTTATAGGTGTTTATTTTCTTCATTGAGAATTAAACCGGCAAATAATCAGTATTTTTCACTGTAACCACAAGTTACAAATCCATCTCCGTCCTCTGTCAGTCTGTCTGTTAACTTTTCACGCATAAACGGCTAAACGCATCTCAATGAAATTTGGCATCTACCTCAGATGGTGTCCCGGGGACAGACATAGGCTACTTTTTATCCCGGAAAAAAGCGTCATGGGCAGCAGCTAGTTTAAAATTAATGATTCAATTCATCTCCCCATCAACAGGAAATATCTCCTCTATTTCTGTGGAAACGGGTGAAAATCACCAATTAACGCTGGCGCTGGTTGGGGTAAGTTTGTCAGTATTCGGGCAACACCGAATGCCCGGGCGGCGGCGCCAGTGTGCGCGAGTCTCCCGCGCCAACCGCTCCTTTCAAACGACCTTTGGAACAGTCGCCCTGTACCTCACCCGCCCTTAATACCACGTCCTAAGTGTATAAGTGTACCTACCTATATACTACGTACCAACCAGTGGCAATATACAATATCGAGTGAGGTGTGGTGTAAAAAATCGTGCTTTTATTTCATCTGTTGATTGCTTTGAGTACGCGTGGACCTAAATAATTTATGTCGTATTCAAATTTTGCCCTTACCAAGTCGTACCGAGAGTCATTCTAGTTTGTAGAGGCATAAAACGTATTATTTAACTCTAACCTTAACGCTCGGTTTAATCGTACTAAAAATAATATTGACGCAAGTATTTATAGGTACAGTAGATTAAACCTTGGAAATATACCTCTATATATAAAAATTGTACTTTCTGTGGGCGCCGTCTCATGGAATATCCAATAACTGAACATTTCACAGTTTTACGAAAGTGCGGATATCAATATGCGTTAAATAATCCCTAGAGCACACTAAGACGCAACAGTTTCTTTCTCCAACGTGTAGGTATAACCCTCAAGGTTTATCCAGTTCACGAGCGGCCACAAGTGTCGAGTATAACTTGAGACAGAATGGTATAATGCTGGCCAATTAGATGTGGTGTTCACGCGGCACGGCTAGAAAATATATTCACGATGTTAAAATCACTTTGAACCAATTCGAAAAGCTTAAACCGTAAATTAAGAGAGCTTTAGATAAAGCTTAGGTATTACATTAGGGCAAACAACTCAGTAGGTAGGTCTTTAGTAACTATATAATACTTTATTAAGGTAGGTCAGTATCGATTTAATCTGATAAAACGAAATCTAATATTGGGACGTAGGTACCAGTTATGTAACTGGTACCTTTCCTCGTAATTTATGTTCACCATACCATAAGCTTGAGATCACTTGCTAACAACCAAACGGTTGGTAGGTCTACAGTTGGTAGGTGTTATCTAAATTGTACCTTAGAGTATTGTCGCTACGGTGAATAAATAAGTAATACTGGACACTTTCACGCAGCATTTGGACAAATTAAATAGAGCTTATGAATAGCAGATGACTCTTATACATAATGTTCATATTAAGATTATGGGATGTATTTGATGTAAAATAGAAGGAGAGTTGAGGAAATTTATTAAAAATGCTTATTCCACCAACATAAGGCATAAATAGCTAGGAAAAGAGAGAGAGAGAGTAGGTATTGCTTATAAGTCGCACAAAACCACAATAAATAATGGGTTCTGTAAAGCTTACGTGTAGCCAGACACAATTTGTACGAAGAAAATACCGAGAAACGAGATTTTGCTTCACGTCGAAAACGAAATGTTGAAAATAATTTTGCCCTAGCTCGTTTTCTGGCTGAAACATTCTTTTATCTCGTGTTTAGAACCTGTCCACCTCCATCAGTGGTGTTGGTGATTTTTACAGATTTTTGTTTATAAGGTTGAACGAACTACATCGCAATCAATTTTTAAATTTTGTAAAACAAAACGGCTCATACAATAAAATAATACTAGGGAATAAGCCTTATTACTTTATTGACAAAGAAAATTACAATTCAATAATAAAAACAAATTAGAACTAGTATTTACAATTGAAACAATTAAGCTAACAGCAGACTGTTGCAAACAATCTACAAGTAGCTCAACTGATCCATATCAATACCAGTCGGAAGCGTCCACAAGACGCTGGCTACATTGCTCGGCTGTAAGGCAATGCTGATGCGCTGCGCCAGATATCCGCCAGCTCTCGGGTCACGCGTCGCGTCTACCAGACGTTCAGATAAGTCTTATTTATATATATAGTCCATAGCTGGACTTAGACCTCCCGTATGAACGCCATAGCGTCTTCAGCCTTGGTGTGACATGTTAATAATTACACGTTGACGTGCTCGTGATAAGTATATTTTGAACTTAAACTGAACTATTTTACGTTTGCAAAGATTGTGTATTAGTAACCGAGTGAAATTTGAAACCAATTATGTCGCGAATGGCTCGCTGATTGTATGCAATTGGTACATGGATCCATATCAACAATCGGTTTGCATACTTCGGAGTAGGTATAGAGGGTAATAGTAAAATTTTCGTCTGTTTTTTATATATTTAAAAAAGGTTTTTGTAATATTTTGAAAATTATCCCCCCTTTTTTGACCATTTTTCAAAAAGTGTTCTACTTACAGACTGTATTTTTCCTGTAAATCATGGATCCATATCTACAAACGCTACATAGGTACATTTCAGATGGATCGCTCTGTAAACTTCGGAGATAGCGGGACGGAAATGGGTATTTTTTCGCCTTTTTTCAAAATATTTCAAAAAGTATGAAACCCACTCACAGATATTTCAACAACTGTTTTGAAATGTACAAACCTTTCATTTGACATTGTAGGTCTCTTTTAAAATTTCACATCACAATTTGTACTGAAAATTTGTATTATCTGTACAAGCGCACGAAATGTATTATTATTTTAAATTTCACATTAATTGCTATCCGCCAGCTCTCGGGTCGGATGAAACTCGGGATGAAATCCTTCCCGTAATTACTTACCTTTTTAACTTCTCTATTGACACAGAAGCCTTTCCAAGTGTATGGAAGGAAGCTCAGGTCACTCCTCTTCCTAAAAAGCCTAATCCTTCTTCTTTTTCTGAGTTCCGTCCCATCTCTATTCTCCCTTTCCTTTCTAAAGTCTTAGAGCGCCTTGTGCACCAACAGCTTAGTGTTTTTCTTACTTCCAATAATCTTTTGAACCCCTTCCAGTCCGGTTTTCGTCCAGGCCATAGTACTGTTTCTGCTCTTATCAAAGTCACTGACGATATCAGACATGGCATGGACGACGGATTCGTCACTATTCTCTCACTCCTAGACTTCAGCAACGCTTTCAACAATGTTGACTTCGACATTCTTCTAGCTCTTCTCCGCTCTTTTAACATATCGTCCACAGTGATTGGCTGGTTTCGTAACTACTTGAATGGACGCCGGCAACGCATTCGCGTTGACGATTCCTTTTCAACATGGTGTCAACTGGATGCCGGTGTTCCTCAGGGCGGCGTTCTATCTCCTCTTCTCTTTGCAATCTTCATCAATTCTATCTCCAAACATCTATCTTCTCCCTACCACCTCTATGCAGACGATTTGCAAATCTACACGCAAGCCCCTATTGAATGGCTAGGTGAAGCCATTGCAGATGTCAATGAAGATCTCGCAAACATCAACGATTGGAGCAAATCATTTGGGCTCAAGGTTAACCCTAGTAAAACCCAAGTGATTGTCATAGGTAGCTCTAGGATGATCGCTCGTATCGACTGGCTTAATATACCAAAAGTAATTTTTAATGGGGTTGCGATCGAAGTCAGCGATACAGTAAAAAATCTGGGGTTACTTGTGGACAGGCAATTATCGTGGAGTCCTCAACTGGCAGCTGTATCCAGAAAGACCTTTGGTACAGGTGCTTCTTTAAAGCGATTGCGGAACTTCCTTCCTACTTGTACCAAAATTGCGCTTGCACAATCCTTATTGCTCCCGCTCCTAGACTACGCAGACGCCAGTTATCCCGATCTGTCTGAAGACCAACTCAACAAGCTTGAGCGTCTTCAGAACTACTCCATTAGATTTATATTTGGCCTGCGTAAGTTTGACCATATCTCTGAGTACCGTAACAGGCTTAAGTGGCTACCCATACGTCTTCGCCGGAATGCTCATATTCTTAATCTCCTTTATTCTGTTCTTTTCTATTCATCAACACCATCTTATCTTAAAGATCGTTTTGAGTTCCTCCATCTGTCCCATTCACGATCACTTCGCTCCTCTGATACCCTTCTTTTAAAAATTCCATCGCACACATCCCAGTTCTATGGTGATTCCTTTACTTTGCAGGCCGCCAGACTCTGGAACGCCCTTCCTGTTTCAATCCGACAAGCTAAATCCCTTCCCATCTTCAAAAGTATGGTTCATCAACACTATCTGTCCACTCTTGATAAGTCTTCCTGATGTAATTATTTTTATTTTATTATGTAAACACTCTTGTTTTCTTGTCTTTTTTTTTTTTTTTTTCTGACCTCTGTCTATAGTACTTCTATTATGTTTGATTCTCATCAATTACGCCACCGTCAGATTCAATACGTACTGATCCTATCCATCCAAAGGTTGCCTGGAAGAGATCGCTGTTAGCGATAAGGCCGCCGATTGTGCCACATTATATATAATTAGTATTAAGTTCTTGTTTTATAAGTGTATTGATGGTGCAATAAAGTGATAATCTATCTAATCTATCTATCTATTGCTGCTGTAGTTGCTGAGATATTAAATACGGAAAAAAGGACAGAAAAAGCGAGACCGATATCCGATCTTCGAAACCCTATAAAGAGTGCTTTGGTGTGAGTCTGTCAAATGAAAATGGCATAGACCCTGCATGGACGGTGCATAGTTTGACATAACATCCTCTCTCCGCGAAAAATTCCTGCCATCTGTAAATAAAGTTTTTTTCCTTTTTTGTGGGAAACGCCATGCATTATATGGGGCTTATGTAGCACTTATGCATAGTCATATCCCTAGAGGTGAACAAGCAAGAGAATTGGTAAACAAACGCCTACGATGGGTAGGGCCGGGCGCCGGCCGTGCAGGCCGTAGTAATGTAGCGTAGCACCCACGCGCCAACTTCTGCTACCTAGACTATTACTGTATTTCTCTGTTCTGAAAACCATAATATAGCTAATTATAGTATTACGTGTAGCAATGGAACGACATTCGCTTACACTGCGATTTGCTATTTTATAAAACGTTTGACAGTATTTTTTTCAAGCTTTTTACATAGTTATAATGGTATAATTATTTAGTATTTGATGTTATATAACACCGAGTAGAAATAGCATTACTTTTTAACTTTTTCTCGCAAGAAAGGAGTTTGCGTAAATAAAATATAAATATAATAAAACATTATTTATACCTAGTTTTATAGTTTGTTTCAATAGCTTTCAAATAAAGTAACCTGAATCACCCTAATCAAAATCATTCTGTCGCTAGACGTAAAATAATACGCAAGGAGCGAACGCCGCGCGCCAAAAATGCGCCGATTTATCGGTATTATTGCGTGAAAAACTTCGATATTGATAAGTTAATACTGCGGTCACGGTGTCTTTGGAGGAGCTTGGATTATAGATGAGAAAGAAACGTATGAAAATGTACGCGACCGTCCACACTTCAAACGTTTAGATTAGCTAGTCGGCTGGACGCACCAAAGCGATGTCTGTTCTCGGATTTCTCAAAGTCACGCGCCCAGAAACTCTCTCTAAGCAACCTGCTAAGCTTCCATCAAAGCAACTAAGCAACCTAGCTTACCTACCACCCTGTAGACGGGCTCTGGCCGCGCCTAAGGCACCACGTGCACAAGCGAGCGTATCGCTGGCGATAGCCTTGCCGTGTCACATCTCTATGAACGTGTTTCCACGCCTATTATCATCGCGGTAATTTTATTATTCATTCGCCTTTGTACTTGTAGTAAAGGCCCCTTACCTCAGGTATAAAGATTTAGGTCACAGATGTGAAGTTTACTTTGGGGGCGTTTACAAATCGTTTAGTCTGAAGGAAACGCCTGAAAAGACGGTCTTGCAACCTAGTAGATAAATTATATAAATTATGATTTCTATTAACCCATGTTTCGACAAACTTGTATTTACCTTATATACATGAGAGATTTATCGCTAACTAGATTCAGCCCGCGGCTTCGCATGCGTTCTACCTCTATAAAACATTTTAAGCTTATTTGTATTCCATGGGAACTGATTTATGGAATAAAGGTAACAAACAAATATCAAAGTGCTTTGTTTCATTTAGACCTTACTTGGACTCTCAAATTTGTAATTACCTAGATAAAACTAGGAAATAAAGTGATCACTTTGATTTTTTTGTTCACTTCAATATTTTTAAGGTAAAGTAAAGAAGCGTTTACACAGACCTTAACTTAAAACCTTAACCTTGTTAGGTTGTTAGTTTTCGAGTTGGAGCAAAACTCGTCCCAAGCTTTTTTGCCTGTGTTTTCCAGGTCCTACCATGTAGGTAGGACCTGGAATACAAATGCACAATTTCAACCCGATCCGTTCCGTAGTTTTGGTCAGAATTAACATCAACATACATCCGAAAACATGTAGGTATATATGCGTTAGTTAACAGAGCATTTAATAACCTTTGACCGCTTATTTCAAAGCTATAAAAAAATTTTTTTTAGATAGATATGTAGATAGGTTTTGTGTAGGCGTCTTGTACAGCAGCGGTCTAGCGTAGACAAGAATGACCTTTACAATAACAAATAAGTAGACGTGTTATTAAGGTCAATGTTCTTGGAAAAAAACAAAGTTTCAATGAAAATGATCTTGCTCAAAGAATTTTACACTAGAATAACTTTTGATAACATAATTTTAACTTTTGGAGCGTCTGAAACTATTCTTAAATTAATTTGTGTAAGTTTTTAATGAAGATAATTTTGTAATATAATAATGTTTTTTATTCGAGTAGAACGTGATTTTAAAATGGATCTACATTCAATTTTTGTAATAATTTTATGACAATACGAAGTGTATATTATGAACAAGAGAAAAAAATATTTTTGAAAACTTTGTAATAAAAATATTAGAGTGTGAATTATGCTTTAAATAGAAGCGCACTGGTCGCTGAAGGCTAACTGTGGCTTTGAAACAATATAACGATGAATACCAAAGAAGTTATTGAAGATCCGAGGCAAAAACTTTGATAGGGTTAATAATGCAAGAGTACGCGGAAAAGATCACGAATATGAAGAATAAAAATCTTGGTACCGACATTGAAAAAAACTAATCAAAAACATAAATGTGAAAACTAGTCAAATTCGTTCAGATAGTGGGTTAACCGATAAAAGAGCTGAGATCATTGTAGACAGGCTAAGATTCATAGCAATTCCTAATCTTAATTTGTTACATTCTTTTAATATTTAATTTGTGTCTTGGCAAGTTTATATCCTAGTTTATATCCATTGCTATAATGCTGTGCGTGTGTTTTCTTCACCGCGATCTAGAACTCGTACACTTTTACTAGCGACATCTAGTTACATATTCATGGAACTAATGCCCTAGATAATTCCGGAACTAGTAATTAGAAATTATTATGATTTGGCAGTTTTTATGCCAAAGTTGTTTTCTTTTTTTACTAAAATAGACGAATTAATTTTTTCCGCTACCTTATGTTGTATAACAGGTCTATAATCCAATGAGATATTCACGAATAACCTCACGAAATCAATATCGGCACCGATATTCATACCTCAAAATTATTTGTTTTCGTGGTTTTTCCTCCGAAAAATTTTAATGATCTACCATCATGCCAAATTTCAGCTTCCTAGGTTATCTAAAAGTGGTATAGGTTTTAGATGAACCAGTTGTTAAAAATGGCACCTTTCGCACCTCAATAACTTTAATTTATTTATTTTAGACATGCACAATTGCAAGCCTGTAGGTTTAATAATGTCTGAGATACAGAAGGGACCAAAAGCGTGCCAAAGGTTCGTGTAAAGATTGCACTGCTATTGCGTCGCCCGTTTATTTCCGAACGTGGCTGGCCGCTCTAGCGCGCGTCCCAATACTTAAAAATACAAAAATCTTGAAGCAAAAGTTGACCAGGGGGCGTCAGTAGAGCAAGTTGGCTAAATCACCACCATTCGGATAAGTACACATACCTATTTAGTGCTACCTTATATAAAAGGTTGATAATCATTTGGTAAGATACCTATTACTCCAAATAATTTACTGCCACGTGAACAGTATCTATTAAGGTCCAATTTCACCATTGCAATTCACTTAGTTTGGCAGCAAACAAACGGTGAAATTGGACCTAAGATCCCATACGTTTAACCTTAACATAAAGGCCCCTTTGCTCTGCAGGCAATCAATCGAAACATTTATTGCAAAGACATTTTATTGCGTCTATAACGGGCTCTCCATATCTGAGCACTCATTTCCCGCCAGACTCTATGCCTTCCGTTGGAACCACCGGAACCGTCTTGGTTATTTTTATTCTTCTTTACACTTGCTGACAGCTTGACGACCGTTGTTAAAGTTAGTTTTGGTACGAGTAACTACAAAAACCAACCTATCAACAGTTTTTTTCTATTCATTTTAAATAGTAGGTTAGCTACCGCTATAACACAAACCTTGTTTGTGTAGGAGGAAGACCAAAGTTTCATCCCACAACAACTCACATTCATTGAATTCGTCAAACTATGATAGTTTAACGAAGAAGAAAAAGAAGCCTTTAATGCACTTTATGCACTGCACTATTTATGTGCTCCTGTCAGTTATTCTGTTTTCCCTTTCACCGAAATACCGTCTTAAAACCAGATTCGCATTTCAAAGACTTCTTCCGACTTTGCCCCAATTTTACTTGACCATATTTATAGACTAGGTATAAACTTGGGTATGTTTATCGCGTTTATTAACCTATTTTACCGACGTTTCAGCAGAAACGTTATCGAAGTTAAATTACAATTAGGTATCTACACCGACAGAGAACTGCATAACGACATAACTATTTCTCAAAGCGCCTTCTACTACCGATATCGTCATCTGCCCTACCGATCTCATCTTAGTCCGTTTGAGCACTGTTAGGTAATAGGGTTTCTTTTTAATAGCCTCTCCTTCCGGTCCCCTGCGTGCGAGTTAGCGTCCAGTGATATTCTTAAAAGCATTTACTTTTAGCACAGTCTTATGGATTTCCTTTTCAGTATAGTGTTTAGTGCCAGTGCGGAACAGAAATAAAGTGGATTTGACCAGTGAAGTGATGGTATAGTGGAACAATGAGCGGAATAGGTCCGTCTAGTGTTTGGGCGGCTCAGAAGCGGCTCGAGTCGTGGGCTCGTGCGGCGCGGGAACGGACATCGAGTGCCAGCAGTGGACAGAGCCACAACTCAACTGACAGCTACGGGGATGACAAGTCGCATGGAAGTCCTAATGTATGAACTTAACAATTACCTTCCTCTTACAAAGTTATTAAGTTAATTTAGAAACTCAGAAGTTGTTCCTGAGTTTCTAAATTAATTTTATTCAGATGTATGTATGTACGTGTGAGTGGTACCTAGCACTCACACTATTTTCGCCGTTCATTGGCTGCATTTTGATTACGAATAAAAATTAAAAGGAAATTAACCAATGAGCTGTGAATGAGTGATACACTCACGAATATCATACAAAAAATCACCAAAACCAGTGCATCTGTTTGGTTGCTACGGTGGGACAGACAAACATATGAACGGACACGTTAACATTTTCATTGTCCATGACTCACGCATGGACCCGCCCCTGTAGCTGCGGCCCGCCCCTGCGGGTCGCATCGCAAAGGCTGGGCAGTGGATGCGTTTACGCTCTCTTTTCGGGGGTTACAATGCTTACTACTTGCACAAAATAACGATTTAACTTCTTACCCAAACTGTAGCGGCGTTTTGACAGACGTTTGCAAGACGTACAGCGGTACGTTTTTCTTTTTCATATATTCCACTTTTCACCCTAAGGGGGGTTTTCAGGGGGATCTGTGGAATAAGCCTTGTCTTCATACTTGCGTCAACAATAAAGCTTGCTTAGATGACCTTAGCCAAAACTTACTTTATTTCTGAACATACTTAGCCCATTCTAATGCAGGCTTTCCACCGCGAAAGGGTAATGAGCGGAAAATGGTAAGGCGGGACGGTCTCCTTATAAATGAAATAGGTTTACATTTACACCAACAAAGAATCCGTTGATTTCCACTGCAACTGAAGTGAGCGAGTTTATTTCAACACTTTCCGCTCGGCTATTTGTTGGTGGAAGTATGCAGTTTACTCTTGCGAGTTAAACGGACTCCTGAATTTTGCAAGCTTTTAGCTTGGATGATATTGAGAAGATTTATAATTTTAGAAGACTATGTCTACAAGATTTTAAAATCCTATTATGAAGCATTATTTTATTCAATAATCATATTTCATTTCATTGAATTTATTTTCAACTATAGGAACGCTAAGGAGCACTTAGTTATGTCAAAATTACATGAGTGCCTTATGTCTAAATAATATTAAATTTAAAATAAGTCACACAAAAAGTAGGTAAGTACACAACAATAAAAAATTCAGCTGTAAAGAGTTGTAGCTGTAAGTTTGTACTCCGTTCTACAATCCGAGATATTTTATGTCAACAAACTAATAACATTAACAGAAAACAACAAGGTAAAAAATAATACACTACACACTACTACAACTTCAATAACGCAAACAGCACACGCGCAGCGAAAAATTTTTTAAATTCGATTTCAAAAACGAACGAGAGACGAATTAAATGATGAATGAAAGCTTTTAAAATCAAAAATCTTACTTCTGCGATTTGCTTCGATGGTACCAACGTCGTAAAATATTTTCCAACAACATTCCTTTGTAACCCATTTGTTTACAAAAAAAAACTAGGATTCTACAACCGGGTATATGCCATTTATCAATAACCATTTCCTTTCTTCTCCAGGAGATGCTGATTCCCAAGGAGCAATGCCGCATCCAGCCTCTGAGCATGGAAGGGCGGGCAGCGATCTCCCTCCCTCACGCCCGCCTCACCAGAACACCCTCTATATCTTCGCAGAGCAGCCTTGACAGTGGCACCTCTAGAGCTACTGTGAGTTTACATGTACCTCTATACTAGTAGTGATTGTTTTTATTGTAGAGGAGATAATTCTCAAGCGAATTTTAGAGAATACTCTTAAAACACCAGAATCACTGAAAATATCAGTACAGAAGAAAGAGAATTACTGAATGACCATCAATGTCATGTCGATTTATGCTGCGATGAAATATTCCTAAATTTTTAACATAGCTTTTAGGTAACGATGAATTACTTTTCAGTGATTCTGGTGTTTTGAGATGAATAAAATTTAAAACGTAAGTTTTATATTATAAATAAAATATTAGAAGACTCGACGTAATTTCCCAAACGCTGCCCAGCCTAGCTGGATCTTACCTTCTTCCTTCTGAAAATTGTTTTACCTAACTGCAGAATCTGTCCGAGGTTAGTGTATTCGGAGAATATTTATCAGAACCCGCAGCTCCGCACAGATCAAGATACCAGGATCCCCAGGATACCATCTAAACGGATCTTCTTAATAAATTTACAAAGATATTATATAGTTATCGTTTTGCCGTTTAAGCATGGGAGGTGGCTAACAAAAAGGCAGAGAAACTGGTATACTACGCGTGACCAGCGTGTGGGTATTATGGCATTAGCACCCTATGATAAGAGCGAATAAGGCGCTTAACAGGGGAGGTCTGCGTCCAGCTGTGGACTGTTAAAGGCTGTTGATGATGATGAATAAATAAATAAATAAATGATAATGGCAGGTAGTATCAGGCAGAATGGATTTATAATATCAGTCGTGTAGTAACACAATCTATGTTTAACTTGGGGCTAGATGATGCTGTGTGAATTGACCATCATTATATTTGATCGGAGTGCGCGAAGCGAACGAAGATCTCAGTGGCAGCTTGGGTGATTTGGCTTTATGGCGAAATAGTCACTACGAGCATAACTGTCCAACCTTTGAACGGATTTGCGTGAATTTGATTAGGTGTATAGATAAAACATGTATTATGCTGGTAATTTAGTAAGGCAAATGTTTTTGAGCAAATGCGTAGGCTCTGTCGAGAACTGTATATTTGCGCCTCTTGCGATCCTCTGCCAAATCTGCCGCCGCACCAGCCCTCACGGATATCCTCGGAAGATGGGAAGGCGCAAGTGTGTCGACGCATGTAGCATCCCACACAATGGGCCTACCCAACTCCCATGGGACTAGTGTCATATCATCGGGCCTCTTACCATCGTTACGCAACAGACCATTCGGTTTGAGAATAGCTGGTACGTTAGCGGTAAAACAGGCCCGCCGGTTGATGTCGTTAAGACTGGCATGGATATCCGATCGGCGGCCCTAGTACACGATAATCCATGATGACCAAGCTGTTCGACAGCAGTACCGCACTGGCATTGATGAGGCGCGCAACACCTTTGACCCAACGTTACGGGCGCTAATTTGTTATATGAAGTACACTTGATATATGAAGAAAGTGTTTGCAACCAATGTCCTGACTCCCATTTAGAAACGTCCAGGAGACGGACACGATCCTCAAAGCTGGAACACGTTTGTATCAAACAATTCCAGTTTGCTTGACTTTGTAGCTCATTTTATTTCGGATTATTTAATAATAACGTGAACTGAGTCGAAGATGTGATAGTAATCTGTGGCTAAGTTCCCATTTGTTTTCTTTCGTTCTGAAGTGGATTTGACTGCCCTGGACTAGGGAAGATTAGACTCTAGACTTGAAACTAAAACGCTCACGACGATATTGTTTGGGTACTACTACTTTTCCTACTAGTTTATTTATCGTGCCAGCTTTCGTTTCTTTCATGGCCTGTACGAGTACATATGAACTAACGAAATTTTGCCAGCATAGTGTTTATTTTATCTGCCTAAAGTTTAAAAAAATATCCATTGAGATCTACTTTAACCATACCCACATTACAATTTCGACGAATTTGACATGATAATAATCGAATAAACCTGTTTAGATTTATTTCATTAAATCCTGTAATGTTTCAAGACAGGTGTAGGTATAGAGTTCATCGTTTTCAAGTATTGAAACATCAAAACGGATTTCCACAAAACATGTTCACAGAAATCCGCAATTCACAAAGCTGCTCTGGACACATATTCATGGCTCACGTTGAAATTCTGAATACAATTCCATGTAAGTTTGCCGAACATTTGGGTTCAATATTTTTAGTTGCGAAATGATTCATGTTGGATACGATTTGAATATTATTCAAATTGTAAAGGTATACAACCTTCTTTTGAAGATCATCATAAAACAGGTATGTTAATGCATTCACTGCCCGGTTTCACTGGTGCTCTATGCTAGGGCGGGCGTGGCCACTGCATTTCTAAAACTACGTTTAATGTGCTTATTTAAGTAAGTAAGTTCTTAATTTTTAATTCTTTATTGCACAAAAAACATACAAATAAAACATTAAACTAGAAAGATAATAGCAAAGGCGAGCTTAACCCTAAAAAGGGTTCTCTTCCAGCAAACCGTATTGGGAGAGAGCGCCAAGTAATAAAAGTGGGTACATGTGCGTAAATAAAGGATAAAAGATTTAATTTAACCTACTTATTTAAATAGACTGTACAGGGTGTAACAAAAACTAAGGATCAAACTTTCAGGGTACAGGTACAGATAACAGAATAGAGGAAAAATATTAAAAAAAACATGGCCTTTAGTTTTTGAAAAATAAATAAAGACATAATGTCCACCTGATTAGGTAATAGACTGATGCATTCATTACGAATGTAAGCGGGTTAACTACGAACATTATTCCAAGTAGGTAATAAATTCGTCAAACTACGAGGAGGGGAGGAGGCCCCTTTTAATTTGGATAGGTAATTATTTTTTTTTTTATTTGTTATAGCGGCAAGAGAAATACACATTCTCTGAAAATATTACCTCTTACTCATCATGAGATAGAGCCCTGTGACAGACGGACGGACGGACAGCGGAGGCTTAGTAATAGGGTTCCGTTTTCGTTGACCGCCCCGCCCTGCTGCGGTCAACGACCCGCGACTTGACGCAGTGGGCGCGGGTAGAACATGCATCTTAAGTAAGTACTTACGTAGGTAGGTACGTACCACAAGCACATTCCAATTTTTCTCTAGTACTTAACGGACATGAGACCGACAAATCACAAAACCTACTTGCAAACGTTAAGTCAAGCATAACAAAATAAAAAACAATTGAAGGGCCCAATCATAATTAGTTTGCACTATATCTAATTTCACTCTTCAAACACTATCAAAATCTTTACACACTTTCTCTCGTGAAAATGAATAGGCACAATATATATGTAATTAACAGATGTTCACTTCAGCAAGTACCCTACTGTATATAATTCGTAAAATATTAATTTTTAGTAGTCGTTTTGACGTTAATAAGTAGCAAACAAACTCTCATCCATCCATCAATCCAATTTTTTTATTTAAAACTAGTGTGGTAGAGATCGCTTCTAAACGATAAGGCCACCCATTGTACTTATCTTACGACTACTTACGAGTATGTAATGTCTCTTTGTAATGTTGTCTTTTTTGTGTACAATAAAGCATTTTTGTATTTGTATTGTATTGTAGTGTGAAGTGTCGCGGTGTAAGAATCAACCCGTCTCTAACTCAGCCCGTGAATTTCGTAAGAGCCGAATAAAGGAGCAAAAAATATAATAAAAATAGCGACATACATAATTTAAATACTTGAAATAAGAATAAACTCGCTGTGCCCACAACTAAGCTACACAAGATTAATGTATCATTTAAAGGGCAATGCATAGGTACGCTTCTACAACGAAATACCAAATAAGTTGAAAAAATTACAATAAATAAAACCAAACAAACATATCCTTTGTAAAAACGCTTACTAAAAAATATACTATAAAATATCTAGATTCTAGAGGACAAAAAAGCTTGGGCAAGATTTGCTCCAATTCGAAAGCTAGCAACCTAACAAGGTAAAGGTTTCTTGTTCGCTTCTTTACTTTACCTTAAAAATATTAAAGTGAACAAAAATCAAAGTGATCACTTTATTACCTAGTTTTACTTAGGCATGTAATTTGAATTTTATGACGTGTCCTAGAGTCCTGTAAGATCTAAAGGAAATAAAGCACTTTGAATTTGAAGCAGCTTCCTTCCTTTATTTTAACACCTTCACTGCAATCGCCAATCCGCCTGTCAAGCTTGGTGATTATAGCAAAAACACCCTCTTGTACGTTCAGCAGTGGACGTATTTATGCTGCTAAGGTACAATACTATACAAAAACACTTTATTTTACACCAACAACAATACAATACAAAAGACACAACGTATGGGCTTTTAGGTACAATGGGCGGCCTTCTCGCTTAGAAGCAATCTCTTTCACACATATTAATTATTTCCATCCAAAGGTATGCAACCTTTGGATGGAAAGAATTAAGTGATATAAGAAAGGTTGGGTGTGTACGTGTTCCAAAGATAATCTTAAATAAATACTAAAGGTGGTGGCTGTGAGTAAATAGGTAGTGTGTGGGTAAATATTGGAAATGCATACTGAAACAACCCTCGAATAAATCACACAAATATATCACCCGACACAAACATATCACCCGACACAGACATATCACCCGACACAAACATATCACCCGACACAAACATATCACCCGACACAAACATATCACCCGACACAAACATATCACCCGACACAAACATATCACCCGACACAAACATATCACCCGACACAAACATATCACCCGACACAAACATATCACCCGACACAAACATATCACCCGACACAAACATATCACCCGACACAAACATATCACCCGACACAAACATATCACCCGACACAAACATATCACCCGTACGCGTACCAGACACGGGCTTACTATCCAATTAAAAGCTTCCACATGCTTAACCACATACCTAAAGCACGTACTCACTAGTGAGCTGCAACCGAAACCGTTGCATGCTGTTGTTTGTTTTCATCAAAATATCCGGTATGGATGAGAGTACCTACTCTAAACCAGTGGCTCCCAAAGTTAACTGGGCTGTGACCCATTTAACAAAAAGTTCTAAATTTAGTACTCACCTCTTGTCTGCCTTAAGGCAGCTCCGCGTAAAATTGGCTAACGATCGCGCGATGCCAGATGTTAGATACATAGAGTCTGTGCAAAAAGAGAACCGTCGTGGCGCATACGCGCGACCTCAATTCCTAAGACGCTTCTCTTTTTGCACAGACTCCAGTTGAAGCTGGACATCTACTATAGTGCAAGCTGCACTCTTTTTTCATAATTTAGCGTCTGTGCAAAAAGAGAAGCGTCTTAGGAAATGAGGTCGCGCGTGTGCGCCACGACGGTTCTCTTTTTGCACAGACTCTATCTACGCGCTCGCGTGATGACGCGTGACCAAATATGTAACACTAAATACCTAAATGTGTATGTTTAATAACGTGCATATCACGTGAGACGGAATCGCATCGTTCGCTCGTACGATCGACGCCAATTGGGATAAAATCGCCTAATGCGGTCGCATACGGGTGCATTCGTGGGAAAAGTCTGTTTCTAGCTTTAATGTCGCTCATCGTAAGTCACGAGCGATCATACCTACGTGTTTACGTACTCTAGGTACGTTAACGTTAGTTAGGTTCTGGAAACTCTACGTTATCGACCTGGTTACCGTTACAGTACCCCGCGGCGTAACACATCGCATTCAATAATTAATGAGTTGCCAGTCGTCAGATTAATTAACAATGTTGGCATTGATATATAACTGGCCTTCGTTTTTAACCTCCGACAAATAATAAGGAAGTAATGAGTTTGACGTGTGTACCTATTTCCAACCTCTGTGGCGAACGGGTCGCTGTTTGCCTACGACGCAGGAAGTTGTGGGTTCGTTTCTCGCCTCAGGACAAATGTTTGTACGATCTGCAGATATTTGTTCCGGGTGTTTTGTTATATAACTGGTGATTCATTTGGAGGTACTTTTTTAAACTAAAAAATAATAATGAGAAAGCATATTTATTGGGTTATTAAAGAACCATTCTTTACATTTATTTTTTAATATTATTTCTTTCAACTGTTATCCTATTCAATATTGAAAACTAGCTGCTGCCCGCGGCTTCGCACGCGTTTTTAAGTAGCCTATGACCGTCCCCGAGATACCATTTACCTCCCTGCCTAATTTTATTGAAATCCATTCAGCCGTTTAGGCGTGAAAAAGGTAACAGACAGACAGACAGAGTTACTTTAAAATTTATAATATTAGTAGGACACTAGGCTCTAGCAATTCCTAGGCACTGATAGCAAAATCTGTTTACCCCTATTCCAATGTGATTTTAACTGATTCTACATTTGCAATCTCTACGAATGTGTGTGAAAAATCACAGTAGGATTTCTGACTTTATTGAACATACATTTTTGCTTGAAGACTTCAGGTTCTATGGCTCCAGGAAATTTAAATTCGTGCCGAGTAGCTTGACTTTCAATGTAAAATTAGGAAATAGGAATATGCCCATTGTATTCTACCCTACAAGTCTATTTTTAACCGACTTCAAAAAAAGGAGGAGATTCTATAATATATTCGGCTGTATGTATATTTTTTATGTTAACCGATTTCTCATTAAATTATGGACGGATTTTGATGACTGTTTTGGTTTTGTAGAGACAATGATTCCGGGGTGGTCCCATAAAAGAAATCAACCAAACCAAGGGATCACTATTGATCCCGCGAAATTTAAACAAGATCCGTCAAGTCGATTAAAACACATTTCAATTACATATTTATATTTAAGAACAGCATGATAGTTTTTAAGCTGTCCTCGTGTTTTTTATTTATGTTAGTTATCTTTATTATATCTAAGCTACCTGTTTTCATACTGTGTACTGTTGTATCATAATAAACGTATTTCATTCATTCAAGTGCGAGTGTAACTCGCGTGCCGAGGGTTTCGAACGTTTGTAAATTATACAAATATGTACCATAGGTACTTGTTAGAGACTTCAATATTTAATGAATACCTAAAAATAGTAGGTACACTACATTTCAGATGGATCGCTCTGCAAACTTCGGAGATTAGAGGTAATGGTCGATTTTTTAGAATATTTCCAAAGTTATGTAACCTACAGAAATTTCATAAACTGTTTTAAAATGTACTAACCGATACCTTTCATTTGATACCCCACTCGATGAGTAGCCCCCGCTTATGAGAACGATTCCCCCCCTTTTTGACCATTTTTAAAAAAGTTTTCTACTTACGGACTTTTCTATATTTTTTCTATATATTATAGATCCATAACTACAAACGCTATATACATTTCAGATGAATCGCTCTGCAACTTTCGGAGGTAGGGGGGAATGGGTGATTTTTTCAACTTTTTTCATAATATTTACAAGAATTTCATAAACCATTTTGTAATGTTCAAACTGATACCCTATTTGACCATGTAAGTTTAAAATTTAGACATCACAATTTGCACTGGATTTTTTTTTCATATAGTTACTTAGTTCAAAGTTTTTTCTTTAAAGCTGTATAGTCGCTCAAATTATATTATTTTTTGATTTTTTAAGTTAATAGCTGCGGTAGTTGCTAAGATATTAATAAAACGCCAAGTGCGAGTCGACTCGCACACGAGGGGTTCCGTACCGAAAATCAGGCAACTTTTTCTAAGAACATCAAATTTTCACTTGTTGGTTACCCCTTAAATTTTCAATTTTATTAGATTTAAAGTGTTAATTATGTATAGAAAGTTTCATCTACCTATTGTGGTTCAAGAGATACTGCCTTGACAAACGAAGAGCAAATATAGCCAAAAAAATCAAGTTTTTTGTATGGAAGCCCGCTTTAATTTGTATATTTATTTTATTTTTGGTATTTTTGTTATAGCGGCAAGAGAAATACACATTCTCGGAAAATTTCAACTGTCTACCTCTTACGGTTCTTGATATAGAGCCCCGTGATGTGACAGACGGACGGACGGACAGCCGAGGCTTAGTAATAGGGATCCGTTTTCACCCCTCGGGTACGGAACACTAAAAAGGAAAAAAATAAGGACAGACAGAGCATAAGGATTCTGAAACCGAACTCGAAACCCTAAAAATATCCATACAGCTGAACAACCTCCTCCTGCTTTCGAATTCGGTTAAAAATGAGCTAACATCAAATCAAAATAGCCAATATATTTTAACAACGTAGGTATAGGTACCCATATTCATAACAAAACATTAATTGCCATAATAAAGGTAATAATGAGCCACAGCGTAGCCATTGCTGGCTATATTAAAAGACATAAAACACCCAACAAGAGGCGCCCTTGTTATAATAACCGTAACGCCTTACCTTCGGAGATGTGCGAGGTGCGACCAGATTATGAAAAAGAAACGATACTTTAAACCTGAATAGGATATTCTGAGCTACTTGATTTCTGATTTCATTTCTAAAAGAATCTCAGAACCCTTAGGCGGGAACCGCCTTCCCCGGAGAATTCGTCTGTAATGTAGCAATCGATGATTCGGTGATTTATGATTTGTGGGTTACGTTATACAACATCTGACTAATGAGAATCAGAATCAGAAATACATACGTTTAATGTTAATTGTTGTGCAAAAAAGATCTTAATATGTATAAAATAGTGTACAATTTCAACAGCTTATCTAGTATTATAGACATAAAATACCAATTTTAAATAGGTACCTTTATATCTAGGTAGGTATACCATCATTTATCATTTAACAAAGAATTCTTTGAACGAATAGAAAGCATTTGATTCTAACCATCCTTTTAATTTATTTCCAAATTTATTACGATCTAATGTTTTAAGTTCTACGGAAAGATTATTGAAAATTTTTATGGCTGTGATGAAAGTGCTTTTGTGATAACTACATAGTGTTATTGATTTGAGGGATTTAGGCTTGGACCTTTAAGAGGATGTACGAACAGATTTCATTTCAAAAAAATATTGCTTATTGCTCTTAACAAAAATACACATTTCTAGAATATAGATGGAAGTGAGAGTCAGTATTTTTTCCTTTTTAAAATGTAGCAATCCTCTGAGCATAAGAGTCCTACATAATACATTTTATCGATAGTACCGGTTGCGCACTGTAATGCTTGTTCTCCTCTCTCACTGATTGAATACTCAAATCTGAACTGTTACATTCCAGACGAATGCTTACAGTGAGGGACCGCCTTTAGCTCAGTAACGTTGTTTTAAATTAAAACAAGCTACATTTAGGTCAGATACAAAATTAATTTACAAGTTTGCTAACTGCAACGGAAATAATTTGGTACATCTGTTGAAAAATTAGGACATGCAATAAAATGAAATGCTGAATAATAACAGTACAATAATGTCGGTTGTTCCAGAGCCACCGCGGTTCCTCTCCCGCGATCCGCACCTTCGCTCCTGACGGCCGTACACTCGAGGCCGGCGCCGGAGCCCCGCGCTCCCCGTCTCCTCTCCGCGCCGCCTCGCTGGACGTCCGGGCTGCGCCCCTGATGCATGGCTCGTTGGCTTCCCTCGCCGACTCACCGTCTTCGCCGAGGAACATACCGCCACGATGCCTCTCTCCCCTGCTGATGCCTCCGAGGTAAATATCAAAGTGCTTTATTACCTTGAGCCCTAACAGGATACGTCACAAAATTCAAATTACATAAGTAGGTAAAACTAGGAATAAAGTGATCACTTTGATTTTTTTATTGAAGTAGCGAAAAAGAAACCTTTACCTTGTTAGGTTGTTAGTTTTCGAGTTGAAGCAAAACTCGTCCCATGCTTTTTTATCCGCTGGAAGCTTGTATTCCAAATAAGTTGGAGAGCCCAATTTAGATATGTAACTCTTTGTTCCTGCTAGGTTCAGGTAATCACGACTTAGGGTAGGTCTTGAAACCTTTCAGTTTCTTTTTAGGGTTTCGGACCCAAAGAGTGAAAATGGAAGGGACTTAATGATAATAAATAAACCGCCAAGTGCGAGTCGACTCGCACACGAAGGGTTCTGTACCATAAAAATCAGGCAACTTTTTCAAAGAACATCAATTGTTTACTTGTTCGGAGACCCCTTTAAATTTTCAACTTTATTTTGTTTTTAGTATTTGTTTTTAAGTTGAAGTATCACTTAATTATAGAAAGTTTGATTAGTCTACCTATTGCAGTTCAAGAGATTAATTAGGAGAGCCTTGACAAAATAGGAGCAAAAAAAGGCAAAAAAAATCACGTTTGTTGTATCGGAGCCCCCTTTAATGTTGATATTTATTTTATTTTTATAATTTTTTGTTATAGCGGCAAGAGAAATTCACATACACTTTTTTAGCGATCTATTAATAAAATCGGTTTTTAGGATTTCTATTATTTCTTTGGCGAAAGTATATCAAGTAAGTATGGTACGGAACCCTTTGTGTTGGCTCGCAATTGGCCGGTTGTTTATTCCAAACAAGGTGAAGGAACCAATTTGGATCACTCTTTATTCCGGCAGCGGGGCAACGCGATTTGCATTGTGCATGGCTGCCACTTGTAGTCAGTTTTCACGGTGTTGGATATTGGAAACCTTTCAGTTAATAAAGTTGCCGGGCTTGTTTGATATTGCATTGGATATAAAAATGCTGGGCATTTTATTCTGAATAAAATAACGATAAAGGTACTTTATGAATTTAAGTGGGTTAACTACAAACCTAGTTAGTGTTAGAAGAACACCCACGTTTCATCTATTAACCACATAATTTTATTTATGATGAATTCGTCAAACTGCGAGTTTTTATGCTATAATGGTTGTTTCCTTACAGTGCGAACAGTAATAGTTATTTTCGCAACTCTCGCTCGAAAACGGTAACTTTGCTGCTCGAAAACAGTACGTAAAATCAGGTTTTACTCACATGTGCAATAACAGTACATTATGGTACAAGTGTGTAATAAAGTGGCTCTATGGTCACCGCAATTAGGCTCAGAATGACACCTATAGTCAAACTGTGACTTTTTCATTGCTATAACTCACTAGTAAGTTATAGTTTTTTTTTTTGAATTTTATTAGTTGAGGTGATTTGTTCTTAAAGAAGTTTTTATTAAAAAAAAAATCGTGTTCGATAGTTTAAATAAATTAATGTTCCTCTTGCTTGCTCATTTCATGCAACTTCTTATTTAAATAGATAATTTTAACTCATACGTGTTTAATAAATAAAACTTTGACTCATACTTTTGCTTTCTCTGTAATAAAAGAAAACTAAATTCCCCATTTTGTACGTGGCAGAATAGGCGCAAACACTATGCGCGGAAAATAAAAAAAACCTCATCCCTTTAGTCTGTGGCTGATCGCAATGCGCGCGCATAGGAGAACTGATTAATTTTTCCCGCCATAGCGAAACATTTTTCACAACTCGTTTTCACTGTTGAAATTATAGTTATTTATTAATTAAAATGTCTACAAGTACTAGTTACGAAGAAAATGATTTATGTTGTACACCGCCCGATATAAAATGTGAAGGCCTTAAGGTTATGGAAATTTACTACCTGAAAACTCCAAGGAAAAATATTATGTATTATCTACTAAATAAAATGAGTTTTTATTGTTATTTTATTCACAAATGTGTTGAAAAACGTCGTATGATACACGTGTGTATTGATGATTACCGTCCTCGGCTCTCTTAAGACCCTCGCCTGTGGCTCGGGTCTCATTGGTGCCTCAGCGGTAATCACCAACATTACACATTTGTACCATAATGTAGGTACTATTATTCCACAGTGAGCAAAACTCATTTTTGCTCTCTGTTTTCGAGCAGCAAAGACACCGTTTTCGAGCGAGAGTGGTGAAAAATAACAGGTAGGAATGAATTAATTAATGAATTAACACTTTAAGGATTACTAAATATTACTGATTTATAAGTTGCTACCGTTCAGTACGTAATGAAAAGTCAAACATTTTACAACTTAATACCGTAGGTAGGTACTAGGAGATTAAGTGATACTCACTTTATACAAAAATTACCCAGAACACCCAAACACAAACATCACAAGTAGCTGCAGATCGTAATCGTCGATATTATTAAGGTCAATAATAATTGTTACACGTGCCTTCCACTTACTCTATTGCATCAGTTCACTTTTTCACCCGATAATGGTAGGCACGTGCTCAAATACCAATCGTTTACCTATAATATAAGTATCAATATAAGAGTTTTTATCTTATACTCTTCTTATCATTTCTATCATATTTATTTTTAGTTACATATGTATTTACATCGTCATTACAGTGCAGCACCAAAGCGACAAGGAAATATAAAATTCGATACAAAATACACTTAACATTAATAAAATTACACCAACTATAACTTATTACTACAGCTTAAAATAAAAAACTTTACTTATTTATTACTATGCGTCCTATCCAAAAGTTATAAAAACGCATCCCTGAATTTTAGCAAGGACATATACAATAAATAAACATCCTCTTCTGCACATAAACTATTAATAGCGCGACGGGAATATAAGGTGACCCGTACAATTGGTAATCAAATCAAATAGTTAATTCATATCAGACATGGTAAATTACACAGTTGGTGTCAATACTAATATTATGAATTCGAAACTCTGTCTGTCTTTTACCTTTTCACGCCTAAACGGATGAATGGATCTTAATGAAATTTGGCAGGAAGGTAAATGGTATTCCGGAGATGGTTGTAGGTTACTTAAAAAGCACGTGCGTAGCCGCGGACAGCTGCTAGTTATAAATAAGTTGATCATCGTATATCGCCACATTACTGGCATATGAATATCAAAGCACCTACATAGGTACATGAAATATGCTAAATAGGTTCACAAACGTCAAAATATTTCAAATAATAACTTTCATGCTTAATTAAAGAAGTAGGAATAAAAGTAAAATTCAATTCAAATAATTGTCATGCTAAATGAAAAAAAGTAAATAAGATCGCAGTGGAGGTGTTAGAATATTAAGAAGCATTTGCTGCCCTTCCTCTGATTACTTTAGTCTACTTTTATGACATCCACGCATTGGCGTGACATTCAAAAATTGACTCCCCTACTCAGCCCTGGATTGCTGAGCCTGGTGGTCAATTCTTACGCTGCAACTTTATGCGGCGTTTACCACGACCTGCTCATTATTTAAGCATTTTGTTTTATTAAGTACCTTTCACATAAAATAGTCATTTATTTAACAAAAGCTTGTTTTAAACTGTTAAGTGAAAAGTCTTTACTAAACCTCACTATACACATTTCTAATAAGTATGTTGTAAAAAGTTTCTAAAAAGTGTCGACGCTACACGTGACCCGAGAGCTGCCGGGTATCTGGAGCAGCGAATCAGCATTACCATACAGCGGGGTAATGCAGCCAGCGTCTTGGGGACGCTTCCGACTGGTATTGATATGGATCAGTTGAGCTACCTGTAGATTGTTTGCAACAGTCTGCAGTTAGCTTAATTGTTTCAATTGTAAATACTAGTTCTAATTTGTTTTTATTATTGCATTGTAATTTTGTTTGTCAATAAAGAATTTAATTTAGTATGTTGTATGCATGTATTGTATTAATTTTATTAGTTTCTAGTACATAATACATAGAAAATACCCAGAACACCCGCAACAAATATTTGCTGATCATACAAACATTTGTCCCAAGGCGGGAATCGAACCCTCTTGCGTCGCAGGCGAACCTTCGCCCGCCGCGCCACATCGGTCGTCAAAATAAGCTCTATGTAACTACGACATAACCTTTTCTCAATCTGTGAACATTCAACATGCGAAAGGAGGATTCAAAATGGCGCTCATAATAAATTCAATGAACAGTCCCAATTCGGCTCAATCTGCACGTCTTGCTACTCAATCCCTGTAAAATTGCGAATCATCGCATGCGGAAATTTATACCTCTTTTGTAATAAACTAGCTGAGCCTGCGGTTGTACCTACGTTGTAAAACATTGTTTGATTATCCCAAGAAAACACTGCACTCTTCCATTCAAAATTAGTCTTTGTTTTAACCGCTCAACAGTGCAGACGGCCATTTACGTTTAGGATATCAGCTATCCTGGTACCAAATTCGTTCAGTCGTTTGAGTGTAAACCAGTAACAAACATACACACTTACCCCTTATAATATTAGCCTAATATTAGCATGATATTAGTCTGATGATAAGTGTGATTTCGTCAGTTAACTGTTCAGCAGTCGTTTTTGCTCTCATATCGGCTTTACTAGCCGCGTAAGTGCCGAACCTCATAAACGGATCCTGCTTACATCATCCATACAAATATTATAAATTCGAAAGTATCTCTGTCTGTCTTTCTATTTGTCTTTCTGTCTGTCTTTCTGTCTGTATGTTAAATCTTTTAAATCCATCATGGTTATTAACACTAAAGTCATTTACAACAAGATATTCACCACACTCACAGTGCCTTCAGTTATTCCGTGATCATGGCGCTTGAAACTGTGCCGAAATATGGGAAAGCTCAGTTCTCAAATCATGGTAAATACCCCGTTGTAAATGTCTAGTGTAATGATTTAGTGTCTGTCTGTAACCTTTTCACGGCTGAACGGATCTCAATTAAATTTGGCAGGGAGGTAAATGGTCGCGGGGACGGAGATAGGCTACTTAAAAAAACGCCTGCGAAGCTGCGGACAGCAGCCAGTCTTTTATAGATGAAAGAGACCTCTGGTGATGATGATTATTAGTGTGACTAGGCCCCGGCTTACGGCTTCGTTCGCCTGCGTTATATTCAGGTACCATAGTACCTGAATATAACGTAGCCTATTTAAAACAACTCACGCAAGGGGTTTTTTTCAAGCTCTCTTTTGGTGAAGTATTTTCTAATTCATACCAGCAGTCCACTAGTCCAGTCCACTTCCACTCTCCACTTCCAAAAAAATTAAGTTAAGAGAATCAATCACACCATGTTTCTTATTTGATAATAAATTATAGTATAGAATTTTATTTGTCTAAGTGCCTATTTTGTAAGCCTATAATAAAACAAGTTATTGAAATCTGAAAATCTGAATCAGTAGCTCCGGAGATTAATTCCTTCATACAACACAAACTTCAACAACAATATTTATGAGATGTTTGGTCAAAGACAACTACAGAACTACTGATCGGTAATACATTAAATGTTTTACTTTGCATAGATACTAGACCTAGACTTGGAAT
Source organism: Eupithecia inturbata (assembly GCA_963662085.1). Classification (NCBI taxonomy): domain Eukaryota; kingdom Metazoa; phylum Arthropoda; class Insecta; order Lepidoptera; family Geometridae; genus Eupithecia; species Eupithecia inturbata. Next base: position 6,539,492 of record OY759179.1, on the reverse strand, counting down.
AATATATGGGCTACTTTTTGACCTGAAAATATGCGAACGAAGACGCGGGCAGATAATAGTAATGTAATAACCCTCTTTCTAGTAAGAATAGATTATTCTAACTTAAGTTACAGTCTACCTCTGTAGCATTAAAATTGAGGACCGAAAGGACAATATTCAGACTAGCCAGTTCAAGTTTGGGTTACAAGCTCAAACGAACGTCAAAGGACAAAGGTGTCCTCAGTTTTGAAGTTTCTTTGTACCTTTCATTGAACTTTCGTAGTAGGTAAGTATTCTTGTAAAGATTCTTAGAACTTCGTCGTAGGCGTAGCAGTCTACATCGTAGCAAAGTTATGGCGTAGACTCAGCCACGTCGTTGTAAAGCTAAGGCGTAGACATAGCTACGACGTAGACACAACTACCGCGTAGTTATGTATGTTTTCTTAGTTAGTAGGTACTTATATCAAATCAAACTAAAACAATAGCAATTGGTTCTCATTTTCCGATATTTTTAGATATCATTTGAAAATGTTTCAGAGCAAATGAATAAAAACAAAAAGAAAAACATTACTTAAAAGCCAAAGATCTGTTTAAAATTCGGACTTTTCCCGTAATAGCAATGTCGTCGTGAAGACTCACAAAGTATTAAAGAGACCCTTCAGGCAAAGTCCCGGGGGGGCCTAAGGTCAGGTATTTGAATAAATAAAACCATTCACATAAAGATTATATGTGTGTGATAAGTTCAAGAAGCCCTTGAATATAGGTTTATCTTATGTACATATGTTAGACTAATATATATATTTTATATGGGCCGTAGTTTTTAAGTACTTTACATCCTTTACTAGACTAATGTTGCCTGAAATAAATGATTTATTATTATTAATATTTATTTTCCAGGCTCTGAACACATCTCTGGATGCAAACTTGAAAATTTAATTTACTATCGCCATATAGTATCGGGGTGAAACCAAAATAGGTGATAAACACGAAGTTAGGAAGCCAAACTGAATTATAAATTAGCACGGGGTCAGTTAACAATGAACGCTACTGTACATTTTACTACATGTGTAAACTACCGTAGTTGTTTGACGAATTCATTATGAATGTAAGCGGGTTAACTACGAACCAAGTTTGTGTTTACGTACTATAATTGTAACCCTTATCCTTAACTTTAAGTAGTGCCATTTTATTTGTGTAATAAACTTTTACTTTACGTTTTTATGGTTTCGAAGATCGGAGATAGGTTTTGAAACCCTTATGGTCTTTTTATCTTTTTCGCTTTTTCTGTCCTTTTTTCCGTCTTTAATAGCTCAGCACCTACAACAGCAAATAACTTGAAATTTAAAATAATAACACATTTTGTGCGCCTGTAAACATAAAAAAAAATTTAAAATGATATTGAAAATTTTCAGTGCTAATTGTGATGTCGAAATTTTAACGTATGTTCGAAATTTAAGAGACCTACAAGATCAACTGGGGTATCAAATGAAAGGTATCAGTTTGTATATTTCAAAAGTTTTTAAAGTTTCTGTAGGTTTCATACTTTATGAAACATTTAAAAAAAAAGTCGAAAAATTACCTATTCCTCCGCCCCAAACACCCCCCCCCCCTCCCTCCTCTATCTAGTTTACAAAGCAATCCATCTGAAATGTATTTAGCGTTTGTAGACATGGATCTATATTTTACAGGAAAACTATAGAGAAGTCTGTAAGTCCCTTTTTGAAAAATTTACAAAAAGGGGAGAATTTTTTGAAAAGGGGGGCTACCTCACGGAGATATCAAATAAAAGGAATAGGTTTGCACATCTTAAATCAGTTTTTGAAATTCCTGTAGGTTACATACTTTTCGAAACGACGACGGATCTTGTTTTTTTGTATCGAGTCCGTGCTAATAAATCATTCAGTGTGGGTATGTTCTGTGTCAACGTTAGAGTCTATTGAGCGAGGTATTATAGGGTTATGAAGCTACACGTTCGGCCCTTGATAAATGGATTATTACTAGGGATGAAACGGATGGTGGTTTAGCCGGATACCGGATATTTGGCAGCATCGACGCAGGGAATTTAGATACTGAAATTGAGGCGCGCGATAGAGCGTCCAGCCAAGTTCGAAAAGAAACTGGCGACGCAGTAGAAGTGAGTACCTTTACACGAACCATTGGTCATGCATTTGGTCCCACCTGTATCTCAGACCTATAGGCTTCCAATATTGCATGTCTAGTCAAATCCATGAAAAGAGTAGGAATACCAAATTTTAGAAATAAATATTATAAGGTTCGGAGCTATTCAGGTCCGAAAAGTGCTATTTTTAACCACTGACTCATCAAAAACCTAAACCATATCTAGATATCCTAGGAAGTTGAAATTTAGTATGAAGGTAAATGACCAACTTTATCGAAGGAAAAAAAAAAAAAGATTGTATATTATGATCAATTTCGGTCCTGATATTGATTTCGGTGAGGTTATTTGTGAATATCTCATTGGATTATTAATATGGTTCATAGTACTGGTAACACACAAGTTTTTGAAAAAGAAAGCAGCATAAGAAATTATACACAGAAAAAACAGACCGACAATAACTCTTCTCGTACATCAACACCTCACAAAGGCTGTTAAAGGCCCTAAAATATTATTCATTTTAATATTTAATAATGCTGGACAATTCACATTATCTAGCCCCAAGCTAAGCTATCTAGCTAGCTAGTGTTATGGGTGCTAGATAACTGATATACTTAATGCAATACACTACATAGATAGTATTTTTATTATATTATATACATAGAAAATGTCCAGAACACCCGGAACAAATATCTGCAGATCGTAAAAACATTTGTATTGAGGCGAAAAACGAACGCGCAACCTCCTGCGTCGCAGGTGGACCTGCGCCCGTTGCGCCACAGAGATGTCTATTAAAAAAGTTAACTCAAATAAATAATAATAATAATAATGATAATGCCTTCAATCAATTATTTTCCAGGCGGATAGACAGAAGCAACTCCCTAGTAGAAAGCAGCAGTGGCGTAGGCCCTCTCAGCCCAGGGGCGAATTCCGCCGCCGTCAGCGCCCTGGGAGCCCTACAGCCAGACCTTTACACCAAGAGGGAAGCCCCGTTGGTCATCGAGCTTGAAGGCATGGGCCCGTCACTTGGACGAATCCATTTGAGACTGAAGTACGACTTTGATCGGTCTGACTTGGAAGTGCATCTTATTGAAGGTTCGTATCGGTTGACAAACATTACCTAGGTATATTTAGATAATATTAGACTTTATTGAGCCCCACGAGAAGACCTTTACACAAAAAAGGAAGCCCTGATGGTCGGATGGCATGCAGCCCTTAAAATAAATCCTGCAGGTATCATACAATTTTCGTTTGCTCGTTGGCTGAATTTAGATTAGTTTGCTGTTATCAAAATACAGCTTAAAAGCGGCGACAATATTGATACACTCCCAAAAACATCTGAATCGACCAGCTGGATCTTCCCTTGGCCGCTAGCTTTTCGTTCCAAAAAGCATAAGATGTTAGATGCCCTTGTGCTTCATAGTGGATTATGTCATATAGGTAGCGCAATTGTTTTTTGCATACTGTGTCGACAACTTCGTGACGTCAGCGTAGACACTTCTATGATAAAACAAAATACAATCAGTTCAGCCCGCTCCGCGTAAAATTGCACAATTCTGTCTTCACCGTATAATTACAGTCTAGCTGTAGCATAAAATTGAGGCTCTTACTCATCGTGAAAGGACAGTATGCAGAGTTTCGACCTTTCTTTATATCTTTCATTGAACTTTCGTAGTATTCTACTATGAGAATGAGAATATTTTATGGATTCTCGAAAATTCGTCGTAGACGATGCTACATTGTAGACAAGCTACGGCGTAGAAATCTACGGCGTAGACACAGCTACGTTGTTGACAGATCTACGACGTAGACACAGCTACATCATAGACAAAGCTACGGCGGCGGCGCTTCGACATTATATTGTATGTTTTCTTCGTACCTAAGTACTTATGTGAAATCAAACTGCAATAATTTTGGTTGGTTCTCATTTTCTAATCTTTTTAGATATGATCAATCATGCAATACCATCATTAGAAAATATTTGAAAATATTTTTTATAGCAAGTGAATAAAAACAATAAAAATACACATTATTTAAAAGCCAAAGAACTGTTTAAAATTCTCTCTATACCGCAAATAGCGATGTCGTCGTGAAGACTCACAAAATATAAAAGAGACCCTCCAGATAACCTCTCGGAGGGGACTTAAGGTCAAGTACTTGAATAAGTAAAACCATTCACATAAAGAGTTCTAGAAACACTTGAATATTTATTTTCCGGGCTCTGGGCACCTCTCTGGGTGCAACTTGAAAATTTAATTTAAGTTAGGAAGAACAACGTAGGTACAGTGGCGTTCATCGTCATCATATGTCAAATACGTAGCGCAACCATAGTTGGCGCGACCGTCTTATATTTTTCGCATACAGTGTCAACAATTTCGTGACGTCAGCGTAGTCACTTCTATGAAAAACAAAATACAATCAGTTTGAAGGCAGCTCCGCGTAAAATTGAATGCCTCAGGCGCTTGGTTCTTTTTTGTAATTACTGTTCCGACAACGGAAGAGGCCGATATCATATGGTGGACTCGGAGTAAAAACTTTTTGTAGTTAAACCTATAATGAAAATAACCATAGCTAAAGGATGAAAAATCAGAAAATTAAAAAAAAAACGTTAGAAATGGATTTCCATACATTATTCTCTCCCGGCAAATGCGTGAGAAATGAAATTCCATAGAGTTTTTCGACCCGCATTCTAGTAGTACGCCTGCAATGACGTACTTTCTAGCTCAAGTTTAGAAAATAAATAAGTCACTTTCCGAGCAGGTGAAGTACCTATAAATGTATATTTTTATGATTTTCTTATTATTGTATTGTATACATATAATAATTATTACGAAAATCTGTATAACTTAGATAAGGAAAGATATGATAATAAAGTACCTACCTACTTAGAAGTTTGAATGTTTTTTTATTCATCTGGTGTTTTCTGTTTCCTGTGAGGGTTAAAACTCCGCGCAGATTTTTGTATTTTCTACAGTGGTTTATTATAAAACTACACAAAATATTGCAAAATGAAATATTTTATCGTGTAGATCAGATATTAGTTAGATATATTTTGTGATTTGTTTCATACGAAATTCGTTTCAGATAAATCTTAAAAACGGTGAGACAGAATCGGGCAATTTTACGCGAAACGCCCTTAAATAACCAAACTATAACCAAACAATCACCTTTCCAGCTCACGACTTAGCCGGCTACGAGGCTGGGGGGTTCAACGACCCGTACGTGCGAGTAACGCTGATACCCGAAGTAGATACCCGCGTGCGTCAGACGCCGGTCCATAGGAACGAGGCGAATCCTTTCTTCGACCAACATTTCAAGTTCCCGGTGTCGCATGACGAGCTCGCTGATAAGACTCTGCTGTTGCAAGTTTTTGATTATGACAGGTGGGTAAGCAATAAAAATCTGGCGCAATAAGGCTACTATCGCTTGAGTGCCAGTTGCTTCTGCTAGCGTCATTTGTTATAAGGCCGCTTGCTGGTAGCGTTGCCAGGTGTCCCGTTTTGCGCGAGACGCGTCCCGATCAGGAGCAAATCGGGACGCGTTCCGATTTGCCCTGATCGGGACACGAAATGTCACCTGATCGGGACACGAAATGTCCCGATAAATCGTTCATGAAAAATATATAACTTACGCATCACAACACTATGTCAAATGCAACAATGGGCTAACAATAGCACGCATCACATCACTAGCGCTAACGCCCTTTTTGAAAAATAGTCATAAAGGCAGGTATTTTTTTCAAAAGGGGATGCTTCCTCACCGTGCTGGACATCAAATGAAAGGTATCGGTTTGAACATATCAAAACAGTTTTCAAAATTTCTGTAGGTTTCAAACTTTTTGAAATATTTTGAAAAAAGTCGAAAAGTACCCATTCTTTCCCCCCCCCTATCTCTGAAGTTTGCAGAGCGATCCATCTAAAATGTATCGGGCGTTTGTTTATGGATCTATATTTTACAAGAAAAATTTAGAGAAGTCTGTAGGTAGAATTTTTTTTTAAAAATGGTCAAAAGGGGGTTCAGAAAGGGCACTACCTCACCGAGTGGGGAAACAAATAAAAGGTATTGGTTTGGTCTGAGAGGCGTAACCGATTGACAGTAGAGCATGTTAAAGCGGAAATTCAAATTAAAAGTAACTTTAACATGACTTGCACTGAATTTCATAGCTACGTATTAAAAAAAAGGCCCTCTCAGGAGGGCCTTTTCACACTTCAGAGCAGCAAAATTGAACATTAAATATAATTATAATAAAAAAATATTATTTAAGTAGGTACTCATAAGACCCTGTGTTTCTTTTTTGCCTGGATCTACAACCCTAAATCCCGATTTGTTTTACATTCTGCCTCGATTTACAACAAATCGGATCTGGCAACACTAACCGCTGGGTAGAGCTGTGTCTTGCCGTTTCATAGCGTCCGTTCTGTTGCTTGAGATACCGAGCGGTAGCATAAAGCAACTGAGGTGTGTTTAACTTCCCATAGGTAAGTAAGATCGTATGCGTTTCGAAGTAAGGTAGCGCCAATCTCAAGTCTCTCTCTACGTAGCGGCAAGTCTTTGATAATGATATGATGTAGGCACTAACGGCCTAAGGTGGGGAGTGGGGGGGGTCTACAACGGATACCAAAAAAAAACTTTAAAAACTCATTATTTTAGCTTCCTTGTCTTGGTGACCATGCCTTACCAATTTTAGAAAGGCTGCAGTTCATTCTAGTTGCCTATATTTATTTTGTATTTGTTTTAATAATTTCCGCACCCGCCGCACGGAAGGCAAAATGATCGATTTACGACGACAAAAATAATTTAATGTAACAAATTTTCGTTATACAGTTTCGTTAACAAAAATTTGTTACATTAAATTATTTAAACATATTTTTGAGTGGCTATTACCTAAACTAAGCAGTTTGACGTTTTCTAACTCGACCTACGGACCTATAAGTACTGATTTTTTAATTTATTGAAATTATATTTCAATATTTAATTTTTGCATTGAAATTAAACAACTAAAATAAATCGTAAGTTTATATTATTTAAAAAAAAAACATTATTAATCATCTTCTTCGTCATCGTCTTCCTCATTCTGATTGTTACCTAAATATGTTGGCATCGTGAGCATATTCATAATGGTATCATTAAATCCTTTCATTGGTTTTTTTTTCACTGATCGATGTTGACTTATCAGGGGATCAGAGTTAATACATAGCCAGTGTAAAATGTCCGTGTTAGTATTAATTCTTGAAGTTTTTCGTGAGTGCATGAGTCGTATGTTTTTATATTCTTTTTGAGAGGCTTCCAATACGTCCTCGGATAGCTGACCCACAGGCAGAGGTAGCTGACCTATGATGTCGCTGCTGTGGATAAGTAGTTTATGTACTGACGCACTCATCTTGTACCATCCATACAGTTCCATGCATTTTTTTGCGGTTTCCATGCAATATAGTTTGAAAGTGTTGATATTGATGTAATGGCAACTGGAAACTGTCTTTAAAATATTTGAAAACCTTTCAATCAATTCTTTATCGATTCCAGTAATTTCAGCAACTATCTCTGGATTTTCAAAAAATTTCCGTGCCGTGTTGCCGTCATTGGTGTTTCCACCTCCTTGCTTAGGTTGGTCCACTACTAAACACATCTTCTCGTAAAACAGGTCCGTTATATTTTTCTTCTTCTCTTTTACTTGATCCTTCAATATAGTGCCTCTAGCTTGCCATTGTTTAATATCAATTTTATATGCTATATGCAGAAGATATTCGAAACACCTTAGATAGGCATGTAAAATAGATATGCCATACTTATAGGCAGAAACATCGCAGGATCGTTGTAAGACCTTATCCAAGTTGTTTATGTCCTTCGGAGTTACCTTACAAATGTTGCATGCCTGAGACGATGCAGTTTGTGTAAGGACATTGCATGTTTTGCCATCCATCATTGTACAAATTGGAATATGATTAAAGGTGATTAATTTTTCTTGGAGGCTTACTGTTGTTGATGTAACAGCTCGCAGCTGTTGTTCAGTAGCATCGAATTCTTGTTTTATGGTCTGATTTGTTTCTTTAATTAATTTAAAACCAATAGGGCGACACCACTTTGTCGATGATGGGCTCGGGTTTTTCCAAAATATAATTTTTTCTTCTTCATGGAATATAGACACTTCGAGAGGAACAATAGTGCTCAATATAATATTCGAATCCGAGTACTTTGGACTGTCTGCGAAGTGCTGTTTATAAATGCTGTGTCCGCCACTACCATCCAGCCCCCACTTATAGTAGACATCAATTTCGAATACTTCTGGAGGAAGATGAAGAGAAATAACTTCTTGCTGCACTTCAAACAATCTTCCGACTGTGTGATCAAGTAAGTTTTGCATAGGAATCCTGGCTTCGATATCCGAAACAGTAATATTTTCGGGATAGCAAGTTTGCTTTATCTGGAAGATTTGATTATAGGCAGGGTATATATTAGCACCTCTAGCTTTAGCTCCTCTTTGTACTTTTATATAGTCTTCTTTTGTCATACTAGTGTCAACAATAAGAGCTAGCGCTTCCACAGGTGTGTATGGTGTGCAGGAGGGCTTGTTGTTTTTTGACTGCTGCATTCGTTTCAAACTTCTTGGTGACGACTCTAGGGCTAATTTCATCACTTTAGCAGCTTTGCGTTTTCCCGATACAACTAAGCTGGATTCAGTTGCAAATGAAAGTTGTTCCGGAGAAAGACCTTTCACAAGAGTTTGCACGGATCTTTGTTTAGAACGCTGCGATGAGACACCAAAATCCTTCTTTGGTCGTCCTGAAACCGGTTTCTTACTAGGTGTCTGTTGGTCTCCTTGTATGTTCGGAATTTTGAACTCCTCATTTAACCAATCGTGATGATTTTTAATCAGTCGGTCATGGATGCGATGGCATTGTTTCCATTTTGCAAATAGCTTTGCCACAAACACTTTAATATTCAATTTGACCGATTTCTCAAAGTCTTCACCACATTTTACAATGTTTAATTTGTTCAAAATATATTTAAGTAAATGTTCAATGCAATTAGGCAAAGAAAATTTAAAAAAAGTTTCACTTTTTACAACATAATACAATTCTAGTCTTTTAATAGTTCTCATTTCCACGTTATCATTTCGACTACCTGAAACAAAAACAACAAATACTCAGAGATGTGCAGATACGTGCAGCTAAAACCAGTTGCCTCGTAATAACAACAATCAGAGTTATTGATAACAAACAAATTTAAACTGGTACTCGTTGGAACTTTTTAGAAAAGCTTCAACGAATTATTTTTCTATAGCAAAACAAGATAATTTAAAGTCTATCGATATATTTCCTATGTTTAAAGTGTTGAAAGAACTCAATAATAGGTTTAAAATGAAGTACTTACTACATGGTAATGGATCCATACTAAAAAACAAGATTTCACTTCAAAACATCGACACAACGTATTCGCACCGAGTTTAGTAGAATACTGGCGGCACGCCTAACAATAAGCGAAGAGTCTAACAATAGCGGCTTTTGTAAACGGGTCTCGCTCGCAAATAAAAAATCTTTTGTTGATTTTTGACCATTGAAGGGTAGAGAACACCTAACGTATGTAATTAGCGTATTTCAATGATTTTGTTTTAAATGCTTTTGTCGTCGTAAATCGATCGTTTTGCCGTACGTGCGCCGCCGCAAACACTCCAAAATTTTTAAAACAAACATTTCGGCAGCTCGCTCCGCTCGACAGCTGCTCGCCCTCAGCCGTTTTAATTATCTTTGTCGGTATCTTTTTGTATTTCTAACTTTTTTTGATAATCACCGAAAAAATATCACAAAAATATTCACAAGGCCATAGAGTAAAAACACGCTGCTTTCTTCTTCTAAAGACAAGGCTTATAAATGCGGCCGCTGTATTGACTAGCCTGCCGCTTTCAAGGACAGGTGATATTAAGCTCACACAAAGCTAGATCAACTCGTACGTAGGTATACATAGTTGTAGTGCAATCGAACGAACAGTCGTCGCTTTCGAAACCTATGACCAGACAACTGATAGAGTCATTGATGTACCTCCATCTTTGACTTTATGTTCCATACTAAATCATCCGAAATAAACAATCGAAAATATTTACCTATTTGAATTTCAATACCTAATAAAAGTTTTCATTGAGTTAGTTTTACTTTATTCCAGATTCTCTCGCAACGAAGTGATGGGATCAGCAAAAGTGCCCCTCTCCAAAGTGGAAGTGGCGGGCGGAGCCGAAGTGTGGGCCGAGCTCTCCCGAGAGCGACGTCCGCCGGAAGAGCTGCAGGAACTGTTGCTGTCTCTCTCTTACCTGCCGTCCGCCGAGCGGCTGACCGTCGTCGTGCTCAAGGCAAGGAATCTGCTGCCGCCTCAAGAAGGGAAGGAGCCTCTAGGTAAAGCTACATATTAACTGAGGGCTGATTTCGGTGAGCACTTATTCCCAGTAGTTCTGTGATTTAGTTCTGTACAGAACTACTGGGTAATAAATTGTCCCAGTAGTGAGTGGATGCTATCAAATTCCTTGTAAGAAATATTGTTTTCTCATTTCTGACATCTCAGATATTATAAAACATTTTTTTTTATTTAGCCTTACAAAATAAGCTTGGTAGGTAGGTAGGTACTAGTCAAATTTTAAACTATAAATGATTATCAAATCAATTATAATAAAAAAGAGAAAATTAATATGGTACATATGTAACACTTTATTTCTTTAAAGTGTTAATTGACTTTCTCTTTACTCGAACAAAAAATCCTTCCATTTTTTTATGGGGCTTGGTACAGCGCATCTACCTTACAGCAGGTGAACAGCAGACGTGGAACATATGTATCCCATACAATAATGGAACGTCTCGTCGTCGAGACGTATCGTCTCAGTCAAGTTAAATGATGATGATTATCATCTCGGTCAAAAAACATCCAGCTGGACATGATAGCCATAATGACTCGCATTCCAAATGGGTAAAATGAGTTCTCAACAGACTTCTAAAAAGTGGAGGTTCTCAATATAACTGTGGCTATTTTAATTAACCCTTCAACTGTTGGTGATACCTTCTCTGTTTCAGATGTGTTCGTGAAAGTGTATTTACTGGTGAACGGCAAACGAGTCAAGAAGAAGAAGACCAACCGGAAAGACCTCAATAACCCTGTATGGAACGAGGCGCTGTCTTTCAGCCTCCCGTCTGCACACCTCCAGGGGGCTTCTATTGAAGTAAGTGTTAACTCCTCATCAGCATATACAGGGTGTCCGGTAATTAATGGATAACCCCGCAGGTACATGTGGGGGGGCAAGGGGGCAACTCTAAAAAAATTTAAAAAAAAATCTATCTGCAAAGGTCTAGGATTTTTTAAAATTTTTTTTAAAGTCCGAAATTTGATACCTTTGTTAAAAATTTTGAACACTACGGTTACAAATTCAATGATAACGAATTGATTTTCTCTGGAAATAACCGTGAATAATTGGTCTTGCTATGGCGTATCACAAATTATTCCTAGCCACAACTGTTTGTTTTTTTCAAACAGTTAAAAATAAAAATTAGTGTATTCGATTTTTTTATGATAAAGTTTGAGCACCTGTGGTATAAAAAAAACGTATAGAGACCGGGGTGGCCCACAGCTTAAAAAATATGCCTACTTCATGTAGTTTCTTAAAAAGTATTACACTTAATTTTTTTTATTGTCAAATAACCGACTTATGGCTACCTATGTTTCTCTAGCCCTATTTTTCTTATAACAAAAACAAATAATAAGATAAGAAATTTATTTTGAAAATCAGTGAAAGTGTATTTTGGGGTGGTTGGGGTGTTATTAATAATTGAAACAACAATTTCAAATAGGTAGTCTTATAATAAATGTTCAAATTGTTTGCCACCTACTCTAATACAGGCTCTACATCTTCTTATGAATGACCTTTTCAGTAGGCGCGAATACCTGCGCTCTCCAATTTCTCGAGCCGCGTCCAAAACACGTCGACGAAGTTCCTGTATTGTTGCGATTGGTTTTTTGTACACTATTTCTTTTAAGCAGCCCCAATAAAAAAAGTCCAGTGGGTTTAGGTCGGGAGATCGTGGTGGCCATAAAATAGGTCCCAGGCGGCCGTCGTCGTCAGCGTTTTAACACAATCAGTTAAGTACTTGAATTAAATTTACTGCAAGTATTTTTTTGAAATTTAATAAAATCTTATTTTATTTGAAAATCATCGTTCCAGTCTGTTAATAGCCATAACTCGGTAATTTGACAATAAAAAAAATTAAGTGTAATACTTTTTAAGAAACTACATGAAGTAGGCATATTTTTTAAGCTGTGGGCCACCCCGGTCTCCATACGTTTTTTTTATACCACAGGTGCTCAAACTTTATCATAAAAAAATCGAATACACTAATTTTTATTTTTAACTGTTTGAAAAAAACAAACAGTTGTGGCTAGGAATAATTTGTGATACGCCATAGCAAGACCAATTATTCACGGTTATTTCCAGAGAAAATCAATTCGTTATCATTGAATTTGTTGCCGTAGTGTTCAAAATTTTTAACAAAGGTATCAAATATCGGACTTTAAAAAAAATTAAAAAAAATCCTAGACCTTTGCAGATAGATTTTTTTTTAAATTTTTTTTGAGTTGCCCCCTTGCCCCCCCACATGTACCTGCGGGGTTATCCATTAATTACCGGACACCCGTATACGTTCGCTGCTGAACACGCCACCCCAAACGAGGGGGTTTTGACATAATCTCCACGCTTGGTGAATTTGTGACCACAGTTTAAAAATAGACAAGAGGAAGCCACTTCCCTTCCCTCTGGTTAAGATCCCTTAGTTGGATCTAACGACATACACGGATTCGGTTGGAGGGGTGAATTCTTACGCCCCGACCGCCACGGCAAGAGTGCTTACTATAACTTTGATATTAATAATAACGATGTGCCTACCTACCGCCAAAACCTCAATAACCCTGTATGGAGCGAGGCGTTGTCTTTCAGCAGAGAATATATATAACTAGTTGCTGCCCGCGGCTTCGCACGCTTTTTCCAGGATAAAAAGTAGCCTATGTCCGTCCTCGGGATACCATCTACCTCTGCCAAATTTCACTGAGATACGTTTAGCCGTTTATGCGTGAAAAGGTAACAGACAGTCAGATAGACAGACAAAAGTTACTTTCGAATTTATAATATTAGTATGGATAATGCTAACGCTTCCAGCTTCCCGTTGGCACATCTCCAGGTTTCTATTGAAGTAGCTAGGTACCTAAGTGCTAACTTGAACTTTGAAATACCAAGTACCTACCTACCTACTTTTTTGCGACTAGGCAGTTAAATATTAGCGAAAGAGCGCCATTAAAATAACCTTCTTATAGGTAAGATAGGTAACAACCTATGAGAAACTGACGTGACGGCACAGACCAAGTAGGTAATGTTAAATTAATAATAGACACATGTGTGCTAGCGCTAGTTTCGGATTTCGTTGAAGTCTGAATAGGTATTGTATAAATCATAATTCAAATGGTATAAATCATAATTGTATTCAATTTCTACTGCACCTACCTAAATTACTATTTAATCAAATTACCTATGTGATCCATTATGGTCAGCCCCATACTAAGTTAATCTGAAACGAAACTAGATGGCGCTGTAAAAAAACATAATTCTTTATTGCACACACAAGTTAAATCATACATAAAAGTTAACAATAATGGACATGTAGGTACAAATGCGAGCTTATCCCTAAAAGAGTTTTCTTACAGCAAACCTATGGATATAAAGAGAATTTATGAAATGAGTGACCGTGAGTGTAAAACTCTTTTATTTGTCAGGTGTGCGTGGTAAGCGGCGGTAGCAACGCCCTCGTGGTCGGCTGGTGCTGCGTGGGCGCGGCGGAGGCGGGCGCGGAGGGACGCCACTGGGCACAGATGTCGCACGAGACGCGCAAGGCAGTCGCCATGTGGCACACACTTAGATAGAACCACTACCTACACATCCTCATCTGCATCTACCAATCCACTTCAGAAGCTGAAGACGCAGATGTCGCACGAGTCGCGCGCCAGGCTGTCGCCATGTGGCGCACACTTAGATAGAACTACTATCTATAGATATACATCCTCATTATGTAGGTAGGTACCTATATTTGCAAGGCGACTTCCTTCACGGGCCAGGCCTAAAAATAAGGCAGTCGCAATGTGGCACTCATTAAACACATAAATATCCTCTTATTAATATCCTCAAAATCATCTACAGGTTTCACTTACCTAAAGACCCCTAAAATCTCTTTACACGCAAGGCAGGAGTCGCCATGTGGCACGCGCATGGAGCAGGTACAGAGTATGTACTGCTACAACTCTGTACCTGCTCCGTGGGCACTCGGTACGCACTTAGAACCACTAGGTATATGTATACATCTCTGTGGTACCTACACATCCTGATAAATCTGCAAGTCGACGTCCTTCGCTGAAACTGTTTGAAACAGGCCTAAAACCCTTGTGCTGATACAATGCAGTCCCCAGTGTCCCACACACCTCTTTATGAGCGAAGTAAGCCTTAAATTTATATAAAATACCCATAGGCACTTTGATAATTATCGAGTGATAAATTGGCAAGAATTGCCTTCCTGTAGGTACCTACCTATTTATGCATATCGACATTTTAGACACTTACAAAATAAGTAATTGTTTTGAATCTATTACAGGCCTATTTTAAAGATATATCAATGTGTATTTATAGTTTCATATTATCTTTTATGGAATTGTACTTAGATATCTGTGTGGGTAGGTACATAATGTACACTTCTATGTGTATATCTATTGTAAGCAGGTGTACCTATGTAATTCTATCTTTATTATAAGTGGTGACTATTCTCGGCTCTATTAAATCGCCCACGTGTGTTTGTAAATTGTAAGCCTTCTCTAGAAAATAAGAACAATAGGGAATTACTTACTTATAAAAAATTGTAAAGTGGATGTTTGCCGGTTTACATTATAAAATAATACTTACTAACTTAACTGAACAAACCAAAAATAGTCCAATCAAGATAGACATCAGGCTTTCATAAATTCGCATAAAGCTGAAAATTGGTATAAACGTTCGCTAAGGACACCATAAAAAACAAAATGTGAAAAGTTGCTTCCCGAGCTTGAATATTTTTTTTTACACTCGTGGCGTGGAAATGATAGGGCCTTTTCACATTGTTTCTATAAATAGGGCATTTTTCATTTTGTTTATTATGGTGTCCATAAAGGTGGCCATCCACGTTAGGGTTTGCACGATGGTTTTAGCCTTGCATGCACAACCGACAGGTATTCTATAACCGAGTTTCATATTACACATACACGTTAGGGTTTGCATGCAAAGTTTTGTCCGTTGAACTCTCGGATATGGCAGTTGGAGCTACGTGACGGTGTGTGTAGGACTGTTATCTATACCTACCTACTAGGTAGGTAGGTACTGTGCGGTAATACCAAACTTATCAATTGACGACGACGATGTGATAGCTGTAGGTACCTACTTGGCTTAACACTTGTTCTGCAGAACAGAAACAGAAAAATGATGGCACTGAATGGTGTAAGCGCTGGTGATTGAAAAGAAAACAGTTCTCCCAAGTAAAATTGATAAATGAATTGAGATTTACACCAACACATTACAATAATTATTTACGAATGGCTGAAAAACTAATTTGAAACTGTTATCCTTGATCACTCCGTTAATACAAAGACAAGGTACCTACCTACTGTTATGATGAGGAATGCAATATCAGCACATGAGAGACTAGCAATAACATTAAGATCTGATCTGAAGTTACTACGAAACATATTATTTTTTTAATCATATCTTCTTTTGTAGCACGCGCAACCTTCCATCGTCACAGACAATTAAAAACTGAGAACTAGGCATGGAACTAATTACTACTTTTAATTCATTATCATTCAATGATATTATAAAAAAAATCACAATGATTTAACATGTGATATTTCACAGGCAAATGATTTTTCATGCCTAAAATTACATCAGCGTTATACGTTCCGTATGCTAAAAATTAAGTAGGTATGAATGAAATTTGAAACTAGTAAACTAGTGATTTTGAGATCTACAACAGATTATTCCGAAGAAAAAAATACTTTACCTCACTTAGCTTAAAGTCTATTTCACGGGTGGCGCTGCGCTCTTCAGTCACGAAGTCACGGTTTGTTCGAAAGAACTACTACCCCACTGAACACACTGAACTGCTAGCATGATTCGTCGCTACTCGCTTTCTCTCTACGTCGATGTTAATACGATGATATTCCGAATATTTACGAACGATGCGATTTCGTTGTGTGATTTTTCAGAGACCAAATGAACAGAGGTAGCAGATAGCAGATGTGATATGTTCCATGCCTACTGAGAACCGTGCATGCAAGCTCGCCGGGCGGCAGCGCCACACACGATCGGTTATGCTTGCGCGCAAACGTAACCGAGCGGCATAAAATATTAATTTTGATATTTGCTTGGTTGCATGTACATGCACTGATAACCGTACACGCGAGGGTTAGCCTGTCGATTGTGCATGCAAGGCTAAAACCATCGTGCAAACCCTAACGTGGATGGCCACCAATACGTTCATCATCAGGCCCGGATTAGCCCCTAGGCCCACAAGGCTCGGGCCTAGGGGCCTTGCTAGCCTCGGGGCCCTCATTGCGGAACTCATTCATTCATGGGGTATGAAAGGTAGGTAAAGTCTGGGTTGCCCGAAAATATGGCATTTATTTCTCCAAATAAGTAGTAATAGGTAGATAAGTAAATAACAAGATCAGTCTAGTGCGAGTGTGACTCGCGCGCGAGGTTTTCGAACGTTTGTCAAGTAAACCTTTATGTAGGTACCTACTATAGGTACCGGCTAGACTTTGCTATACCTATAATGAATAGGTACCTAAAAATTTAAGGAACATAGTTACATTTCAGATGGATCGGTTTGCAAACATCGGGGCATAGAGAGTAATGGTAAAATTTCCGACGTTTTTCAGTAGGTATATTATTTCGAAAAGTATGTAACCCACCGGAATTTTAACTGTTTTGAGATGTACAAACCAATACCTTTTTTTTGATACGCAAGGCAAGTGCTAGCCAGTGCTTTAAGGCAGTGTGCTAGCCTTTTGAAAATGATTCCCCGCCTTTTTGCCCATTTTTCAAAAAGTTGTCTAGGTACCTACCTACTTAGAGGCTTCTCTTTAATTTTCCTGTAACATATAGATCCAAATCTACAAACGCTACATACATTTTAGATGGATTGCTCTTCAAACTTCTGAGATAGGGGGGAGGGGGGGATGGGTATCTTTTCGACTTTTTTCAAAATATTTAAAAAAATATGAAACTTACAGAAATTGGAAAACCTGTTTTGAGATGAACAAACTGACACCTTTCATTTGATACCACTTGTCATTGTAGGACTCTTCAAATTTCGACATTGGCGAAATTGCGACAACCCAGTCGCAGAAGCCATCTGACAAGAAGAAGAAGAAGTTCGACATCACAATTTATAATTACCTACTGAAAATTTTAATTTATATTTTTAGGGTTCGAAGATCGGTTTCGAAACCCTTATGGTCTCGCTTTTTCTGTCCTTTTTTCCGTCTTTAATATCTCAGCAAACTGCAGCAGCAAATAACGTGAAATTAAAACTATTAATACATTTCATGCACCTGCACAGATTCAAAGAAAAACAAGATCCGTCAAGTGCGAGTGTGACTCGCGCGCCGAGAGGGTTTCGAACATTTGTCAAGTATATAGGAACTATAGGTACTGGTTAGACTGCTATTTGATGAATACCAAAAAGTTAAAGGTACCATTTCAAATGTATCGGTTTGCAAACTTCGGATTTATGTAAGCCTACCCCTAATTTTCGGGCTAAATTTTACCGGACTAAAATAAAGAAAAATTAAGCAAATCGAAATCTTCTTAGTTATTTAATGTCTTAAACTAAAACGCGCAGGTAAAAGCACGTTTAAATATATCGAATTTTATTCATATACATATTATACTGCGTATTAAAAATTGTCTAAGTGTTATATTAAGAGTGGAAATAAGTATTTTACTTTGTACAATTGTCTGAATAAAACGTCTTTTAATGTAACATTAGCTCTGGTTTTATTAACTAAAGGCCTTGTTAAATGAAAAACCAATTTACAATTTATTTTATCACTTTATTAAAAATAACTTTTTACACAACAGTATTTAAACATTTATCAAATGTCTTTTATAAATTAAAATAATAAATATGTATCAACACAGCACTTTACCGAGTCTTCCGCAATTATGATGATCGTCCATCGATCGCATGTGGCCATAAAAATAATGTTTTAGAGCACTATGTACTAACTCATTAATTGTTATGATCCGTAACTTACCGATGACGATGACTGCCGGTAGTGATGCCCTCCTGTCGACACCAGCTAGAATTTGAAAATACATGATAATAGAAATGCTAGAGATAAGAATTAATAGGATACCTATGCAATAACAAAAACAAGGTTTCAGTTGGTGTGAGTATCAAGAATCAGAATTAACAAGTATTCGATAATTTTATCAAAAGCGTGATAAGAAACATTAAAAATAAAAATATCGTAAACAAATCGCCCAAAACTAAAGACAAAAATAATAACTATGGGTGGTTTATTCTCTGAAAGATAATCGGCTAATCCTTCAGATCGATAATCTTTGACGTATATTGTATGAAAACTTCTGTAAAAATGACAATTCAAATGTAATCGACCGATTATTATTAAAACTACGCCTAAACAGGTTTAAAAAAAATAGTAAAATACTTTACACATTGCTGAAGAATCCAAGAGATGTTGAAAAAAGACAGGAAGGAAGGGGGTGTGGAGGACTCTGTGTGTTGTATAGTATGTGTAGGTACGAGTGTCTAGGTATCATTGTTTATGTATTTTGTGTGTGTAAGTATTTGCAGACGGGATCCTTGCACTGGCCGCCAACTTCGAACGGACAGAGAATTGCGTTCGGATCTGAATTCCAACTGAAAAGCATGTCAAGTAGTTTATTAGCTATACAGGTATGGAGTGGATTGAGCTTCAAGGCATACTTACATCGCAACGGCGAGGCGATGTACGAATACCGCCATCCACTTTGCAATGATAACATGCACTTATGACAAACGGCTATAAACAGACTTTCTTGAAGTACTACGAGTACACCTAATGAAAAATTACATGTAGCGATTAGGTAAAACCACAGCGCGTCGGCGCTTATTCGATCATTTTCAACTGAAAGTTGTAAATACCAAATCAAAATCTGTTAGAATGTAGGTAATGAAAGAAATTCTCTACTGTTATTTTTAATTAGTAGGTAGGTACCTCTGTGAGCTCCATTATTCGCCAAAATCATGCAAGTTTCCAAGATCGAGTCAAAATGACGTCATGGTCAATAACCAACTTTATTAGAAGCATTGGAAATGCAAACGTGGTTAGAAAACAAAATGGAGCATTGGATGGATAGATTACATTTTTTACTTGGTACCTTGTTTACTCACATGTGTATTTTAGCCTTGATTGTACCTTCAAATGATGATGAAAATGATCGAATAAGGCCTACCAAAGCAAAGCTCAAAGACTATTATCAATAGTTATAACTTAGACTATTTATCAATAGTTATAACTTACGAAACATCTCCAAAGGCATCTAACGGAGACTTGTAGTCATCCGAGTTGAACTTGCGTTGGGGATTGTTGTCCTCCTTAGAAACATCGCCTTTATCTACACTTATATTTTCCTTCTCATTTACTGGTCTAAGCAACTCTAATTTAGGCCCTTGAGTTATCTCAACTTTTCTTTTTTCATTAACACAGCTCAGGCTTTTAAGTGCTTTCGTATCGCTATCAACATTAACTTGTTGTTGTTGATTATTTTCATCCTTCTCATGTTGCAAATCATTAACAACGCTTATTACAACTGTCTTTTGAGTTATTGGATTCTTGTAATCTTCTCTAGGGTTATTTTCTTTTTGCAACTTTGCTGTTGTAGCAACTTTGTTTGCAAAATGGTTATAGTGATCATTGACTTTGGAATGTAAAGTGGAGGAGCTGAAAATAATTTGGTAAAAAATGTTCCAATAACAAAAAAAAACAAAGCAAATTCTCTACAGCAATTTAATAATTAATAGCCCTCGTGTTTACTTAATATCACCATCAACAAGTTAGAAGCAATAGTTATTATTCGTTTTGAAGATTAAGGAATGAAAATTAAGTGAGAGTGATAGTAAAACTGACATGCTCACCTTTTGATTAAAAACTGATGTTGCTGCCTTATCTTGGACAAAGATATTTGCGCTGCTCTCTGTTGCTTCTTATTTAACGTTATGGCAGTAGAAATATTATGGAGCTCAGTTGCAACAATTTTATACTTTTGTGTTAATTTTGTAGCCTCTTCTTTTAATTTTAACATTTTTGCAGACTCCTCTGCGATTTTTTTTCTGGAAATATAATTAGAAAAATATCAACAATTATTTTTGTTTAGAAACTAAATGCATTGAAACAAAACAAACATACCTGGACTGTGATATTTTTTCTTCTAAATTGTTATCAGTATTCATATTTCTAGGATTCATGGTATCTTTTAGAGGCTGAGTAGCTATATCTATTGATGTCTGTCTATGTTGTTTCATCTTCTCTAATTCAGCCATTCTTCTTACTAAATTCTTGTATTCTAATTGTTCAGACTTGGGAAGATGATTCACAACCTTAAAAAACGTTTTATATATAATAGTATTATATAATTTTATATATAATAGTATTATATATTATAAAGTTAACATAATCCTTAGTTATTATTAGCTTTCTATTTTAGAGAATTTGTAGTTGTGAAAATTTAATACATAAAAAATTTCAAAACCTTGGCAATAAACTTTTCATTTTTCTTTGGTGTGGCTTGTTTCTGCACAACATCAGGTAGTTTGCTGCTTTCCACCTGTTTTCTAGTAGTTTTTAAGAGCAAATCTAACTTCTGTTGGAAATCGGATCGCTCTGACAGCTTCATATGCATTTTGGTCAAGTTCTTAGTTGCCTCATGTTCTCCCTCTGAATCGGAATCACCCAGTTTTATAATAAATCTCTTCTCTTCAGGTACTATAGCTTTTACTATACTAGGCTTTGTTTTGGCAGTTTCTGTGGTAGTTACATCTTTTTTACTATCAATGTTATCCAAAATCTCCGGACTAACTAAATTGGGCAAGTTTTTGCTCAGAGATGTAAGCAATTTGGCTCTCAATAAGTCTTCATCTTCATCTAATTCATCTTCTTTGCTAGTAACACTAGGTATGGCACTGCTAATTATATTATTGCTAATTATAGTATTAAGTCTATCTGCTTCAATCTTTTTTTGTCTTGCATTATCATCTTTCGATTTCTCATCTTCAGATCCCATGTCCATATCCATGGATTCAACATCCGTGTTATTACCAGAATCCACTTTGGGTGGGTAAAAGAGGTTTTCACTAAAGAAGATATCATCTTCTAATGTTGTCTGTGAAAGTTTTTTATGTAACTTTTGTTTTTGTTTCATTTCTATTGCTCTCTTGAGTAGGGTTGATTTTAAGCAGATAAGTCTAAGTTCTGTAGTATCGCTGTCTTCATCATCAGATGGTGCTTTGACTTCATTTTCTACTGGCTTAGCTTTCAATGTTTTAGTGCTGAGTACTTGTTGTCTTAATTGAGCTAAGTCTTCATCTGAATCATTGTCTGCTGCATTTTTTTCCTGTACTTTATTATCGCACACTGTAGAATCTGGTTCCGCAGGTGGCTGATTTACAACTTTGATGATGAGCTCAATATCATCATCGTCAGATGTTACAATGTCTATTCGTTCACACAATTTTTGTTTGTCTGAGGCAGTAACATTAGGAGTTAATTTTTTTGAGTCATTACAGTCAATTTCATCTATACTATTTGAAATTAATGGTGTGTATTGTTCTTTGTCATTATACTGGTTTTTCTCATTTTGGTATTCAATTTCATGAGGTGCATCTTCAGGTTTGTTTAGCATCTTTTTCAATCTTGCACTGAGCGTTGTTGTATCCGTTTTACCTCTGTGGCCAATAACTGCATCAGCTAATTTTTTCCGTTTATTTCTATACTCATCTTCAGATTCATCACTAGATTCTCTTATTATTTTAAGAGGTTTTCTTTTTGTAGTGATTTTTTTTTTAGGTTCCTTCTTTTTTCTAGGGTATGCTTCTTCAATTTTTTTGTATCCTAGGACTTTGTGTCTATGTTTGTGTTGTTTGCCATGCTTCGAAACCTGGTTTTTTCTGTTTTGCTTATCTTCTAATTCAGCTGCAGATATTTCAGACAGATCATACAGTAAATCTTGCATTTGCTTTGTACCTAAAATTTCAATAATTTTTAGAGTCATGCTTGGTTGGTTTGTTCTTACCTACCTAGTATAACTTATGTCCCAAATTTTGAATGTAATACAAGAGAGTTTGAGTTAGCTATTATATTTTCATGTCATTTTATTAAGATATTTATCATAGGCCTGTGCCTATTTTATAATACTATCTTAACTATGGAACTATTAACAAGATAAAATTTGCATGTTAGATAAGCCATAATGTAAGAGATGGGAAATGAACAAAGTAAGATAAAAATAATAATATACTTAAACACTTTTATTGCCTACAACGCACATGCCCACATGGAGATCCATGTAGCGACGCGACGGCGGCGGCGGCGACGGGGCGCGCCCCTCCTTGTTGCACCGTCGTCAAGGCTGGGCAGTGAATGCGTTTAGTAAAATATAGTGGACCTACTTGTAGAGCGTTTCCTTTTAGTGCGCTCAAGGACGTTGTTGTAATCCTCAAGAACCTCGAGCCTCTGACGTAGTAGGAACTCTTCCTCAGACGATATATCTGACAGATCATCAAGCTCATCCACGATTTCACCTTCCTCCATCTCTGAATCGTCGTTTAGTAATGCCGTTTTTGCAACACTTGCCATTTCGACCTTCTTCAAAACAATTTATGTGAAAGTTTGGTCACGCAGAGGTGAGGTGGTCTTGGTGATTGCTGCAAGTGCGAGATGTCTTTATTCAGGGGCAAACATCGGCAAGAAATGATAATTTACTCACGCTTTTTCCATCTAAATAAACAATTATAGTTGGAGAAGGAAAACAAAGAGAATTTATGAAGATCCACGACTCCACGAGAAGAAATTTCAAGACAAATTCGCCAATCGCCATAAAACTCAAAAGTGACAGTGGCAGACTGACAAAGAAAAACAAAGTTGAATGAAAACAAACATCTAACGAACGGACGAAGGAAATCACCCACCCTAGGGTGGACCGTAAGTACAAAGAATGTGCAACCAACAATTTGACCCAAAACCAAAATAGCCTTGATCAAAACAAACAGTTTATTTATTTATAATATGTTTTTTTCTTTATATTATACATATTTTTTTTACTTTGGGGCTAGATGATGTTGTGTGGATTGTCCAGGTTTATTTATTTATTATTTATAATTTCGTAATATTGATGTAATTTACTGTTGAAATCATTCGGGCACATTATGCCAAGGTGCTCAATTATTCAGTGTAGAGCTACATAATGTTCTAGTGATGTACCACATTATTTGCGATAATTTTATCGATAAAATCTACCTAAATATTTTTTTTTATTGAGGTTTACAACAAATGAGTGGTTGTGACGGAAGTGGATGAAAGTAATTGGGGTCGAAAACATATGACCCAGATGCCAGCATCGTCCATTTAGTTCATTGCATTTTGAAGAAAAACATATAAAAGGACGCTTCAGAGGGTACTTTTTCCGAAAATGTATGTGACTGTTATTTTGTAAAATGTAGCTGAAGCAACAGTGTTTATTTCAGGTAGGTATTCATTAGTACAAAATTATTTTAATGTAATGTATTCAAAACGTAATTTCAGATCGCGTGAGTTTAATAATATTTATTTCAAAAGATACATTATGTTTTCTGTCCTCGATTATGGTATCAACCTACTACTTGACAAGGGCACGTAACTATTTACTAGCGTTTTTATGAAAATACATAATTCTAAATGCTTGTTGGTTTTTATTAATTTTTGCCTACTAGATAAACACATTTCTAAGCTTAATGTGAAACGCTTTATATTGCGCACTAAATTGAAATTTGAGATTTTTCAGAAGGAAGTGTAACGGACAAGTAATTTACCGAAAATCGTAAATAATTTTCTATGAAACCATTTGCCTTGTAGCATTTGAGAATAATTATGTTGATTTTTAGATTTTGCATAAGAGGCCGCAATCCGCGCCATTTTGTGAAAAGGATGGGAATTTATTTTGAGATCAAGTATTTTTTTTCGTAATCGTGTTTTTACATTTTAAGGAACCAAAGGTACATTGTGATACGATCTATCTTAATGTACGGAAACTGTTATACGACCTATCTAACGACGACGATATGACGCTAACACAAAAAAATGAGCACAAACTACTGGTGGTGGCCGAAAGGAAGATCTACCGGAAGATTCTGGGACCCACCCAGCAGGAAAATGGCAGTTGGAGACTTCAGAAAAATAAGAAAATAGAAGATCTAGTGTCTGAGCCGAACATCATAGGAGAACCAAATCCTCGAGACTCCGATGGCTCGGGCATGATAATCCGAATAGGGGAGGATCGGGCAGTCAGCAGAGAGTACATGGGTCGCCCAAGTGGCCGAAGGCCTATTGGTCATCCGAGGTACCGCTGGAACGACGAACTTCAGAAAGACCTGCATGAACTTCGTGCCGTCGTCGTCTGGACTGAAACGGCAAGGGACGGCTGGTGATCGCTGGTATCGGAGGCCAAGATCTACTTTGGGTCACTGCGCCACGCCAGTAAGTAGGTAAGTAATTAAGGAACCAAAGAAAAAAAGTTTGAACTTTATGTAATTTGAGTTTTTTACCACGGGGATCCCGTGAGTACTGAGATCTCGGCCTAGTTTGATAACCAAACCTGCTAGGTTCGCCTCTTAAGGGGTTTGAAGATTTTTTTAAGGAGCCCTTACATTTGTTTTTTTTTTTGTTATAGTGGCCGCGCACCATAAAATTTATATAATTGAATAGAGGAAACTAAAACATGTCGTATATAATAATGAAATAGAAGAGGAAAATATATAGTTATTTTCATCTGTGAATATATTTCAGAAACCTGACGATGTAGGACATTATTTTATGAAACATTTAAAATTGGTTTTAGTGTCTTCTATCATATACATATAGAAATTCTATTGTGCGCGGCGATTTGAAAAAAAACAATACAAAATTTTGACCGATGATAGGGCCAAAATCTTGAAACCCCTTTAATATTTGATTCACAAATTTTCATCGACGTCGATGAAATATGTGCGTTCGTCAAACACTACCTACTTATAAACGGACAGAAGTCTGTATTAAAAGTTACGCAAAATCAACCCTTTATGCGTATTCAGTACTTCCCCTGATCGAAGGAAAACATCGAGGAAATTAAATTATTTACACATTGCACCGACCACCTCTCATTCAACTTCAACTTTATTTTGGCGCCGCTTACTTTTCGCTACGACTTTGCCAGTGTCAGTAAGGAGTGTCACCTCTCATTCTTAATCTACGATTTTTTTATTCTACTGTCACTGTTATCTGTCACTCTTGTTTCTGAGTTCATTCAGGAATTTTAAATTCCTCTTGTTTGTTTGCATTGAAAATTGTTGGAAATTTTATTAATTAATGAATTGTGTGATGTGTTTATTAGAAACTGATACAATACAATAACATGGAATTCAATGCTCTGTAACCACTACAAAATAACATTATAGGTGGAAGGTAGGTACACCTTGTCGCGGCCACCACAGATTCCACTCCGCTCTGCCCAGCTAGGGCACCGGCAGATAAGCAGCTCCGTTCCGCAGGCATTAGTAGAAACGCCCACTTCTTTTAGCAGCCCCACTCCGCTTCAGTGGGAACGCAGACCTACTTACATGACCTACCCATTTTCTCCGCGCCCCAAGCAATTTCCGTCTTCCGCTATTAGGTATTCTTTCTTTATTCACTAGTAATTCCCATTCTGAGATGCCTTCCCTTACTTTCATCGGTGTATAATTAGCACTGCGGTGTTATTTTGGTTTTAGTTCATTCTTCTGAAATTCACTCCCTGGCAAGTGATAACTGAAAATGTATGAAGAAAATGAAGAGGATTATAAATTCGCCGCTTGCACTTATTTTGCTAAGAACCATCCTGGTGAAACATGTGGTAGCAATGGCCTGCCACTTACACCCAGTTCCATAACAATTCTCGGACGAGCCCAGAAGTTACTGACTCTAGAACACTTTAATTTATGTACATACCTTGATGTTATTCGTGGTAAACATGGTAAGTTAAGTACTTTATTGACCAACATTGTATTAAACTTAATTTACAACACCTGAGCTGGCTCGCCTTTGTATGCTATTTTTAAGTCATCTTGGCCGACCTGTTAAAATACAGCCAGTGCCTAATTTTATCAATCTGTTTACAGAAAGGATAATAGTTGTAGCAGAAGTGATAGGAAAGCCTCTATCAGAATGGAAATCTAAGTTTTCCAATAAAGATATAACTAATATTGCATATCAAGTCGCTTCTGGCATGAAATTCCTTCATAAACAAGACATAACCCACAGAACTCTATCAGATGACAACATTCTGTTGGATAGTCACGGAAGAGTCAAAATGTTCAACTATGGAATGTATTATATGACTGGAGGTGGCAGCGAAGTACCATTCCCTCTTGGGTAAGAAATATTTCCCTTTTAGTAAAAAAACAAACCATGCTGCTCTATGAACTCTAAATAGTAGTAGAGTAATTTGTTATTGTATGTTGACATTGAGGAGGGACCTTTGCCCAGCTGTGGGAAAGTATCAACTAAAAATAAATAATGATTTTCACAACCTATATGTATAAGAAAAAGCACGGTTTAGCAACTGCATAAATTTGAAAGAGTTCGTATTATACTGCTCATACAATGAAGGCTGAATGTCATAATCTTTAAAATATGAATAATTAGAAAGTAAAAATATTTCAGTTTGCCGAAATACTTTAGTCCGGAAACAATAGTAGGAGGTGGTGGTCCAGCCGCAGATGTCTGGGCATTTGGCATCCTCCTTCTAGAACTGAGCCTCGGGAAACTCTGGCAGAATCTCAAGCCTGGGCCTATTTTGAGGAGAATCCTAACACTGGTCCATGCCAACAATCCAGCTGAAAGAATTGCTAGGGAGCATGACTATTTAGATGCGTATAAAGTAAGTTTATAATTAGCTTTAGCTTTATAATATTGCTAGGGAAACCTCTTTGCGCTGTTTATTAAACTACCACTCCGGAGTAGGAGATTAGGTTGACTAGGAGTAGTATAATCAGCTGCATCCTTAAATATACTGTTTATTCCCTTGTCACTTTGGAGCTGACTTACCAGCATGGAGATCACATTCCATCCGTCAGTAAGAGCACATGTCATTCTAGAGTATGACAACACACAGATTATTGCCAGTGTATACATATTAATGTATGTGATTTTACAAGAAGGAGGCATAGGCCTCCTTCTTGTACAATCACATACATTACTGGGTATAGACCCAGCACAGGGTAATAAATATGAAGATCGCAGTAATAAAAATAAAATAATTTCCTGATAAATATCTCTTCTCTCAGTTCAATAGCTACTACAACAGAGACTTGCTTTTGCATTGCTGGCTAAACTAAACTTATTAAAAATTAAAGTACCGGAGCATTCTAAAAAGACTACCTAACTTTTCAACTTCCAGAATCTCTCTGAAACCCTTCGAAACATAATAGAAAACTGTCTCAAGATCTATCCCAGTGAAAGGTCATCATTTTCTGAGATAGTGGAGGAAATATCTAAGTGGGATAAAAGGCAACTTGTGGAAGTAAAAACCCCACAAGGTCTTATGGGTATGAAGCTGCAGTTCTTGTATTATCTGTGGCAATTAGCCGGAGGTGATATCCAGGCTGAATTGAAGAAAAACTATTTGATAAAGAATAGTCCACCTATATTGTCAATGCCTTTGTAAGTTCTACTGATCTGTTCTGTATTTTTTTCTGGACTGATTTAGGCTGGTGTTCACACAAAAAGATGGTATAATATATGATTTAGCAGCTTCAACTGTTCACTTTAACTTTGAATGTAGGAAAACTTATGTCAAACACGTCAATTAAAATGTAAGTGCCTGATTATCTTTTTGAAGAACACATGCCATAGTCTACCTGCACTAATATTATAAACAGGTAAAATTTGTTTGTCTGTAAGCTGTGAGTAATCTCTGGAACAACCACTAAAACACGCTACATTATCCGTGAGCGGTAAAGGCACCCAGGTACCGCGTAAGCGAAGCCGCGACCAGAAACTATTATCAGTTAAATAAGACGTAAAAATGTATTATTTCACCATTAAAATTATGAGTAGTACCTATCGTAATACTTTAATTGCCCAGTTATTCCATAGAATAGATTAGTTAGGTCTGGGTCTAGCCGGGGCGATCGTGGCGTAAGAATCGACCCTCCAACTCATCCTACAGATGTCGTAAGAGCCGACTAGAGGAACCTCCGTCCACCTTACCATCAGAGGAAGGGCAGAAGCTTCCTTCTACCTCTAATACATCCACTGCAATCACCAATACGCCTGCCAATCATGGTGATTATGACAAAAACGCTCATGTTTGGGGGATGCATGTTCGATAGTGGACAATATGTTTACCTACCGTCATACTGATGAGGATATAAGATAATATTTTTATCTAATAATTTTAAAAGAGAATGTCAAGTGGGGTATCAAATGAAAGGTATCAGTTTGTACATTTCAAGAGCTTTTGAAATTTCTGTAGGTTTCATGCTTTTTCATATATTTTGAAAAAGGTCAAAAAAATACCCATTCTCTATCTCCTAAGTTTGCAGAACGATCCATCTGAAATGTATGTTGCGTTTGTAAATATGGATCTATATTTTACAGGAAAAAATATAGAGAAGTTTGGAAGTAGACCAGTTTTTGAAAAATGTTCAAAAAGTTTGGGCGGGGGAATAATTATCAAAAGGGAGGGCTACCTCACCGAGTGGGGTATCAAATGAAAGGTTTCGGTTTGTAATATCTCAAAACAGTTTTTGGAATTTCTGTAGGTTCAATGCTTTTTGAAATATTTTGAAAAAACTCGAAAAAATACCGTTCCCCCCTATCTCTACAGGAAAAATATAGAGATGTCTGTAAGTAGAACACTTTTTGAAAAATGGTCAAAAAGGAGAAGCTACGTCATCGAGTGGGGTATCAAATGAAAGGTATCGGTTTATACATCTCAAAACAGTTTTTGAAATTTCTGTAGGTTTCATACTTTTTGAAATATTTTGTAAAAAGACGAAAATTTTACTATTACCTTCTATACCTACTCCGAAGTTTGCAAACCATCTGAAATGTAGGTACCTTTAATTTTTTGGTATTCATCACATAGCAAAGTCTCTAACCAGTACCCAGTACATATTGGTATACTTGACAACCGTTCGAAACCCTCGGCGCGCGAGTCACACTAGCACGGATCATGTTTTTATTTGGCTGACTAAAACACAAAGTATACAAAGATTATGGTCTATCCTACTAGTCCAGCTTATTAAAACATGTCACTGATCTTGCAGAGCAATACTTCTGGACGGTTGTACCGTCGGCGGCAAAACCGGCGCTTTATTTGACCGCCGCATCGCTAAGTACAGCTTAGGTCTGCTGAAATCACGTCTAAGTCACATCACCCCATATGACTTCTGCCCGCTGATGCATGATCGGAAGACAGACTATGATGCGATGGCATTGCCGAAAGTTATAAGGGAGAGAGACACAGAATACCAATTTCATAGGCTGATTTGGTATGATAGACTTTTACGGGTAAGTTAAAGACCAACACTGTGTGTTCTAAATTACTTTTACACTGAGTGCCCACGAATTTTTCGACGTATCCGTCTTTTTCTAGGGGTGCGATATGACGCCTACTTCGACGACCTCCGTGGCGCAGCAAACGAAGGTCCGCCCGCGTCGCAGGTGGTTGTGGGTTCGATTCCCGCCTCGGGATAAATGTTGTTTGTACGATCTGCAGATATTTGTTCCGGGTGTTCTAGGTGTTTTAAGTTTAATATTATATAACACCATTTTTGTTAGACCTAGTTGTTAATTTTCTTAAAATTGTGAAATAAATAAATCATAAAAATATCCATCTCTGTATATAACTATTGTTTAATTAATTAATTGGATGATAACGATAACCAAAGCGAAATGTATTAACCAATAACCCTGTATAATTTTCTGTCTAAATAAAGACCTATGTAATAAATATATCAGGTGTCTAGTACCCCGTAACACAAGCTCTGCTAACTGTGCTCGATGCTTTGGGGCTAGATGACGCTGTGTGGATTGTCCAGCATTAAAAAAAGAACTTCCAGATCTTAGTTCAGAGTTATGCAGTACTAAATGGACAGAGGGTACCTATCGTCCTTTCCACTTTATATTTTATATAAGGTAATAAAGTTTTATTTCCAGGCGTATCCCCACACATCTCAATACATAAGAGCAGAGGCAGAGATCGACATACCGCCGTTACTTCGAGGCGATGTATGGGCGGCCCTGCTCGGTGTTAAAGGGGATATTGAGGAACGCTACGAGCAGATTGATAAGGAAACTCCTACTCCTACTGATAGACAGGTAAATTAAAATTACCCATAATTGTGTAAAAAATATCTATGTCCTGAGCCAGCTTGACCAACGCGGGTATAGGTCATTACGATTACACGCCGACAGCTAAATAATAATTAATACTAATGATAATTACTGCTAATAATAATTACGCTTATTAAAAAAATTGTAAATACTTCTAAGCAATTCACAAATTTGAGGTGTTAAACTTATTGTAATAAGGCGTTTTTCAATAAAGAAAAATACACGTACCTTGTAACTCGATAGATTATGGCGTAGGTGTCAGTCCACGGACGGCATAGATGTCATGTCAAACGAAAGTCAACTGGCTATCGTCAGAGAATATTTAATAATACTAACGTATATAATGGACACTCCTTGTTCCCCCACCTGACGGAGCATCCTCACCCCGCCAGCCCCTAGGCAATTTTTATCGCGTCCCAAATGCAAGGGACGTACGGCGCACTTACGGTACGCAGATGTCATGATGGGTAATTATTTTCCCAGACGACGCCGTTGGTGTTCGATAAGTATTTGTTTGGTCATGGACACATAAAATTTATTTTGTTTAGAGGTTTTATTTCACCTTTAGTGAGAGGAAAATAAATAAATAAAATGTTTATGAGTTATTTCGCAACTATCTCACTCGCACAATATGTTAATGAACTGACGCTAGACGTCACACACACAGTTGCATGTGTAGCGCATCACAGTTGCGCATGTATGTGCCGAGACGCCGCCACTTTTGTATGGAGAAATGGTCGAGTGTCCGGGGTACCGCCGCACTCTCTTACAAGTCTCTTTCAACTCACAGCTAATAGAACTTACATACACTCCAAAAACACTTCGCAGTCACGCAGTTTTCATCCAGTATTATTTTAAAAATAAAATATCTTTATTACTACTAACTAATTAAATTATTATTAATTTTAGTTTTCAATTCAAAACAAGATGGCGCTGCTAAATTCTTCCAGATTGACGTGGACATACCCCGCTGCCACCAATACTGCTGGCTGCTGTGCGGCTCGGCTGGACATCGGACATTGAAGCGGTTGTTAAAAGCCTGGTTACTGACCAACCCGCAGTACGTGTACTGGCAAGGGCTGGATTCTCTTACTGCACCGTTTTTGTACCTTAACTTTTGTAATGAAGGTATGAATGTTTAATTTTTCATTTCATTTTATGTTTATTTTATGAGTCTGATCTGTCCTACTGCTGGGCAAAAGCCTCGCACTTTCAACTCCTCTCTATTTTACATTACTACTGATTGGGGATCTTACACACAAAATACAAAATAATCGCGCTCGACTTTTTTACCTTACTAAATATGTTTGCTTTACGTAGTGGTAATAGGGGTCAATATACTATCAACATTTCAAAAATTTCCAGCGATTCGCACATATTGGCCAAGAGGTCGCGGCGTAAGAATCAACTCCATCTTAGCCCGTGGATGTCGTAAGAACCGACTAAAAGGGAACCTACCAGAGGAAGGGCAGCAAGCAGCTTTCTCTTGTATATTATTTAACACCGCTATTGCGATCAGAATCCGCCTGCCAAGGGTGGTGATTATAGCATTACGTCGTTTGGGGAAGGCATGCAT
This sequence comes from Eupithecia inturbata, assembly GCA_963662085.1. Classification (NCBI taxonomy): domain Eukaryota; kingdom Metazoa; phylum Arthropoda; class Insecta; order Lepidoptera; family Geometridae; genus Eupithecia; species Eupithecia inturbata. The sequence goes on along the minus strand of OY759179.1, from coordinate 6,507,114 downwards.
GATCGGCAGTGGATATATGAGTGTTGATGGAGAAATAATTGAACTTAAGAATGAATTTTTCGTTCTTTATTATACTTTCTCTGCCAGACGAAGTGACGAAAGATGGACCAAAGCACTGACTGAGTGGCGGCCGAGAGTCAGTTGTAGGAATAGAGGACGCGCAACTGTGTCGATGACGTACGCAAAACCTGGCCCAGATTAGCACAGGACCTAGGCGATTGTAGATAATAATAGAGAGGCCTATAAGCCCAGCAGTGGGTCGACAAGGGCTGATGATGATAATGAAGAATTTCTTACCTAGGAGCTATTTTAATTTAGTTTATTATTTCCAGCCCGCGCCTTCGCCTGCCTATCAGCGTTCGTCCCAAAGTTCCTGCACATGTTCTTTCTAAAGGACAACAGCGCCGTCATAAAGGAGTACCTTGCTAAGTTCTGGCAGATGTGTGCGTTCCATGAGCCGGCGCTCGCCGCGCATCTGCACGAGATCAACTTCGTGCCGGAGCTGTTCGCTATTCCCTGGTTCCTGACTATGTTCTCTCGTGAGTATGACAGATTATTTCATAAATTCTAGCTTCTGCCAGCGTTATTTGACGATAAAAAACTTACTTTGGCAACGAGAATTCACGCACACCTTCTCCTTGCCATATTTTAAAAAGCTTTGTCTGACTGATTTGAGAACAGTCGGATGATAACGACGCAAGAAGCATTAAGTACTAAATAAATGATGAAGTAAATGTTCACCTTCCAGACGTGTTTCCCCTCCACAAGATCCTGCACCTGTGGGACGCCCTGCTGGTGGAGGGCCCCCCGCTGGCGCTGTACATGGGCGTGGCCCTCCTGCGGCAGCAGCGGGACACGCTGCTGCAGGCCGGGTTCAACGAGTGCATCCTGCTGTTCTCAGACCTGCCCGAGATCGACATCGGACACGCGGTCAAGGTGAGGGCTCTAGCACGCACGTGCAGCAGCATACAACTTAGTGAGGGAGTTCACGCACGCCATGTGAGGGAGTGCAGCCCGCTCCGCTCGTCACGCTGTGTGAGAGAATGCAGCTCGCTTAGCTCGTCACGCTATGGCACTGTCCCACCGCCGACGAGAAAGCGACTATCTAAACGACTATTTTCTCGCTCACTATAGACGTAGATCCCGTGTCAATAAAAGAGAAGGTACATATTTGAATAATGCTCTGACTTTCACACTGCCGGCGAGCACTTTTCCTCCATAAAGTTTATCGCAGCGACAAGAGCTATAAAATATAATACTTATACGCCGAGCGGCGCGGTGGTCAGTGCTCGTACTCGTAAAAACTAAAATCGAAGTTTTACATAATCTTATGTTACTAGCTTAGAATATAATTTGGACTTAAGCAAATTCTATCTTTATGTTACTGACATAAGATTAACCTAATCTTGCACAAAGTCGAATCAGAAAATTCGATTTTCGTCTTTCGAATATATAGGTAATAATACTAACTTATAGAATTGACACTCTTCCCACCAGTAGGGCAATCACAGGCATGGTTGTCGGGTAGAAAAATAAAATTATTTGAAATTCTTTCGTTCAACTTTAATAATGTACGCAATGTATGACGATGTGATGTCATTATTGTCTATTCTATCATAGAGACAATCCTCGTGCTAGGCCTACTGGCGGAGCTTCCTCACCCCGCCGGGCTTAGTCGAGTTTTATTGCGGTCCAAATGCAAGGTACGTACGGCGCACGCATGGGGCGCAAAGATGGCATTGGTTATGGTTTTGACAGAGAACGCCGATGGTTTCGATGTATTGTTTGTTTGATCATGGACATACGAAATTTCATTTGTTGTGAGGTTTGATTTCACCTTTTGTGAGAGAAAAATAAAAATAAAATGTCTCTGTGACTTATTTCGCTCGTACAATAATATGTTCATGAAGTGACGACGCATCTAGGCGTTACAAATAAAGTTGCACGTGTAGCGCAACTGTGTTGCGCATGTATGTGCCGAGACGCGACTTGAGTGTCCGGGGTGTGCTTATAGCCCAGCGACGAAACTATCGGAACTACACACTCGCTTCTCGCTGCTCGCCAAATCGTATTTCGTTTCTAGCTCTACTCGTTCATCGTCGACGACGGTTCGACAAGGTGAGGGTTTGCTACTCAAGACAAAACTTAAGGTCATCCAACGTGTCATCCCTTAACGAGGGACTTCTTCAGGGTGAGTGCGGTTCTAGTCTCACCCTGAGCGTGCGTTCCTCGAATTCGTCAAACTTTTTAAGATAGTTTTTGTAGTAAGACAAGTTCACTCACACCACCTTGTTCTATTGCAAACCTACCTTACTCGTGGACAACTGGGCTAGTAGCACATTTTAAAACTTATTGATTGTTTCAGCAATCAATAGAAATGTTCCGCAGCTCTCCAAAAAGCATAAGCTACAGGCGATTTACAAATGAAACACCCACAAAAGATCCTATGGTAAGAGCTAAAATATTCATCAATACGCAAAAATATATCTTGAACCTTACGTACACCTATCTACATACTGCATAATTTCAGAAGAATAACGTCCATTGCTGGACATAGGCCTTCCCATAGATCAATGTTTAGGGTTTGCTAAAACCGCCAAGCTTAGTGCCTGGCAGGCAGGAAGGCATATGACGCGGGTCTATGACGGGTCTGTTCTGCAAGTAGACCTGCTGCCCGCCCCCGCTAGATACCCCGTCGCCTCTTACGACACTCGCGGGAAGAGTTACGGTGGTGCAAATTCTAAGCCTGCACACAGCATTTCAATATTCACCACTAGTTTGTGCCCGTGCCTTCGCACGCGTTATTTCTATGGAAATGTTTAAAGGTTATTTCTATTTTATGGTAACCAATTTATTGGATAAAAATTCTATGTGTAATTCCAGGTCTAGACTACCCTACATATTATATGCAAAATTTCAGCCCGATCCGATCTGTAGTGTTGGCGTGAACCAGTAACAAATATACAAGTTACAGGTGTATCCTAGTTTGGGGATCTGAAAACGTTATTTAAATTTCAATACATACCTACATCATCCATTCATCCATCCAAACTGTCCCATTTTTTTTATTAGTGTGATTATGTCGACACATTTGATAGGAGTGCAAGTTCGTTTTTATTTTAAACCTTACCACTTTGTAATTAAAACTCTTTTCCACAGGAAATGGTCGAAATACCCATGGAAACGCTTTTCGCGGAAATCAGCCCCAGAATAAGCGTACTGGATTTCTTCACTTTGATATGTGAAGATAAATGTTGCTGTATCGACATAAGATCTAATTTGCTGTGAGTATTATTTTAGCTGAACTCAAATACTAGGTCACGCACGAACCTGATTTAAATTATTTCTTCGTAATCACTTTTAAATCGATGAGTCACCAGGTTTTGGCACGATCAAATGGAATTTGTGTAGATAAGTAAACCAACCCAAAGTCAAAAGTACCTATCTAGGTATCTAGTATGTTTGAATCTTCATTGTTATTGTTGCTTAATGTAGTTAATATCTATGTCACAGCCCCGGATCGTAGAATCAGCCCATTTGTAGAATGGCTAGGCCGAAAAACGAACACTGATTTGTTGGGAATACCTAATTAATTTCATAAGACGAGAAGGCTAAGTGCCGTTTAGCCATATTGTTGAACGTTGATCGTTTAACAATCGGCAATTCATTGAATTGTGTCATTTTGCAATCGGCCTAGCCATTCTACAAAATGGGCTGATTGTACGATCCGGCGCGGCGTTGACATCTACATAGTTAATTTTTCGGCACGGATCTTGATCACTGTCTCGCACACAACATTCATTTATCAGAGCTCTGATTTTTGTACGGGATTTGCGTAGTTCCCTGTCCGCACGATAGAGGCACTGCGCTGTACCAAATCCTATAAATAAAGGAGACGTCGTCGTCACGATTACGATACTATCGTTAACCGGACTCATGGCTCTGGTCTATGAGTTTATTTTGTAAGAAATAAACGATATTGATATCTGAATTTCCCTACAAAGGTTCGAGAAAAGCTGCATAGAGGGCAGTGTAAACGTGCCGTACAGCGGCGTGCACTTGGGCCAGCACGAGCTGCGTGCGCTCGGCCTGCATCCGTACAAGACGCTGCAAGAAGCCATCAAGCAGAAGAAGACGGTGGTCGTCGCCTCGGCTGAAGACGAGACTGCTCAATTGGTACGAATTATGAATTATTTATCGAAGAAAAAAACAACGGAAACTGAATGCGGGCAGCGCAAAATCGGTCATTGTGGAGATCTTTAGGGGAGGCCATACGTGGACGTCGCATCTTTTGGCTGATATGATGGTAATTTTTAATTATTTTAGGCCATGTCGGGCATGTCGGCCGTCTTAGTTATACAGGATGTTCGGCAGACCGTGTGCCTTATAGTAACTGGGATTGAGTCTAACCAAGGGCAATAGCTTGGCGGGTTATTAAACCTTGAAAAGCCTCGGCTATTTTTAAGAGGTTTTTTCAAAATGTTGGACTTTTTTCCGAAATTTAAACTATTTAGTGCTGTAACTTTTTACGTACGAAATAACATGACTAACAATTTTTTTTTTATTACACGTCATGTTAGTACATACTATAAAATCAATATTTACGTGAGATCTAGTGAGCTCCGAAGATGATGGTGGCCAAAGTATTGGGCCATCGTGTGATCTTGTTGGCGTATGTTGGTAGTTAGCGACCGACACTGGCCGGCAAACCAAATAGCGTCGTCCGTACACATATCAAAGAATCTTGGCGCGCTCCGCGAACAGTGTTCACACGTTGGCGTCTTATTCAGTTCGTTGTTCTATTCCGCTAAATAGCTACCATCTGCATCTTCTTTAGCGTCATTTTTAGGGTTTCGTACCCCAAAAGGAAAAAAGAATCAGTTTGTTGTCCGTCTGTGAACTTCTTTTCTCAGGAACGCGTGGTGGTATCGAATTAAATTAACATCCAATACTTAAGTACTTCTTGAAATTATAAATAAATTGCCCAGGCTACAAGAGATTCCACATCCATCTTTATCAAAATGCTAATGCAGAATGATCATGTAAACCAAATCTGACATTTTAGCCCAGCACTATAGCCCAAGGTGAACAGCGGCCATTAATGCGTGGACCAGCGTAGTGCGTGTATATCCAGTATATTTTGGAACAAAAAGGGAAAAATATTCTGATTTGATTGATCCGGTCGGATTGAAAATGTCACCGGATTGCAATCCTTAAGTATATCACTAACATTACAAGTTCTAATAGCATGTTTTCTTACAGTTCAGTGACTATCTGGTGAAATGCAGCGTGCCCCGAGTATGCATCCTTCACGGAGGGATCTCAGCTCTGAACTGTCATCTCCCGTCGCTGTTCACTGTGCCTCCTGCTAAGAACAGACACAAGTAATGAATACGGATATTATGCGTACAGGAATAATATTTTCAAGATAAATGTAACGATTATTTATTAAAATGATAATATTTCAAAAGTCGGGATTCTTCTCTATCAAAGACGCCCTAAGCCTAAGGGTTCTTTGGATTTTTTCCACTAGAGAAATGACTGTGGCAATCAAGCCTTTGCAAGCATCGAAATCTCTTGATTTGCAAAGTTCTATCAGCACAGGACAGGACTATCCACCAAATTTGAGCAGCAGTACATTTGGAAATGGACCCTTACGCAAGACTGCTGCAACATATTTCTTTCATTATGTGTACCTATGGTCGAGCTTATACTTGGATTTAGAATTCAAGATATTTTAGGTCAACAGAGACTTATGAATAAAAACTTAACAAAAACTAATAACAATAGCAGATAACAACAAGGTAACAGGAACGTAATCACTAAAAACAAACTTCAACAACACATTATTGCACACGCCCAGCGAAAAATGTACAAATTCGAGCTAAAAAAAGAACGAGCTACTAATGAAATGATCAATGAAAGCTTTCATAACCAAAAACTATTACGAACTTCTGCTATTGCCTCCGATGATACCAGTGTTATAAAATATTTACCACCAATATTTCTTTGGTTTCGTAACGCCTTTGTTTACAAAAAATCTCTAGTATTCTAGAACCGAGTATAGTTAGCTGCAACGTATGTCAACAAATGATGCTGTGTGGATTGTCCAGCATTATTTATTATATATATTATATTATAAATGCGAACGAAAAATACTAAAATCTACGTAGTTATAATAAAGATACTCGTATAATTTTTAAAATAAATATTTATGGAAGAAAGGATCTCAAATCCATAAATTGTGTTTAAAAATCTACAGCAAGAAAGAGTGGTTTATCTTTTTTGCAGATAATAAAAAATCTGAAATCTTAAAGGTAGTTATGGTAAACACGTTTCAACTACCTTAATATCAGCTAAACAGCGTAACATAACAGTTTTAATAAATTTACTAATTTGGAAGGCTGATGTTCGGATTTCGGTCATATTGCAAAACGCGTGTACAGAATCCCCACACCACAGACGCACTCACTCATGGCTACACGCAGCCCAGCCTTCTCCCTGCCCCACACATATAATAAATTATGTAAGCTTTGACTTAAAAGATACATCACTATTCTCGTGTAAATTACTAGTTAAAAACACTCAGGGCTCTGTTCCGATTCCGAAACGGAAGACCTCATTTGACTTAGTATTCGCAGACCCAACACTTACTACACATGACTCACACACACCCCTGTTGCCCAATTCTGAGAGGCTCTGGTGCCCCATGAGGCCCGGTACGTGTGTACCGGTATGCATGTGTATGCATCACACACAGCATACACTCTAGGTACACTAAACACTCGACACACAATTTCACAAACTCATTGGCTCTCAGACCATTCCAGAATGACGATTCTGGAAGTTACGTTATTAATTTTAAATTAACTTATTAATTTTGCAAGTTAGTTTTACTTGCTTACAGGTATAAATTCTAAAATATATATATATATATATAAAAATAAAATTTTATATGTTTAAAGGCACATCTTCCAGTGTTCTGAATCCATACTGTCAAATGCACTCATGGACCTCAAGATACAAGCTTTCTTGTTTAGTTTGAGTTCCGCTGTCACTGTACTGTGCATGTGATTTTGGTAAATAAATGATTTATTTATTTATATTATGTTATCTTGAAGTGAATACCCAAGACATGTATCCTTCAACTCGACAGATAAGAAATAAAACGGGAATAAACATGTAACAAAGCAGAGTAAACAAATTCTGTGGAAATCCCAATAATTGTAGCGTATTGCGGTGAATTATCGCGACTTGGATTTTTGAAATCTCATATCGCTTTATAACCCTTTGTGGCTCATTGGTCGAAGGTCCGGGTTCGACTCCCACAGAGTAGATAAATATATCTGTTCAATCTGCAAATATGCTTTAGTTCTGGAACAGGAAAAAAAATCTATATATTTTTAAAAACATAACTATGTATTATCTGACTCCCATGTACGTAGTGTTGCCAGATCCGATTTTCAAAAAACAGGAAGTGTTGCCGATGTATGGAAAAAGTTGCAGGGAAAAACAGGAGATTTTTATATAAATAAAATTACAAAATATGAATTATTTATATATTTTACAATTGTGTTTAATTACCACTTCTTTTTTTATTTGAAGCTCGAATGAATTCGTTTGTTGTAAAGGGTTTTTGGTATGCAATATACCTGAAGTGACATCGTTGGAGAGCTTTTTTCGTAATTTAGTTTTGGACACATAAATTTGAGAAAACGGTCTCTCCACCGATGCACTAGAGTGCGGTAAACATAATATAATAAAAACAAATGCTGTTGACTTAGAAAACATTTCGTTCCTATCTCTGCAACCCATGTCAGCGATGATTTTCCAAACACACAAAAACAATAATTATTTTGTCTAAAACAATACAGGACAGCCAGTGACTCTATCTGATCAGACGCCTAAGACATATATTTTAGGAGTTTTGCTTTAGCTTTTGACGACATAATTAGTAAAATGTTCTCTCAATTTGGTAGCATAATACATGCAAAATCCAATATTTTCATATGGCGCTTGCTTCTCTTTTTTGTTACAGAAAGATCTTTATTTGTATAAAGATAAAGATAAGGTTTATTATTATATAATATTTATATTCTCAATGTCATGGCGGAAAGGCACAAGTCGGAGTTTTGCGTACCATTTCACGCAATTACTTTATTTAAAGAAAAACAGGAAATCTCCTGTAAAATCAGGAGATCTGGCAACACTCTTAATTATGCTCTATGTATATATCTATGTATTATATGTATGTATTTAATGATATATTAGATGTGTTAAATGTCCAGCATTATTTATTTATTTCCGTACCTTCAAAAAAATTAATTCAGGATTTTATCGTATTAGCTATCTCGATCGTTATCTAAGGATAATATTTTTATCTTTTACTATTAATAAGGCCTGTGATGAAAGTCTGGAAATAGTTAGAAATTAAATAGGTAGTTATTTATATATAAAAATTACGGTTTATGATCGTAATTCATATTAAGTACCAATGTCAGATTTTTGTTTAATCATTGTTTGTTACTTAAGTCCATAATATACCTGTTAATATTAGAGTTATTTCTTTTATTTAATTTATTTTTTAACACTTTCATTCGACACGGCGCGCATGTGGTGCTAGCACTGCGTGTAGGTGCGGCGTGCCTCGGCAGTAAAGCAGGAAAGCGATAACCCCCTTGTTCGTAAAACGCCCGCGCGATCACGTATTTGTATTCAAATAAGAGTCATGTATGACCAACCAGTGATTAAATTTCGTTCTAATGTGTTTATTGCATAGCAATTGTTTAACTAGCCCAGAAACTAAAGTGCATTGTTCGAAGAAATAATTTAAGTATAATTTTAGACCAAAGGTCGTTTTAATGCCACAGTTAACGCTAGTGAAGGTAATATTAATTTAGATGTGAAACTCAAAACTTTATAAACATATCTTGTTGTTAGTATTATTAGGTAGGTACTACCGTAGCGACTTTAAACCGCTCCTTTAACGTTTTTGTATTAGAAGGTCCTTTAAAAAAATTAAGTCTCATTAGACACTTTAAAAGGACTGAAAATTACGGGTAGTTCCCACCTGATCACGCGGGAACCGACCACGTTGCATCTGATCACGGCAAACGGCGCCAAACAGTTTCATCCGATCACGCCATACAATTCAAACACGTAAGAAAATTTTAATGTAATACTATGTGATCTGTCTTTTTGAGAATCTGTCCATATGAGAACAAACCCATGAAACATAGCCTATGTCTCGTATAATGTCACTGAGGTATTATGTAGATTTCTAATAGAACGAATTTTCAAAATCGAACCAGTAGTTCCAGAGATTTCCCCCGACCATCGAGCACGCCACGCGCGTGTGCCTCAAATGACACACTCGATCAGGAATCAGTCATTTTTCACCTCTGTGAACTATGTACTATATCTACATATTTATTGTATATTTTGTGGCAATGCTTTGTTTATTATTTATGTACCTAGTAAGTCTCAAGAAAATTACAAAACGTTTGTCATTGGAGACCGAAGGTAGGAGGTATATATAATTATATTATAACGCGATAGTTTCGAAATGCGAAGATTTTTGGAACGAGACAACGCCGCATTAGGTACTTAAGTTGACGAGCGCCCGATACGTTCGGCGAGAATGTACTGCACCTGTACTTAAGGCGTCATTGCATGATCTCTCAGTTTCACATCTATGTCTACTTCTACATTTAATCACAAATATAAAGACATAATTTGTGCGAGCTAGTTTCTAAAAATGCTGTCGAACATTAGTGAAATGAGGAGAATTGCATTAAGTACTTTGTTTACGGTTGAAGTCGTTATGGAGGTCATCACATCAGGCTAATTGTTTGCTTAGTCATTAGAATCAGGATGATATTATAATGTGATAGACATGTCTAGTGCCTAATTAAGTTAAGTAAATGGCAACGGGGAATGCTATTTTATTGTTGAATAAAGTAATCTTATAATTATTACATTCAAAACCACATAAATGATATCTACGGGTTACTGGTGGTCGGCACTAGGTTCAGAACCAGGGGGCAAATTCTCGCCAATTTTTCACTCGAAAATTATCAAAAGAACTGTCAAAATTGTCGGTTTTATATGAAATATCTGCCAAATTGGACAGTTATCGAGTGATAAATATCAAAAGTAATGTCAAATTTGACAGTTTCCGTTTTCCAGTCACTGATTGGTAGTTTTTTATTCCATATATGGAATAAAAAAGGTATGGAAGTCTAGAGACTAGGGTTAACATGAGCGAAGCCACGTGCAGCAAGTAGGTACAGGTATCTTGCAAAATAAGAGTCAATGTAGTAATTTCATTATGCCTTCTTATGTAAATAAATAAATTTAAGTACCTACCTAGTCAGTAAGTTATCATCATCACTCGGTGGCCTTACATGGCCCAGACCATTATACAGGGTGTTCGGCACAGCGTTTGTCATATGGAAACTGGGGGTAGCTAGAATTAAGTGCAATAGCTTGGCGGCTTTATTAACCCTGAAAAACCTCGGCTTTTTTTTTAATTTTCGTTTTTTTTTCTGTTTTTTTCAACTAAGTATATAGTAATAGTGCTGTAACTTTATATGTAAGAAATAATATAGGTACCTACAATTTTTTAATTATATTTGGCATAATATCCCTTACTAATAAAATCAATAGGTATTTACGTGAGATCTAGGTAAAAAAAGCTATTGCACTTGGTTCCACCTAACCCCAGTTTCCATATGACAAACGTTGTGCCGAACATCCTGTATAATTGTATATTTTATCTGTATATTTATGAGTTTAGGTTGATCGTTTCTCTTACAGTGTCCTTATAATAGTTCTGAATATTCACTAGGTTTATAAACAGGTGTTGTCTGCCCGGCCTCATGTAATATGCATAGCATATAATTTTTATATTAAATTACTAGTTGCAGCCCGCGGCTTCGCACGCTATTTTCCGGAATAAAAGGTAGCCTATGTCCGGCCCCGGGATACCATCTACCTCGCTGCCAAATTTCACCGAGATCCGTTCAGCCTTTCTTAATAAATAGTGTAACTAACACGACTTTCCTTTATATATATAGATTTGCACTGTTATCAAGTACCTAATATTTTTCTAGTAAATAATATCAACGAGATAAATATAAACAGTTTGTATAGGAGGCGATTCCCTTTATTTAATCTCTGCGCATAATGGGCATTGCTATTATTAAGTTTTTACTAGGATAAGTTGATAGGTTTTTGCAAAATTATTGGTATTGTAATCTAACGTAGAAATAAAAACGTATCGTTAAAACCGAACAGTGGCGGATTTACCAGCAGGCTGAGTAGGCTGGAGCCTAGGGCGGCAGATTTTCGGGGGCGGCAAATTTGGCCCAAAATATATTTTTTTGTCATACAGAAAAAGAAGCTTATTATTTACCTACCTAAAAGTTATTAGCTCCATTCACACACTATAAAGAAAAAAAGAAAGAAAATAAATTGATTTGGACCCACAATACGACACATTGCAATAATATACAGGTACAAGAAACACAATGATAAAAGTTAAAAAAAAAAAAATATTTATTATCGTCATTATTACAATCAACCAACGCGTAATAGCGCGCTTAAAACTTTGGAATCAATCAAGGATAATTCTACCGAAAAGCGAGTAACGCGAAGAGAAGCGGCGCGCGGCGCAGCGGCAGCGGCGGCGGAATACATTTGAATTTGGAAAAATTGGAAACGGTGGTAATTAGTTGTTGTGTGGAATGCTTTTTGGAAGCAATATACAAAGTGAATGTTCACATTCTGGCTGCTACCGGTAGTTTCAATTAATGTTGCATGGCGCGAAATTTTCACACATGTACGAATGCCGCATCTTGTGTTTTACCGATAAACTGTATCAGCGCCGGTCCTAGGGTAAGCGAGCGGTGCGATCGCTAGGTGCCAGATGGCAAGGAGTACCATAACGCGAATTTCTGTTTCAAACAATCTCTAAAAGAAAGATTAGCATTTGTAGATACTTGACACATGCGATCATGGCTAAGTAATTCAGACCTGTTCGGGGAGACAATTTGACGGGCCCCTGTGGTGAGTTCTGACAGAGGCTCGGGCTGCGCTGCTGGGCTTGGTAGGCGACGATGGTTAAACCACCGATCGCCGCAGTCATAACAAAAAAAGGGGCTCGCTCCGCTTGCCGTTTGTTTAGTAGATTTTGTTAAAAAAAAAATATCGAACCACTAAAAAGTATCAATACTTTTCACGCACTTGCTCCGCTGCCGTTCCATAATTTCTAAAATAAATCCGATATCCGCAAAAACTTTCGCGATTTACCGTTATAACTTTTTATCTCGGGCTCGCTTTGCTAGGCGTTGCTTCGCTTGTCGTAAACTAATATCAACCACCGCTATAATTCTCAAAAAAACCCGCGGCTCTCTTCGCTCGCCACCATTGTCTTTTCCTTTTGGTTTTGTTGCCCAGAACCGAAAAAAATCATAAAAATTTCACGATTCACTCACTCACTCACCTTTATTGCTAACCCGGCCAAACCAATCTGGTCAACTCTGACAACCACCGCAGTAATGCTAATCGTAAAAACATTCGTGGCTCGCTCCGCTCGCCGTTATTTTTACTGGGGCGTAGAGTTGTAGAGGTCAGTAGGGGCGGCAAAATTTCAATAGCTTACTGGCGGCAAATATGTAAATCCGCCACTGAAACCGAATACCTAAGTACGAGTACCTAGGTACTAAAGAAATATGTGTCCATTCAAACACAATATAGTTAGCTGAGATGCTTACTGCCCAGTCTTAAAAATCCATCCTGTATTAGAACATTGTATAAACAGAATTTGAATTTGAACCAAAAACTGAATAGGTAAACGTGTCCATTCAAACACAATTTTGTTATTGCCGTTTCCCACGACATGGGCATCCATCAAGTCTCAAATCGAGACAAGGGACAAGCACCCACATAATTATCTCATATTGTGATGCCGTCCCCCAAGCCCTCCTAAAGCTTGCTGCTCGTGATGTTTTTACCCCCTATCTCGATATGAATGAGAGGTACGTATGACACAGATGAAACGCTAGCTAGTAGCGTAACCCCCCTCTCGGATGGCCGGAGAGGGGCGAGCGGGGGGCAGCTGCCGGCCCCGCCACAGTCGCCGGCTGATACTCGCCGCGAACGCGTCTCTCCGCGAACCAACCGCCCCTAAACATTCCTCGTGCAAGTGAAACTTCATAAACATATTTTATTACTGAAACACATCAGCGGCCGATAGTGAAATCTGAATTGTGATGCTCAGTGCTCCGTGAACTCAGCGCTTGAAGCTTCTGTTACCGAGTTTGGCTCGGGAAAGGACATCATCAGTGACAGTTCGCGGTGTTGAGTGAGAGTGGAGTGGTGTTTCTAAGCGGAGACTGCCGGCCCCAGTATGGAGGCTTACTTCGACATTTCTAACGACCTGAAGGACGTCTGGGAGGCGGACATCGACCCGGTAAGTGACCTTATCTATTGTACGCGAGGAAAGGACGCGGGCGCAATTCGAAAAACAATTGTAAATATTCCTCGTCATGCATGAAACTTAGTTCAAAAGTTATGGTAGCATCATGCTCCCAGCGATTTCTCCACGAGATGTTTCTTATACTACCTATAGGTAGGTAGGTATATCTTTAACGCAGAAGTTAACACCGCAGTATAAGTGCGTACCTATAGGTACCTAGGTGAGTGCGGATTTGATAACGGTGCTGTTGATAACGGATGCTATCGCCGCCATGGAGTGTTGTTTTGAAATCTACCTGCAGTTGTCTGGCATAAACAAACAGGGTCCGGCATCACGCACCGATGTGAAAACATATTGAGTCAACAACACCGCCTCATACCTAACTGCAGCTAGGTAAACGTCTTTAATCTAATCATCCGCCGATTACTTAATTGATTTTACTTATTTAACTTATCTTATAGGTAGGTACTTTATGTACCTGGGTATACTACATACCTACTGGAGTTCTTACCAGGAAAACAGCACTTCGAAAACAAATCTTGGGAAAACCGCAGATAGGTACCTACCATCAAGATTCCCCTTAGTAATTAATTACATGTTTCAATGTTTCTGAAGATAACTATAATCTCCTACCTACTTACATCATTTTATTAGTTTGAATCCATATTAATAGGTAGGTAGGTATTATAAATTCGAAAGTAACTCTGTCTGTTGTTAACTTTTCACCCCTAAATGGCTGAAAGGATCTCAATGAAATTTGGCAGAGAGGCAGGCGGGTATCTCGGGGACGAACATACCTACCTAGGCTACTTTTTATCCCGGAAAAGAGCGTGCTAAGCCGCGGGCAGCAGCTAGAGTGCCATAAATAACACATTAGATTAGTGAAACTGTAGTAGGTAATCTTATTTTGTGTTTATTATAGTGAATTGAATGTTAATCTCTATTTATGAGGTAAGTAGGTACCTACCTAGGTACCTACTTACCTTACGTACCGACCAGTAGGTACCTACTACTCGCAGCTCCGATTAAACTGAGTAGGGTTATAGGTACTTAAAAAGGAAACTAAAATCCATGGTTCGATCCGTTGTTCCCCCTGTATTCACCCGATCCTTTCTCCCGCGATTAAAATAAAGTTTATAGCAATGTTCTTTGTCGCTTTCGCGTTATTTACGCTAAGTAGCGGCGAAAACTAAAGTGCACATCATCTTCTAAAGTATTTTTTTTTTAAAGGAAAACGTTCATTTGGAATGTTACAAGATCATAATGATGAATGATTGATAACGATGGAAAGGTTAAGGACTTAGCATCGCTGATTTTTAGTCCCACCTGTAAAATGTTCGCTGTCGCCACAAAGTGTAGGTAGGTAATAATGGCAGTGAGCTGGCAGCCCCGTAGTACCTAATATGTTGGTAGAATTTACCATCTTTGATTATAGAGACATTTAAAGATCCGATACGAAATCGTCTGATGGAATCACAAATTAACAGCCAATCCAATTTATAGATGTGACATTTGTATGCTACATCCTTGTCCATTAAATTAAAATAATGAAGTCGATTTTATATAAAACATCTTATTGATACAAATGTAGAAACTTAAGTAAATTCTCTGAACATCAAAAAAGAACCTTCAATTATTAAAGAGTATCAAATAATTAATAGATAAATAATCTTTAATATGTTAACAGATCGCGAAAGTTTAAAAAGTTTTATTTAACCTTCAATTAGTACTATGTACGTAGCAAAACTCATGCATGTTGCTTGACTGCAAAACAATTTTTTGTAGTCTCACTGCATTAATTCAATATTAATATTGTTCGCCTATTGTATTCATCACGATTCCGTAGCGCATTCAACAACAATTATCGCGTCCAAGACAATATTATGATCTTTGATTATTATGATGGACACCGTTCTTTGATGTTAGTACCTGTTTTGAACCGTGAATAAAAATCTCAAAGCTTCGTTGAATAAAACTTAAATGTCGAGAGTATCTTCAGGTCGTTTGTAAGGTCGCGGACGTGGCTTATTGAACCTAGTATTTCTTTTATCACATGCTATTAGAACAACAAAGATAAATACTTACCCACCTACTAGGAACCGTTGCTAACATAAAGTACTTAACAAGTTTCTGCCCGCAATTTCGCATGTGTTGTTTCTACGGAACATTTAATAATAAATAATGCATTTCGCTCGTGAGAATATTCGTCCGAAAACTGATGCTGATGAAATAATTGTTGATTTACTGTAGATATCTTACTAATTGTATGTGATTTTGAATGAGTCTATAATTTTGTATTGTGTAATGTTGCATATTTTGACACTTCTCATTCGTTTTCATGCATATTTCAAGCTAAATGCTTCATGCATATTTGCTTGCATATTACGAGCTTTTTATGTTGCATATAATCCGGTCTCTACTGATTATAAATGCTCAAGCCTCGAGCAGCTTGGACTTTGGGAATCCCATGTTGGTGAATCCCAGTCATTCGGGAGCGGCCAATGCGTTCTATGAGTCCGGGCACCTGTAACTCGTTTTCTCATGATGACGTCAGGTTGTTGAGTAGGCGATAGCCCGGTGCCGTTACGGAGGTAATTTGCATTAAGAGATTTGTTGCGTGCGTGAGCGCTTCTGCGTTTGGTCACGTTGGTTGGCCATACACTTGTTATGGTTGGCGTACGGTACAACGTGGTGCGTCGACCTGTTCATTGAACTGAGACCTGACGCTATGCTCAGATTTTTTATGCTTTATGCAGAGGCTAGATTGGTAGCTGTCTGAAACGTGTATAAAAAGACGTCATGAACTGTTTGAAATGTTTCATAATAGAAATTGTGGCAAAGAATCCTTTGAAATGAAAAAGAGCCATGGAAGAAGTTTTACTACTAACTTAAATTTACCATCTTTTATGGTTACCTAAAGGTTGTAAGCCCTCCTGATAAGGTCTAAGTAGCTAAATGTCCAACAGCGCGAAACGTCTAATGAGCAGTAAGTCTAAATAGCAAAATATCAATGTAGCAAAACGTCCAACTATCAGATGGTCTGTACCTATAGCAGAAAATATATTTAGCAAAGAGTCAGTAGGTACCTCCATAATTATTATTCCAATTAAGTACTTACGTACTTAATTGGAATAATAATATTTTATTACCCAACCTAACCCAACCCAACCAACCTATTAATAAAACCAACCTACCAAAAAAAAAAAAATAGTAGGTTGGGCCTAGGTACCTACTAATATTTTATTACCCTATTATTCTATTACCCTACCCTTGTATCAAAAAGAGGTTTAAGATACATGTGAGGTGATAAAAGGGTTGATCTATAGAACAAGACAAGTTTCCTCTTCAAAGCATTCGCCGCACATTTAACCCGGCGTCATGTGGGTGGAAAATGACCACACCGACGTGGGGGTGGGTGATCATGACCCGATACTTTGACCTACGATATTTCTACATTTTAAAAAGAAATTATGTTTTTTTTTTAAGATTACAGCTTTATAATTTCATGGTTTTGTAAATTAAACTAGAATTTGTGTTACCAGAAAATTTTTTTGTTTATTTAAACCTCTTTAAAAAAAACACGTTAAAAATCAACAAAATTGGCACATTCTACTGAAATCTAAATACACGTCATCTCCGATCAGTCTGACTCTGATCGGAGGTGTTACTTATACTATTTTTCTTGTATTTTGTTTAAAAAAATGTGTTTTTTCTACAAAATAACCCTGAAATTTGGTTACTTTTAAAAGTAACAATCTTTTATAATTTTATGAAATCCGTTTTCTTACGTTTTATAGGTAATGATGAATGATTATAAATTCTACGCTCCACGCTGCCTAGCTGGGTTCAATCAAGCAATTGACTACACAATATTTTTTGTACGAATCACATTAACAAATGCATAGTTAAAAAACATATACCTAAGGAGGTACATATATATATTATATTATATCATACATATTTTTCATACGTTAATAGAAAATCGTTTACGATTTGCGGCAAACTACTTTTCTTGGTTTTATTCGAGAAAGCAGAAATTAAAAACTACAAAAAAAACTGAATCTGGCGCCATCCCGTGACGATCACCCATAAAGCGAATGCTCTATAAGTTAGAGGTACCTATGTGGTATTTTACAAAAAACATTTTTGGAAAGCGCCTCATTATGACGTAATTTTATACATAATTTCCAAATGTTAAGCAGCCCTATCCAAATCTGCAATCATCAGTGCACTGCAGAAGGCTATAACCGGACTCGCCCTACATTCCACTGGATGTCCGGCTTTGCTTGATAACGACATTGACGTGGTCAAACGCACGTGCTGTGGTTTAAAATTATCTATGTTATGTTACCCTCCCTAATTATCTTTGTTATGTTACCCTCGATAATCTCATGATCCTCAATCAAATATTTTATTCGTTGTTGAAAGCATAAATATGATAATATCAGATTATTGATTGAACCTTGAAACAATTGCATTCTTTGTTCTACCTTCGCTTCGTAGAATTCCTTTTATTTATAAATTTTCTAACTCTGCCCGCGGCTTCGATTATAGCCGCTATAAACCTTACCTTTTTAAAGTACTTACTTCGAAAAAAGGGAGAGATTCTATGTTCGGCTGTACCTATGTTTTTTTAATGTATGTTTGTCGATTTGTCCGTCAACTATGAACCGATTTTGAAAATTATTTTGATCCTATAGAGAATAATCCCAAGGTGGTTCCATATTTTTTTTATTCTATTGGATTAGTATTTATCGCAAAAATAAAAACAGTGTAAAATTAGGAGATTCGAAGTCGGTTTTTTTTAATAATTGAATTATTTATAAATATTATTATAGTTAATAGAAAGTCATGATGATCATGACCTCCTTGCCGAATATCGGCCACAGCGGCCAGTCGCAGAGGGATACTAGCCATGTGCAGGACTTATTACAGAGCGCAAGTGTGTGCGCGAAACACAGGTGCACTATTTATTCCCTCACTGTCATAATCCGATGGGACGGCAGACCGACACGACCGGGGAGAGGTTAGGCGCAAGACCAACGGCTTAAGAGGGCGCAATGCGCGTTATTTAGTGCGTTCATAGGAGCGGGACAGAGCATACGTTTTTTGAAACGGCGCAGGCGCGAAAATCAAGTTATTGTTTATTTACAAGAAAACTACGCAAATTATAAGTATTTGGTTCAAGGAACCAAATAATTGTAATAACTTACGAATCAAAACATAACTCGTTGCAATAGACCGCAGGGTTCCTAAGATCTCGACCAAATTAAGTGAAACGCGTAGTGTGAAACAGTGCACTTTCATGATTTTTTATTAATGTAATTATTTTTCTCAATCGAGTTTTCATATTCAAGGAACCTAAGATTTTATTTTGAATTGTATGTAATTCGAGTTTTTCACCACGGGGATCCCGAGAGTGAGTACTGACTAGCTTGATAACCAAACCCGTTAGGTTTGACGCTTAAGGCTGGTGTATGGCCCAACGACCTTGAGAACACAAAATAATTATCTGTAGCCGTATAAATAATTTGTTTTATTCGTGAAATGTTCAATTTGTGTAAAATACTTTGACAAATATAAAAGAAAACAGAAAGACTATCCAAATATCGAATTAAAAAAAAAATCCTCGAAATTTTTCTAAACGTTGTTGATTAAGAGTATTTTTCTTTCACTCAAATATTTGTCAAAGTATTTTACACAAATTGAACATTTCGCGAATAAAACAAATTATTTACACGGCTACAGATAATTATTTTGTGTTATCAAGGCCATTGGGGCATTTCTTCACGGTAGTGCAACACCACCGCCATCTTCCTGACTCCCGGGCGGAGAATTTAGAATAAACCTAGTCAATCAATTAATAGTCACATATAAAGAACTTGGGTTCAAAATTGTACCTAAAAAGGTTATCCAATCGAGCAATTTAGATCCAAGGTATACACTAGCCCGACTGTTATGAATAAGTCCAATAATTGGACGGCCTGGATTCTTGGACGGAATAAAATGGTTATATTCAACGTGTAGGTATGTGGGTGAATGTTGTACTACACTCGCTCATTTCTTGTGGCCTTGCCTTAAACGTACCTTATACAGGCTGTTCCCTCCATAGAGGATCAAACGAATGGGTGTACGGGGATTGCAATCCAATCTGCACCGAATGCATCCCATGTATCGGATTAGAGCGTACAATTACAGGCAAAAATTGTACCTGTAATTGTACAATTACAGGTACGGGTTGTGGTAGTACGCTATGTAATATTTTTCTTAAATAAATTGACTTTTATTTCAGACATAGCACATGATACATAGGATGGTACACAGTCCCTAAAACGATAAACATTGTTAAACACAGCTAACTTAGTTTCGAGTTTTGATCCGATTTTTCGTATATTTCATGGACATACAAAGGGGCTATTCTATGTCAAGGAACCCCCAAAAACCCCACGTTGTTTGCTCCTCTATACACTAGCCAAACTCGATGTAGAATGTTTGCAAACAAACCACCCATACATCCTAAAATTCACTTTGTTGCCGCACCTTTTGTATGTAATTTACATAACTTGTCGATTTGAGATCCTTCCTTCAATAAATATTGCTAACAATTGTGTCTGAAACTCGACGCCAAGGAAGTGAGTTGTACTTATTTGTGTCGTGGTTTGTTTACAAACATTCTATATCGAGTTTGGCTAGTGTATAGGAATAAAACGTCCTGTAAACGAGTAATAACGCTATCCTTATCGTTCAAACAATTTAAAAAAGAGTACGTTACCGTCATTATGCATTCGGCACGCCTAGAACCGTGGCTACTGATTATTAAAATGTTATTTTTATGATATCGATTGGCCCAGATTCTGATGTTGGATACCAACTATACTTATGATCCGTCCAAGCATTTATTTTATTTGACTAAATGAAGAACGCAATATTTCATAGACACTTTTTAAGAATAGGATGATGCAGATAAATAACGAAATCTTTTTTGTTTCTTTTTTTTTTAATTCTTTATTGACAAAGATAATTACAATTCTATAATAAAAAAAATAAGAACTAGTATTTACAATTGAAACAATTAAGCTAACTGCAGACTGTTGCAAACAAAATACAGGTAGCTCAACTGATCTATATTACTACCAGTACTACGAAAGCTTTGGTTTTTCCTGTAAAATATAGACCCATATCTTTAAAAGCTACAGACATTTCAGATGTATCGCTCTGCAAACTTCGAAGGTAAGGAAGGGGTTGGGGGGGGTATTTTTAGTATTTTTTCTACTTTTTTCAAAATATTTCAACAAGTATGAAACCAACAGAAATTTAAAAACTGTTTTGAAATGTACAAACTGATAACTTTCATTTAATTTTGATAGCTCAATCGACCTTGTAAATCTCTTTTAAAATTTCGACATCACAATTTGTACTGAAAATTTTTATTTTTATTTCTTTTTTCTTTTAATCTATACAGGCGCACGAAATGTATTATTATATTAAATTTCACGTTAATTGCTGCTGTAGTTGCTGAGATATTAAAGACGGAAAAAAGGGCAGAAAAAGCGAGACCATAAGGGTTTCAAAACCGATCTCCGATCTTCGAAATCCTAAAAAACAAGCTGTGTTCACAGATGGATGAAATAAAAACTTCTGCAAAATTCAACCTTCCCTATTTTCGTTTGCGATGCTCGTACCGATTGTAAGTATTAAATTTGAGAAGTTGATTTTGATTCGAGAAAGATTTCGAGTCACCGGATAACACTCGTGTGATTAAACACACAGTTTGTGTGCGGAACAATGGGTTGGTTGCGTAAATATAAGCCGAAGTGGTTGCGTCATACCACCACGATGTTTCCAAATGGTATCATTTCAAAAACAAAGTTGCCTATTTGTTCAAGTGTCGCTGTGACTTTGCGCTGAAATAGGCACAAATATGTACTTACTGTAACCTAGACGAAAGCAACCTGACTGAATACCTACCTACACATACAATAGTTGAAGTAATGACCGTTATCTAACGCCCTTAGTATTTTAAAACGTCATACTGATTATCAAACCTCCCTTTCAGCATATTACGCTAATGCCTATTCTTGGTTTAATTATTCAATTGTACTGTGAGGAAATAGTGTTGACATCAACGATATCTAAACATTAAGCAAAAAAAACTGATTAGAATATTAGCTAATATAAAACATAGACAAAGCTGTAAGCCGCACTTTGAAATTCTAAAAATATTAACCTTGCCCTGTATTGTATATACCTGTATATACAATACAGGACAAGGTAATATTTTTAGAATATTCTAAATCCTCCTTATTCGTTACAAATGACCTTATTCATTAAAAAATATCGACATTTTTTAAAATCTAAGTTTGAACATTTTACTAACAACAATCCACGAAATAAAGACAAACTAAGAAAGGTTAAGAGAAAGGTGTAATGTAAGTACAGAGATGACGGCTGATAGAGGAGAGTGGAAGAAAAATACATGTTGTGCCGACCCCACCTAGCGTGGAATAAAGACCGAAGATGATAAAAAGGCTTGTAATGAAATCTTAATCGTTTAAATAGCAGGTAAAACGTAACAGCAGCTACGAGTGCTTGCTTTACGAGTATACTGTCTGTAAGAGCCTAATTAAAATGGATCTCCGTTTTCGGCAGTCGAATAAAGATGTATACTGAACTAACGGCCGCACGTGAAAGGCCCGGACTGGGTCGCATCGCATACCTCTCACTAACCGCCTTCGTGACGATTCGAGACTACTGATGAGAAATACACGGATATGTTAATGCCTTGCTTCTTTACACTGACATATATGCCAATTAAATTAAAATATTTAAATTAATATTATGCCAATTAATTAATTTATGTATGCCTTATTGGCTTTTATTTCACGGGGGGTAATGCCCATAATCCCCACGCTGGGCATACGGGATGGGGATCGCAGTTCTGTGGTAGAATAGTTCTGCAGGGGGCGCTGCTGCCCACTCCTGGTGCCCCTTACTCGCCTCTTACGACACCCGCGGGAAGAGTTGGGGTGGTTAAAATTCTAAGCACCACACAGCCGAATTTAAACACAAATCATGGTATATATCAGTACCTACCTATTTTATGCAATTTAGTCGAGCTTATTAGGTAACTCAACTTAATTAGCTACCTTAGGTGTATTTTTTGAGCGCATTGTCCACATATACAAATAGAGGTAGATTTTATCGCGTGCTCCGCCCAATAATTGAGACTTTTTGTGGGTGCGTGCGGTGCACGCAAATTGCATTTTGTTGAATCTTTTAAGGAAAGCTTTACTTACCTACAGCTCGTCGGTTTGTGATCCGTGTAGCCTGTATCATCATACCATGGTATGATCAATTGGACACTGTCTGAGGTGCATGTCGGCATTAGCATGGTCTTCGCAACCTCCTTTCTCGTAGACAAATGACCTACTTCAAGAACATTTCTGTCGGGTATGCTAAAAAGTTCTGTAATTCTTAAATGTGCAATGATTCAATAGTTAATTTATTGGTAAAAATATAGTATTACTTACACGTCAAATATTAGGTACAGAGTACACTTTAAAATATACTTAAGTATTATACATATACATAGATGGTACAACAAAAAAACAATTAAAGTAATCAATCAATTATATGAAATTAGAAAAGAAATTTACCCTTTTCTCTGGCAATGTTACGGTTCGCCGTCAAAATTAATATACAAGAACAAAGTCATTTTGTCCGCTGTTGGATGTCAGCAGGGCGACCCTCTCGGTCCGGCCATATCTAGCCTTGCCATCCAACCGATAATTCAACGTCTCCAATCCAAGCTCAATGTTTGGTATTTAGATGACGGAACTTTAGGTGGAGAGGTAAACACAGTTTTTGATGATCTAAAAATCATCACAGATGAATTTCGAAAAATAGGTTTGGAATTAAATTTTTCAAAGTGCGAGCTTTTTATTTCGGACTCTTGTGTAGACAAAAACAATATCATTGGAAAATTCAATAGTTTAGCCCCCAACATAACAGTTGTTGATAAATGTTCACTTCGCCTCCTTGGTTCACCAATTCTTGATGAGTCTTTTCAGTCCTTTGTAGACGAGAAAATTCAAAATTTCAACAAAACTTCGGACAGACTGCTCAAAATTAATAGCCATATGGCTTTTACAATAATTCGGTTTTGTCTTTTTGTACCTAAATTTACGTATTCTTTGAGATGTAGTCAACTGTGGAAACACAGTGAGCTCTTGGAAGGCTTAGACAACATAATAAAGAATACTCTATCATCGGTTTTGAATGTCGATTTAGATGACAAGGCATGGTCGCAGGCCTCCCTGCCTGTCAAATTGGGAGGCTTAGGTATACGCAAAATTTCAAGTGTAGCCCTTCCAGCGTTCCTGTCTTCCGTCTACAGCACTAGTTCTTTAGTTGACAAAATTTTAAAGTCATCTTGTTTGGTCCCACCTGGAATTTCATTCAAAATTTGATTTTTAGACGAAGCTCGAACGGCTTGGCATAATGCTTGCCCTAATGCTGCTCCCCCAAAATCTTTTTTGTCTCAACGGCAATGGGACGGGCCTCTGTGTGAGTTGACACGGAATAGTTTGTTACAAACGTGCTCCAGCTCTGCGGATCGTGCCCGTCTCCTGGCCGTTTCTAAATGGGAGTCAGGACATTGGTTGCAAGCATTTCCTTCATTTAACACTGGCACTTTATTGGATCCCGTAACTTTCCGTATCGCAACATGTCTTCGGTTGGGTGCAATGTGTTGCGCGCCTCATCAATGCCAGTGCGGTACTGCTGTCGAACAGCTTGGTCATCACGGATTATCGTGTACTAGGGCCGCCGTTCGGATATCTCGTCATGCCAGCCTTAACGACGTCATCCGGCGGGCCTTTGTCACCGCTAACGTACCAGCTATTCTCGAACCGAATGGTCTGTTGCGTGACGATGGTAAGAGGCCTGACGGCATGACACTAGTCCCATGGGAGTTGGGGAGGCCCATTGTGTGGGACGCTACATGCGTCGACACACTTGCGCCTTCCCATCTTCCGAGGACATCCGTAAGGGCTGGTGCGGCGGCAGATTTGGCCGAGGATCTCAAGAGACGCAAATATGCAGGTCTCGACAGAGCCTACATATTTGCTCCCTTTGGGGTCGAGACCCTAGGTCCGTGGGGTACCGAGGCTCTCCGGGTTTTTAAAAAGTTATCTGAGCGTCTGGTCGACGCGACGCGTGACCCGAGAGCTGGCGGATATCTGGCGCAGCGCATCAGCATTGCCATACAGCGGGGCAATGCAGCCAGCGTCTTGGGGACGCTTCCGACTGGTATTGATATGGATCAGTTGAGCTACCTGTAGATTGTTTGCAACAGTCTGCAGTTAGCTTAATTGTTTCAATTGTAAATACTAGTTATAATTTGATGGTAATTTTCTTTGTTAATAAAGGCCATTGCCGTATTAAAAAAAATCAATTATAATATTTACCTATAATACATATGTAGGTACATATATTAAAATTATTAAATTATTAAAAATAATAAATTAATAAATAATAATTAAGTCTATGGAATAATCCATACTAATATTATAAATTCGAAAGTAACTCTGTCTGTCTATCCGTCTTTCTGTCTGTTACCTTTTCACGCCTAAACGGCTGAACGGTTCTCAATGAAATTCGGCATCCAGCAAACATTCGAGTTAGATAGATACTTTCGTAAAACGAATAGAAAAAATACAAGAGGTCAGATGCCGAAGGCGCTAACATCACAGTGCCGAAGGGTACGGCGTTATCACGACTCTCTTATCAACACACATTTTGATTATAGCACAACTTTGATAACGGATGTTGTTACCAGAATCTAGTTTCAAAGAGAACATAATAGTAATTAGACATCATCATCATCAATAGTTAATAGACAGAGTACGACATTTTTGACAGGGTTGATAAAATCATGTTCTTTTTATATAAATGACAAAATCCGAATAATTTGATTTAAATCAGTTTATTTCTTTATTTTTATGATATTTTTTTTTTATATAAACGGTATTTATCAACAAAGAAAATTACAATTCAATAATAAAAACAAATTACTTAGATCTAGTATTTATAATTGAAACAAATAAGCTAACTGCAGACTGTTGCAATCAATCTACAGGTAGCTCAACTGATCCAGATGATAATTGCTTCGGTCGGTCCAGTTTTTGTGGTAGGTACGAGAGTTAGGCTCAAGGGTTTAATCGAACGAAGTACTAGCAGAAAGAGAAGACACCAAGATTTAAACATTTTCATTTAAATCATGCCTAATTTTTAATAACGATAAACCTGTTCCAGGTATCTATTAGTATGTAATGTACCTAACGTTCTTACGAATGGTACCTACAATACTAATGCTCTAAAACATTTCCATGTAAGGTAACGTTCCGTACACCGTACATATTCGAGTATTCGACGTAATGGTCACGGCGAGTAAGCATTTACCTGTAGAATTTCTTTCTACCTTGCGTACATTTTCTCGGCCCGCGCACCTCACTCCCCGCCGTCCCCCGTCAGCCGCGCTCGTGCCTTTGCTCGATAAAATGTTACACCAAAACGCTCGTTGGTTTTAAAATCAGGTTGTAACAAAACATCGAGCGTCATGTTCGAAGTGTGGTTCGAGTAAATTTAAAAACAGCGAACTCTCGATGTTCTGTTACTAGTAAATGCTCTAGTCTATACTCACCTCTTGTTTAAGAACCTATGTTTTTTTCGTCCCGCCCTACCACCAGGGGTAGACCAGGTCCGTAGTGTTTCGTCCCGCCCTACCACCAGAGATCGACCAGCTCCGTAGTGTTCGTCCCGCCCTACCACCAGGGGTAGACCAGGTCCGTAGTGTTTCGTCCCGCCCTACCACCAGAGATCGACCAGCTCCGTAGTGTTCGTCCCGCCCTACCACCAGGGGTAGACCAGGTCCGTAGTGTTTCGTCCCGCCCTACCACCAGGGGTAGACCAGGTCCGTAGTGTTTCGTCCCGCCCTACCACCAGAGATCGACCAGCTCCGTAGTGTTCGTCCCGCCCTACCACCACGGGTAGACCAGGTCTGTAGTGATTCGTCCCGCCCTACCACCAGAGATCGACCAGCTCCGTAGTGTTCGTCCCGCCCTCCACCAGGGGTAGACCAGGTCCGTAGTGTTTCGTCCCGCCCTACCACCAGGGGTAGACCAGGTCCGTAGTGTTTCGTCCCGCCCTACCACCAGAGATCGACCAGCTCCGTAGTGTTCGTCCCGCCCTACCACCACGGGTAGACCAGGTCTGTAGTGATTCGTCCCGCCCTACCACCAGAGATCGACCAGCTCCGTAGTGTTCGTCCCGCCCTACCACCACGGGTAGACCAGGTCTGTAGTGATTCGTCCCGCCCTACCACCAGAGATCGACCAGCTCCGTAGTGTTCGTCCCGCCCTACCACCACGGGTAGACCAGGTCTGTAGTGATTCGTCCCGCCCTACCACCAGAGATCGACCAGCTCCGTAGTGTTCGTCCCGCCCTACCACCAGGGGGTAGACCAGGTCCGTAGTGTTTCGTCCCGCCCTACCACCAGGGGTAGACCAGGTCCGTAGTGCTTCGAAGAACACCACCCTAGATGTTTTAGATGGACAACGTACAATTACAACAAAGAAAATGAAATAAAAATAACTAAATCTAGGTTATAACTAATTTCACCCAGTGGTGCACTAAGTATAGGACATGTTCAAACTGGGGCTTAGCGACACACAATCCTGCAGAATATGTGAGGAGGCAGAGGAAACGCCTCTCCATCTGCTAGGAGAGTGCGGAGCACTGATAAAAAACGTAGCAATCATCTGGGCAAGCACCTGCACAACCCAGACGAGCTAGCAGACATCACCCCGAAGAAAATCCTGAATAAACAAACTATCTTACAGAAGACATCGACTTCAAAAGCTATTCAACTCTCTATTTCAAGCCAAACCTGAATACCACAGATGCTGTAAACAATTTTATTCCTAAAGAAATCATCTTGAAACCATAAGATTGAGACCGCAAACAATAAAATCGTGGTGTATCGCCGTGAAATAACGGCAGTTCCTACGACTACCCTCAATTAACTGTAGCTTCAATTATGTTAACAAATCTCGAAAGTTTAACACTTTGAATGCCACTGACGCACACGTTTATGTTGGACAGCTCGCTATACAGCAACGCGACGCGCCCCTTCGGGTAGCATCGCTGAAGCTTGGCAGTGAACGCGGCACAAATTTATATCCATACTAATATGATAAGTTCGAAAGTAACTCTGTCTGTCTGTCTGTTAAGTTTTCACGCCTAAACGGCTGAAAAGATCTTAAAATAAAATTTGGCGCCGAGGTAAATGGTATCCCAGGAACGGACAAAGGCTCCTTGAAATTGAAAAGCGCGTGCGAAGCCGCGGGCAGCAGCTAGTGGGTCATAAATGGTTACAAGGTATCTAGGTTTCAGGTTATTAAACAAGCGCCTAGGTATTTTAAATACTTCGCCTTATCAAAGAGCCTCGATTATTCGGTCGAGCGTGAATAAAATTTATCGTACCGTACGTTATCAGAACAATAACTAACATTTTTGTATTCGAGTCGCTTATGTAACGCTTTCGCTGCGAACAGTGAAGTTGCCATTCACAATAACAACTTTTTTGTCTTTTTTATAAGTTGACAGGCATTTTTTTTTACCTTTAGATTTAGCCTTTAGCTTTTTTATTGTGTTTATGCATGGATTGTGTTTCCACGAAGTTTTACTTTTACAGGTTCTTTGGTTACGCACCAAATATAGTCTTACATTTTTACGATCTACACAGCGTCTGTGAATTTTCTTTTGCGCTATTCACACAAGCTAGTAAAGTCACAGATCAGTATGTTTATTTATTTATTTATTTAACACACAAAACACATTACAATGCCACTAAAACTAAAAAATGAAAATACAACAAAAATTGTTTTAATCTACATTGTAGCGTGAATTTATGTCTGTACAGCTAGGTATGTACATACCTCTATATATAATAAGACACTGGTAATAAGTTTGAGTTAAATAATATTATGCATGTACGTGCGCAATGCACACCGCCTAGCTATAAGACCCGGCAGCTCCCTATTTTATTCCATCACTAGGCTGAGTGCTCCAGCATGGAGGACCATCTTTATGAGGATCATTGAAATGGAGGATACCTTTAAGTTTCGAATAAAATGTGTGTGAATCGGCCTTTAACGTAGCAAACATTTGACAAAACGTAATTTTATCAGAACTTCGTAGAATTTGCTACGCTACGCGGAAACTGCGTAGTAGTTGTATATATTAAACTATTTTAATGTCACATAAGCGTCCTTTTGGCCGTAGCGGTCGTGGCGTAAGAATTGACCCCTCCAACTCAGCCCGTGGAGGTCTAAGAGCCGACTAGGGAAACCTACCAGTGGAAGGGCATCAGCTTTCTTCTGTGTATTTTAAGACCTCTACTGCGATCGCCAATCTGCCTGCTATCCGTAGTGATTATTGAAAAACAAAACATCTATTTGCTAGTTCCAGTCCCGTCGAAGTAGAAAAAAATTTGGTATAAATATTATTTAATTTCTTAAAACCCCTCTTGTTTGCCTAGCGTCGTGTTCTTGTGTAGTTCTCGGGTTTTGGTAGCTGATCTTTACTCTATCGAAAAATTATAAAGTTATACTTAGTTGCAATGTCACCTTTACAACTGTATATTATTAATTATTACATTTATGATAAGTTAAAATATGCCACTATGACTTCTTGATTGCGAGCTACAGTTATGTCAGCTTTATTTAAATGTTGGGGACAGTGACGTAATTTCTGAGACAGTCGGGTGAAGTGACCTTTACTGAACCTGTTTTCTGTTACTTTTATTATTTACCTACTTATTTTTACTTATAATTGGCTTTTCATATCACTTAGGCTATCCACGTCCTTACCAATCTGAAGTTTTTGGTTGTATTGTTGTAATTTTCACAATAACAACTTTGCTTGTCAAAATTTTCGTTATTAAATGTTGACAATATGGTATAGCCTCTTATTATCGTGTTAAAATACTTCCTTCAATTTCCTAAGTTCCTGTTTTAATTTTAGTTTTGCGCATAACCCTAAATATTTTTCTAAAATGAAAGTAGTATAAGTTTCTCCCTATAACATTTTGCTAGTTGCCAGTGAAAGTCCCGTCAAAATCGGTCCAGCTTTTTCGGAGGTTAGCCGGAACCCGGAACAAACAGACAGACAAAACTTTTGAATAATTTGATAGTTTTTTTTGTTATTATGACATTAAAAACAGGCTTGAATTTTTTACTTTGCTTAGATTTTCTTTCCTTTTAATTTTCTTTACACCCTTTCTATTTTTATTTTAAACAACAGGCCAAGCTCCAACTGTGCATTTTATCTACTGAAGAACTGGATCGAACTGTATCTATTGAGATATGCTAAAGGCTAAGGTGACCTTGGCCTTTACCTCTGTCTGTCACATTGACCTCTTAGCAACATGGCACTTGTATATCTTACCTTACCTACTTATTATGTAATGTAAATACATTATCAACTGGATACTAGTGCTTTGAGCACCTTTTGTAACTTAACAATGCCTAAAAGTTACGATGTTAAACATGAATAATCATGAATTTGACAATTTGACACACAAAAATTTATTTGTAAAAAAAAAACACTGTTTTCTTTTAAGTTTTGCGAGAAAAATACCAACCCTCGGAAATAAAAACCATCTCGCGATCATAATCTATACCATAGCGAAAGAATCAACATCGGTCCACAATTAAGATTTGCTGAATTCTGGAAACATCTGGGCTCACACAATGCGTACGACGTCTTCATGTGCTGTTTGCCATTTTTGTTACAGGAGTGTTGTCTGGTTGTGTTAAAATCATAAAATTCTAAATTCTATAATTGATGGAGAAAACGACGAACATAGGTAGCTACTAGGGCTTGCATTGAATTATTTGAATATTAGATTAGTTCGAATATTCGAATACTGAAATTGCAATATTCGAATATTCGATTTAACTCAATAATACCAAACTCTGAACTCTGATGTGCTTAAAATGCCAAACAAAAGTTCGCGCTATATATCCATACAAGACAATACAAGTTTACGTCGTTCGGGTTAACAACATGACAAAGTTATAGGGTTCGGAAACACTCGGGAGTGTCGCGCGTGACTACGTAGTGCATTCGCGTATTTGACGAGACTCTTCTGTCTATCTGTCTCTGTCTCTCACGTAAATGACATTGTGTTAAGAGGGTAAATGGCATATGACTAGACAGTAAACTACTGTGGGGCAAACACCTAGATCATGTGATATTAAAAGCCACAAAAGTCTTATGGCAATGCACACGAGTGGTGGGCAAGGACTGGGGCTTCAAGCCTAAATGAAATAGTATTTATTTGCATAAATATAGGTTTGCAATGGTGGTTTTACAATAGAGTTTCACTATATTTGACCTTTGAGTCGTGCAAATGTTTAAACTTAAAAATAACTATGAATAAAGAATAATAGATTAAATAACATTAAGTAAGTACTATAATGTCAAAATAAAAATTATGTGCATTTAAATTTCAAATAATCACTTATATTATAAAAACAGTTAACACAAAGCCAGTTATATAATTTACGATTAAATTCATTATCTGTCAGTTCTCTCATGTCAAGTGGAAGTTTGTTATATAACTGTATGGCCATTGCGTAACAGTTCTTTTTACACATTTCTAGTCTAAATTGAGGCACCTTTAGTGGTTTTTGTACTATTTTTCTTCTGTATATAAACTTTTCATCCCTCTCAAACAATGTTATGTTATTTCTGACAAATTTTAGCATCTCGAAAATATAGAGTGAAGGAAAAGTTAACAGTTTATGCTTCATAAATAAAGGTCTACAAGAATCTCTCCGTTTAATGCCAAATATGGCCCGAATACACTTTTTCTGCGCAACGAAAGCTCTCTGAGCATCCGTTGAGTTGCCCCATATTATGACGCCATATCTCAAAATAGAGCAGACATGACTATGGTAAACTGTCAATGCAGTTTCAATATTAGAGAGGTCCTTTATTCTTCTCAGTGCAAATATAAATTTATTAGTTTTCTTACACACATTATCAATTTGTTTCTTCCAATTTAAATGTCTATCAATAATAATTCCTAAAAATTTTATGTCAAATACCTGCTCAATATCACTGTTTTTGTAATTTATGTAAATTTTATCTTTAATATTATTGTTATACGTGGTTGGTAGCATGAATTTAGTTTTTGTTGTGTTAATTTTTAAGTTATTTTCATCTAGCCAATTAATTACGTCATTAAGAGATTTGTTCCCTACGCTCATAGCATTTATAATAGATTTTTCTTTCGTCAATATTGTAGTATCATCAGCTAACATGATTGTGTACTGGTCAGTAGCGCTTGGTAACTCATTAATATAAATAATAAATAATATGGGACCTAAAACACTGCCCTGTGGCACACCGTGGCTAATAAAAGAATAAACAGATCTGAAGCTTTCTTGTGTATTACATTCAGAAGACATTTTTGTTATTTCCGTGCATTGCTTTCGTCCCCTGAGATAACTTTCAAACCAAGAGTATGCAGGACCCCTTATGCCATAGCATTCCAATTTATCTAGCATACGGTCATGGCAGACCATGTCAAAAGCCTTACTCATGTCTAGAAAGATGGCGACTGGGATTTCTTTCTTATTGATTGCTTTTCTTATTCTAAGCTGTGCCTACGGCTGTATACAGTCATGCATGGTCCGTTCAGTTCTAACCTACGGTGCTATAGTATGGTGGCCTAGAACAAACTTAGTCACCACCATAAATAAATTACAGCAAGTTCAAAGACTGGCTTGCACACTCATATGCGGATGCAGGAAATCAGCGCCATCAGCAGCACTAGACATAATACTAGGTTTAACGCCTTTGCATGTTCACATACATCAGGAAGCAATGGCAGCGTCCCTAAGAATAAAATCAACAAACCAGTGCAGAGACTGTGGAACACGTTGTGGTACTCTGCACGGCCATAGAGGAGGCCAGACACAAAACGGGACTGAAGAGTCTCATTGAGGCATCAACCCCATCCACACCCACAGAAAAGATGAAACGAAGCTGTCAGTCACCAAAAGTCCTGCTCCGGTACTTCAAGGAGTTGGGCTGTTTAGGGCCTGTTTAGGCAGGGGGACAATGCACAATACACTCCCATGCGAGGTGACAGTGCAGTTCCCCCACTTAGAATTAGGGCGTAATGCGCGCCATTTAGTGAAAAGGATAGGCATATGATTTCGCGTTTTTGGAACGGCGTAAGCTCAAAATTCAAGTTTTTGCTTATTTACAAGAAAACTACACAACTTATGAAGAAACTGGTTCAAGGAACCAAATAATTAGTACCTACGAATCAAAACATAAGTAATTTCAATAGACAGCAGGGTTCCTGAGATCTTGACCAAATTATGTGCGAAACGAAGCACTTTCATGATTTTTAAATTTTTAAAACGTATAAATTTTATAAAATGTTAATTTACCTACTACCATGGACGAAATAATTCATTTATCTATGTTACTACCGTGTAACAGTTACTTACCGTTTCTATTTATCTACTTGATACTGGGTAAAATTTTATTGCAGATATTTTTATAATACCTACTAACCTAGATTTTGACGACTGTTTTTTTACTAAGAATTTGTGGTTGATTGTGCGTGTAAATCACCTATGTCGTTACGACGACACAACATTTTATTAATTTTATTTGTTTTATGGGTTATTTTGTTAAATAACTCATAAAATAATAGAAGAAGACGTCATTATAACAATTTTCTATTATTCGAATAATATTCGAATTATTCGAATAGTACCCGAAAAAAAATCGAATATTCGAATATCAAAATTTTCGAATATTTGTAAGCCCTAGTAGCTACATAATTAAAAAAAATAGATACCTACAGCCGAATATAGAACGCGAATTAACTTTTACTTAAGTACTTCCAATTTCTTCAAGATGAACCTAAGTAGGTTATACTTGATTTGGTTTATTAATAAATTGTTTGTGCTAAAGGTTTGATTTAAGTAATTTAGTTTCCAAAACGAATTTCACATAATTAACATGGAAAATTAAGCTACGAGCAACGGAGCGATATGAGCAGCGGAGCTGCTCGTATCGAATTAGAAAATGTGGTACGTGGTACTTCACTTATGAACTCCCATTGTTCTTGTTCATAACTTGCCACGTGATTCTTATCGAGTCCGTGAGATCGGTTCGCTACGTTTTACTCAAATCAAAGGTTAGTTTTGAAACGGGGTTCTGTATAATTATACTAATACTAATTACGGCGAAAATTTGTGAAGATGTTTTGTGCCACGGGGGAGGCGATGACAATTGCAATGCCTCGAATGGCAACCATCTTACAAAAGAGCGATTGTCATTTCGAGCCTTAACTCGCGTACGCTTGTACCACATCCCGGACACTCGCCCATTTCTTCATACAAAAGTCACGTCTCGGCACATATATGCGCAGCTATGTTGCGCTTCACGTGCAACTGTGTGTGTGACGTCCAGGGTCACTTCATGAATACCTAGTCCGTGCGAGTGAGACAATTGCGAAAACTCAAATGCATTTTATTTTTTTCTCAAAAAAAGTTAAATTAAACCTTAAACAGAAGAAACTTCGCATGTCCATGATCAAACAAACAAAAACATCGTACACCATTGGCGACGTTTGTCAAAATCATTACATGCCATCTGCGTCCCATGAGTGCGATGTACATCCCGTGCATTTGGAACGCAAACCGAACTCGCTAGGACGCGGCGGCGGCGCGGCGGGGTGCGGAAGCTCGGTCAGGTGGAGGGCGAAGAGTGTCCATTGTTTAAGTTAGTATTATTATAATATTCTCTACTTGTAGGTACCTACTATCAAATCAGACAACTTATCCTGTATCGTTTCATAGTAGGTTTGATAAATAAGTTGAAAATGTTTCCCCAATTTTTGAACAAAAATAAAAAAATTATACATATAAAAAATTAAATATGGCAAATGCTAAAACTAGCGAGTCAAAAAAAAAAAGATCAGACAACGAGATGAACATAATTATAAATGGAACCATTTCGAGATTTTCATCAATCTTAGCGTGCGTATGAGATCTTGGGATGGGATTTGCATAGTTTACGAAAGGTAGGTATAGTAGTTTCCGTTTTCTTCTATACATTTAGAGCCTTGGAGCGCCTTTACCGTGTAGAGGGGAACTACTTACTTTTTGAAGTTACAAAAGAGATCCAACGAAGTTTTCGAATAAATTTGAGTGATTCATTGCATTTTTTACCCGCGACCGACGGATCGGAAACCGTATATGCGTTTAGGGTGTGATGTTGTTTGTTTGTTTTGCAAAGTACAATTTTGACAAATTTGACAAGAATGTCAGCGAAAACTTATCGTGTACTATCGTTGATATTGTGCAAGCTCGTGCCTATATAGCTACTAGTACTTGCCACTCTGCTTTTAAATATAACATTCTAATCCATACTAACATTATACTTTCGAAAGTAGGTATTTCTGTCTATCTACTTGTCTGTCTGTTACCTTTTCACGTCTAAACGGGTGAACGGATTTTAATGAAATTTGGCAGGGAGATAAATGGTATCCCGGGGACGGCCATAGGCTACTTGGAAAGCGCGTGCGAAGCCGCGGCTATTACTTATATTTAGATCTACCGTAAAACTTTCGAGAACAACCTAACATGGAACTCTAATCTAAAGCAAGATGGAGCACCTACCTCCAACCTACTACATCGCACTTACCTACACAACAAGTAAGCTTAGTACAATATCCGAAACTAATTCCGTGGAATGCACTTTTAGTAGGTACTGGAGGCTGTTCGAAGGTCAATGTTGATAAGGCTTTCATTTATCGATTTTAAGGAGCAAACCTAACGGGTTTGGTGGTCAAACTAGGCCTAGATCTCACTGGAACCCCGTGGTAAAGAACTCGATTTACATAGGATTCAAAATTTTTTCTTTGGTTCCTTGAATGTGAAAACGCGATTGAGAAAAACAAAAACGCTAAAAAGAACATGAAAGTGCAATGTATTTGCACATAATTTGGTCGAGATCACAGGAACCCTGCGGTGTATTGAAATGACTTATGTTTTGATTCGTAGGTTATTTATTACTAATTATTTGGTTTCTTGAACCAGTTTCTTCACAAGTTGTGTAGTTTTCTTGTAAATAAGCAAAAAGTAGCGAATTTTTGCGCTTACGCCGTTCCAAAAACGTATCTACTTATGCTCTGTCCCGCTCCTATGACGCGAAATCCTATGCCTATTCTTTTCACAGAATGGCGCGCATTGCGCCCTCAAAAAAAAAAAAAGTTAAAGTAGAGTTCTTTTGAATGAACTCGTGCGGGGAAATTCTTTTACTTTGTCTTTTTCCGGTTGGTCTTGTTCCGTCAGTCCACTTCTGGACATAGGCCTCCCCTAATAAACCCTGTCTTCAGCTTGCCGCATCCAGCATCTGCCTGCAGACTTTCTCAGGTCATCATCCCACCTGGCCAGAGGGCGTCCTATACTAAGTTTGCCGAGTCGTGGTCTCCACTCAAGAACACGTTTACCCCAGCGGTTGTCGGTTCTTCGCGAGATATGGCCGGCCCACTGCTAAATATCTACTGCCTCCCCCAAAGAAGGCATGTGGGCTTAACATGGTAAGGTGTTTTTAAATGGACCAACCTTTTTTTATGTATAAGCAATTGGGCCCAATATTTATCAACATTAGATAATGAGCGCCAATTTTTGTGTAAGTAGACACAAATATTGGCGCAAAATAATAACAGGGCAGAAATGCAAATCGTAAGCATGAGAAGTGTATCTCTGTGCAGCGTAACTATTGGACAGTAATTTGTATTTTAGTGTCTTATGTTATGATAGTAATTTCTGTTTTACATTAACGTTCATTTTCCCACAATGAGAGTCTGGTGATGCCAAGGTTATCGCAAGGCCAGAACGTCACGCGATATAAATGACTATGTCTTCTGCCAGCGGCTTCGCACACACTTTACCGGGATAAAAAATAGCCTATTTCCGTCCCAGGGATACCGTCTACCTCCCTGCTAAATTTAATTAAGATCCGTTCAGCCGTTTGGGCGTGAAAAAGTAACAGACAAACAGAGTTACTTTCGAATTATAATATTACTAGCTGCTGCACGCGGCTTCGCACACTTTTTTCTGGAAAAAGGATTAGCCTTCAAAGATTAATCATCTTAATTACTTTGGAAACCTCCTTAAAAGGAGGTTTCCAAAGTAATTAAAGATGTATATAGATTAAGTTAAAGAAATAAAATATTTTGATTTTTTTTTGATTTTTTTTTTAATTTTCTTTGTCAAAAAAAACAAATCCATTCATACTAATATTAAAATTCTAATTCTCTTGATTGGGTTTGTTCTTCTGCATCGCTTGGCTTTACGCCGCTCTTTCTTGGCTCTATATAAGCTTCAAATGCTTTTTTTGAGCTTTTTCTAAAAGCAAAATCGAAGCCCAAAAATGACATGTTTCAGTACCGATTTAGCATTAGAAACACCCATGAGATCTTGTTTTATTAATTAGTCATAGTTCGAAATAATCTCATAATCGTAAGAAAATTATGAAGTACCGTTCACAAGCATTGTTTAGAAATGCATACAACCACAAACGTTTACGTACTGTGGTACCTACTCAGGTATCAACCACAGATTACTGTGGTTGAGCGTGACTGCTATCCTTGGCAGGCAGGTCCTTACCTACCTCAGTATTCCGTTTTTTCCTCGTGACCTCATCCGGTATAAGAAAATTCATCTTTGGAATGTAATCTACATTCCTTTGCGATCTTAATTTATTTTGTTTATCCTGCAACGTTTATGAAATTCGCCTAAGAAATGTCAAAAGCCATCGGAAACAATTATCCGGTTACGGAACCTTAAAAAGGTTACTACAATCAAAATGTAATTCAACAAAGACCTTATATCCATGAAATCTTAATAAAAACTGATACCTATAACAGAAAACAACATTATAATCAGTAAATCATAAAATTACCAAAGCAGCGAAAAAAGTTTAATTTTGAGTTTGAAAACGGACGAGACACTAATTAAATTATGAATGAAATTCAAGACCAAAAATTGTTTCGAACTCGTAAATTAATTTCCACCGATATTTCTTGGGATTTGTAAGCCTTCGTTCTTTCACAAAAAATATCACGAATTCTAGAACAAAATTAACTGTAGATACTAGATACCTTATAACTTCATTACGGATGTAAGCGGGTTAACTACGAACCTTATTTGTGTTGGAAGAACACCAACGTTTCTTCCAATTCGTCAATATACGATATTTCTTATAGTAAAATAACGAATAACTAATTAACTGTCAAGCTAATCTCGGAGACACGACGTAACCACTCTTCCTCCTAGCAAAACTGAAGGTACTGATCACAATGATTTCCTCGTATGTCATCGCAAGATACAAGATGACGTCTAAAAGGAATCTAGGGGAAATAATTATAGCACGACCGCCCTGTTATTTCACAGGTATTGACGGCACTGAATAGTACAACACGTGTTCAACATCCTTTACAATACATGTCGTGTTCCATTGTCACACAATGCAGATATCCGGCGTGACAGTAGTACCACCTACTCATGTCTACGGAATCCGTGAGCTATCAGTATGGGATGGAACCTCGTCAAAGTAAGATATTAGAAACTGACAGTGCTCGTGCGAAAACTTGATTTTTTTTTAAATTAGTGTCGCGAGTTTGCAGACGCGATTGCGCGTGTTTTAGTACGACAAGGTCCCAACCCAACCCATTCTGAACGCGCGTGGATTAAAAAGGTCATCTCATCAGCTCATCGATCGCGTATACGTTAAATTCGTAGTTTTTGTTTTGCTTTCCATCTAACTTTCTCACATTCATAGATGACAAACAATTAATTTATAATATATATTAAATGCATAATTTATTATTCTTTTATTTCAGATACTTAATATAGATATCACACATTATTAAACTAAATTATTTAGAACTTTAAATTACACATTATAAGAAATCAAATACCTAATAGAAGAAATGTCACGAATATAAAAATTTAAATCAGTTTACACAATTAAGAATATTATTAAATTTAAATTAAAAATCGTTCAGACGGAGGCCACCATTATCCGCATAAACCCGTATTGGATGCAGTCTGCGCGAGCAACTCATCTGAAGGATACTGTTGCTAATGCTTCGCGCAAGTTGGAGCAGGGAGGCGACTCTTGCGAATAATCGCGTTAAAGCCGTCCGTGCGCGACTCCGCGTACATCCCAGATGCTCTGCAAAAGCGAGGCAGCCGCATCAGCATCCTGAAAATGTTGTTATATTGAACTCGCAGAGAGCTGACAGCCCGCTGGGCTTGGTTCAACCATAGGCTGCTCGAGTAGAAGGACTGGCAGTAAACCTTGAAAAGAGTGACCTTCAGTTCTCACGAGCAGCGAGCAAACCTGCTGCTTGCAAGCATGTTTCCGCGGACCGCCAGCGGTTTGCGTTCCCTTTCTAGACGTCATCTAGATATATATGTAGATATAATTCTGTAATTCTTTATTGTACACAATAATACATAGCATGTAATAATAATTTGAATCTATAATCTAATTTATCTAATCTTATGTTATTGACTGTAATTTTGAATTTTATTTGATTGTGTGTAATTGTAATATGGATTATTATCTGAAATAAATGAATACAATACAATACAATTATCTGATAGTACATGTACTCGTAAATAGGCGAACTTAACCCTGAAAAAGAGTTTTCTTCCAGCAAACCTTAGAGTTACAGGAGAGGCGATGCAACAGGTAGTGGAAGTGTACAAATAATGAATCGAACTCGAGATCATCCACGCTTTTGTACCTACCTGTTGGTTTGATTTTTAGAACTTACGTACATTTCTGTTTCGTGAAAGCTCTCAAATTACTGTTCAATGTCATTTTTGCTTAAAACTTTACAATTAAAGACACCTTGGACACCCCATATAGTATCCATATAGATCGTAGAATCAGCCCGTTTGTTGAATGGCTGGGTCGATTACAAAACGAGATGGCTGAGTGACGTTTAGCCCTATTGTTGAAAGTTGATCGTTCAACAATCGGCATAGGCAGTCAATTGAATTACGTCGTTTCGTAATCAGCCTAACCATTCTACAAACGGGCGGATTATACCATCCGGTGGCGAAATATACATATAACTATTCAACCGGAAAAGAAGGAATCATTGAGCCTTCTTAAATGGTCCAGCAGAAAACGTACCTAGTTATTTCGTTTAACGCGCCCTGGTTTTTCGTAGGTATATGAAGCAACTAACTAAACAGTTTGGTTCCTATGTATCTGATAGGTATCTAAACTGCGAACTTTACAGTCCTTCGTTTGGTGTAAATGTTAATGTTTCTTGGCATCTCGCAGTACGTACAAACTAGTCTCGACGGCTAGTCATCTAACGGATAGCAATAGTACGCAGTTGGCATTCATAAC
Organism: Eupithecia inturbata; assembly: GCA_963662085.1. Taxonomy (NCBI): domain Eukaryota; kingdom Metazoa; phylum Arthropoda; class Insecta; order Lepidoptera; family Geometridae; genus Eupithecia; species Eupithecia inturbata. Next base: position 6,467,099 of record OY759179.1, on the reverse strand, counting down.
TAGGAAGTAGAGGCGGGCATACCGCCTGGCACTAGACTTTACCGACGACCATGATTTGCCTTTACGTACCCATACTTACTAGCCACTTGATGCATTCTATGGTCCTTTTACATTGCCAATAGTCACACCAATATTTTAAGTGCGAAATTTTTGATGTTTGTTGGGTATCTCTTTACGCCAAAACTGCTGAACGTATCGGGCTGCTACAGTTAGGTTATTCCCCATTACACATTACCAATAGGTTATTTCACGAACGGATACAAAGGTTAAAAATAAAGATACATTTATTTGGCTTCACAGGAACAGCACAGACATGAGTATTATCAGTTAAACATAAGTAAGTACAAGTTTATTTGAATAGGTGAAAGGTAGAGTTACACATGAGTATTAATTAAATAGATGACAGAAGTAGCAAAGCAAAAAAGTAGCCTTAAAAGTAGCCTATGTGTTCAATCTTTTAGAACTTGTGCTATAATGGAATAAAACTGACAGGGAATCTTTTATTCAACACTAGTTTCTGCCCGTGGCTTCGCACGCGTTGTTTATATAGAAACGTTCAAGAATTTTATTTATTTCCCATGGGAACTGATTTATGGTGTTATAAACCGCCAAGTGCGACTTCACTCGCACACGAAGGGTTCCGTACCGTACAAATCAGATAACTTTTTCAAAGAACACCAAGTTATCACTTGTTCAGCCCTTTAAATTTTCAAATTTATTATATTTTCAGTATTTATTGATAATACAGATGAAGTGTTACTTATTTGTAGATAGTTTCATGTGTCTTCCTATTGTGGTTCAAGAGATACAGCCTTGACAAACGAAGAGCAAAAATAGCCAAAAAAAAGCATGTTTTTTTGTATGGAAGCCCCCTTTAATTTTAATATTTATTTTATTTTTATTATTTATTGTTATAGCGGCAAGAGAAATACACATTATCTGAAAATATCGACGGTCTACCTCTTACGGTACATGAGATAGAGCCCTGTGACAGACGGACGGACTTACAGCGGAGGCTTAGTAATAGGGTTCCGTTTTCACCCTTTGGGTACGGAACCCTAAAAAGTAGCCTATGTTTACTTATTCCAGGTCTAGACCAAATGGATCTATGCAAATTTCAGCCTGATCCGTTCTGTAGTTTTGGCGTGAAGAGATAACAAACAATCATCTATAAATCCAATCTTTCGCATTTATAATATTAGTGTGATAAGAGTTGTTGAGTTGAGCTACCTGTAGATTGTTTACAACAGTCTGTAGTTAGCTTAATTGTTTCAATTGTATATACTAGTTCAAATTTGTTTTTATTATTGAATAGTAATGTTCTTTGTCAATAAAGTGTGATAGATCATACAGGTTTTTTTCTTACTGTATAATGTCTGCTACGTTATTATCTCTTCATTTATCCAATGTCCTTTTGAATTTTCAATTTCATTTATTTATTCTACAGGTACAATCAAAAAGTTTAAGAGTCAGATACTTACTCAGTACTTAGTACTGAACACTTACTTAGTATTATTTATCAGTGTAAAAAATGTAATAACTTTATTTTTATGTCTATGTAAGTTTATTATATAAAGTAGGTAGTTTAAGACATGTTAGGTATTATAGTACGTAGTTTAGGTATATGTAATTGTTTTAATTTCCTTAAATTTTTCAAACGCCACCGTCTATATTGTTCTCATAAGTCCAGTCCATCTCAAGGTTGCCTGGAAGAGATCGCTCAAAGCGACTAGGCCGCCCTTTGTATTTCCTTGTTTCTCAGCATTTTCTTCTGTATTATATTTTGTGTTTGTGTGGTACAATAAAGGTTATCTATCTATCTATTCTGGGTATTTTCTATGTACATTAAAAAATATCTATCTATGTAATGTATTGTATTATGTATATCAGTCATCTAGTCATCATAACACAAGCTCTGCTTAGCTTGGGGCTAGATGATGCTGTGTGGATTGTCCAACATTATTATTTATTTATCTGGCTATCTATATTTACATAAGAATAACAAATAGAAATATAGTACGTCAACTCTTAGACAATACATAACATGTGAGCGTGCAGTGCCCTGTACGTAATTTTATTTGATTATGTCCTTTTAGTTCGTTTTTATTTACATTCTAACCAGACCCGAACCAGACCTCGGTCTTATAGGCTTTTTAGATCGATTAACTGTATTTTGTGGGTGGATAGGGGCCTTTACCTATTGGAATAGGTATTCCAACAGTACAAAGACTAGAAAACTACATTCAACCGGATTTTCTAGGGAAAAGTGCGTCTTACTGGTTGGATTCCGCGTCGCTCTACCGCACTCGTCGAGGTTTATAATGCCACAGATTTTTGCCTACTGAATCATAACATAACATAACTGAGTTATGAGTAGGTATCCACACGCGCCCACATCGTGCAGTCTCATAATAACGAAATTACATGGTAATTTCTGGGTGTGATAACATAAGAATGCTACATTGGTTGTTGGAAAATGGAGTTACATCTTCTGTGTCTGCAAAAGTTTGCAAATATAAAAAGAAATGCGTTTTTATTTACAGAATTTAGGGTGAAGAGGGGATAATCGCCCCAGAATGCGCGCCTCATCGCCAAAAATAAACTAACTTAGTTACCTACCTACTGAAAATCGTAATATTGTGATACGTCTGGGTCTTTGTAGAATTTTGGTACATAGATTCTACTGTAGATAGATCGATAGAGAAATATATATATATATATATTTATATACTTTATTCCACACTGGAATTTAAATAAGAAGCAATTCACAATAAAACAACTAGATGTTTTATAATTAAATTTCTTAGTTGTTGTTTGTAATCACAGCAAGGTATTATTAAAATGTTCCTATAAACATGGTTTAGGAGAAAAGGTGCTTGTCCAGTTTTCCATTGAATTGTTTGCATAAACTGAGGATTCATGATACCTTCAGCAAACATGCACTGGTCATTCCAGGCATGTTCTATACTTGTAACTGTAATTAATTTTATACCTAGCTGTAAGTTTTCCCAAAATTTTGTAAATAAATAAATAAATAAAATACATAACTTCAATTAGAAATTAACTTGAAACGAAGTACATACCTACAATAACAATCAAATTATGCAAATTCGACAGAAAATAAATGAAATACCGGTTTAAATAATATAACTCTAGCACAGTTTCTAGTATTGAACAATCCCAAAAATACCTACTTACAGTCTAATTGCAAACCTCTTTTCAGTCCGTTAAAAACGAAAAGCCTACTAGGCGTAGCTTTCTATAAATACCTGGATATTCTTTCTCCGACAACACCTTTTTACTCTTGGCCATTGCCTATTGTCCTTAAAATAGGCAATGGCCACGCTTGTTTTGCTTACCTTGTTTCTTGCGTGGGCAAGGGCCCACGCAAGAACACAGTAAAGCGAAACAAGGTAAATGGAACATGCAATGGAGTGTACCTAATGCTTCCAGACTGTGGCCCCATTACGGTTATCATGTCTGGATTTATATGCAACTAGGACATTGTACTCTGAACGTGAAAATAAATATTCAAACTATCGGTGCACGCGGCTTTAAAAAGAACTAGAAAGATATTGGCAAAGGCGAGCTTAACCCTAAGAAGAGTCAGGATTTCATGGGTCCCGTCAGAATCCAGTTGTTTTAAAGATTTGCCGGAGCAAACAGACCAACAAAATTATGTTATGTTTCTTGATTTAATTACCGTATTTTTATACCTACTTTCATAAGTATTTTAGTCAAAAAGCTGTTTTCTTATACATTACAAACAGACGCTTCAATTTTATTTATTTGAATAGATAAAATAAAAGTGAAGTGTAAAATTACTTATTTATAGATAAAATAAAATTAAAGTGTAAAAGTGTAGACTTAACCTTAACTACACATAGTTAGGGTATGTGTAGTTAAGGTTAAGTCTAGTGTCGTAGACCAAGATCCGCTTTAAATCGCTGAGCCATGGGAGTATGTGAGTGAGTGCGTAAAACTACGTAGGTATACCAACATAGTAACATGTAGCGTAATTATAAGCAATAGGTACCTACCTAAATATTGTTTTTATGAGGACTTCCGATAAACATTTGATATCGCTTACGTAAGGTACGTAAGGTCATTATTGTTATCCGTTATCGACCTTTTAGCCTAAGTAGCATTAGGCTACACAATACCATAGTATTATTGTATAGGGTGTTAGTCAAACTAGCGAATGACCTTCAGTATTGTGCACTAGTTTGACTAACACCCTGTATATTCTCTGACAATACCATCCGCTATAACAAACAGTAATAAAACTCTCGATTTTATTTAGGAACAAAACAATTTACCTTTCCTATTATATATGTATTGTAGTCATCTAAAGGTTCCGTACCAGATGGGTGAAAACGGGACCCTATTACTAAGTCTCCGCTGTCTGCTCGTCCGTCCGTCCGTCTGTCAGCGGGCTGTATCTCATCATGAACCGTAAAAGTTAAACAGTAAAAATTTTCAGTGTCTCGTGCCGCTTCAACAGCAAATAATAAAAATAAATTAAATTAAATAATTAGGGAGTCACATCCATGCAACGTCGGGCGCGCTCAGTACTTGGATGGGTGACTGCGTCATGTTGGATTTTTGCTTTTTTTTTTTTCGATCCATAAAAAAACAGTTTTCTAGGGTTCTTTTGTTCGTTCGCGAAATATAGTTTTGTACTTTGTAGGGGAGATTTTGATAAAAAAGGAAAAAGCGGGGACCGAATCGGGTTATTATAGTTTTCAATTAATTATTTGTTATTCATTCATATAGGTATATAATTTGATTTCGTAAAGTCCGCTTACATAACTTGCAATTTGGGGCCAGCATGAAAGTACAATGCACAGTGCCGGCTTAGAATTTGCACCACCCTAACTCTTCCCGCGGGTGTCATAAGGCGAGTAAGGGATATCTACCGGAGGCGGGCATCAGTGCCCTCTGCAGAACAATTCTACCACCGAACTGCGATCCCCAACCCGCATGCCCAGCGTGGGGACTATGGGCATTAGCCCCCATGAGATAAAAGCTAATAAGGCGCTTGCCAAGTAGCCTGCGCCCAGCAGTGCACAAGTATGGGCTGTTCTAGATGAGGATGAATGTACAAGACGAAATAGAGCGTCAAGAAAGTAGGTTAGATAAGGGAAAATCTCTCATGAGCAGTCGTTACAAAAAAGTTGATTACTGAACGAAGAAATGACGAATGAAATTTTATCGCGGTTGTGCATGATTTGCTATGCGTGCACAGTTAGGAATGCTGCAGTCAAGACAAATCGACTCAGAACCGTTGCCTGCATGCGTACCATGCAAGATTTTACAATTAAAATACTTGAAAAGATTTCACCGATTAGTTTTATTTGTTGTGTGTATCTCATAGGCATGATGAACGTTTTATTATGTGTATTGTTGGCATTGCCTCATAAATAAATAAAAATGTAATTATTCATTTATAGCCATCTTGTCACGGTAGGTTTGGGCTTTTATGAAGCTACTTGCAAATGTTATGATTGCTGACTAATGGTAAAATATATTTGATGTCATTGATTATTGTTAATTATTGGTAGATCCTAAAGTTTTTATAAAGATTTTAAGAAATCTAACATAAAGAAACAGTTTTGTAGGTACAATGGGCGGTCTTATCGCTAAGAGCGACTTACAAGAGAGAGACCTAGGTAAGTACTATAATAGTTATTCTGTGTTACCTCCAAGGTTGAGGTGCTCTTTTAAGGAGGAGGAGCTAAATAAGCTTTCAATTAGCACCTTGTCGCGGCCTTAGACTAACTATAGGTATAAGATTGCGACTTGGCAAACGTTGTATAGGACGCCCTCCGGCCAGGTGGGACGATCTGCGAATGACTGCTGGTAGATGCTTGATGCGGCAAGCTCAAGACGGGCGCTATGACGCTCATTAGGGAGGCATATTTCCAGCAGTGGACTAATATAGACTGATGATGATGATTGGTACTGAAAAAGACCGCCATTTGACAATATGGCGGTATCACTTAGAAAATATTGGATTCAAGATGATCTAAGCGGGACAGCAGGAGAGAGGCTGTCATTTTCATTCACTATCATTATCTACGCGACTTAGGTACAGCTAGGTAGTTTATTTCTACCAAGATTGTTATCATATCTTCTAGTTAAATAAATAAATAAAGTAAATGCCCTTGACTCTAAATTGCTGGCGCTCAGTAATCGTGCCAAGGATACTCGACGCTAGGTTTACTTTGCTAAGTTTTAGATAGGCTGAGAACAGAAAGCTAACTTTACCACGGAATCCAGTGAATAACTAAGACTTTCTTACAAGAGTTGATTATGACATTAATTATTGCTTTTATTATGGGAGTAGGTACAATAATGTCTTTATTACATCTTTGATGTCCCCCTAGCCGAATCTTCGGCCACGGCGGCCAGCTCAAGTTGAGTCCTGCGCACTTGGCTTGTCTTCTTTAAGACTCTCAACGAAGACTAGCCAAGTGCGCAGGACATTATAGTGCACACGTGTGTGCTACCGTACGTCTACCTAAACGTAAGGTAGACCTGCTTACTCCGTCATTATGAATTAGTCAGTATAAAAATAATTGTGCCAACACGTAAGTGAAGATATTGTGAATGATGCAACGTCATAGACATTCCATTCCTTATACATATTAATACATATTCGTCCATAAACGAATAATGCAAAAGTTTTTCGATAAGGGCAACTATTTAACCAAAGAGAATATAATCGAACTGTATCATCTTTACGTAATTTACGTATGTACCAGTAGGTAGGTACCACTTGTCGACTCGTACGGTATGGCCCAGATCAAGGGCCTAGTAAGCCACAAATCGGTTTAAAAAAACACATTTACAAAAGCAAATAAAAAAACACATTTACAAAAGCAAAAAAAGTACGAGTATATTATGCACCGAGGCCACAAAGCAGTGTCACGGGCGTCATTAAATCCCAAGCGCAACTCAGGATAGGTACTCGAATAACTCACCAGCTAAGCGAGGGAGTTACTTGAATCCTGAGTCCGAGCGGGATTTAAGGACGCCCTAGACGAAGACAGCTTTATGCACGAGGAGAATACTCTACTTTTCACACTTTATGCGAGTAAATAGTAAAAGTTTGGTTACCTACGTGTTTCGCAGCATTAGTTTTTTATTTCGCCTTCTGAACAGAGGTAAGTTCGAATTTCAAGAAGATCTCTTTGTATGGATCTTGGTAAAAATTTCACACATATTTTGATTTTCCTTTCAATTTCAATTTCATCATTCCCATAGGACATGGGAATAAATAAAGTGCGTTTTCCAAGCATTGAGAGTGAAAATATTTTTTTACTTACGCAACTAAATAAAAGTACAAGGTATTATTTAACTTATTCCTATTGCCGATAGTAGGTATACAAAACTATCACACAATAAAACGTACAATTAAATAGTTAGTTTCTTCATCAGCACACTTGCGTCCACAACTGAACGTACAAACAAGAGTGGCTCTGCACAACGCTAAAGTTAGTTTAGATAGGTCTATTTTCGTGAACAGTCTCTATTTATACACCTTCAGAAATGTAGATAACATCCCTTTTACTAAACTGTAAGTAAAAGAAAAAAGCAATGTGTACGTTGTAGTATTTTGTATGCTACGCTCATCCTGCAGCCTTGTAGCACAGTACTACTACGATTTTATGTAACTTTTTTTATCTTATCTTTCTTACATTGAAATAAAGCTATCGTCTGATTTCTCATTCCATTCAATACAAAAATGTCCATCTAGTTCAAGAGTCTTAAATTCTCATCGATCTTTTCTGAAAATGTCTAGTTCAAGAGAGTATTCAATTCTTATTCATATTTACTCAACTTAACAGTCCTTTGAAAACGGAAACCGGGGAATTACTATCATGGCACTCTGTTGAGTATTTGACAAAGTGATACTCGTAGGTATGCTTTTATTTGCTACTGCAACACACAAATACGTTTGAGAAAAAAACACAAAAAATTATGAACAAATGGAATAATCGGTGGTATAAATAGAACTTGGAGGTAGGTAAAACACAATGATGTATGGATAAAGAAAATTACATTTCAATAATAAAAACAAATTAGAACTAGTATTTACAATTGAAACAATTAAGCTAACTGCAGACTGTTGCAAACAATCTACAGGTAGCTCAACTGATCCATATCAATACCAGTCGGAAGCGTCCCCAAGACGCTGGCTGCATTGCCCCGTTGTATGGCAATGCTGATGCGCTGCGCCAGATGGATGGATTTAAAATATTGTTTATAATAATATGGGTAGTAAGTATGGATTTAAAATAATTCTGGTACTTATGTGGTGTGTGTAAAAAGGCGATAACTATTGCTGTGTTCAGGTTAAAATTGGTAGAATAACTGGTTGTCGGTTAAATTACTTTACGGCAACTACTCGCTGGACGAAATTGGATATAATACGGGTTTTATTGTGCTTTTATCAAATAGTTTTGTGTAAGTAATTGTCTACTTGTGCAACCAGTTGCTAGTCGATTTGAAAACGGCGGATAACTACGATTAGTCTACTTCCTCTTGACGAAACACTTTGTTTTCAGCGAATAGAGGCTACATTGGGAAAATATTTAAACATAACAATTATTCATAATGGATTTTAATCGCTAAAAAGGCGACCTTTCTCGTAAAAATGGTAGAGCTTAACAAATACTGTAGGGCCATGGGCCATCATGCAATTGTTTAAAAAATTAAAATACAGTTTTTGTTACATTTTCCCACGTTTTTGAGGCTTCCCCGAAAAACGTGGCGACCTCGCGTCCACAGTTAGACCTTTCATTTGAAATAACAGTTTAAATAAAAACCGTCGTGGGATCAACTTTATAGGCGTTCTCGGCGGCCTGACCGCAGCGCAGCAGTTTCGTAAGATCGCTAACTCCAACGGTAGTTTCTCCGTCATCATTCTCTTGCCCTTTTCTCATTTATGGAGGGAAACAACAGGTCTTTTTTCTCCATTCACTTTTATCAGTCGTCATCTCATCACTCACACCTTTTTCACTCATATTGTCTTTCACATAGTCTTTCTTTAGCCTACCTCTACTCATACATCCTCATTCGTATCAATTTTTTTTCTTTTAACTGTGGTTTCAATTTCTGAATGAATTCCTGTAAAACAGCTCCTGAGCGCGGAACGCCTACTACGCTGATACAAAGCCTTATTTAATTTAACTCTTTATTTCTTGTTTGTTATATTGCTGTTACCGTTCCCCTTAATAATCGTAGGTGTTTAAAATGCCTTACAATTTTAATGGACGTTTCTTTCCTTATTTAAAGCATGTTGTCCCGCTAGCACAAAAACAACATTATATACGGACTTACGGTACATTCGCCAAAAAAATATAGTTCATTCACCGATCATTTGGTATTATTTGAGGTCATCGACATCTCTGGTTCTTTTTCTATTAGACTAAATAGCTTTTCGTTAGAGGTGCGATGTTGTTTTTTGATCTCATTGTATGCTAGAGCAGAAAGGTTGTGTACATAGTGCGAAAAGAAACTGTATTGATTGAAGGTAGAGTCTATTTTAGCTTGAATATATTTGTTTCCCAGAGAGCAATTGCTTTTAGTAAACCAATATTTTTTTGTGTCGCTATAGTGTTATATTGCAGGTGTGACAATAGCATTCACTTTCTAGATAGGTACTGCCACAGCGTTGCTAGATTCATCTTACGCCGCCGCCGTATCGTTACTTTCTGTACTTTCAGTGAGTTACCTACCTACAATAAAACATTTACTACCTACTGAGATGTTTTGTGTAGTATCCATACTATTAATATAAATTCGAAAGTGACTCTGACTATCTGTCTGTCTGTTACCTTCACGGCTGAACGGATCTTAATGAAATTTGGCAGGGAGGTAAATGGTATCCCGGGGACGGCCATAGGCTACCTAAAAAGCGCATGCGAAGCCGCGGGCAGCAGCTAGTTATAAATGAATTATTTAAATTCTTTCATAGAAACCTACATGTTTGAAATGTAACATGTTTATGAAACTTACAACTTGTGATAAATATAATTTTCTGTTTCAAGGCAATTTCGAGAAAATTATGTAAAGCAATTTATTGACCACACCTAGGTTTATTTGCATAACAGGATCGTGGTGATCATTTGCTTGACATTTGAGCCGGTAGGTGGTCTGTTTGAGATTAGCCTTATGCAAATCGCTCACCTGGCTGAGCCGAATGAGCCGAAGAAAACGAATTTTCTTTTGACCTTGCACATCTATCCAAATCGATCGAGCCGATGGAATCAGATACGCAAAGTCTAATGATTTCATCCGAAATTTCTGGGATTTGGGTACTAACGAATTTTTCTGACCATTAGTCCGAACCCAAGGAATCATGCAGGGCTCTTCGCTGTGACCGCTCCTATTTACGTTATACATCAGTGACTCCTGTATCTGCTCCGTGGACAGTCCCGACGAGTTGTTCGATTGTGATTCTCAGAACGTTGGCATTATTAAGTCGTCGGGCAGCTTATTTTTCAAGCTGCATAGACCACGCCTGACATTATAATTTGAATAACTAATCGGAGGTCCGTCCACCAGTCTCCGGTTCTGCATTCCGCGATACCGTTACAGCCAGTGTTACAACGCTTTTATTTAACTCAGTGCTATATGGGAAGCTAGTTTATTAAAACGCTAGTAGTTTATTATTTTACTTGATGAATTAAAACTAAATACTTATCTGTTAGATATGTAAGTAAGTATACATGAAGCGTGGGTGCACCTCGCGGTAGTTCAATAAAACATTGTGCAGTAAGCCGTCTTTCCTTACGCACATCCCTCAGTCCGCTCCCTAATCGAATATCCAACATTATCTCAATTTATTCAAACGGTTCTAATACCTAACAATTAAGCGAAAGTACCTCAGCAGATAGTTTAACAGTGCACGCCATAGAGTCTTACCAACGAGTCAAACCATTGAATTACTATATAATATTCTAACAGTTATTTCTAATGTATCTTGTAAACTGTACCTAACAAAATAAGATAACAGCTCCATTTTTTAAATCTATAACAACAAACTTAAATGTCACCAACTTAATTCTATTAACCTACTGGAAACCTAAAGGTCAATATAACCAAGAGCAAATCTTGATAGATAAAGATGCATACTATATTATGTACTTTTTGACAGTTTTCTAATTCGTAGAACCTAAAATACCCACAACACACGTTTATAAATATATTACACTTAATTCTTTCCAAATAGTAAAATAACTTTTGCCAGTGATGATACAAGACGCTGCTGTAAATTTTATGGGAACGAGAACCCTGGCGTAATAGTTCGTGTTGCTATTCTAATTTTATTGTTCTAAACAAGATATGACAACATTGATGATGCACGACTCACGAATAGATTTTATAGGCAGGCACTAAATATGATGATAGATAGGTAGGTACCCATGTGAATGAAGGCCACTGATCATCATCAGCCTATACCAATCCGCTGCTGGACGTGCCCCTGGGGGTCGCACCGCCGAGGCTGAACAGTGAATGCGTTAACAAGAAAGGCAACTAAAAATACTTAATAATAATTGGCGATCACGTCGCTCAAGACCATCACCTACTAGACTTAGAAGAGAGTGAATGAATTCACGTTGAACCGACCTGACTCCGACATTTGCAATAAGGTTATGCGGTGAAGAAAGCCTAGCTTTTGACATCATTAACAAAAATATCACTTGTCATTTTCACCTTACGGAACTGCATAGCACAGTTCTAGGCGTCCAAAGAGAATGACCTGCGTAACTGACTTACCACCTCCAAGACATTGGAGAATAGAAAGCGAGAGAGGTCATTTAATTCTGGTTCGATTACTCAGCTTATATCAAATTACGCGGTTCAGCAAAAAGTAGTGGTTTAGCAAATTGCTGTAATGCCAAATTATTGCGTTACATTACAAAATAGGGTCGATGACTTGACTGAAAGCAGAACAAAAGTTTATTTGTTTTGTCACTTCCAGTTTGCATCGTGGGTGGGATTCACCAATGATGCACTTTTTATCTTATTAAGATGCACTTTGCATTCAAAACAAAAATTTAACCCACAATTGAAATGATATGAGTAGCAATAGGTACAATTCCTTCAAAATCCTCTCAATAAGTTTCAAAGGGATGATTGTAGAGTTTTGTATGGAGGGTGGCCCTAATATTTGTTTCTTTTCTCAATCGTCGCGCACGATGAAAGTTACATAAATATTTGCACAGAGCTAAAAAATTCGTAATTTGCCCTAAAACAAATACAAAATGCCTCATAAATAATGTCCTAAAGCGTCAGATTTCTGAGATATTCACCGATGAAAATAAATATATAATTTTCTTCTTATGTGAATATCTCAGAAACCAGACGCTTTAGAACTTAGGACATTATGTTATAGGTTGTTTAAGTGTTCTCTATCCAAATATAAAAATTTATTGAACGCCGAGATTAAAAAAAAAAAACAAAATGGGGACCGATGTTAGGGCCAAAATCTTCAAACCCCCGTGGTTTTTTAACATCAAAGTGCTAGGGCATTTCCTTAAGTATCTAAAAGTTACCCAAAACGACTAATGTTAAATGTTGTATGATAAATACAAGTATTCTTTTTTTACTCTACGTCCCCGGGAGCAAAAACCTTCAAATAAAGTACAAATAAACCCGAAACACATGTGTGAGATATTAATTTTAACCGTAATACCACTAAAAAACTACATCAAGTTTCACAGCAGAGCAAAACCGCCATAAAAATTCACAGAATTCAAAATGAAGAGATTGTTGTTTTTGCTCTGTCCATCCGGTGGATTACTTTACAAGCGACACAAATTACCCTGTATGTGACAAGCAACACATAGCGATCAACAGAGCATGTCAAAAGGCATTTCATAACGAATCTATCTGGAGCCCAGAATAATACCTACAAAAATAATGGGTTTAGAATATATGCTATTATTGTAAATGCGAAAATTTGTAAAATATAAATAATGACCCTTCCATTATTTATACATTTTAAGTCAAGTCAAGACAAAACATACTACTGAACGGATCGAACTTATGTATGAATTGACATAATGTATATCGTACTGTTATAAATTTATTTGATGTTTTCTATCATGCCTTTGTTGACATAAAATATCTAGGATTCAAAAACCGAGTATAGGGCAGAAGAGCAACTCTATTTCTATAATTTATTTGTATAAAAATAGAATGTAATATGTTTCTAAAATTTACGTTCTCTTATTTTATTACATAATAATATATTATGTTAAAATTAAATCGCTTCCTTGCCTATGTTATCTGAACTCGTTACGTGCTTGAGCATTTCTTTTCGAAAACCCGTCCACTTCGTTTACGAGTGTCGGAAACATTATTTGTTATCGGCTCGATAAGAGTTGCATGCAAATTTTTGCTCATTTCAATTTCCTGGCGGCTTTTGTAACTTTGTCTCTTACTAACGTAACCTTTTTCTTTTCAGGTAAGTTTTGGTACGAGATTTTTCGAATATGGATTTGAAAGGTTAACAACACCGTCTCCAGTAAGTTGAGTAGGTTAGTAGTACTGTCTACATAAGTACATAGGTCTTGTCTATCCCCTTTCTTATAAAAAAAAATAACTAGAGGTAATATAAAGTTATTTTTAACAGTTGCCTAATGGTGTTTTTAGGATTCTGCGTCATTCTTATTTTGACAACAGAAAAAATACCAACTACCTTACTCTTAGAATAGCAAACAAAGCTTTTGAGTGGGAGAGTAAACATTATGGTCTCGCCCCCATATTACGCAAAGGGAGATTACCTGCCTGAGTTTTGTACCCCAGATTTGTTCATTTTCGAAAAGTAAGCATGTATTTACCTTTAGGCAGGTACATAGTTATTGCCTATTATTATCCCTCACGTAAGCGCTAAAATTTCTGTAAGTAAATAAATAAAAAGCCAATTGGGTAGTCACGAGCGTGTGTATGTTGAAAGGTCAATGATCTCCGAAATTAAATTCCCGTTAAGAACAAGTGAATAACACTTCGAAGATTCGTTGGTTAGTAATATTGTCAATATATGACACTTAGAAAAAGTCAAATTCTTAAATTTTAAATAAACGTATTCTATTGATGTCGCTCTTGCTTCACTGAAAACGTACCCTTCCCGTAGCAAGAAGTTAACAGAGGGGTAAGTCTATTTGACGTTGGTAACGAGACGTGATTGTGACGTCTCCTTTTTCCCTACAATTTGGTACAGCGCCTCTATCGAGCGGTCAGGGAACTACGCAAATATCATACAAAATGGAGACGTCACAATCACGTCTCATTACTAACATCAAATACTCTGAACCTTCAAGCCTTTAATCACCACCTTTCATTAATATTTTTTTATAAAACAAATACTTTCATCAAAATTAAATCAGCCAATATACCTCTACTGCTGAACATGGGCATTTTAGAAAATACGCCACAAATAGCGATCATGAGCCGCCTCTATCCAACCATTCCGGGCACCGCTATAGTGTTAAATTTTGTATCATTCAAGTCAGATGTAGGTATACCGAATACCCAAACTCACAATATACCTATATTTTTAACGTTGCAAAACCTTTATCGACTGAACTGATTTGTGTTTTGCGAAACTTCTCTCACAATACGGGTATCGTGACATGCAACAATACGGGCTCAATTTTACCGTACAGATATTATATCAGGGAATTTTTATGGATTGGTTTGGTACAAAACAACGTATACAGACGCTACTTTTATTTATTAACCATTAATTAATAACACAGAGAGAACTCAAATAAGATAGTTACTCAACAAATCAACGGTTTATGACTCTAATTATTTATGGGTTTATCATCATCAGCCAATACTAGACAGGCCTCCGTTTATGAGCGCTTTAGCGGCCTGTCTTCAGCTTGCCGCATCCGGCATCTTACTACGATCAAAGCATATCTTTAATATGCTTTGATCGTAGGTAAGCCACATGTTTGCACAACGTGGCAAACGCAGTGGAGGAGGCCCTCCGGCCAGGAGGAGTGACGACCTGCGAAAGGCTGTGTGGGTCTCCACGCAGAACAAATTTCGCCAACTTATTTCTTCCACACCTGAAATGCTTACAACCATATAGTACCTAATAACAAGCTGCTGTCACAGCTTACAACAATAAAAAAATTACAGCATTATTAAGCCCATCTTATACAAAAGATGTATTTTAAACCGA
Organism: Eupithecia inturbata; assembly: GCA_963662085.1. Taxonomy (NCBI): domain Eukaryota; kingdom Metazoa; phylum Arthropoda; class Insecta; order Lepidoptera; family Geometridae; genus Eupithecia; species Eupithecia inturbata. The sequence continues at coordinate 6,451,888 of OY759179.1, read as the reverse complement.
CTTCAAAAAAAGGAAGAGGTTCTATGTTCGGCTGTATGTATATTTTTTTTTACATTTTTTTATGTATCTTTATGAATTTTACCGTCAATTATGGACTGATTTTGCTATTGTACTTATAGAAAATGTCCCCGAGGTGGTCCCATAAAATTGTATTCCCTGTGAATTAGTATTTGTCCCGCAAAACTTAGGTAAAACGCAGTGTAAATATTAAGGAAATTGATGTTTTATGCACAAACATTTCAAACGTTAGACATGTGGTATTCCTCAAGCAAAAGACGTATTTTTGTATTACCTAACTAGTAAACTACTGTCGGAAATGTAGTTAGAGCTGACGTAACCGGTAGAGAAAGAACCTTGAAAAAAGAACTCGGTTCAACGGCTGGTTCAACAGTCGAGCCGAGGTGAATAAACCTTTTTGGCACAACCTGTTTACTAATTCTTAGATAGTGTTTATTGGTCGGCGAATAGACAATTATCCTGCGATGGCTGATAAAAATGTTCGGATGGCTGTCGCATTTTTATTTTGTTGCAAAAGAGTTCCAAGTTTAAAAGTTATTATAAAAACAAAAACACAAATTTTAACAATGCTTAATAGGCTTCTTGACTCATATCAAATTTGGCGCAATAAATAAATATTTTCTTTAATATTTGATTTAAGAAACCAATATTTATCGATTTCAGATATTGAAAATGTTCTTCTAATTTTTTATTTTAACTCTTAGAACGTTTTCGGCCATGTTGTGATTTTTTTATATGTAACTCTAGCAAATTTCATGTCGGGTCTTATACGAGTGAGAGTCTGTCTGTATCATACAGACAGAAATGTTTGCTATATGTCAATTGTTCGTGTACGACCCGTATGACGTCACAGCACAATATAATAATATATATACTAATATGGCTGACAACGTTTTCGCCTGTTATCGAAAAGTAAACTTTTAAAATAAAGTGTTGCAGTTTTCTAGGTCCTAAAAAAATATGGTAATATTTTTTTTCCTCTAATAGGCCATGTATTCATAATTTAAGACCTACCTACTTTTAAAGAGTCAAATAATCAATTGTACCTAAAAGCACAGCGAAAAAAATCAAATGCGAGCTTGGGAAACGGACGACAGACTGATGACTAAAAAAAATCATTCAACCTCAAAAATTGGTAAAAAATTTAACTTACGCAATTTGCTCCATGATACCTGACCTGTGTAATAAAATGTTATCCATTGATATTCTTTGATTGTAAAATCCCTTTGCTTACAACAATAGCTAGGAGTCAAGAACCAAGTATAAATACAGTTATTTGCAAAACTATTCAAAGACAACTTGAAAAACCACCATAAATACGCGCAATTAAAAATAGCTTTGTGTTGAAATTGTCTCATTGCGACGGGTAAGCAGGTACTTATTGATTGAGGAAAATTACAACAAAGCACATAAACAACTACAAAATAATATTATTTCATACTAACTTCGACCATAGGTTCAACCAGGTGTAGCACAACATCTACGCAAAATTTCAGCCGAATTCGTTTAGTATTCATCGCGTGAAGAGGTAACAAACATTCATCCAATTATCCAAACATTCGCGTTTATATTATATGTGAGAACTATGAGCAGAGACTACTTAGATATTAGCGGATATTGAGGTCGTCTGAAGCCGCTTGTCCGTGAAGAGGCAGCGCAGGGAAATTCTGGGTTTCGACACAGACAGAAACTGAATAGCTTTGTTCGCCACGCTTTCTTGGCCGGTGAACTTAGATAAAACGACCGCGTAAAAGCTGGCGGAGCGAAAAACACCAAGAAATTTTCAATGAAACAAGTACACAAATATATATTTACTTAGCCCCTGGCGCAAACTGGGTTATATACTAGTTTGCGCCACGGTCTATAAGTTACAGATTTTATTCAAGGGAAAGGTATTTTTACTAACCACTTATTGCTAGTTTTCTCATTCTAAGTATAAGCACCTCAGCAAAAGCTCTTTTACACACATGTTTTATACAAAGGAAAAAGTCCTTTGTTTAAAACAGCCTTTGTATGTGTGCGTAACTGCCAACCGCACGGCTAACCGATGCTTGCTTACAAGTAAAAAATATTTATTATTGTAATGATAAGAGAACCCTAGTGTCTAGGAAACATTAATTAGGATTTAAGACGCTAGTAATTGTTAAATGTAACAACTTTGTGTCAATAAACATTATAATATTAGGTATATCTATCTAACCAGTGTTGTCGTAGCGATTTAGCGTACGACATCGTATGACTTGTCGATTGTCTAAGCCCGATGCCTAACAGGCTATAACGAAACACGAATGACACATTTTTGCAATTTCTTTACAATCTAATGCGAATCAATAGAGATCATAAAAGAACTATTGTTATCTGTTTACTTTGTCGTGATGAAGATTCAAGCGTTGAAATGGTTAGAGCTATTGTTAGTGAGATATATTTTTAAGATTGAATGGCGAAAGTACTGACTCATTGTGATCAACTATCGTGATTTGTTTCAAACGAGACAGTAAAACTAATTAATGTAATGGACGTTTTCTTTGACTTTTTATCTTTTCTCTACGAACTTTGTAAGCATTGCGGTGCGGTATCCAACGTACACTCCAAAGTCCTTAGTATGGGTTGTGCGTAGTTTTAGAAAACTATTTTCGTTTTATTCCCAAACATTTAGCGCCTCGTACGCCCTTGCCGCATAGAGAGGAACAATTTTTCGAAGTATAATGTAGTCGTAATGACAGCGATATCCAATAGTTTCATACGTACTTTTCTTCTTCAATGAAGATGAAGAGATTATATTGTTATCATAAGTCCAGTCCATTCCAAGGTTGCCTGGAAGAGATCGCTCAAAGCGATAAGGCCGCCCTTTGTACTTCCTTGTTTCTCAGCATTTTCATCTGTATTATATTTTGTGTTTGTGTGGTACAATAATGATTTATCTATCTATATATCTATCTATGAAGTAGAAGAGCTCTTTGTTAATGGCGCCGCCGCTTGCTTTTCGCTACGACTCTGCCAGTGTCCTCTTCTTCTTTGTTTCGTGACTTTTGCGACTATTTGGCACCTATTGTAGTTGTCGAATGATTTTGGAATTGATTTCCATACATTATTCTCTCCAGGCAAACGCGTGTGAAATTAAATTCCATAGAGTTTTTCGACCCGCATTCTAGTACGCCTGCAATGACGTACTTTCTAGCTCAAGTTTGGAAAAGGAAAAAGACACTTTCCGAGCAGGTGTAGTATAAAATAATTTTATGATGAGTGCATCATGATAATGTAGGAGCGCAAGACATTTCTTTCGCTGCTAAAACTATTATCTTTGACTTCGTAGAAAGCGCTACGATGCTACGAGGGATCCACGTAGCATACAAAAGATTTCAACGCGCACGCATAGAATCTGTCTTTTCTACATCTATCAAAATTTTCCTTTTTACAGCCACTACCGACTTGAATGATTGATGGATTAATAGTGTATATCCGGTAATAAAAACTTTCACTTCATAAACACCTTTACAAGTGTCACTGGTTTATGGAGTTGATCTTTACCTTTACTTAAACGACTAGTGATTTGTAGGACACCATTTGAAACAAGTTAGCTTAATTTAATAGCAGTCTCGTTAAACGCGACGTCCTCTGTAGCGCTGTGGGCAAAGACGTGAGTGGTTGCGGGTTCGACCCGCCTTGGGAATAATATTTGTACGATCTAAAGATATTTGTTTCGGGTGCTCTGGGTGTTTCTATGTATAATATTTAAATATGTATCTACATATGTAATGTTATTTATTAAGTTTATCAGTTCTCTAGTACAAGTTCTGCTTATTTTGGGACTAGACAATGCTGTGTTGAATCTGTCTGACCCTGTATCTATTAACTTATCTGTAGAGTATTAAATAACCATTACAACTGGTAGACTGAATTAATCGCACTGTATAAAACAACCGAGGTGTCAAGAACTTCTTGTCTGGACAGAGTCGTAAATTGCTATTATTGGTATCTCCAGACAAGCTTAGGATGTCGGTAACTAGTGGTAAAAACACTTTATTTACTACAAAACATGTATCCTCAGCAAACATTCGTCCACTGCTAAACGGGCCTCCCCCAAACAAACGGTGGTTTTGCCATCATCACCACATTTACCACGCTCAGCAGGTGGTGTTAAAAATTCATCGAAGGAAGCTATTGCCTTTCTTCTGTTAGGTTCCCTTAGTCTACTCTTAGGACATCCAAGGGCTTAGTTGGATAGATCGATCTTCTTCTGTGATCCCGCCACATCGTAAACATGTGCCATTCATAGATAGAACGATTTCAAACTAAAACAAAAGCGGCCGAACATTAACTTAGTCAAGTTTTCCTCTTTCACCACATGCGGATGGTATAAGAAACGTGACGTAAAATGTATTTAATTTGACAAGGTTCCGTCCCACTGTGAACTTTCGCGAATTATACCTATATCGAGACAGAGTTTTGTGATACATCTTGAAACGAGTAAATAGTAAAAAACTAGAATCGCTCACTGTACTCGAACGTCCTTCAAAATGTTTTATTCACAGGTGTAAATACCTACTCGTATATCGTACCTGCCTATTGCTATCGCAAATGCATTCATAAACTGAAAGATAAGAAATCGGCATTTTTACACTACACTGTGAAGACTGTTTCTGTGCTGTTTTCTTGAAGGCAATTTAATATTTCATGTTGAAATTATTTACGGCAAAACAATACTTAATCATATTATTATTAAAAACCTTATTTTTACTTATAAAGCATACATGCTAGGTCGATGATGCTACTTTTAAATTAATGAATATTTTACGAACCTAAAAAAAATTTCGTTTCCTCCCGTACATTTAGCGCCTTGCAGATCGGGGCGCTGCAAGGTGCTAAATGTATGGGATACCGGATAGAGAGAAACTAACGTTTGTCGAGATTTCGTGCTTCGTGACAACGTTTATTGAGATTCCGTGCGTCGCGATAACGTTTGTCGGAATTCCGTGCGTCGCGATACGTTTGTTGGGATTCCGTGTATCGAGCTAACGTTTGTCGATATTTGTCGTGATTCCGTGCATCAAGATAACGTGCGTCGGGATTCCGTAGCTCACTCAACAAATTTTATAAAAATGACAGCAGCGATCCAATAGTTTCATACGAACTCGGCTTAGGATATTTACCATGATGGATTTAAAAGATGTAGGGATGTTCCTTTGTAAAAGAACTTGACTATAGTTTTCGAATGATTTTGAGTGATTTGTTGCATTTTGGCACTTCTACTTAGTCAACTATAACAGGTCAGCTGCAGTAAACCAAAACTGTTTTTTAAAGTTTTGGTGTTGTGCAAACCCTTACTAGCCACATTCAAAAAGAGTCCGGTATAAAACCTACGAGTAATCAAAGTTCACCAGCTAAGCCAACCTCGGGTTCATCTTTGGGCTTGTGTAGCTGCTGTAACCTACCATAGAAAACACTGAAATTAACTTCATAATTGTTACATAGACGATTAGGTAGAAACGCATAACTGTAAAATGCCAAATTGAGATCAATACGCCTACGGCTTACGATGATTTATCCATAGATGGTACATGTACTTTCCCACGAGATATGTTATCGGAGACAATTCGATACGATCTGCTCACTCGATCGTGGTCACAACTCAACATCCGTAGCATGCCATTCTTTCATTCACATTGGGTACATTACTGTTTTATATACCAAAGCGTTTAAATTATGGAAATTATTAAATAATCATGCTATTGTTAGTAGCATTATTGTAAAGAGTTTCCTCATTTCTGACAGGCAAACATTGCGTTTTGTGCCACCAAGGCACGAATTTGCCTGTCCCTATCAAAGCACTTAATACACCCAAATGATAAGAATAGATAAGAATTTTTATTAAGTTCACACACAAACAGCACAGGAAAACATAACAAATCAACAAAAACAGTATATAGGTAAGTATACATAAGAAAAAAATATTAAAGCAAAATCAAAACAACCAAAATTATACGCAATACCTAAAATAGACACCTTCTTACTACCTACCACCACTGCACAAGCCCTAATAACGACTAGGCAGTCACCCACCTTGGGCGGAGGCTACTCACCCGTTCCTGCGCTGCGTAGTGAACCCAAAAGGGTCAGTCTTAGCTTATGCTGTTCTGCACCAGGATAGGTACAGAACAGCGCTGGTTTTCAGACTCCGGAGATGATTTACTCCAGGTGAATTAATTCTACCGGGTGCTTTATAGAAAGCTGTGCTTAGTTCACCCAGGTGCACCAAGTCTTCCGTGCGTAGCATTTAATTCACCCAGTTGATTTACTCCAATGAATGAAGTCTACCGGGTGCTTTATAGAAAGCTTTGCTTAGTTCACATAGGTGCACCAAGTCTACCGTGCGTAGCACCTAATACACCCAGGTGATTTACTCCAGGTGAATTATGTCTACCGGGCCCAAAAGTGTAATAAATATTACGGTTATATCTACAGCTAATTATTCACACACAAACTTTAGTACTTACCTACTTAGGATTTGATGGTTTTAGGATGCGGTGTCACCATTTACTCTATTAAAATATGGTTTTTAAGTAAGTTCTGAGTAGTAGGCAGGTACTTTAACAAAACTAAGGGTAAGGAATTTAGTATTAACAAAACCTGTTCGTGAAGACTGATGCCTATAGTACCTACAAAAGTAGGTTCCGAGAACCTGCACCTAACCATACAGAATGAAAAAAAAGTGTTAGAAATTGTAAGAAACTTGACATTTGACACAACAATGATGACTTATAACTGGGAACGTCGCAAAGTTGATTAGATAAAATCATAATAAACATAACGATAGTTCTTCGATTGATTTCCTTTTGATTGGTTTGAGGAAAAAAAAATATAATTAATCTCTCGGTCTCGAGGTTGTCTTGTTGTGTAGTATTTATATATATAATTTTAGGGAAATTTCAAAAAGATACAACAAACTAATTAGTCAAGTTACTAAAAAGCTAGCAAAAGTCATTTACTTTCTTTAGTAAATGACTTTAACTTAGTTTTATCGAACTTACATGAACTTATTTATTTTAACGAAGCAACGCCAAAGCAAAGCTGCCGCTCACTGAAATTGCATTATGTTTTTTTTCCAGCTATTCTTGTTAGCAAGTGCAATACCGATCCGAATATTATTAAACACTCAAAACACAGTTTCAGAATGCATTTTGCATAATGCCTCCATATCCATGTTTAGGACGAATACCATAAATAAATGCATTGTTGGACATTCACCAAAACTCCCTGCCAATTATTGCGAACTCTACCAGAAGGACTCTTCTATTGCGTATCTCCCTAGAGTCATCGTTACCACATACCTACGATTTCTTTATGACGAAACAATTGCTGTAGGTAGATCTACTCTATTAGAAGTAGAGATTTTCATTCGATCGATCACTCGCTTCGTAATCGATTGTTTTGTTCGTGTTGGCGCAATTACTATCGACACGCGGGATGTTGACTTGTAAGCCACTGTGCGATCCGGTGATCGATCACCATTATATTTATAAACGGTTAACGTTTAGCTGTTCCATTTAATAACACCTTTGTTAATAATGCACCCTATTATCTTAGAACCAAACAATTTTAATACGTCGGTCTCAGTTGTATTATTTGTTTGCATCGAAAACTATTTTGAAGGTTCTCCTCCCAATATTATAAATAGTTCTCCATCACAGCATTTTGATGTCAAATTTTTATCAAACCTTCAAAAGCAACCGAAAACGCTAATAACTCCTTAAAGGCCCCTTTGAAAGGTCTCTTATTGCCATGTTTGTCAAAAGCTACGGAAAATTTACATAAGCGTCCTTGGGCATCGAGGATCATTGACACCAACCGACTCGGGTTCATTATGAGAAGTTCTGCGAGATGCAAAATAAGTTTCTGTACGACGATTGATGGTTTAGTAAATTTATAAACCAAAACCAGCTTTGATAACTGGAATTTTGATATGAAACACCGCATGCCGCGCCGGCTGCTTGACATGTTGAAAATTTCGTTGAAAAATCAATCAAGAAGATTGTTTGACTCTATTCATGGCAAGAATTCCATTAATGAATGATTTCACTTTTAAAAATTTATCTACTTTTACAGGCTTACTATTTGCTATGATAAGAATGATTAAATTATGTTACCTATAGAAATTTTGTTATTAAAAATAATAAAGATGTCTGCAGCTTTAAGCGTGGTGATAATGGCGTAAAAGTCTATAAATTATTTCTGAATCTCTGACGAAATACTTAAATCACTTCGGTGCACCAGAACGTGCACCAGCGTGACTGAAATGTTAAATTGACGTTCACTTGTGAAAGTCGATTTCTTTTGGAGCATTATTGGAGCGCCCAATTTCCAGTTTAGTGATAGCGCAATACAGATTTACCTCATTGCCTAAATATTATGTCGGTTACCAATCTCTCGATTGTGCTGGGCTTGTAGGTGAAATTTCGTAACTACAATACTTACTTAATTAGCTATGGCAGTGTTATTGGAAATTGGAAACATTATTTGTGATGACTGACGACAGATTTTACAGCTAGTTCCAGGCTCGCCATGACTCCGTTAATATGTGGACGGATCCTAAGAGCAACGGTAACAAATCGTACACTGTTAAATATAGTTACAATTTATGCAAGAAACAACATTTTAATTGAGCATAACCCTTACTTTAACCCTCAGTGTGAGGGTTACGCACTATAATAACAAAAAAACCTAAGTAAGCATAATTTCTTTGTATTTCGGGTTCGGTAATAAATAAAACAAGAACCTATCAAAACTACAGCAAATATCGACTAATATTTAATCTTATCATAAGTAGGTAAGCATAACGGTGAGAGTAGCTAAATGGTTTTTATGGCCTTAGATTGCTACATTTGCTACCTATTAAAAAGTCTAGAATTATTTATATTATAGTAGATTGGTAGTTAAGCTCGATAAATTGACGCGAAGACGGTAGGTATTGAGATGAGTCACTATTGTGTCATTTATTACCATAAAAATGATTCGCAGAAGGTAAATCAGCATTTTAAAAAGTTCTATTTACTTTCGTGATTCGTTCATGCAATGTTCACCAATTAGCTAAAGTAGGTTATTAAGACATGCATGCACTGCAATATTTATCAAACTTTTGCGTAATAATCAATTAAATTCTGTTTGCAGTCTAAAAATATTCTGCCACCTCTCAGAAACTGGTTCCGAGATGTGGCAAATATTTTTACTTTACCTTCTCATAAAGAAAGTAAGTCTAAAGTATTATTAAATTATTCTTCCACGCTCATTTACTCGTAAATTCCGCTTAATATCATGTTTTTCATATTAATTACTTACAATGAACACAATATTGAAATCAAAAGTGAGAAACGTTTAAACCCTTCTCGTTTCTCTTACGGCAAAGGTCTATAAACTATCAAAGGATGCCATAGTAGGGCCAACAAGGCCATGCCTACGAGTTTTTGTCAGAACATATCCATAAGGATTGGAATGTGGTGGTTGGACCGGGAACGAAGGCCGACCACCTGCTTGCTCGCTATGCCACGCCTGTGCCATTATGTTTTCTGTGACTTTACCTGATCGGTTTGTGTACCTACTGTACCTATTGTGTAGTGTGTGTTTAGTGTATTAGTTGGCGGTCTTCATAGTACGCTGAGAGACGCAAGAGTTGGGGTTCGATTCCCACCGTGGGTCAATGTTCCCGTATTACGTATTGCCCATTATGATGAGCCTTCTATATTTTTTTACAATTAATCTTTACCCTTTAGTTAGATTATAAAGGTAGTCTTACATTTTAACTTCCGCGGCCACGATAGATTGCGGCCGTCCACTTTTTTCGGTAAAATTAAACCTTACAATCGCGATCTTGAAATGCCCTTAAATGGTAATGTTCTTTATTGTTCTTTTGTAAAGTCGACAGGTTGCACTGTATAAGGTTACCACAGAGTTACAAATTGATATTACCCTGCTTATTTAAAAAGACGATTTCAGACGGTTATTTGCTTGCCTGACCTACATACAAAATGCCAAAAAAGTTAGGGCGTCTCGAGTTTAATTCAAGACGACCTGGTCGACGCATAATAATAAGTTTCAAACTGTTAATTTAAAAACTTTGGTATAATAATTGTAGAGCTAATCCTTTTACACTTTCACCCTCTTTCTTCTCTTAAAATATTTATCTAAACTGAACAATAGTAGGTAAGTACTTATTCATGTCAGTAGGTAGGTATGATTAGAATTTTTCTGCCAATAGCTAAGAGTGCCTATCTATCAGAACGATACTTGGCGTGTTTTGAAAAACTATAAACCGACTTCGAATTACGGTAAATAGTATTCATCTATGTCTCGGACGAACGAAATCACCCCTCCCTTACTTTCCCAGATCGTGAATCTATGTTCATGTGCGCGAATTGCGTTCAAACCTTTAGTGTTCCAAATTCAAAAGTCATTTCGTCACTGTTATTAAGTGCGCTGGAATGACCCACTTTGTTCGCACTTATCAAGGAACCCTTTGCCTCTTTTCGAATAGAAGGGATAAAAATGGACTCAACAAAAAAAAAACGCCCGTTGCCATGGAAACCATTAGGTGATAGTGAAATTATGTTGTGATGAATTTTTACTAACCTTCGCATATACATATAGTACGCTAACTATTTACTATGGCGCACATATAAACTATAATTATTGTATACTATTTATTCCTCGAGAATCAAACTTATGGGAGACCACCTCAAAGTTATTTTTATACAACAACGAAAGAATCATCAAAATTTATTAACAATTGGCGCAGATATCACCAAAACAACGTGTTTCTCCAAAAGTATTGTTTCTTTTTAATTTTAACGGGATAATTATTAGTATTTACCCCTGGGGATTAGTCCCTAGACAATAAATTGGTCTCTACAGTCATGAACGCAAGGGCTGTCGCAGAATAATCTGTTTCTTTCATCTTAGGAATACCAAAATGGTATTCTACCTTCTTAGGTACGATAGAAACAGACGGAGGGACGCACGACAAAGTGAAGGTCAAGGTTGAAACCATTCTATCAATCTCCGTGCAAATAGCACGCACTGTCTAGAGTTTTTTTTCATCTAAGCAATCTACGTGACGATTCTGCGACGTTACTGTTGTCATAGTGAACCAATTTGTTACCTGAATTGGGTCCCAGGTCATCTCTCACAGATGCAAAGGCCTCATCATCATTTGGCCTATTCTCAGATTTTATAATACTATACACCTATTTAAATCTACGAAAGATGATAGGTAAAATTTTAATGATGATGAGGCCTTTATGTTATGAGGTCACACATGCAAAGGCCCCTATTATTGTTAATTCTAGAGCAAATTGTTTTACACTGTTCCGTTTCCTGTCTCATTGATTGTGTTCACAGATGATCTAATAAGAATGGGTGCGGGCGTGTGAAAGTAGGAAACCATTGTCCTTTACAAAGACTACGCAACTAGATTGTAGTGAAAGTACCTAACTGAGCCGTGGTCTCTAGGCATTTAAGCACTATATCAGGAACATCGCTTGTGGGGTCAATATTAAATATTATCAAATCTTAGCGTTATTGGTTCCTTAATAAAAGAACCGAAGTTTATTCAGTTCTCTGAATGATTAAGACGAGATGATTTCTCGCTCACTCTTTAGTGTTAAAGACACCATAAAGCCAAACGAGCGTAATTTTTTTTCTGTTACTTTTTTTTTTCGTTTTCTACTCACAACTCAAAAAACTACGCTCGTTTGGTTTTTGTGCTGTGAGTCGCGTAAAACGCTTTCATTAATTTTATTTTGCGAATCATTTACCACGAACACGACTCACAACTCAAAAAAACTACGCTCATTTGGCCTCAGCCTAAGCAGTGTCTTTAACTAAAAATTCAAATACGAGAAATTATCTCGTCTCTACCATTCAGAGACCTTAATTATCTTACTTTTAAGTATTTTCACCTTCTTATTATGCTTATGAAGTATACCATAATATAGTAAAGGAGCCTAAAGGGCAAGGTTATTCTCATAACTATTTAGATTCTAAGTGTACCTAATAGTGGTTTTACACCGGTTAGCGCCTCAGCTAGCTAACTGGATTTTAGTCTCGTAAAATATGCATAATGTAGAAAGAGATACCCTCTACGATTTTTGGACTCGACACAGAAAGACAGCAGTTAGCTATCTGACGGAGAGGTACAAGTTGAAATGAACTTTTTTGCGTTGCAGCTAGAACCTAAAATGTATTTTTCCGGAAAGATATCCAAGAAAGATCAACGTAGACAGGCCAACCAAGGCCGCAGTTTTCTCCACCACTTAACCTAATTGACTTGTCTTTGTCCACAGGTAAGTCTACCATGAGTCATAATCCCTGGAAATGCCTACTTAGGCGAGAATCGTACTCCAATCCGTTACTTTCGACTGCTGCCGTCCATACACAGGCCAGAGGCCAGACGGTGAGTAAGTCGCATTCCAAACATTTCTCACCTTTGTTACGCTAAAATTAGCAGTTTCATAGTAATTTTCAAGGGTTTTTTTTTTACTTTGTACAGGTAAAGCTTGAATTGATCTTCTGAAATATAGTATTTTATTTTTATTGCCTAAAACGGTGTTGACTTAACGCTTTCACTGCCAAACCTCTGCGGTACGACCAGCTTAGGCGCGCCCCGTTTCGGCTATAAGCAGTGCTAGAACCATATGTACATCGATGGGCAATGAAAGTGTTAATTCAAACAATACACGGGTTACTCCGTCAATCTAGAATGTTACTAACGTCACTTAGGGCTCAAAATCAAGGCAAGACAGACTTCATTCAACTACCTACTTGTTTATACAGTACAAGACAGTATAAGAAGCATAATATTATGATGTACTCTAGGTGGTAACTTACCGAATGAATGAATGAATGAACACTTTATTGTACTTCAAAACATATTATAAACCTTATATCTACATTTACCAAATACTTAGTACAATAGGCGGCCTTATCGCTGAGAGCGATTTCTTCCAGGCAGCCTAGGGATGTAGAAAAAGATATAAGTACACAAAGTGTTGGTAGATTAAGATTTTATTTTTTATACTGTTTGTTTGTGCTCTACCAACACTTTGTGTACTTATATCTTTTTCTACATCCCTAGGCTGCCTGTAAGAAATCGCTCTCAGCGATAAGGCCGCCTATTGTACTAAGTATTTGGTAAATGTAGATATAAGGTTTATAATATGTACAAACAAACAGTATAAAAAATAAAAATTCTTAAAATACATACTACATACACTATAAAACAATACAAGACTAACTTGGGAGCTAACCTAGAAGTATACCTATAAATATCTTAATACAAAAGGTTCCACAGAAATATACTACCGATATATTTCTTAAAGAAACAAAAAATTACTGTATAACCGATGTGTTTCTTAAACGATCGACTCTGTCGGTCGGTTCACGCTTCGCTTGCCGGTAGTTTACATAATTTTCTACTGAACACACCGATTTCAACACTGTCTCGTACTTCCGTCGATTAAAAATTTGATACCGTGCGGAAAGGAAGTTCCAAATTATGCAGTGCCTATTAGCACTCTTATATCATTCGACTTAATATTCTGAATATAGAGCTATTGTATTGAAATGACTTCCTAAACGGACGACGACAGTCATTCACCACCGTTAGACAACGGCCGCACTGCATGATGGTAGCTTGGATGGTAGATGAGAAAACAAACGTGTAACCTTCGTACAATCCGATCACAAATTTTGATCGAAGTTCGTACATAAAATGTATAATTGACAATATGAAAATGTACATGACCGGCCTTCTTATCTAGTCTCCTGACAAGTTTAGCTCAAGACTGTATGTAGCGAGGCGAAGTCTGTTTTCGTATTTTGATCTACGAGTATAAGTCACGATCTAACTGCTATTATTAAATAAATAATGCTGGACAATCCACACAGCAAGATGATGCCCCACCCATGCTAAGCAGAGATTAGACTTACATAGAAAATACCCAGAACAAATATTAGCAGAATGTACAAAAATTTGTCCCCAGGCGGGAATCGCACCCGCAACCTCCTGCTAAAGCTACTATCGAAGCAATCAGCCTACCTAGACGCCTACCTACCATCATTGCAGTGCGGCTGTGGCTTACACCAACTGCTGATAATCTGTGGAGCTGTAGTAAACCGATATGGAATCAATAGTTTACTGTTAACTTATCAACGGGTAGTTTCGTACTCGCAAAATTTCGATAAGATTTACTCGCTCGTAAACTCTTTGCAATTAACGTTTTTGTTGCCAAAGCAATGTTCTGAACAGTAAGGTTTGTGTTTTGACCAATTTCCGGTGAATTGTTGTACTAAGACATTGTTTTCCGATCAAATCAAATCAAATTGTTTATTTGCAAGAATACAAAATTATTATACAATGTCAGATCTTATAGCTATTTTAGTAAATGTATTCAGCCTGCACGCAGGCGTGCAAATATTATGCGAGTTATACTCGTATTATTATAATTATATATTAAATTAAACTTTATTTGTCATTGGTATCAATTAAAATTTCTAGCTATTTGTTCACAGTATAATTTTTTTTTTAAGTAGCCATCCTGTTAACTCTTCTTACCAACTGTTAAATAAATTTTCACATAATTCTTTTAATTCTTCCGGTAATTTATTGTAAATAGTTATACACATGTTATAAACATTTATTTTATAAATATCTCTATGGCACTGGAGTTTATGTAGTAAATTTTTAAACTTGGCCTATTTTGCCGGGTTATTACAACGCTACGTTTTCGAAAATATGTTGGATATGATTTTACAAATAGACAAATTTCCCTTATATACATACATGCGAGAGGAAGAATCCTACAGTTCTTGAAGAGAGGCTTGCAACTATCAAGGAACCAAGACCTGTTTATCACTCTAAGACATCTTATTTGAAAGAGATCAAAAATAATGAAAAAAAAAATAAGAAATCGAGTAATAATAATATTTCTTTTATGAACTGGCTCGATTTTCATATATACTTACCCAGGTTTGTAAAATATCTGGTTTAAAAAACAAGTTATTTCTCTGTCACAAAATTTAATTATATGATCCCATAATGAGTACCATACAAGTTGCCTTGGGGCTGCTGACTTTTTAATGACTTGCTTCTGTAATTCCTTCTCGACGTTCTTTTTTCTTGCGACATTACTTAACGCATTCAGTGCGTCGCGTCGTGGGCAATGAAATATTTAATAACTAGTATTCAAAGAAACGTAAATAGACATTAGTGCACTAAACAAATAACTATAGCTAAGTATAACAATTTAGCCTGAACTAGGTAATCCTGTGTTTCAGGCGACAGTAGAAGTAGTGCTAATATATACTTATAATTATTAAATAAAATAATCACTTACTATTACGATAAAGGAATTTAGTTTAACTGTGTTAGTAAGTACTTCTAACGCATTCACAGCCCAGTCTCTGCGGCCCCCTCTGGTAGTAGGAGTCACAGAACTATGATGTCGTAGGGTATTTGGTCATGGGTATTTTGGCCATTCTATAGAAATTTATCGCAGCGTCAGACACGCTCATAGAGGCTGATAGCCTGTTCTGTTATACCTACCGCGAATGACGAAACTAGCAGATGACACACCAGGTCCTAATTCTGGTAACCAATCGCTTTACTATGATAATGGTATCGTCGCAGAATCGTCACGTCGAAACCTTAGATTAAAAATAACTCAAGATAGCGCGTGCGGTGCTGTTTGCACAGAGATGTAGAGAATGGTGTCAAACTTGACTGACACTTATGTGAAAAAAACTACACATGGAGGGACTCTCCTCATCTGTAGTTTCTATCATTGAATGTAAAATGCAAAACGTGTCATTAGGTGACGAAACCATTGTCATAGTGAAGCGATTAGTTCAGCAGAAAAGGACTTCAGTTTCATTTCATTTCAAAAATACAGGATTGGAAATCGTTAAAAATTTACCTTCTTACACGTGAATTCATTGAATGAAGCCCATAAGTGTAAACAATTTCTGTGAATGAAGTGTAAACAATTTCATGACATACATACTTCTACCGACCTCAGAATAATACCTTTCCATTCGATGTAAAGTCACTTTCATACCCAGCCAAGCGAGCGATTTTTGAGCAATCATTATACATTATATAAATAATCTAGAATATCCTAAATTCTAGAACAGTTTAGATGATTACCAGTTTCTGCCCGCGGCTTCGCACGTGTTGTTTCAATTGAAATGTTTAAATTAAAGGTTATTTCTATCCCATTGGAACTGATTTATGTGATAAAAGTGGTTTGTTGTGAGTCATTCCAAGTCCGGACCGCAATCTGTGCAAAATTTCAGTTCGAACCGTGCGGAAGTTTTGGCGTAAATTAGCCGTTGCCATCCGTCATCCAGCAAGTTGCGATACGTTTTTTGTTTGGAATAGCTTCTCTAGTACGTAGTACATATAACCCAGTGCTCGTTGAACATTTGCCCGACTACTTTCTTAGTATCTTTTACCACATCCAACCTTTTTTTGACCTTCCTTTGCACATGTCTACACAAACCAAACCACAGAATATAGAATGTATATCTACAGAAGTAGGTAAACAATCAATTAATATGGCTTGTGTGCAAGTTGTGTAACCGTTCTCTTGCCTTTCCATTAATTAATAATACTTACTCGTTAGAACTTAGGTGTAATATCAGCGTCAGATGTAGCCGCTCAGCCTAGCCAGAAATATAGAAGTCGCATTTTATATACGCTCTCGGAGTAACCAATAAAAAAATCAATAGTGTGCGTAAATTTTACTTCGTTACTAAGAATTAACGGTGCTGACTATTGACTACTTTAAATGCTAAAATCATTACGTTTGCGGTTTCTATAGAAAATGAATTTTTGGAAGCACCAGCAGAGAGTGGAATGAGCTTCCTCTTCCTGCGTCTATTTTCCCGCTAGAGTTCTCAGTCTTCAAATCCAGAGTGAATATTATGTTCCTTCCTACCGGGAAAGCGTGCTCCATCTCATTCCACATCTTATCACTTAGTCAGATAGGGGCCAAACGCTCTCGCATTCATTACCAAAAAAAAAGTTTGATATTTTTGGCTAGCCACGCTTAGATCTTTCTGAGACTGTACCTACTACTACGTGTTTAAATTGTTCCAATTAATTTGTAGTGTAAAAGATTCAGAATGCCTACATTGCTTTGCTGCATATTGATAAATCGTGATGGCATGTGATATTCTCACGGCCCCAACACCGGGACCATCACGTACTGACGTAGCGATGCAGTGAATGTGAAATTATGTAGACGGACTTCTAATCGTTTGGTTATCTATTTACAACTTTATCTACAATGCTTTTACGTTACAATCACGTATAGATAAAAATCTTAGAATCCGCCAGATTTTACACACTGCTGGGCAGGCCTCTCGAAGTTTATGGGACTAAAATATTCCAGGTCTAGAACTAGTAGTTTAAAATTTCAGCCCGATCGTTCAGTAGTTTTGAATGTAAATCCACCCATTCCAACTTCGAATTTATAATATTAGTGTGATGAATGTGATGATATAGTTTTCTTTACCGATTACAGCAACATTATTTTACTTAGATATATCATACCATAAATAACATGTAGATAAAGCAAATATTTATTAACGGTTTAAAACTTCAAATTCTTAGCAAATAGTTATACAACGAATTTCCCGTTGATAAACCAGCTTCCTTCCTGTCTAATCGTTTAATTACTTATTAAATGTTTGTTTAGCGATATTGTATAATTAATTCATCAGAGATGATAAAGTACTCTTGTTTTTTGGTTTTTCATGACATCACTCTATCACATCATGCACACTAAAAATGTGAAAGTTTGAATGGATGATAGATGTAGGTATGTACATATCTAGGAATTTATATGTATATTATTATGTTTGTTACTTTTTCCCGGCAAAACTATGTCCTGAAAGAACTGGCCTGAAATTTTGCATCATAGTTGTAGTTCTTTGTCTCTTGATCCTCGCTCCTTGAAAAACATAAGTATGTAGTCGTATGTAATTAAAAAATCTGTCGTTCTTCCGAGAAGCCGTTACGCGGCCAAATGAATTTCGGACTCGTGTACAGGACTAAGTTTGAATTTGCATATTTTGCATAACATACAGGTAATGTATCTCGGAAAAACGCGTCCTAATCCAGGCAAAAGCTCGTGAAAATTAACTTCGAACATGTAGGAGGGAAACTCAAATAAATAATTTCCGCGGTCCTAGTTCAATGACACAAAAAGCCGTGAAGCGAGCCATCCTCAGCATCAAGCTTATAGACCGTGTTCCCAATGTCCAGATCCGCAGTCGAACAAAGGTGAAAGACGTTGGGAATCGTACCACGGAACTAAAAAGGAGCTGGGCAGGACACCCTGCATGAGACAAAACGAGGCGCTAACTGAATGGTGTCCAAGAACGGGTACAGAAGCGTCGGATGTCCAGCGGCGAAATGGGCAGATGATATCTCTAACATCGCAGGGCGAACCTGATGATGGGATTTGCGCAGGACCGTGTGGAGTGGCACAAAAGTTTGGAGGCCTATGCTCAGCAGTGGGTGAAGTCGGGTTGCGGATGATGATGATAATGAGTTCATTGACTCATTCTGCCCAGAGACAATGTCGTTATTCGTTTATTTAATCTTTGTCTGTGTCTATGATTGTGTGACGTAATGCGAACAGTATGATAATATCATTAGCAGTAATCCTGTTAAGTTTCAATAATTGGGTGACCGACAAAACAATGCTCGTGTAATGCGATACAATGTCATGTAAATCTGTTTTGACATGATTTGCGTACTTATATGACAGTAATAGTGAATAATTTAATTGAATAATATATTTTTCTTCATTACAAAAAATATAAGAGTTTACAAGTTTTGGATTAACCATAATTTTATATGAATTAGTTTTTGCAAAGTTTTGACATTTTAAAGCGAATTGGGTTAGAGGGTCATGACATGAATCAACTGGGTCGATAGTACTTAATTACATACATATATTCCGTCAAATTTAGTCTGGACAATGTAACATCTAGTTTTCAAGCACGGTGGGCGGCAAATAAGACAGAAGAGGGAAATTTCGTCAACCCACGTTGGAAACACTTTCATGGACCAAGACGCACATAGTTCATTCGCAGGTCCTTGATGCGGCGGCGGCGCGAGCGGCGCGCGGCAAAGGCTGGGTAGTGAATGCGTTAAAAAACGAATTAGAGTTAACATGACTCATAAGTCCTGACGCATTGGCAACCCTAGTTTAGGAGGCTTCATTATTAAATGCTTATTTTGTAATTCAATAAAACTATTTTCTTTACGACCAGATTCATTACGAGGGTTATGTTTTTCGAGTTTCTATGTCTAATCTAAGCATCCAAAAGGAAGAGATTTTGAAAATTGAGGCATTTATATATTCGTCAGGACTTATAAAGTAATACGGTTCTAATTTTGTTTTAAATTAATTAAGTAATTGTTGCTCCTCGGAAGTGCTTTACTTCCACACAGACCGTATAATTATGTACAGTGGTGTTCTTTGTTAGCTGACCCTCCTGTTACGTTTGAAGTCAATTTCTATGAATACAGAACTATTTTAAAACTAGACTCTTTCGTTAAAATGAAGATAGCAAGCCGTTTTATATAAAACAACAATTTTTATAATATTATAAAACCAAAACTGATGTAATTACGACACTTGAAACCTGCCAGGGGCGTCAACTAACGATGAACGCCACTGTACATTAAGACTTGTCGTAGGGGCTTCCTGACTCTTAATTGAGGAGATAAAGGTCTGAAACCTTTATCTCCTCAATTAAGAGTCAGGAAGTAGCTAAATATAAACGTTCAGTTCTGGCAAACGCTAAGAAATGTGTTAGAATAGTTAGTAAACAAATTTACCAACTCTACTATTTACATTTATTTATTGGCTCTAAAATGAGTTACTAAAGATTGTGAATTAATTTTCTGTATGCAAAAACATCAGACAATCCGATAAAATGGGTTCAATCAAAACAATAGCTTTTGTAGTAGGTACCTACTTAATATTATTACCTAAAGATTTTCTGAAAGTGAACGCGCATCCGCGCCGCAGGAGCCACACGCGCCGAAGTCATCGCATTTTAAATAAATTATTTAATAATTATATATATTTGAAATAGGATGCAACATCGCGCACCTATCCGAACGATCCCCATTTTAGTAAAACCCGTTTACGGTTTACGGATTCCATCAAAAAAATTCGCGCGGTCACCTTAAGAATTTGCATTATATTCCAAAATGAATGACCTAGACGGGATTGTTCCTTAAATGTGGGTAAGCATTATATAAAAATAACCTTAATTATAGGTAG
Organism: Eupithecia inturbata; assembly: GCA_963662085.1. Classification (NCBI taxonomy): domain Eukaryota; kingdom Metazoa; phylum Arthropoda; class Insecta; order Lepidoptera; family Geometridae; genus Eupithecia; species Eupithecia inturbata. The sequence continues at coordinate 6,431,516 of OY759179.1, read as the reverse complement.
GTAGGTAACTACATGCCTAAAATAAAAGTGGTTTTTTACATCATTTTGCATGTAGTATTGGTTGGTACTAACATTCTAATATTTGCGACAGCTGTAAATCAATCATAAATAATTACCATGTGTAATAAATACCATTAATAATTACCATCTCTACCTATTCCTACTACTGTCTACTCTTATCTACGTTTATTCTGATTCAGCATTATTTATTTATTTATACATTTCAAATTATGTTCCTGATGTAAACTTGAAAAGCCTGTGCAAAACCCACGCATCATATTCCAGCCGGTAGTTTACAGTTGAACCAACAATAAGAGTGGGTGTGATGACGTCACTAGGGCACAAATAATGTCTAGACCACGTGGTAGTACCTGAACGACTAACGTAACGTGACGTCATAGAACCACATTAGGGTGGGTAGGTGTGAACGTTATTGTTTGCGTGGGATATACCTACTTGAATGAAGTGTGCGTAAGATCTTATCTTTAGTGATCGATTTGGATGTGGTTTTGTGGCGTATTGGTTGATTTTTTTTGTATATTAACAAAAGGAGACTTTTGAATATTTCCTTGATAATTTACCCCACCTCTTAAAAAACTACTTATATACCTACCACGATCAATGGCCAACACGTGATTTTACTTCCGCTCCGAGCTATTTCTGCATTTTTACATTTTCTCTCAGCTTTTCCTGCAATTTGACTGCACATTCTCTAAATGTAGATCCCTTTTGTACTATCTCTGTTTGCCAACATCGTTTTTCCAATGTGTCTATTAAGTTAATGATTTGGAAAAGTGTTACGTTGCGAAACAAAGCCGCATAAGCCGTTTTGAGTCCTATAACTTGCTAGATCCTATAAAATTTCACGGTTTTTGTGTCAACTTTTCCAACCCATGCATCCAACGCTCATAAATCTGAAACAGAACCACGCCATTAACTCCAATAAATAACCCTATAAACACTTTTCAGTTAGTTTCCCGTCCTCCGTCCAATTTTCTGGTTCCCTGGGCAGCATCAGGTTTCGGGGTCACAGGGTGAGACGCAACAGGCTTTCCTCCATCTTGCCACCCTATTGTAACGTTGATTGAATAGTAATTTCATTTTATCTACACCTTAGTTCATCTAGTGTGAAATTGAAAGCCTTGGATTCTATTTTCAGACATTGCGTGGAAGTTATTTTTAGCACATTTCTCTGGTTAGAAATGAATGCAAGAAGTGGGAAGTCCACCCTTTTGGTTTGTATGCATGCGTTTCGCATCGGATTTCGACATTCAAGATTTCTACATCAATAGAATAGGTTTTGGCACTCTGCCTTCTGGTGACGGCTTAGATTTTTAAGAAATAGATATAAAGTTGTAATTGTTTTATTCTGTTATTGTAATCTATGTGCTAAATAAATACTACCGGTTTTAATGGTTTTTGTCTTCGTTATTTTGATTTCTTATTTTTTTTGTCATTCCAATCTAGCTCTTGGCAAATTCAATTCACATTCGTTCAGCAAAAAAGACACTTTCCTCACTCATCAGGAATTTTTATATGAGTTCAAGGTCAAGTAATAAATAAAACTTTATTTTACGTAACTGAATATTTTGTCACAACGTTTCCCATCAAAACTCCATGTATATTAAAATGAAATGTATGGAAAAGAGGTCAGACAAAGTAATTTTCCTTGAAAGCGTTGGCGTATGACATGGCGCCTAAACTTCGGGGTGTCTCTTCTAGTTAGAAATAAACATGTTATTACGGATTAAACTAATCTTTACTCCCCACTTCAGAGCACACACGTCCACTGCTAAACATTTCTGCTTCAAACAAGGGCAGGGGGGGGAAGGGTTTGCCATGATCAACACGCATGCCAAGCGTATTGGGTTCTTCTGTGTGGACCAATCCTGTTGTGGAGATGCTAAAATTCACAGAAAAAACTGCCACCCTTCCTCTGGGGTAGGTTCCCTTAGTCGGCTCTAACTTGGAGGGGTCGATGCTAACACAATAAATAAAAAATAATACGAATAAAGATAAGATTAAGATCGTTTATCGTCAATAGGTACACAAATAACAAAAATTGGGAACATAAATGTGCACAAACTAACATACAAACAACCACTCACCCTAAACGCATATAATTCCTGCTGTCTACATTCCGTCGTCGTGGGTAGAATATACAAAATATAGCTAATTAAAATTCAATAATAAAAACAAATTAGAACTAGTATTTACAATTGAAACAATTAAACTAACTGCAGACTGTTGCAAACAATCTACAGGTAGCTGATCTAATTCAATTCCATATCAATACCAGTCGCTTCCGACTATCAATACCAGTCGGAAGCGACTGGTATTGATATGGAATTGAATTAATAAAAATTAAAAATTAAAAAAAATCGAACCTTGTCTTGTCAATTTTCTTTGTCAATAAAGATTCTACCTAATTAGATGTCAAAATTATGAATTGACGGATTCCTCACCATACTTAAATTGTTGGGAGGTTAACGTCCGAATACTCAAACGCAACTCAGATTTAAGCGCGTCTCAAGTGACGAATTTTTGAAATCTTTCTCATTGAGAACTGTCAAAATAACGCGACTTAAGACGTGCTCAAATCTGAGTTCCGTTTGAGTATTCGGGGGTAAGTAAACTTAAGTTATCAAATACGGCCTAATCCAAGTTTATCTATACCGTACAGTATATTAGGTATAATCTTACTGGTACGTTTTATCGACATCTAAATTTACTTTATTACAAAGCTATAAGAATATATATAAATATATATTCTTCTTGGAATCAATCACCTCTGTAATTTGATAGGACGTAGCCTTAATTAGAGTGAGGAAGCAATTACTGGCTGCTGTCTAGTCTTCTATGTGAGATGAGAGTGTAAAAGAAAAGCAATTTTAGAATAGAATAGAAAATCTTTATTTGTGTAATAAAAGGTCAATGCTGTTATGGCACTTGTGCCATTGCGTTTTTCGGTTGCGGTTTTCAGCGGTGCCAGGGTGCTAAGTGCAGCGCTGTTCGCTACACCAATCACATAGGTAGCTTTATAAAAAATAATAGGCAAAGCATAAATAGCTTAACTCTAATTAAATTTAAGTTAAAGATAAACACGAATTACGCATTTATACAAATATAGCCAAAATAGTAATGGTAGTTAAATAGCCCTATTTCTATAATAGATAGATAAATAACCAAAGTATCTCAGAGTGAGGCGTTAGTGTGAGTATGTATGTTTGAATTGTTATATTGAATTTAAACCGCCTCCGTGCCACTTATTGGTGCCACCACCGTTCAATAATTTTCATAATTAACGAGAATCTTGTACCATTTTAGGATAAAAAAAAATATAGTTACTATAGGTAAGCTTGTAATATAAACCTGTCTGTTTATATTCCTTAATTGTTGGATTCTTTGATAATAAAGTTTTATTATCTTGTTAGCGCGTTCACTGCCAAGCTTCAGCGATGAGACCCGGAGGGGCGTGGTGGAAGCGCGTCGAGGACGGCGAGTGTGTCGGTGGCAGTCAAAGTGTTAGACCAAAATATAGTAACTACAGTCCTACGCTGCCGTAGAGGGCCTACGGCAGCGTAGGTCTGCGGCAAGTCTACTATTCCATTTGCTTATATTTTCAGATTTTTTTGCGGAAATAACCCGAATAACCCCACTACATTAGGTACCAGCATTACATAGTTATTAAGGTTGTTAACGCATTCACTGCCCAGCCTCGGCGGTGCAACCCACAGGGGCGCAGGGCGCGCCTTTGCGCCGGCCCGCCCGCGCCGCTCCGCCGCCGCGTCGCCTGGGGGACCACCACGTTCTTAGACTTGTACGTCGTGGCCATGTTAGATTTAAGTAGCCATGTGATGAGGTTCAAATAAACCATGGTCATAGCAGCGACTAATTTATCTGTACACAATATTAAATAGGTATTGCTGGACAATTCACACAACATCAGTTAGTCAAAGATATGCAGAGCCTGTGTTATGGGTACTAGATAACTGATGTACTTAATAAATTACATAGATAGATATTTTTACAATACATAGGAAACACCGAGAGCACCTGGAACAAATATTTTCATATCGTACAAACATTTGTCCCGAGGCGTGAATCAAACCCGCAACCTCCTGCGTCCCAGGCGAACCTTGGCCCGCTGCGCCACAGAGGTCGTCTATGCCATGGTCCTCTCTTTCCGTCTACTAAATACCTCTCATTACATTGTGAGCTTCAACTCGCGAGCGACTGGCATGTGGCATTCGATCGAGATAGTGTCGATACAGAACGGTACAGCGAACCGGATACAAATCCACTATCGCCCGGTGAAAGTAGTTACAAAAAATGCTCCCATTCCTGCACCGGTTGATATTTCATGAGACGTTCGCTCGAGACCTGCTTTAGGGAATTTGCGAGGTGATTTTGATGGAAAATGTAGACTGGGTGCTGTGTGCAGGTCGGTTGACGGATAGTTTGGTTTCAGTGCGAACGGTAAGAACGGTTGTTTGCGTGGCTACACGACGATTAAAGATTTATTTCACAAGACATCGTTTACAACCTTTCTAGTTTTAAGTTTTACATGTATTTGTTTTATTAGTGTAATAAAGAATTAAGGAATTAAAATTAATTAAGAACTTAGCTTCCGTTTGATTTTACAATTGAAAATTTATTTTATAAATGAGATTTCTAGGAACTTTTAGTGGTTTTATCTAAAACTAGTTATTTTAAGATCTTGCTGTTCCCGAAATAACCGAACTGTGCAAACACTCAAACCTCACGACTAACGTTATAGGCCATTTCTTCACGTCTCATAACCAAAGTCGCAGGAAACGGACGCAGCTCTCTAAAATATTTACAGCTTTGGGTTACATAACCTTCGGAATCTTAAATCTAGATTCTCAGAACCGAATTCTACTAATATTAGTAATAAGGCGATTTTATTTGCCGTTGTTAAATGTTTGTGCGAAGACATCGTCAAAACTTTTGAATGGGTCGGGCAGACTTTTTTTGTTTAATTTTTATTTAGCCGTTTAGGCGTGAAAAGGTATTTCAGACATACAGACAGAGTTACTTCCGAATTTATAGTATTAGTATGGATGGATGTATTTTACCGAAAAAACGCGTGCGAAGCTATGGAAAGAAGCTAGTATTAGTATTGCGTTTAATATGCGGTGAATGTATTTCTGAGACTTTTCGAATAAACGGCCTCGTCTTTCATTCAAAAACGACCGATACTGCTACAACGTAATTCTGTTGCATATTTCGAACACATAACCTCTCTATAAGTCTGCAAACTATTACTTACTTTATTTATGTTATTTGTAAACTAAATACTTACAATGATCGTAATTTCGTGTAATCGTGTAAAGAAAGGGGTAGATTTTTGATAATAAACTGTAAAGAAAACTACTATCTTGGTGATTAATGCAAAATGGTAAATATTCAAAGCTACTTTGCATTCTACGTGTTTAATGTGTCGCAATTTCAATTCTTACTCACATGTGAAATGTCGCATACCCAGAGAAAGCTGCTAGCTAATTGGACTAATCAATTCCTATGAAATGCCGATGGATTCATGTATTTAATTCAAATCTACGGGTCGTTATCGCAAGTGCTTGTTGCCGTCATAAATATAACTGTTGTCGGAGTGGAATAGCGGCTTCTATTGTTCTCGGATGCTCTCACACGCATATGAATGGAACTATGATAAAATGTTTTGATTAAGCTAGGTACCGCTCGCAGTTTTTATAACAGGGGCCTTGTTCTGCTACTAAAGTAATCGCTTCCCTATAAAGATGGTATCGTCACCGAATTATAATTTTGTGAAATGAGGACGAAATAAACTAAATATGGAGGGGCACGCGACTAAAGTGTCAAGGTTGAAACCATTATATCAATCTCTAACGCAAATAGCTCCTATTTGCACGGATAAATTTATAGGATACATTATCTAGAGAGTTTATTCATCTAAGGATTCTACGTAAAGATTCTGCGACAATACCATTGTCGTAGTAAAGCGATTGGTTAGCAGAATTGGGCCCCAGCACGTCTGTTCCTACGTACAGTTATCTACACAGCTCTACAATATTCAGGCAATATTGGCGAGTTATGGCCGCCGCGATGTTAAAATGAAAAGGCAATATGAGAAAATACGGGTTTAAATAGGAGTAACTTCTCTCGCCGCGCGGCTTTGCACATCCTAGATAATAGTAGCCTAAAAGCTATTCGAGATCCAGAACTAAGTAGATACAATTCAACACACAAACACAAATTTGCAAACCTTTGCCTCTCTATTAAGTACATAATATTAGAAGAGTTAAATGGCACAGCGCCCGTCGAAGTGACCCCTTAAACCTGGTTAGTGCAAAGTGGCAGTGGGAAGCTATTCTAGTCCAGTTTCAATATAAGAAACTATGACAGGGAACATCCTATTCCACGACTGTAGTAAAACAGCAGGGCCACCATATCGCGTAAATGTTTCTTTCATCGCATATCACGAACATTCCCGAGCGAACTTTTTCTTTTTTACTCGTTGCCCGAGGCGTTACAATGTGCACCATAACTAAGGGTCGCCGCAAACAAGCGTCATCGAACGCTGACTTCAAAGGCTTGTAATACAAAATGTGGCCGTGTTGATCCGAAATGCAGGAAAAGACAAATATTCTACTCAAGCAATAACAGGCATACATCAACTTTCTCCATGCATTTCAAGTAGTATAACTGTAGGATGTAAAGTTATTCCCGTAGCTCTAAAGTTTAAGCAGCGTTTTGTAATTTTTACTTGTTATGATTTCGAGTGTTTCTATGCGGTTGGCGGCTCTTTATCACCTCGAAACATCAAAACGGCTGAAGTTATTTTGATAAATGAGGTATCAAAATACTCGTCTAGAATCCTCATATAAATCTAGCTACATGTTGTACTTCTTTCCATCTTATTTTGCGAACAAAGTAAAAAAGCAGAGACCGAGTCGGGTTTTTCCTCAAGATACAGGTTTATCCTGGGGATCAATAATGTATTAATTTTAAGTGGTTTTTTAATAAACGTTGTTTGTAATTATTATTTGTTTTTTCAATAAATTACCTTCTTGTCTAACTTTGTCCAAACAGAAGAAATGAAACGTCACAAAATAGCGATTACTTAAAGTCGAGCGTTTTTTTGAGAGGGTTTGTTATAAAAAGGCATAATATGATGATGATCGGTTTGCAGCTCTTATGCACCGAACATTAAATTAACTAAAATGTGGAACAATGACTAAAGCTAACGCGACACAAATCACGTCATGTCGTGTGCGATATTTTATGTCTTATGCAATTAACGACTTAGAATCAAGGCCCCGATTCCGAGGCAATGTTGGCGCTGACTCTTCTTCTCTACTGCTAGAGGAACCATTATCTTCCCAACACTCTTACGGTAAACATACATAGGATATCATCTTCCCGTCTCTACTTTGCTACTCAACTCTAATTATGCTCTCTAGACATTATGGCCCGTATTATGAAAGCTTGCTCAGTCATAGATCTCTCGAGTGACGTTTATGCTATGGCATAAACGTCTATTTTTCCAGTTTTCGTCTAGTTTTCTATGGAAAAGCGTTACTCAAGCAGAGATTGATCTCATTGACTCTCCCTCTACTCAAGTCTACATGATACATAAGAAACGATTATCTCTGAGAGGACCTCAGTGGCGCAGTGGGCAATCCGCAAAGATTGCGGGTTCGATCCCGCTGTGGGTAAAATTATTGTTTTGTATAATGAACAGGTATTTGTTTGGTTTAATTAAATTTTGTTTATAATTATTGTATCCATGCCCATCACAAAGGTTTTACAATTTTGAGGTAGAATCTAGTTACATGAACCCTGTACTTAATGGCGTTGCATCATTCTGGGTTCGATTTGTTTCTTATATGGGTATGTAGTAATTATAAGTATCATAAACATCAGTCTGACCATAACACAAGCTCCGCTTTATTCGGGCCAGATGATGATGATGACGAAAATATAACAAGCAAGTCGTGTAGATAAAGATTGTAATTAACTTGATACATATGATCTAAGGGTGGTATTCCGTTCGTCAAATATCTTTGTCCAATGTACATTTGATCCAATAAATTGGAAGACTTCATCTAATTTACTAGCAACACGGATATTTTGATACTAGTTTCTGCCCGCGGGGGCTTCGCACGCGTTGTTTCTACGGAATCGTAAGGTTATTTCTATCCAATGGAAACTGATATTTTATGGGTAAAAAAGTAGCCTATGTTTTATTCCAGGTCAAGAGCTACACCTATGTTAAATTTCAGCCCGATCTGTTCAGTAGTTTTGGCGTGAAGAAGTAACAAACATCCGTCTATCCATCCAAACTTTCGTATTAAATTAAAATATAATTTTTTTAGGACAAAATACAATTGTACAATGCAGACTTATTATATAATGTGCTTATAATAAGTGTTTTTAAATGTACAACCAATCACATTATCGAGAGATTACTAAACATTTTTACTACTAATAGTTGGCTGTTGTTTATAGGTACCTTAATGGTTTTAATATTGTAGTATTATAACATTAGATTGATGTGATGTGATTTTATTTGAACTCAACTATGCAAATAACAAAGGAATCTTGGACAAAGGTATTTGACGAGTGGAATGGGCATCCGTCAACAAATTTTATCAAATGTTGGTCATTGAAATTGGACAAAGATATTTGACGAGTAGAATACCACCCTAAGCAGGACAGCATATTATTTATTTATCATTCCAATTTATGTAGAGTGTAAAATGGTTGCCTCAGAGTCAGGTCCCGGGATTCGAACCGGTTGGCAGTTGCATCACCGCACGCTCGCCTATATGCCATGTGAGAAGGTGTGTGACGCCTGCAATAGCTGAACCAGTCTATTAATATTGCATCCGGTTTGTGCAACACAATAAAGTATAGAGCTTTATTGTGAATCAATGAGAACTAAAGTTGATGGGCTTAAAAATAAGGTCTTTTGATTTCGGATTTCTGAATTAATACAAAGACAAATAAAGAATACTGTGGCAATACAATAATTCTTTCGTTCAAATCAGGTTAGAAAAAAATAGAATATTAATTGAAAAATAAAGATTCCTACAATATCCGAACTCTCAAGTGTTCATTCATTAATTCTACTCAAGCGCTTATAAGATTTGATAGGTTTAAATCGGCGCTTATTATAATACTAGCTACTGCCCGCAGCTTTGCTCGCGTTTTAAAAAAAAACCTGCTTTTAAGTTATTCAACGTCTAATTGTACCACCGTCGGCATCGTGCTTTCAGAAGTATTAAAGTTTTTAATAGTGAACATCTTTATTGACAAAGAAAATTACAATTCAATAATAACAACAAATTAGAACTAGTATCTATAATTGAAACATTTAAGTTAACTGCAGACTGTTGCAAACAAACCTTCGCCTTATTCATGTTAGTAGGAAGTTCCGGGGGGGACAGCCCCCCGGAAGGCCGCATTTTCGTTCTTCCATTCCTCATTTTTGTGTGGTTCTATACAAAGTGCGCGCCGTTTAGTGAAAAGGATAGGCATAGAATTTCGCGTTCATAGGAGCGGGACAGAGCATATGATTTTGGAACGGCGGCGTAAGTGCAAAAATCAATATTTAGCTTATATATTTTGCCAAGAAAACTACAAAACTTATGAAGAAACTGGTTCAAGGAGCCAAATAATATGTAAACCTACCAAATAATATGTAAAACATAAGTAATTTCAATAGACCGCGCAGGGTTCCTAAAATCTCTACCAAATTGTGTGCGAAACAGTGCCCTTTCATGTTCTTGTTTTCTCAATCGTGTTTTCACATTCAAGGAACCAAAGAAAAAATGTTGAATTTGATGTCATTCAAGGTTTTCACCATGGGGATCCCGTGAGTACTAAGATCTAGGCTTAGTTGGACAACCAAAGCCGTTAAAATCGCCCCTACACAGGAATGTTTTATTTCTGCATGTACATATATCAAGTAAAATAATGTCCAATTAATAAATTAACTAAAACACATGTTTCTATTTTATCTACTTCCTCTATTTTTATCGAAGTATTATAAATTTTATCACAATAAACATAATAGATAGATAAGGTATATTGTACACGATTCATTAATTTAAGATAAGACACCTATGCTGAAAATAAATAACCTGCACAACATTTTTACTTATGTAATTTGAATTTTGTGACGTGTCCAAGAGTCTTGTAAGGTCTAAAGGAAATAAAGCACTTTGAATTTTTAATTTTGAATATTGAATTTATCTACATAAGTTACATACATAAGAAACATAGTAAGATAATGGTTAGGTACCGTTAGGTAGGTAATAATTTATAATATACAAATAAATAGGTAGCCATTTGTGCAAATAAATAGTTTTGTTTTATGTCTGTTTTAACCTTATGTGAAAACTGCGGGCCTTTGCTTGCAAACGCAGTGCGGTTATTAAATGTAATGTGTTTTCCAAATGAGAAACAAAATAAAACATTTAAAACTTTCGCGATTTGTTAACATAATTAGTGCTTGCCCCAATGCTGCTCCCCCAAAATCTCTTTTGTCCCAACGGCAATGGGACGGGCCTCTGTGTGAGTTGATATGGAATTGTTTGTTACAAACGTGCTCCAGCTCTGCGGATCGTGCCCGTCTCCTGGCCGTTTCTAAATGGGAGTCAGGACATTGTTTGCAAGCATTTCCTTCATTTAACACTGGCACTTTATTGGATCCCGTAACTTTCCGTATCGCAACATGTCTTCGGTTGGGTGCAAGGTGTTGCACGCCTCATCAATGCCAGTGCGGTACTGCGGTCGAACAGCTCGGTCATCAAGGATTATCGTGTACTAGGGCCGCCGCCGCCGGTCCGATATATCGCTATGCCAGCCTTAATGACATCATCCGGCAGGCCTTTGTCTCTGATAATGTAGCTATTCTCGAACCGGATGATCTGTTGCGTGACGATGGTAAGAGGCCCGACGGCATGACACTAGTCCCATGGGAGTTGGGGAGGCCCATTGTGTGGCCTCCCCAACTCCGCAAGTCTGTCGACGCATGTAGCGTTACATGCGTCGACACACTTGCGGCACCCCATCTTCCGAGGACATCCGTGAGGGCTGGTGCGAGGCTGATTTGGCCGAAGATCTCAAGAGACGTAAATATGCAGATCTTGACAGAGCCTACACATTTGCTCCTTTTGGGGTAGGTAGGTGAATAAAAAATAAATATAATAAATAATAATAAATACCCTAGGTCGGTGGGGTACTGAGGCCCTCCAGGTTTTTAAAAACTTTTCTGAGCGTCTGGTCTATGCGACGCGTGACCCGGGAGCTGGTGGGTATCTGGCGCAGCGCATTAGCCATACAGCTGGGCAATGCAGCTAGCGGGACGCTTCTGACTGGTATTGATATGGATCAGTTTAGCTACCTGTAGATTGGTTGCAACAGACTGCAGTTAGCTTAATTGTTTCAATCGTAAATACAAGTTTTAATTTGTTATTATTATTTTATTGTAATTTTCTTTTTTAATAAAGACGTATAATTAATGATTATTATATAAAATAATAACAAAAGGTACGCGATAAATACCCGATAAATAAACATTGAGAAACCAAATTATAAATGAGAAAAAAAGGTTTTGTATCTCTGTATGGATTGTTGTCTAGAATAGAGAGAAAACTTACGTCTAATCGCCATCGAATGTGTTAAATATGTAAGTAAAATTATTTCTTTCAACTCCAATAATTTACGCAATGTATGACGATGCGATGTCATTTTGGTAAACTGCACAGCTCGAGAAAAAGAAATATAATGAAAGTTAGGCACTTAAGTAAAATAAACCGTCAAGTGCGAGTCGTCTCGCACACGATGGGTTCCGTATCGCAAAAACCCGGCTTTTTCAAAGAACATCAAATTTTCACTTGTTCGGAGACCCCTTAAAACGTTCAACTTTATTATGACTTTGGTAATTTTTGTTGTTGCAGTTGAAGAGTTACTTATTTATAAAAAGTTTCATGTGTCTACTTATTGTGGTTCAAGAGATACAGCCTTGACAAACAAAGAGCAAAAATACCCAAAAAAAGTCACGTTTTTTGTATGGAAGCCCCCTTTAATTTGGATTTTTATTTTTATTATTTGTTGATATAGCGGCAAGAGAAATACACATTCTCTGAAAATTTCAACTGTCTACCTCTTACAGCGCATGAGATAGAGCCCTGTGACAGACAGACGGACGGACGGACAGCGGAGGGTTAATAATAGGGTTCCGTTTTCATCATTCGGGTACGGAACCCTAAAAATCACCTGGAAAACTGCTTAGGCGACTAAGCTCCAAAACGGCCTAGATAAAAAGACCTCAATTTGGATTTTCCATCATAGACTGGTTGTATCTAGGTAATATTCGTAAATATTGAGGTAACCCTGAAATATCGTACGTAGGTACCTAAGGCTGCAACGAAATGAAAACGTAGGGAAATAAAAACACAAGGTGCATATTATGCGATAAATAACCTTCTAAACCTAGGTACTTATTGTTGATCTATCTCTACATTGTTTGCAACAGTCTGGAAATAGATCAACTGTGTCAATTGTAAATACTTGTTCTAATTTGTTTCTATAAGTACATGTTACTATCTTGTCGCGAAGTATAATTTGACATTCTAATATTTTTTGTCCATATTTATAAGTATGTATATCACTATCTATGAGTTGATTAGTCATCGGGGTGATGGTAGAGAAAGTTGTATTTTATTCTATGAATACAGATTGATTGGATACATTTGATGACTTTATACTTCGATTTACGGTTCTATTAAGGTCTTAAAGATCACTTCCGATCTCTTCGTTTTATAAAAGTACCTTTTCTTATCAGATTGGTTTCATCGTCAATGCTGTCGATCACATTCATATTATAAATGCGAATATTTGGATGTTTATTATCTCACGCCAATACTACTGGACGAATCGGGCTGAAATTTTGCATGGAGTTAGTTCTAGACCTGGATTAATATATAGACTTTTTATCTCGAAAGATCGCGTGCGAAGCCGAGGGCAGAAACTAGTAATAACTAGTAGTATTTTATTACAAAGGTCGCTAGAAAACTTTATAAAAGGCTTGACATTGAAGAACAGTCTAAAGATAATCAGGGCATAATTTTGAACTGGCTGAAAGGAAGGTATACTTACAAATACGACGTCAAGTGCGAGTCGTACTAGCACACCGAGTGTCCCGTATAATTATAAGTCTTGTTTCTTGTCGTATATTCTAGGTCAACGGGGAGTAAGTACCTACCCTGTACAGGTATGGCAAGAATAAAAAGTTTTTTTGTGAATAAACTACAAATTTTCGGTTTTCGGATTTTTGCCTTTACTTGTGCAAGACCTTCTTGCCAAATTTCATGATTCTAGGTCAACGGGAAGTACCCTATAAGTTTTGTGTGCATGTGATTCCCTTGGAAATTTCAACATATTTGGGCATAAACGGCTGTAACTTTTGATGGCGTTGATTTAGAAGTTTGATTTATTACACGGTTCCAAGAGGTTACGGATTTGGGTATGTGATGTTAATTGGAACTCGATACTTCCACGCGTTCCTGAGAAAAGGGGGTTTACAGATGGACAACAAAGTGATTCTATAGGGGTTCCTTTTTTCCTTTTGAGGTACGGAACCCTAAAAAGAGAGGAAGAAAATCTATGTGTGCCTAATGCTTGATGCAAATTAGTGAGTGGTCATCGGCCATTAAGACTCATCGGCAGTCGAGGCATGCAGAGTTCAGCGACCGAGTTCGGCACACGCGCCCGTTCATTGCCTTCGCTATTCGCTATTTGCTGGAGGCACCAAGGTGACGGTCATGGCATGTGTGAATCGATAGTATTGACATCCACTTTGGAATTTCCGAGATTGTTAGGCTAATAAACTACGAAGAATTGAGAAAAAACTTGCTGCTGCGAAGGTAAATAAGTATTCTGGCAATCACATTGCTTATTGCTTTGAATAAGTAGGTATTTAAAAAAAAAGTTTTATTGGTTTCCTAAATAAATTCAAACAGTTTCAAAAAAGTTAGTCAAAAAACACGTATTGGGTGTTTATGTTTCGATTTTATAATTTGAGCACGATGCTTTGCACAAGCTAGGCGACCAAGATACGATCTCCTATTACTTTGGCCATAGGTAAAACCGAACAACAGGTTACTTCGGTTTTGTAGAAATACACGATCCTGCTAAATTTATTGCCAATGTTGGTGCGATGTGGGTTTATGAGTAAAACTTATTGGCCTCTGTGTGAAGCCAGTTAGACGCGCGCCGCATGGCGTCTAGAACAAGTGGATTGACTTGCCCGTGGATATGATATACCTACCTACCCATATTATCTTTTGGAACTTTTTAACATAGAAGTATTATGTAACATCTATGCTTTTTAACGTTGGTCTACGAGTAGGAACCTAAATCTCTGCAGTCATTAAAACCATCTTTGAACTAAACTTTGACCTGAACTGTAAGTAAACTCAAGATCTCTTGGGCATCTGCAGGCCTGTAAGCTAATCGAGGTCGAGGAAGAGATTTCGCGTCTACGTCACAAGTCTAGAACTTAATTAGTGGGAGGCGTTTAAACTTTAAATAGTGAACCAGGTCTTGAACACATTGTTACTAATATGTAAGACCTTCCATTTATCAATCCATTCATCAAACTAATCCTCATCCTCATCAGCCTATATTGGTCCATGGGGTGCTGGACGCAGTCTTCCCCTGATAAGCCCCCCATTCACCCGCGGGAAGATTTGAGGCATCAGAACTAATATTAGTGTGGTTTGTCCCCAGGAGATGCAAGACGTATTGGACGACGACTCGGACATGGGCGACTGGATGATCGAGCAGGACTCCAAGCTGGGCGTGGTGCTCCACGACCGGCTCATGACCGACGCGGCCCTCGGCGCAGCCCCCATCAAGACGGAACACTCATACAGCCTCCACTCAGATAACGAATCAGAACCCTGCTCACCGCATCATACCAAAGTTGACGGTGAGATTGTTTACTTTTGAGTTTAAATATATATTTACTAGCTGCGCCCCGCGGCTTCGCCCGCGTGGAAACTGATTGCACACCCCTAGGGGTAGTTTAGTAAAAATAAAAAATACGTGTATCATTATTTACTTTATAGTTTATTTATACCGAGTTTTGAGTACCAAGGAATAATAATTTTCCATAGAGACTTTACCATCCTCTTCAACTCCTCCAGAGATAAATTTTTGTAAATTAGATTATCGTTATTCTAGAACTTATACCAAATTTCATCTAAATAGGTTAAGTAGTCACGGAGATACGTGGTAACAAACATTCACACGAACATGTTTTATAATATTATAGTATGATAACACCACTTGCCGTGGCGGTCGAAGCGTAAGAATCGACCTGACTAAGGAAACCTACTAGAGGAAGGGCAGCAGCTTCCTTCTGTGTATTTTTAACATCTCTACTGCGATCACCAATCCGCCTGCCAAGCGTGGTGATTATGGCATAACCCCCCCTTGTTAGGGAAAGGCGTACAGCAGTGGAATATGTGCTTAGGAATAAATATAATAACACTAGATATGTTACCTACCACTAGCCCACGGTTTAAGCCGCATGAAGAGGTTTTAGGCCCGTATGATGCAAGCTTGCTCAGTCATAGATCTATGCTTGAGCGACGACGTTTATTCCATAGAAAAGCGTGACTCATAGAGCATAGATCGATGATGATCGATCACTGAGCAAGCTTTAATAATACGGGTCTTAGAGTTGGTCTACGACATACGGGTAACCAGCTAAACTTGAAGACTTGAAGACTTGAAGATTGACCTGTACTTTTTAACTATTAACTTGATGTGTGATTTAAATTTTATGACCGTCACTTCATTTAATGACCACTGTGGCGCGGTGGGCGAAGGTCCGCCAGCAACGCAGGAGGTTGCGGGTTCGATTCCCGCCTTGGAACAAATGTTTTTACGATCTACAAATATTTATTCCGAATGTTCTGAGTAATTTCTATGTATAAAAAAAAACTGTGCAATGTATTATATTAAGTATATCAGTCATCTAGTACCCATAACACAAGCTCTGCTTAGCTTGGGGCTAGATGAATGATTCTGTGTGGATCCTCCAGTATTCTTTATTTTATAAGTAGGTACTAACAGTGGTATGTTGTTATAAAATGACACGCGTGCGGCTCTCCTTTATCAACAAACGCGTGCCAGTGGCTAATTTGTATTGAGTTTAGGTACATACACCAACTGATATCTAAATAAAACAGAATTATCCATTGGTTACAGACTTCGATCAATTTTGATCGAAGGTTACAGAAGATTACAAGAAAGTAACCTAATTAGGTGAGAGGTTAATTGAGCTCTGAAGATCAATCATTGCACGCATATATCCCTTGTTTATCTCATGCAAAGTTCAGTGTCGCGTTTATCATATCCCGTGTTTAGTGGCATTTGCCCCGGTAATATAATCATCTTGTACATACGTTACACGATCATGACTCATGACTCACTTTAGATGAAATTTGCTGCTTTAAAAGGGCATATAAATGATTGAATCAGGTGTTTGACGACCGATGTGGCGCGGCGGGCGAAGGTCCGCCTGCGACGCAGAAGGTTGCGGGTTCGATTCCCGCCTTGGGACAAATGTTTGTACGGTCTGCAAATATTTGTTCCGGGTGTTTAGGGTATTTTCTAAATATAATAAAAAATATCTATCTATGTTATGTATTGTATTAAGTTTATCAGTCATCTAGTACCCATAACACAAGCTCTGCTTACTTTGGGGCTAGATGATGCTGTGTGGATTGTCCAGCATTATTTATTTATTATTATTATTTACATAAAGTTTATCAAATGTGTAAATAAAGATTACCGTAACGTGAAATAAATAAACAGAAACAACGTGATACGAGTACCACATTTAACTCTATGTTGAAGACCTTTCGGTGGAAGTACGAAGGTCGACTGGTCTTGTGGTGCCGGCTTAGAGTTTGCAGCACCCCAACTCTTCCCGCGCGTGTCGTGAGAGGCAACTAAGGGATATCCACCGGGGCACAGCAGCGCCTCCCGCAGAACAAATCTACCACCGATCTGCGATCCCCAAGCCGCATGCCCAGCGTGGGGATTATTGGCATTACCCCATATGTCTCGTGTGCGCTAGATCGTGTCTTTCTCTTACTGTACCTGGTTCTGACTGAAAACCAGCGCTCTTTCACAAATTACCCTAGGTTTTTGTGTTAGAGCAACAAGCTGAGTCAGGACCTGTTAGACCTGCATACACGCGCTCGTCTATTTGCTGAGTGGACTACTTAGTACCAACCCAATGCTTGAGTCTACCTAACTAATGTTCACTTGTGTTTTTGTCTGACTACTTGTGATCTAGTACTAATTAGTCTTTTATTTCTTTACCTTAATTTGTTTGTGTGTAGCGTTTACTAAAAAAATTTCTTTCTTACTTTATGATCAAAGCCAATAAGTATCTTATCAGGGGACGCCTGCGTCCTTCAGTAGACCGTTATAGGCTGTATAAAATGAAGGTAGGAGAGAGAAATAACACTAAAGTATTCAAATAGCAATTCAGTAATTTTACAGTAATGCTGGCAGCGTAAACATTCTAAACACCGATTATGGTGTTATTTATGACGTCATAAGAGAACAAAACCAAGCCAGCTGTTAAACCATTTGTGTTGTGTAATACACAAGGTGCAGGAAAATAATAGGTATTTACTTCAGCAAAAGTGTCTTTATGGCACTAACTTAATAAAATACGAAGAAATATTCCCTCACTCTTATAAATTATACAATCCATATCCATACTAATATTATAAATTCGAAAATAACTCTGTCTGTCTGTCAATCACTTTGTCTGTCTGTGTGACCTTATCACGCCTAAACGGCTGAACGGATCTTAATGAAATTTGACAAAGAGGCAAATGGTACCCCGGGGCACACACACATGCATAAGCTACTTAAAAAGCGCGTGCGAAGCCGCGGACAGCTGCAAGTAGGATTATAATCTAGTATTGTCTTGTTACGTACGTACGTATACATAAATGAAGTACGGTTGACTCCCATTGTTGTTCTATGCTATTATTGCTGTGTGGTACCAGCATAGAATTTGCACCACCCCAACTCTTCCCGAGGGTGTCGTAAGATGCGACTAAGGGTTATCCACCGGAAGGCGGGCAGCAGCGCCCCCTGCAGAACAATTCTACCACCGAATTGCGATCCCCAACCCGCGTGCCCAGCGTGGTGATTATGGGCACTACCCCCCGTGAGATAAAAGCCAATAAGGCGCTTACCAGGGGGAGGCCTGAGTCCAGCAGTGGACCAATATAGGCTGTGGAGGTGGAAGTTGTTCTATGAAAGCAGTGGGATAGTTACACCGATAAATTTTTAAAAGCTGGCGCTATTCGCTTTTGTTTTCTGGGTATTACCTATGTATAATAAAAAAATATCTATCTACATATGTAATTTATTGAATTAAGTATATCAGTCATCACTAGATGAGTACTAACTCATAACACAAGCTCTACTTAGCTTGGGGCTAGATGATACTGTGTGGATTGTCCAGCAATATTTATTTATGTTTTCATACAATTAATTATCCAAGCTGACGTCACAAATTCAGTATACGAAGAACCAAAAGTAGATAGCGCCAGCTTTTAAAAATTGATCTCTACTTTGTATGCACTGAGTCTGATCTAAACAAATGACAATATGAACGATAGATAAACATTATGCGGACGTCGTCATAATAACAGTGTGACAAGCACAAAGTATTATAACATTCGTTTCAGCCACCATTTCATAATATCTAACCATCACACTAATATTAAAAGTATAAGTCTTAAAGTTTGGGTGGTTGGATGATTGTTACTTCTTTACGACAAAACTACTGAATGAATCAAGCTGAAATTTTGCATAGATATAGGCATAGATCTAAGTAAAATTTGTAGATATGGTACGTTCTCCCAGCGCTCCTCAACAACTGGCCTGTGTTACAACTACACGCAAACACTCGCTCACAGTTACATTTTCAATCTTGCAATAATTATAATGAACAAACACGAGGGCATTGCTGTAGTCTTAAAGTCAATAAATCATAGTCGTAGCAAGCGAACGCCGCCGCCGCCGCCGCCGGTCCGCCTATGACTGAGGTGGGTGGACCTAATCTGAGCCTTCCACTTTCGAGACGCTAGTACCTCATCTCCCCTCTTTTACTTAGATCGAAGGATGTAGGGGCTGGAAATTGGAATAACACATAGGCTGAATCCTTTAAGAACGCGTCCGAAGCCGCGGGCGAAGCTAGTGCTTTATAAACAGGGCAAATGCTAGTTTATGTTTGTCATAAAAATTTAGTTAAGTGTCAAGATGGGTTTTAAATTAAATGAGAAATTGTTACGTTCAGAATAGCAGATAGGGCTATTAAATTAAAGCAACTTTGTAATGTGGCAACGAGATTCACCTCGTGATTTAAATGTGCATGCACCTTTGCAGTGAGTAGATCACACGTAAACAGCGTTTACCAGTCCACTACTGGTCATAAGCCTCCCCTGATTAGCGCTTTATTGGCTCTTGCCTTAAGGGAGTCATCCCATAATCACCACGCTGGGCTTGCGGTTTGGAGATGGCAATCAGGTGGTGGATATGTCGGAGGCACTACTGCCTGCGCCCTGTTGGATAGATAAGTAGGTAGTCGGTAAAGGTTGCCTGGAAGAGATCGCTGTTAGCGATAAGGCCGCCGATTGTGCCACACTAGATCACACTTCGCACGCTTTTTTCCGGGACAAAAAGTAGCCTTTGTCCGTCCCCGAGATACCATCTGCCTCCCTGTAGGCCAAGCACGGGGATTGTTCTCTAGGGTAGAATAGACAATAATGACATCGCATACGTTGCGTACATTATTGAAGTTCAAGGAATGAATTTCAAATAATTAAAGCATTCGATGACAAAGTGACGTAATTTTTCTCTATTCTACCCTAGACAACAATGCCCGTGCCTACTGACAAATTTTATTTAATCCTTTCAGCCGTTTAGGCGTGAAAAGGTGTCAGATAGACAGA
This sequence comes from Eupithecia inturbata, assembly GCA_963662085.1. Classification (NCBI taxonomy): domain Eukaryota; kingdom Metazoa; phylum Arthropoda; class Insecta; order Lepidoptera; family Geometridae; genus Eupithecia; species Eupithecia inturbata. The sequence goes on along the minus strand of OY759179.1, from coordinate 6,411,444 downwards.
GTCACTTTCGAATTAATAATATTAATATGGATTGTCGGAGGCGGGGCAGCGGCCAAGTTACTTTTTTATCATGACCTGACAGACCGGTGACGCTTTAGTAGGCGTGATAATTATCACTTAACACTCTGTGGATCAGTTCGGTCGTTTGCGTGCTTGTTCGAGTTCTCGAGTGCATTCGTGTTAATTAGTGTATTATCTTCACTGTAGACATCGGGGGAAGGGAAGACCCGCATCGGTGCGTGCTAGAAATCAACTGGCGCAAGTTAATGAGTCAATCATGCGCATGCGTCCCTGTTTAATATTCAATGATGTAACCGTAGAAACGGCGGTGGAATAGAACCGCTCTGTTACAGCGGGTAGTAAAATCTCTTTCAATAAGAATAGGTAAATCTTTATTTGTAGGTAAGATACAGTAACTTAACTTAAGAGGGTGCAATGCGCGCCTTTTTGTGATAGGGATAGGCGTAGGCCACAGACGACTGAATGTTTGTACGATCTGCAAATATTTGTTCCGGGTGTTCTGGGTATTTTCTATGTATGATAAAAATATCTAGGTAGGTATCTATGTAATGTATTGTATTAAGTATATCAGTCATCATAACTCAAGCTCTGCTTAGCTTGGGGCTAGATGATGTTGTGTAGATTGTCCAGCATTATTTATTTATAGGATTTCGCGTTCATAGGAGCGGGACGGAACATAAGTATACGTTTTTGGAACGGCGTAAGCGCAAAAATCTACTTTTTGCTTATTTACAAGAAAAGTACACAACCTATGAAGAAACTGATTCAAGGAACCAAATAATTAGTAATAACCTACTCATCAAAACATAAGTAATTTCAATAGACCGCAGGGGGAACCCTCAGGAATGAGATCTCGACCAAATTATGACACTTTCATGATTAATTTTTTAATTTATTGGAAAATCAACGCCTTATACTAACTTAAATAGATTTACGAATGAAATCAGAGAGCCAATTAAAGATTTTCACGTATAGAATATAAAAAAATCAAACTCGGCAACAATGCATGCTTCAGTTTCACCTGAACGCCTGCGCTGCATAATGGGACATGCCCATTATGCAGCAGGAAGCAAATTAGCCCAATTTTAGCAAGTGCGTGAATATACCATGAATAAGCGATGTTCCTCATCCATCATACACGGTGAATGAAAAAGCTAATCATACACTGGTTCGTTTCTATTCTTAGTTTGTTATTTTCATGATTTATTCTAAGTTCGCAAATAGGTAGAGCAAGAATGAAGCATAGAATGCGTATCTAATTTTTTTGAGTCCTAATAATAATAAAATAAATAATAAAAAGTATTTATTTTTTGTAAAAAGACACAGTAAACTTACATTCTAACGTCATATTATATCTAAATAGTTATACAAACCAATGAACCCTGTTATAAACGTAAGTTTGAATCCTCGCTCTAACTAAGAGAATCTTGTAAGAAGATGCGAGGTGAGCCTAAGGTTGTTTAAAGTTATAGACCTTCTTTTACACTTATGTCATTTGACATTTAGGTTTTAACCAAAGAGTTTTTATATGACTTGATAACTAGGTAGGTATAGGTTCTCTACTTCGAGAAGTCGAGGTTATAGCTTTTTACCGATGACAAAAAAGGAGGTTCTAGGTTCGGCTGTAATGTATGTTTGTCGTTTGTCGGGATGATTATTTTGCCATTGTATAGATAATGATCCCGAGATCATCCCATAAGTTTGAATCCCGAAGGATTCGTATTTGTCCCGCAAAACCTATAAAACAGTGTTGGAATTTGAAGTCAGTTTTTTCCAAATAATCAAATTATTTTCTCCATGGTAACTTATTTATAAATGTCTTAATTATGACAAAGTCATTCATTACCTATTATAATTCTACTTAAGTATTCAACGACGCATGTAGACCGAGAATCTAGGCTTACCTTTCTCAGTCTACGTTCTACGAGTATAATAATAGGTATTTTAGCAGAATCTTTGAGAATTTAAAACTCTATGAATTGTGGGTTTTTCTGTTGTGGTTTGTTTACAAATCTCTTGTGTTTGGCTGGAGTTTAGTAGGTACATTAACGATCCTATCCCATTCCAGACATGGAAGATGAATGCTACCCAGCCATGCCAGCATCAGCGTGGAGCAGTCGGCGGCGGTGCAGCGACTCCCCGATGCGGGAGGTAAAGGAGGAACCCAAGTCGGAGCCCGATTCACCCGCCTCGTCGTGTCCGCCGTCCCCCGCGCCGCCGCTCACACACCTCGACTATGTTATTGATCACACGGTAAGAACCTTGGCTATGTTATTGACCACACGATAAGAACCTTGGCTATGTTATTGACCAAACGGTAAGAACTTCGCCTATGTTACTGACTGCACAGATAGAACCTTGGCTTTGTCATTAAACACACGGTTAGAATGAACTATGTTATAACCACACGGTAAGAAACAGCCTCGACTATGTTAACTCATTAAGTGCCATACGCTGATCAGCAACAGCCAGTTACGAAGCGACGCGCTCGTCTCCATGTCGCGTCTCTGAAACTTGGCAATGAATGCGCTAATTAGCATGGATCCTTAGAAAACATTCTAAACTCTACATCATGCTATAAGTAATACCTATCTATTGCTGATTTTGTATCTTGGACCTCCAAAATCATGGGATCTTAGTTTACTTTGTTAGTTATTAAAATAACTTTCAAAGCAAACAAAATATCTAAGAACTTGAAGAAACAAGATTTGTACAAGATTAATTTATCATCATTAGTTAGCACGGCTCCACCGTGACTAGCGTCCAACACAACAGACATTTCAATGACCCCAAACAAAAAATACCATAAAAACATATTAAAACCAAAGGTCAATAGAGTTTAATGTATCCACTTTGCAACTTTCACCAGACGCTTGTTTATCTCAACGAAAGAGATAAAAGATAATTATGTCCATAATTACTGTAGATAATCGTTCGGTTTTGGTAAGAATTTAGCGGGAACTTGCAAAAAGAATCTGCCGAAAAAGACCGAGGAAAATTTTTTGGTGACCGTGGCCGAATTCACCAAACCAATCGCTTTACAATGACATTGGTAGATATCGTCTTAGAACCGTCCACGTAGAATACTTATTTGCTAGAAACTATCTAGAGTATCTAGGGGTGCGTGCGGTTCTATTTTCATGGAGAGATTGATAGGATGCATTCAATCTTGACACTCTTGACATGCGCGGTCCATCTGTAGTTTCTTCCATCTAAGGTGGAATACCAAATTGTAATTCTGTGACATCATATCATTGTCAATGTGGAGCGATTAGTTTAGCAGAATAGGGCCCCTGGATTGTATTGTATTGTTGGATATGCAATGCAAGAAAGAGTTAGCATTTGAAATATATTTTGTATGACAATAAACGCATTTTACTAAAGTTTTAACTATTGATGTTGATGTAACAAATTGCTTTATTGCACCATCAAAAGATCTTTCAAGCTAATTTACACGATTAACATGAACCCTGTAAGGGCACTGCAATAATAAATTCAATACAGGGTACCACGTAACATGTGTACCTAATAAGCCGAAAGAGGATCCATTTGTAAATAAAGTTTTTTTTCTTTTTTCTTTTCGTGTTCTTTTACACGTACTCTTGCATTATTTAACATTATAAAATATTCCACAAATGTTTTTTGCTAGTTGTTAGTAGGATCTATACAGGGTGTCGTGGCACCCTTATCTATATACATACATGTATAGATACCAACTGTGCCCTCGCATAACTCCATTTTATTTTTTGCACGAAACTAAACTTTTAAATATACATATAATAATAGCCTTAGGTACTCGCTATAACATCGGCCATTTGCTAGTGAAAGTCACGTCAAAATCGGTCCAGCCGTATCGGAGATTAGGCTAAACAATGACACATACTAACAAATACTTAATATTATTGTTCGGGCCGTGTATACTTTCAAATTCATATTATACATTTAGTAAAAATCTGTTATTTTGACATTACAAACAGACACCTAAATTTTATTTATTTTATTTTGTATAGATTACAATATGCAATAGGCAAAGGCTGACTGGGTGAGCTGCAAAATACATCACGATTCCCCCTTCATTAGTTTTTACCTCGAAATTAAAGATACCATCTATAGGTCTATCTACAATAATATATACCGGTTCCTGGCGGATCACGACTGTCTATTATCCGACCATGCAACCTATTGTGGCATGATGAATGGCATAATTCTGCGGGTTTTTCCTCTTGTAGTCCCAGCTATTGAGTTGCACTTGATATACCCTTCAAACTCGTATCGTATCGTAACTCTACCACACATGTAAATCAAATCAAATTCATTTATTTTGCGTTACAGGGATGTTTAATTAAAGTAGAATGAGCATAACCATGATCAGCTTAACAGCGATGTCACGATAATTATAAAATTAAAAGTAAAGTAAAGTAAAAGTCGTGTTTGTATTCGGAGCAAAATCGACGAAAAAATATTAACATTGCCGCTTTTAGAAGAAGAACATTAAGATGAACTTCTGATGTTATTAAAGAAAATAATAATAAAAGTAATGAATTATTTACAAATAATAAAGTTATAATTGTCGAATCGAACAAGATAGTATAACATCGTATAAAATTAATTAACCATAATAAAACTCATTTCAAAACGAGGACGCCCCACCGCCGCGGCGCGGCGTGTGCACGTCGCTATTCTACAAAATGATACCGACCGACGCGCGCGGCGTGTGTCAGTTCCTTATTCTAGAAGTAGAAGTAGTGTAAGTTCATGACATTCGATTAGGTATAATACATTCACGACCGTGTGCGTCATGGGCAATGAAAGTGTTAAGATAATGATAATGCTGATGACTAGATAGATAGCATAGATAGGATAGATCTGACTAGGTAGATTGTACGCATCTCTTCACTTTGCCTCGATGAAACTTCATAGATGAGATGAGAAGCTAATTAAACCTCTGATGCTGTGAAAATGTGAAACATTATTTACCTATTAATTTGTTGTTTCCAGACGGGTACAATCCACATGCCACAAGCGGTGCTCCAGAAGGTGGGCGCCGCGGGCCTACTGCTCAGCGCGGCGCCCCGGCTCGCGACCACGCTGAACAACAACAAACTATCTATTAAGGTCACATCTAGCTCCAGCGGATCAGGTCAGTACTTTTTTATCATCTTGACGACTGATGGCGCGGAGGGCGAAGGCCGCCTTCTCCGCTTGCAACGCAGGAGGTTACGGGTTTGATTCCTGCCTCGGGACAAAATGTTTGTACACTCTTACTGCAATTTGTTAGGGGTGTTCTGGGTGTTTTCTATGAATAATAAGAAAATATGTATGTGTGTATGTCGTGTATTTAGTATATCATCTACCCATAACATAATTGCAGTTGATTTTTAAAGAACTTTGAAAACGGGCAGTCACTTATTTTAAGTGGCAGAAGAAAGGTTGACCTCGCAGGACGGAGTAAGTGACTCTACCACTAGACTCTTCTGTCTCTACACTGTCTAAAATATTAATCGTGTTAGTATAGCTATCAAAAGTCTTAACTACGTGTTCTCTCTCTTTCTCTCCAGGCTTCAACCTGCCGCCAACCCCGCCGTCGTCTCTCTCGTCATCAGACAGCGAAGGCGCGCTCTCTCCCTCGCACGAGGCTGCGCCCCCCGCGACTCCCGCCGCCCCCTCACGCCGCGCTCACCTCTATGTCTCGCACCATTCCAGGCAGCCAATCAACACGCCGCTTATTAGCTCTCAACCGGTAAGATAGCGACAAGCCTCTCTCGTCGTAAGTCAACGAAGGCGCGTTCTCTCCAAGTCTCTATATTGTAATATTCAAAAGATAACGATCAATTGTAAATGGAACACGATGACGTACCAATGCCAATGTGTAATCAAGAAACCATTGCTTGACTACAAATACATAAATAATGACTACTTCGCAATGCTAGTACCAACTGCCTAATTTTTATTGTTGATTTTTACAAACGTTTCACAAACAACTGTCTCCATGTGGGCTCAGCATTATCAGATTTTTATTCATTTATAAAATGTTCAGGAAATTTACAGCTATCTAATGAATATGTAAGAGAATAATATTCTGAAAGCTACTTATAAAAATCCACAAAAAGCAACTGAAAGTTATTACATAAACAAAGTTACAGAACGACTAAGAATTAAGGATATAAAAATTATGATAAGAATCTAAGAACTACCAAAATGAAATAATGCTTATTTTGTTCCTGTGTTTTGTTATTTTGTTGTTTTGCTGATTATAATGCTTATTTTGTTGATATTACAGAAAGGATCAACAGGTAGTCTACTGCTGACAGAGGAAGAGAAACGCACGCTACTGGCCGAGGGATATCCGGTGCCGACGCGTCTGCCGCTCACCAAGGCCGAGGAGAAATCGCTTAAGAAGATCCGAAGGAAAATCAAGAACAAGGTGATCTAACTGCTTGTTATAAAGTTATTAAGTTTTAACCTTTACGATGCTCTCCTTACTGCCCCGCCGAGCTAAATGTGATTGCGAGCTTCGAGATACTGTTTTACGAATTTAAGTTAAAGTAGTAGTAAAAAGTAGTAATTCATTACGATTTACTACTACTACAAACAATAAAATTATCGGTACGCTCCTGAACTAGACAAAGATTTACTGTTTTAACAGGAAAAAAAAACTCATCATCATCCACAACAACTGATGACCTGGCCTACCCACTCTTTACCTACACATAGTTTGTGCTATCCAAAATTGAAAAAGAATATACTGTAACTATATTCTGTCTCTCTTTACAGATTTCAGCACAAGAAAGCAGACGCAAAAAGAAGGAATACATGGACCAGCTGGAGAGGAAAGTCGAGATCTTGTTATCAGAAAACTCTGACTACAGAAAACGAGTCGACAGTCTCGAGTCCAAAAACGCAAGTTTGTTGAGCCAAGTGGCCTCACTACAGGCTATTGTGGCTCGCAGCCGCAAGTGAGACTCTAAAGCCAAGTGACGTGCCTCATGAGCCAAGTGACGTGCCTCATGAGCTAGGTGCCGCGACTCGTGAGCCAAGTGACGCGACTCGTGAGCCAAGTAACGCGACTTGTGAGTGACGTCGCACCTCGCTCCTCATTGTTGAGCCCTGACTTGAACCCGAGATGCTTGCGATCTTTGTCATCCGAAGCAAGCAGGGCTCGCAACAAACCAGACGTCACGAGATATCAACTGCTGTCACAGCAGGCCAAGAGGCCTCTCTCTGTAGATATTGTTAGACGAATCAGCGCTGCCCCTTTTCGGAGTGTAATATTAAACGAATGTATATTTTGGATGTATTTACATTATCACGGACGGAAGCAAGAGGGACTGCCAGCGCGGAATGGTTGCTCACTATACTTATTTGTAAGATAGGTATTCCTGTGGTGCTGGATCCGTTATACCTGATACGTTACTAGGTATACAAACTGTCAAGTGCCACACTACATATTTATTTTATACAACTGGGAAATACAGTTAAAACGTCGGAACGCGGCTAACCAGACGAGATGACAGGGAATAGTACTGGGCTCTTAGATAGTATATAGGTAACGCGTGTTGTTTGAAATCTCGTAATATATTTTAATAGAGCTGTAAAAGCGTATGTTTAAGTTTAAGTAATATATTATGCGTGTTTTATCAAATGTGCAATTAGGTTAAGGTTTTAATTGTTACCCAAAGCATACAATATATTATGTATGTCGCTGTGTCTATTACAGATGGACTCGACTCGCTCCTATATTTTTGTAGTAATTTCGTTTAATAACAATAACGGCCTAATCTACATCGACTTTTAAATGATCCTAGATTAATGAGACTACGGTCTTAGTCTACGAGCATGTCATGCGCATTTTACGTGACATTTACTTATTCGAAACATTCTGGAGTATTGTTTTATAGTATTGTGTGTCGTTGTTGTACCGAATTCCTTTTAGCATAATAATGTAAGACGGAGTGTCTGCACTCGTCTTACCGGTTTAATATTGAATTCCATGAATTTGCATTTATAGCGAAATGTGTATCGTCCTAGAGATTTTACCTTGAGTTTAAGATATCGTAAGTTATGTATCTGATGGACCCTACATTGTTTGACAAGTATATTCGGTATATGTCTAGTCTCTCGTAGGACCGCATGGGTGAAGTGGAGACCCCTAGAGTAGATCAGCTGGTCTTCATCTCGGGTTGTCTTCTGTAGATCGTTAAGTACAAATAGCATGCCTTCAGCGAAACCGATTCATCTCTCCCGAGGTGCCACTTCTATTGTAAGTCTGAACAGTATTTTATTACGATAACAGTAAGGTTTACTTTCCATCGGTCATTACAAGATAGTTGTTTGCACTCTGTATTGGTAAACTGGTCTTGCCAACAAATGTTTGCTCATGAGGTGTAACTGCAATAACAATAATATTTGTATTATCTTCCCGCTTTCTTCTAACATTCTCTTTGTAACATTCCATTGACTTAACCAATCTAGAATAAGAGTGACTTAAAGTGAGCTCGAGTACTTATTTTAATACATAAAATATATAATTTATATCCTTTTTAGGAACATTGTATATGACCAATTTTAAACATTGATGAAGTTAAATTTGAAAACAAAAATTTAGTTGAAATCAAAGCTGTTAATAAATTGCTAGCATATTTTATTAAATTAGCTAATTAAAGAAAGGAAAATATTTATTACCGTTAAATCATTGTGTGTTGTCTACGAGTATATAATTAGCTTTGTAAGTAGGTTATTATAATCAGATGCAACTTTATCTCACTGTTACGTCGTGGTTTATAGTAAAAAGCATAATAAGTGTTTCATGTACCCTACCATGTGCTGTACTCAAGTGCAATTACCAACTATGTTCTCATTTAACTAATGTTCTTCCATATTAGCTGTAAGCAAAAATTTATTTATGCGTCCTAATTCTTAACTCTAAATCAAGTCTAACGACATTTATATCTTCGGATTGAGATGTTTTAAACAAAGAAGATAAATATTTTAAGATATTTTTCATATACCTATTTAAAATTTGTAATATTGTATACTTATATTTCGTGTATATATTGCTATACGATATTATATCTTCGGATTGAGATGTTTTAAACAAAGAAGATAAATATTTTAAGATATTTTTCATATACCTATTTAAAATTTGTAATATTGTATACTTATATTTCGTGTATATATTGCTATACGAGTTAGATCTCTTAAAAATATAAAGATTTATATGTGGCATCATTGATTCCATAATATCAGTGCAGAGTAGAATTTTAAACGAAATTATTTATTATTACTTTAAATATAAGTAAAAAAATAAAAGATGATGAAATTCCTAATGGCATTTACCGTCTACTAAAGTGATTTTATAATAAAGTCTTTTACTTTAAACCGTAAAGTAGTTGAATGTATGACTTTTGTAATGAATGAAGTAGGTATGCAGGGGTCTTGAAATAGAAATGCCAAAAGAAAACTTAGGCCCGTATCATGAAAATATGCTCAATAATCGGTTTATGCTTGAGTAATGCTTTTAACATAGAAAATATTTACATAAGCATAGATCGATGACTGAGAAAGTTTTTATAACACGGGCCCTAGTAATGTACCTACCGCATCGCACATTTCGGGTGACAATGTTCTAGGATTCATTCGAGATTTTATTAGGAAGCGTAGATTATTTATTGTGGGTGTAAAATCCAAAATGTAGAAAGAATTTATATTTTTTCTGGTCTCGAATGAATCTTTACTACGCTACGTTTAAAGGAGCTTTTAGTGTAAGCAGAGAAATGTTTACGTTACAAGATCTTTTTCTTACAATTTGTTATTTTAAAGTGTATTTTATTGATAATTTTGTTAAAACTATTAGCTGTTACCTTGAGTCATCATTTGTTAATACGTTTGTTATTATTATTTTCCAATGACATTACGGATTTTACTGTCACCCTTTGAGCTAATAAAGCGTCAAATATTGTATATCGATTGTTTTTATTAATTAAAACAGTTAACAATAGTGTAACTTAACTAATAAGGCACTTAACAAAAATCTTAACTATACACTAGCCATACTTGATGCAGAATGTTTGTAAACAAACCACAACACAAAAAAAAAACTAAAACTAGCTTGGCGTGTAGTTTCAGATATAATTGTAAGCAATAATGAAGGAAGGATCTCAAATCGACAAGTAATGTAAATTGCGTATAAAAAGTCGCGGTAACAGAGTAAATTTTAGGTTAAGTATGGTCAGTTTGTTTACAAACATTCCACATGGAGTTTGGCTAGTACATAGGTACTAAACTACTCTTCTAAAAGTCAACAGCTCTTGAAACTTATCCCTACTAACTATAAAAATAAAAGCCAATTCAATATTATAAGACAAGAAGCCTTTGACATTCCAAGTCAACAATTTTGATAGCACTTTGTATTTGTTGGCTACTCAGTCCTTTTATTTTCATAATTATTTATTTAATCTAAATAATGCACAAAAGCTAGTTATCAAAATCGAGTTGTAGCAAGCATAAGACATATCTAACACTAAGATTGTCTTGGGATTTCCAAGAAATGCTACATTTTGAGAAATATTGACCCAAAAAGATTAGGGCCTGGAATCATCTTCTACACACATCATAATCACTTTATTGCATGAAAAATGGTATTATAAAGGTCTTGGCTTAAACTAAGTCATCCTTGCGCGTTAGCAATTATCATTCCCATCTGAGAGTATCATCTGCAATCTTATACAAAGTCTTGAGAAACACACACCTACAAAGAAATAAAAATCTTCTTCTTAGCCATAACATGGGCTATGATCACCCAAAGCGCTGTCCCCCACACAGCTTCAACCAGGCTCAGTGTATGGGTCCTCATATTGGGCACCTTCCAGTGAAAAGGGAACAGGTGGGCACACAGCGAATGCCCCACGTATAAGGCTATAGCATTCAGTCCAGGAGCTCGGAACGGCCCGCCGGCCCAGATTCGCCAGGCGTCTGTCAGGGTGTAGCAGAAACTTAGCAGCACGAGGCAGCAGGCTGAAGTAACGAGTACGAATGACATGGACCTGGGGAGAAATAAAAATTATTACATTTGGTAGCCTGAGCCTTTTTCTAGCTTCTTATTTTATGTCTGCGGATAGGTCAACACTTGACCCATCCGGCATGAAATATAATCAGTTGGCAAAATCTAATAAAATTCCTACAAGGTGGATCGAGGACCTCAATGATGACAAGATGGCTCGTGACGAGAAAATCGCCATTGTGTAAAGAATTTTTTAATGTTGTAGCCCATTCTCGTATGATACGGGAAACTTAGGTTAGCTATCAATTCAGGTAACATAAATAAACATTGTCTAGCAGAGAAAAATGCAAATAACTCTATTCTAGACATCAAGGACTACTTTTGAAGCTGGCCCCTAAAATTTTGGACGAAAATGTTACATGGAGAACTGCCCTATATGACTTACATGTATTAATGTAGTTAAAGGTGCAGAAACAGGTGTTAAATCATTAAAATATTTAAAAACACACCTACATGGATGAAAAATACAAAAAAATCAGAATGTCATGAAAGAAAGCAAAAAAACATTTTCAAATGATTCGTCGAAATAAATGTTACCAAGCCTGTATAATTGATCAAAAAGAGACTTAATATCTGTTACAAAACAAGGACTGGCCGAATGTCTACGCAATATTTTATTCTTTTTCATAAAAACATGGACTCACCATAGGTTCTTGTTTATAGGCAGAACGCCGTGTTCGCGGGAGAAGCCGGCGAGTAGCGCGCCTGCCAGTGCGAACACTAGCGCCCAGGCGAGCCAGCGTGACACTCGCGACTTGTGCGACCGCTGCAGTAGTACTGTGGCGCCCGCTTGGACCCCCAGTAAAGCTTGCACAGCTGATGTGAGGCAACCTGAACAAAAACATTATTATTGTATCCATAAACTTCACAGTTTGTCCCACATTTGTCTTACGCCAGCTTAATTAGTCTTTTGCGAGTCGCTACGCAGGAGAGGCGTAGCATCGTAGCACGTTCTACAGGTCCAGGAGTCGTAGCATGTACTACGAAGCTCTACGACCAACAATATTTATCTCTTGGATAGGTTGGAGAGGAAGGAGGGGTTCCGAAAGAAAGATAATTGGAAGTGGGCGATTAATTTAATCTTACGATCAATTATTCCCACGTCCACGATTATTTTAATCTTACAATTAATTTAATACGACGCCCATGATTAATTTAATCCCACATCCACGATTAATTTAATCCCACGCTTACACGGATTAATTTAATCCACTCGGTTAGGTTAGGTTAGGATAAATCGTGGGCGTGGGAATAAAATTATCGTTGGCCTGGGGTAAAATGAATCGTGGGATTAAATTAAGCGTGGGCGTGGTATTTAATTGATTGTGGCTGTGAGTAATTTTGTATGTTGAAAGAAAGTGAGTGCGCGTTGAAGACTATGCTACTCGGACCCGGCGTAGCAGAGGCTACGAAGTTCTACAATAAAATTTGTTTATCATCATGGAGGATGAAGCGGGTAAAGGTTGGTTAAGTGGGACATGTCAGAGGAAAGAGGGCGAACTTAAAAAATCTAAAATTCTTTATTTCCGTAATATATATTTAGGATTTACATTTGTGTAATAGAGTAGAGGATGTCTACCGGCGCGACGGGTCGCCAAAATCTGCAAGACCTGGAGCTATCACGTAGCCCAGACTAGCGCAGGGCCGAGGCTAATGGCATAAACACATACCAACTTGAAGCAGCCTATGCCAGCAAAAGGCAATGGCCGAAACATACCTAGCAGTCCTTCTGGGTCGGTGGCGGGTCTTCCATAGACCGTCTTCGCGTCGCTGTGCTGGTAGATTTAAGACTCGCCCAGCAGCTGTTGGTCTTTGTAGCCAGCTGCGCCGCCTCTGCACTCAGCCGGCACCCAGTCGTCATCTCATGCTTACCTAATAGTCCCTCAGGGTCGGTGGCGGGTCCTCCATAGACCGTCCTCGCATCGCTGTGCTGGTAGAGATGAAACTCGCCCAGCAGCAGCCGGTCGATGTAGCCAGCTGCACCGCCGCTGCACTCAGGCGCCACCCAGTCGTCATGCTTCCCACCTGGTCCTAGGTAACCACTGCAACAGAAGGTGATAGAAGCTAAAGATTCCCGACCTATGAAGGAAATAAAATAATCAGACTTGTGTTCCTAGACGTGAGGTATGAACAGCCACATCCAGATCAGCCACCTGACGGTTGGTTAGCAACTAAATGCTGTTGTCTTGAAAGTAACCACAAGGGGGCTTGGGGCGGAGCGCCTTCATTAGAAACGATGGGAGTTGAGTTAGAAAGTTTCTAAATTTCCAGCATAGTCACGAAGTGATGTTGTGAAGATTTTTTACCATTAGTGAGATCAACAATTCGCAACATTGTTTTTGTCATGAGCAAAAATTGTCATGATAATATTGTAACCACATGAACCTTGTTTTTGACAAAGACATTACATACCGGTTTGTCCTAAGTTCTGCTACGCACGGGCCTACCATGGTGCGCTCAGATGCTCCGATGGCATGCGAATTTTTACAAATTTAGACGTCAGAGGGCGCTAAAATTTTCCATAGACCTATGCAAATTTAGAAGCGGCTACCTTCTTTAATACTATCTGACATTCAGGAGTACTTAAGTCTGCTTACAAAGATCACTTTCATTATTTTTATACGATTTAAAAAATATATAAAAACGTTAGTAAAACAACATTTAAATTGTCATTCGGCGGCGTTTAAAAATCATGGCAGAATAATAAAAAGAACACACAAGACGCCTAATCCTGTCCAACCGTCCGACACACACAGATTTCCTCAGTGCATACGTCATTGAGTTCCGTACCTAAAAAGGAAAAAAGAAACCCTTTTAGGATTACTTTGTTGTCCGTCTGTCTGTCATTTCCCATTTCTTGGGAACGCGTGGAGGTATAGAGTTGAAATTAACATCAAATAATCAAGTCCATAACCTATAGATATATATATATATATAGAGTAATGCTTATTGTTAAATCAATAAGTGTGAATCAATAATTAATATGTTTTTATTTCGAATTTATTATAATTATAATATAGATTATTGTTATTTAAGAAATATGTACCTACATTGGTACCTACTTGACTTATATCATGGTGTTGTCAATAAAGATATTGTATTGTATTGTATTGTATAGGAGCCATGATATGAATAGAACTTCTAAGTCAACAATTAATTGGTAATAGGAGAAATTAATAGAAGAAAGAAACAGCCGTTTATGCCGGCATATTTTGAAATTACCAAGAAAATCACATGCCCACAAAACCTATACGGCACCTACCTAACCTAACCTAGATCCATGAAACTGAAACTACTCGAAACTGTTTCCGAGTACACTTACCTTGGGCAGATTCTGCAGTTGGGTAAAATCATTCTTATCAAAAAACATAAATTGAAACATAAACGTTGCTTAACTTCAGTGATAGGTACTCTCTTGGTATGGCCGTAAGACCCTTTAATTATAAAATTTTATTTATTTTATTATTTGTTAGCGGCAATATACTTATACACACACCCTGTCAAAATTTCAACAGTCTACCTATACGGTTCAAGAGATACAGCCTTGACAAAAGTAGAGCCTATATAGCCGATAAAAATCGATACAATAATATTTTTTTTATTTTAGACATAGGTCCATAGCTTAAATACATAAAATAAAATAAAATTGGTACATAAACAACCAAATAGTCACATTATTCTACAGACAAACGTGACTATTATTAGATATAGGGAGCAATATAGGAAGTATGGGAGCCCCTTTAATTTTAATAATTAAGTATTTATTTTTTATCAATTGTTGTTGTAGCGGCAAGAGACACATTCTGTGTAAACTACAACTGTTTATCTACCTTTTACGGTTTATGAGATACAGCCGGCTGACAGACGAACAGACAGCCAGCGGAGGTTTAGTAATAGGGACCCGTTTTTACCCTTAGGGCACGGAACCCTAAAATTTATTTTAGACGTTTAATTATATTAGTAGTAAGGACTTTGGCTGGAGTATAGGTAGCCAGTGAGCAAAGCAGCAGAGCTAAGCAGCGGAAGCTAGTTATGAAATAACCCGGAACATAAAATAAATAATAAAGTAAATAATAAATGAAGATCTAGTGTAGGTAGTGTTGTTTGATTTATAAATGTGTGTGTGACTTCTCACACACACATTTATAAATCAAACAACACATACCTTCGTATGTGGTAGTAATTTTTACATTATTGGCAATAATATTACAACGTTATTATTTCAATAAAAAAAATACAGGATTATTGGAAATTAGACCTGAACCTTTTAGGGGGTGATGGGGAGGCCATTTGCAAATATTTAGATCCCATTTAGTACTATGCAAAAGTGACCCATTTTTGAGATATTCGCATATTCGTACTTTTTTGGAAAAACCCAGTTTTACGTCTTCACTAAAGAATAAAAAATAAAGTGATCATTTAAATCAAATTTTAGTGACAGGTTTAATAAAAAGCTACACAAAATATTTTAAGGATATAAACTTTTGAAGTGCAGTTATTTTTTTAAATAATGTGATATTTTTCATCACTTAGATGCGCTTTCGAGAAATCATAAGGACGGGAATGTCGGAAATGTATCCATGGCATTCTGGATACCCCTTAACATAGGATTAATAAGTGTCTTAAGTTATTAGGTAAATAAAATATTTTGATTAATACCTCTCCTATCCAGTCTCCAGAACCAACATTAAGACTTACGCTGGACAATCCGGATGGTGCACCACGAAGGTAATGACGGTGTGCGCCGCCACCAACACTGCGGCCAGCACCCAGCACCACAGGCAAGAGAGGACGTCCTTCAGGGCCTGGCCGCAAGCTCCCTGTAATAAATACATTAAAATTACAAAATAGTTTAAAAGTCCTTGATAATTCAAGTTTGAAACACAATACTCTTATTCATGATAAAGCCGCTGCCACACCGCGGCGCACGCTGTGCACGGCCACGCGGCGCATTTTAGCTGCGTGGGTTCGTTTGTTTGACAACGTGGGTCTAAGTTTCCACTGCAGTAAACACTTTACATGAAAATTAACCCACGACTATGTTCAACTGTGACGTCCCACAAAAAAAAACATCGTGTTATTAAGGGCTATTAGAGATAATAACTTTATTAACCATGTATAGTTTAAAAATAAAAATATATAGTGTTGTGTTATAATGTTAAGTACCTATCATGTTGCAAAATATTGCTCGACCTAAAGTAACTTTGGTGCGGATGTTTTAATATGAAACTAGGTAAAAATATATTTATTTGAAAAAACTAAAAACTGACTTAACATTTCTGAATTTTTGTTGGGGTTCAAGGAGGCGGGGGGCGTGGGGAGAAAAACAACAATATATTTTACACTGTTTTTAAGTTTTGTAGGACAAATAAAACCTCAAGCATATTTATGGGACCACCTCGAGATTTTCAATACATTAGCAAAATAATTTTCAAAATCGGTCAGTAATTTCACGGAGAAATCGACGAACATACATAAATAACATACAACCAAACATAGAACCTTTTATTTGAAGTCGATTAAAAACCGTGACAGACCATCATTAAAATGCGTCATTATTACTAACTTGTTTACAACAGAATGCTACGGTTACTTACCCTCGGCGGTGTGTAGTACTTAGGCGCAGTCAGCGCGTAGAAGCCGGCCGCAATGAGGTAAGCCACCGCCAGACGCTGCAGCACTCCGAATATTCGCAGCTCGTGAAGCATGTTCGAGCCGTAGATAGTGTTTAGGGACATTCCCAATAGGAACATCGTAAATGAACGCTGGACAAACGAAAAAACGAATTAGGTCCTTTATCTCAGTTAAAGACGCGACCGATGTGGCGCGACGGGCGAAGGTCCGCCTGCGACGCAAGAGGTTGCGGGTTCGATTCCCGTCTCGGGATAAATGTTTGTACGATCTGTTAATATTTGTTTCGGGTGTTCTGGGTATTTTCTATGTATAATAAAAAATATTTATAATATTATATCTATATAATATTATATCTATATAATATTTATATCTACATAATATGTAATGTATTGTATTCAGTGTATCAGTCATCTATTTAGCCATAACACAAGCCCCAAGCTAAGCAGCTTGGGGCTAGATGATGCTGTGTGGATTGTCCAACATTATTTATTTGTTGAAAGGCACCGTACATCCCACCAATATCAGCAGTAGGACGGTAGGGATATGTATTTTAAACCAGTGCGATGATATGGATCTACATATTATGTATATTATAGCGACTGCACCTTCGATCTAATTTAATCGAAGGACTGCACAAAGCACCGGACGGAAAGATGTGACAAAGTGGCTATCAAATAGTACAGTAGATCTCTAGAGTTTTATCATTTACTGAAATTTCTAACGTGTCCGCAATGAGTTGAGTTATTTTGAGTTTGAATTAAAAGCACTAGTGGACTGTTACGGACTGTTTTGTTTACTGATCTAATTGCAGATTTAAAACTATATTTAACTGTAATTTAAATAAATAAAATCAAAAGAGAAACATTATCTAAATACCGTATGCAAATAACCCACTTTCGACTGCTTACGCATAATAAAAATAACTTTACGGTGTCATTTTCATTACCTACCGGATTTAAGAACATAATTTTAACCGTTTCGTCAACCTTCATGGAAAACTGGAGAAAATTGCTAAAGTCATTCATATGAAACATTTCATATGAAACCAGGTCTTTAGGCAAACGAGAAAGTCTTGCTCTTATATCGCCTCAATCAAGAATGAGAAAAAAGATAATTTATATACCAACAGTTACTTGTCTCACTATGTATTTAGGTTCCATTCATGAATGGCGCACTGCCATTTAAATAATGATTTCAGCCTCCTTTTAGATGTGTATCTTATCTAAAGGCCGTCTCACTAGGTCAGAGTATCTAACACAATAATACTTACGTCTTTTTTTGACAAGGGAAATAATTGGGACAAAAAGCAAAGTGTAGGTAGGTACTTTCGATCAGGTATCCGCCGTCTAGCGCCTGGCCTGACCTGATGGTACTTAGTATTTTTTGTATACACGGCCTTTGGTACATGGACTACAAGCAAAAAAAGATATGACGATTCAAAGGCAAGATTTTGAGGTGATTTTCAAAAAAACTTATAATATAATATCTTCACAACCGATACACTTAGGACATTAGGTAGGTATACCTACTCGGAAAATGTAGCGCATGACCCCACAGCCCCCAAAAATCATGACGTCCATGTACGAAACACCCTGTATAGTTCTGCTCTTAGAAAACTGCGAAACATTGAATAAAATTCTGCATTTCTTTGTCCTTGAAAAGACTAACTATATTTTATTTTTAAAAAAATTATATCAATGCTAAGTTATTTGATCCTGAATCGTAAACTAAGACCAAAAGAAAAAATACAAATAATACTCGTAAATGAAGTGATCGCTTCCGACAAAGAGAGATCTTGTGCGCGCACGCACTCTACAGAATTTCCTCTGAATTATGCCGCAAAAACAACGCTACCGTCTCGGAGCGTTGCGAAACATCGGACTTCACTTTGAATACTCAATACGAACCATATAAGATGATGTAATAAAAAGAACGTAAAAAATGCATTTACAAAACGCATGTTGAATAATAAAATCTTTTAAAGATCTACAGAATTCAAAATTAGAATTCAAAATACTTAGCAGAAATTTAATTAACCAAATCAACGCGATTTTTTACGCAACATTGTCATGGTTCAAGATAAAGGTATCTAAGAAGTTAGAAAATCGATCGTGGGAAAGAATGTTAATTTATGTTACTCAATAACAATACTGACGTACCTTAGTAAAAAAACATGAGTTCACTGAACGAGTCAAAGCTTTTGTTTCAAGTTTTACTACACACAAAATAGCGCAACCACGTAGCGAATAGTATCAAGTTATAGGTAGGTTCTGTACCTACTCAATTCGATGTGATATAACTATTATAATTCTTTTTCACTTCTTCCAATATACGATAGAAAAAAATTGTGAAGAGAATCAATATAATCTCTTTATATTTTACTAGCCGCTGCCCGCGACTTTGCACGCTCTTTTCCGGGATAGAAAGTAGCATATTTTCGTCCCCGGGATACCCCTTCGGGATCTATCTCCATGCCACATTTCATTAAGATCCGTTCCGACGTTTAGGTGTGAAACATACAGACAGACCGATAGACAGACGGACAGACAGACGGACTTGTCAGGACTTCATTTAAAATCCCTCCATCAATCTTCATTGGAAATCTTTTAGTTCGTCGTAGCATTTTTCCAAGCTTCTTTTAATCTAATAAAAAAAACATATATTGTTTTGTTGCACGTGCCGATATTAAATCCAGAGCTAGCGAAGCAGCCTAGAGTAGAGTCACGAGCGTAGCGACTGGCTCTAAAGTAGACTACTGAGCTAGCGAGGGATTTAATCGGCACGAAACAAAAAAACATTTGCTCTCGAGTTCAACATACAACGTTTCACCTAGCAAGAAAATATTTTGTAATTTATAAAAGAGGTCGAATGTCAAGAACTCATTTTGGTCAACGTAGGAGGGTACGAATGCTTTAGACCTCTATCAAACCATGAACAAACGAAATTTTGCGTTTCTTTGAAGGTTGAACGCAGTCTAACTTCCTTTCCTACGGAAAGCTAAAATGAGTGCAGCTCACAGAGGTGCAAGTCCCATATAATAAATAAATAAATAAAACATAAAAATTAAATAATGTCCGCGCCTGTTGTTTGGTAGATTAATTAAAGTTCAGTATCATCACAAGCCAAGTTGTCAAGGTAAACATAAAAATGGACATGCTTTCAGTAAGAAAGTTTATCTCCCCTGCCCTGGTGCAGATCGCGTAGGTTCTTCTTTTTTCGGCGGCGACCGATCGCCGCTATAGTATCAATAACATATTACACCATCGAAATTTAGTACAGCATTCTTAATGCAAATTACTTTTTTCAACAAATTGAATCCTATATTCCACATGTGAACAAAACCCGATTTTGCTCACTGTTTTCGAGCAGCAAAGTCAACGTTTTCGAGCGAGAGTGGTGAAAAGGTTATTTTGATAGGAACACCATACGAACGTAAGAATACTCGGCTCAGAAGTTACATAACGCACAGGCTCTTATACATTAGTTCACCGCTAAGATATTATCCTTTGCAGAAGACTGTTTTACAAGGAAACCAGAGAAGCAGGTTTTGTCTATAGACTGAGACACTGATACCTGACTGCGTCGGCTTTGTAAAACTATGCGCATTAAATAGGTTGTTTTATTTTATTTATTTACGTGGAAGTGCTTACATCCCCAATTAAACCTTTTGCAGCCTTTTGAGCGATAAAAGGCTTCATTCTGAAGCTTATAAAGATTCGAGCGTTCACTAAGTACCTACCTAAAGCAATTTATTTCCTAGCAAGTAGGTTCTTATATAATATTTAACATCATTTGAAGTTTTGAAGTGTCATAGATTATATGCGTACATAGTGGTGATAGTAGAAATAGAGATTATTTACATGATAACAGCCAGCTTTGGTTTATAGATAACCAGGGCCATAAGCCTAGTTTCCATGTCAAAAGGGATCAAGAGGAACCAGTCTTCACCAAGCTGATATTCCTTACGTAATTACGAATCTTTATGGCTCGTAACAGTACTGGCATAATCTCAAATATGCACTAGTGAACGTCTACGGCTGTTTAAGAGATGGCTAGTAGTTTTAGGTCCTTATTCGCATTAAATATACAGTTTTGTACCTCAATAATAATAATAAGTTTAGCGGTGCTGGTGTTATTTTGATGTTAGCAGTTATTAGTGTTTTGGTTTTTTTTATGTTAATTTTTAATGAAAATTCTTTGAAAATTGTAACTGTAATTGAAATTAAAAACTGTAGGTCCTCTTGTGCTTCCGCAATAGCCGCTATATCATCTGTGATTCCTATGAACTTGATCATCTCCCCGTTAAACTTTACCCCTATTTGATTCGGATATTTTCTTTATAGCTGATTCTATGAACGTGTTGAATATACAGGGAAAGTGATCAACCTCGTCTTACTCCTTTGTCTGATCTTGGCTATGACTCTTTCCTTTCCAACTTCAAAATAATAAAATAAATAAAAAAATAATGCTGGATAATCCACACAGCATTTTCTAGCCACAAGCTTAGCAAAGCTTGTGTTATGGGTAGGAACTAGATGACTGATATACTTAATACAATACATTAGGTAGATTAATTATGAAATTTATACAGTTCAGACTCATTCTTTTCCCACAAATTAATGTTATTGATATATTTTATTCGTATTTTATAGTAAGATGAACAGTTTTGCAAACTGTTATGACTACATACCTAATGACAACCATTTCTACTTATGTTATCGCAGCTAAAATAATGCGTTTCGGAAGCTAAAGAATGCGTAAATGAATAATTGGTCGCTTGTTTTAAAACAAGATCCGTCAAGTGCGAGTGTGACTCACGCGCCGAGTGTCGAACTTTTGTAAATTATACAAATAGGTGCATGTTTATCCTTCCCTTTCGTTGTCCATATTCAGATCCATGCAGTACAACAGGTCTAATCACGGTCTTGTAAATTTCCCCATTGAGCTTCGCCGATCGCGTATAGTACCAGTGACCTGTCGCTATTTCATCCATCCTGCTATTATCCTGATCTTGACGTCCTGGTCTATCTCGCCGTCGTTTTAGATCTATGAGCCAAGGTACCGGAAATTGAAGCAGACTGGTAGACATACACCATCTTAGGCAATATTGGTCAAACTGGTGGCACTGCCGAAGTCTAGGTACAGCTGTTTAGTTTTCGACCGGCTATTTTTCAATACGACACTCTCCAATTTTTGTTGCCTTTTTGCCAGTCTGCTCTGAACCTCAATTGCATCTTCCCCGACAAGAACAATGTAGTCGGCAAACAGCATGCACCAGGGTGCCTCCTCCTGTATGTCCGATGTTATAGCATTCATAATCAGGAGGAACAAATTAGAGCCGATCCCTGGTGCAAGCCTACAGACACATTGAACTTGTCAGTAACACCAGCATCAGACCGGATGAAAGTACGAGCTCTATTGTACATTGCACTTATAAGCTGCAGGTATTTCCAAGGCACTCTCTTTTCTTTCAGCGCCCACCAGAGACCCTCACGGGGTACTCTATGATAATAAAAAAATTAAACTACTTATTGGTGCGGTTGTTGTACTGTTAATTCAATTTAACTGACAATAAGTAATTCAGGCTGTGTGCAGGTGTGGTGCCGGCTCAGAATTTGTACCACCCCAACTCTTCCCGCGGGTGTCGTAAGAGGAGACTAAGGGATGTCCACCGGGGATGGCCAGAAGCGCTCCCTGCAGAACAATTCTACCACCGACCAGCGATCCCCAAACCGCATGCCCAGAGTGGAGATTATGGGCACTACCCCCCGTGAGATAAAAACCAATACCTGCGCTTATCAGGGGGAGGCCTGGGTCCAGCAGTGGACCAATATAGGCTGTGGAAGTGAAGGTAATTCATTAGGCTTATAAGGCAGGAGTGATGTCATAATAGCTTGTCGCGATGGCTGTCAAGTAACTTTTGTGACTATTAATTTCATTACAAGGAAATAATATTATATCTTCTAGTACCTATGCTTCTAGTAGACGTTATTTGAAGTGACTTATTACAGACTGAAAACCCAAAACCAAAGTATCATAAATTTTAATACCAATTCAAATATTCTTTTGATGTTAACGATACGAAGGTACAATTTATGTCATGAAGCGATCTGACCCGTCACATCAGGTGAAAAATAATGCTTTTTTACCAGTTTGCACGCACGCAAACTCCCAGAAAGGATGTAAAAAACTCGGGAATGATCCTGTCTCAGAAAACCGGAGCTGGGAAACCGGTCATGGGGCTCATTCAATCTTACTGTACCACCTTTTACCACACATGAAGGAGACTTTACAATATTTTTATGGGGTCTTTTTTATGCTTTGCCATCTCTGTAACCGATGTAGTCCATATAATAACTTATTTAATACCGGACGTTTCCACACACCACCACATTTATACACGGACGTGATATGTATGGACCACCGTCCATAAAAGCATTTTCATTCCATCTATTCGAAAAGAACGACTTGGTTCGCCTTTGAGTGCACCCAAAGGTGGTGTTCTCTATAAGAAACTTTTAGCGGGCAGTAATGAGTTTTTAATACTCTTGATAAGTGAGTCGCAAATATCTTTGCCGCGCATTTTTTGAATTTGGAACATCTTAGTGTTCAGCGCCAAAGAAATCGAACGCAAATGTTGTTTGAATAAAGACTGGCTGGTACCCATAGTACCAGTCCATATATGTGGTGTGTGTATATATGTGGCCCATAGTAGCGCAAACCAGGCTGACAAAAAAAAAATCTAATTTAAAACGCGCGAACTAGGTACAGCCCGCGTTTTCGTAAATTTTCACGGATTGTTAGAAATACATGTTATTGTTTTGAAAAATGAGTTCTTCAAGGGACAGTGAAAGTATACAATTATCTCCTGACAGTATTACAACTGACGCAAGAAATGTGATGGATATTAACTGCAAAATCCCGGGAGAAATATATGAAAGCCTATGGTAATTTTAATGAATGGAGAAAATTTCTCCATTCAATAAAATTACCATCTCTAATCCTAATAAAACTGTAACAATAAATTTTCATAATTGCGAAAATGTCTCAAATGTAAATATAAGTTTTTAGTTGTTTTATTATTATATACTATTTGATTTCTATTTAGTTGACTCTATGTTTTATTAAATAGTAATATTACAATAAAATATGAGGCGCCTTTTATTTTCTCATAGAGGGTGATGAAAAGTAGAGTGTATCACTCGGCGCAAAATAATTTTTGGCTCGGGCGACGTACTTTGATCTATTCAAAGTACGTCGCCCGAGCCGTTCTAAATGACTTATCTTACCCTAAGTATATGCAGTATGATCTTCCACCTAGGTACACCCTTAGCGAAGGCACTCTTCACTGAAAGCGGTACACAGACGCCCATAATCCAGAGAAAGGCCGGGAACACGAGGTCGCCGGCCACTAGACCATTCCACGTAGCGTGCTCCAGCCACCAGTAGCCGCCGGCGCCGTCGTTCACGAATATCATGAACACTATCGCTATCCTGTGGAATAATTAAATAACCACTATATTAATTTAACAATTCTAAAGGTAAGTCATTTATACCGTACCGCTCCCGCACAGCAGAAAAATGAGATTCAAATATAGGCGCAAACTCGTACTCTACACTTTACGAGTTGCTCTTTTACAGTGACAGCATTATAACACTTCAGCGAGCTATTTGCATTTTATGTCACTGTAAATTGTCAATTGTATATTGTACTCTCATGAGTACGAGCTTATGCTAAGTCCTTATTTAATGCTCATTTTCCTGATGTTAAGGTGCAATAAGAATGAACCACACAAAACCTCCGGACGACATTACTACCGCTCCCCTGCGACATGCATGTTCAAATTAATTGCATGCGACATTAAGCGCGAAGGATTATCAACCAATTTGAATTTTATTTTCGTAAGTGTGCCAAGTAGGTAAGTCTTTTTCACTTCCTTCTTGCCACCCCGCGCCCGCTCCAACATACCTTGTAAAAATATGTGTTGACTATAACCTATTTAAACTACAAAACAAAATATTAACAATGGCAATGGCCAATAACAAAGAAAATTACAATCAAATGATAAAAACAAATAAGAGCTAGTATTTATAATTGAAACAATTAAGCTAACTGCAGACTGTTGCAAACAATCTACAGGTAGCTCAACTGATCCATATCAATACCAGTCGGAAGGGTTCCCAAGACGCTGCTGGCTGCATTGCTCCGCTGTATGCCTCTCTCCGGAATTTCAACTCACCCTCTAAAAGTGTCAAGCGCTCTCAACCGTTGCTGCACAGCCAACTCTTTGTCTCCGTACCGCAGCTTGCCCGTGCTGCGTACGCGGGACATGATCAGCTTTACAATGCCGTACAGCAGCCATACCGCACTCAGCAATCCCAGGAGCAGCAATAGTGCTGTAATACAGTTGAGTTATAGTACCTAGAGTAGAGATCTGTATGCTTAGTATGCGTGTGCAAAATTCGAATACGAATAAAGTTTTGAGTGAGCTCGATAGTTTATATCTTCCATCTCGCTTACACGTTCAAAAAATAATGAGACAAATACAATATTCCATGAAAATAGCCTCAGTCAAAACTATTTAATCGCTGTCAAACTACGAAAAGTAGTTCCTCTCTGTCCGGTAGAGGCGCTGCAGGGCACTAAATGTATGGAAGGAAACGAAAACTTTGGCGTTTTCGTAAAATTGATAACAACTCTACTCTGGTACAGCCCAATATTTCGATGTACATAATTTGAGTATTTCGATCACGTTAATATACCACTATAATTAGTGTTCGTTCAAAAGAAAACGGATGATTATGTTTGACGACAGAAGTTTTTATACATTATGCGTTAAAGTTCAAAGCTGCTAATAGTCTAATTATCTTTCAAAGGACACCAACCTCCATTAGACAATATACTAATAGGTCATTATTAAATATTCATCTACTCTACCTCATTAGGTACAAGTTTTTTGTTATGTCTATTGTTGGTAGGTTGTTTTGATCTCGGTGGTTTTTTTTCTAAATCGGTGGATCAGAGTTGAAAAAAAAGAGGAAACTGATC
The DNA here is from genome assembly GCA_963662085.1 of Eupithecia inturbata. Taxonomy (NCBI): domain Eukaryota; kingdom Metazoa; phylum Arthropoda; class Insecta; order Lepidoptera; family Geometridae; genus Eupithecia; species Eupithecia inturbata. The sequence continues at coordinate 6,385,681 of OY759179.1, read as the reverse complement.
CATTAATGGATTAGCAAAGTGGATCAAATTTGTGTATTTTGACTTGCTAATGATTATGTTATGTAACTATGTAAATGTATCTAGAGTAAAATATAATTTTTTGACATTTAGCTTCCGCAGTAATTATTAAGTAAAATAAATGTGTGCTTCCGTGCTAGAAAGCATTGAAGAACGATATCAACCTGAGACAAAAACGATATCAACCTGTCTTCTCAAAAATTTTGATGAGATGGAGATAATATTCTACCTAGGTAATACTATAATGGCGAAAGTTTGGGCCGTTGTTGTGCCGCTGTGAATATGTTTATCCAAAGACAACGCCGAAACTACTGAAAAGATCAGGCTGATATTTTGCACACATACATTGCACACATCTGGACTTGAAATAACACATAGGCTACTTTTTATTCCAAAAAATGCGTGCGAAGCCGCGGGCAGAAGCTAGAAACAAATAAATAAACGCACAAACCAGAGTCTGAGTCAGGGTCTGAGCAAAAAAATGGACCTTACAAAGAATGAAAATTTTGAAATATCACGGTACCAAGTCTTGGTACCGTGATATTTGAAAATTTTCATTTTAACATTACTAACGATGAAAAACATTATTACTTTACAGGCTACCTACTCTCTTTTATTTTGTAAGTGGGTGCTTAATCACAAAGGAATGTGAAACGCTTGTTGTGCATCTGTCGTTTACGTGGACCACTCAAAGATAATCGAAATCTTTAAACTGTCGTGATAAAATTTATTTTCTAAAGTGAAGCATCGGCGACGGATCTAAACTTCAGTTGGGTAGTAGCACTCAAAATGAGAACTTTACTTAGTGTTTTAGCTTTTGTATTGTATTGTTATGGGGCTGAAGTAAGAGTAGACCCTTTGGTGCTGATCAATGGCCAAGGTTTGGTCAGCGGCCATAAGGCTCAGGACGGTGATTACTCAACTTTCCTAGGAATCCCGTACGCTCGAGTCGATGTTGATAACCCATTCGGGGTAAGTAACACAATAATGGTTATTTGCACGATAAAAACTTATTTATTTTTAATATCTTTCATAAAAGACGATGTCAATGAACAATAATTAATAAGAGAGATAGTGAAAGTGCCTAGCACTTAAGGATTCCCAAGTACTTTTGTTTGACTTTCTAAGTACCTACTCTGTCAAGAACTCTCTCAAGAATATTGTCTATTTCAATGTATGTGCTCTATTACAGCCTCCACTGGAGCCAGTCCCTTTTACTGAGATGATCTTTAAAGCGAACCACGGTTTAGTAAAATGTCCCCAAGAGGCTTTCGACGACAAGACCTCCATCGATTGTCTAACTCTTAATGTCTTCGTGCCAAGCATTGCCAGCGCCAGTAGCCCACTGCCTGTACTACTCTGGATCCATGGTGGTGATTTTAGCAGTGGAAGTGCAGGCATCTACAGTGGAGTACGAAACATCGTCCGCCACGGTGTCATCGTAGTCACGATCAACTATCGTTTAGGACCTTACGGATTCTTGTGCCTCGGAACCCCATCAGTTCCCGGAAATCAAGGACTGAAGGACCAGTTTGTAGCTATGCAGTGGGTAAGGAAAAACATTGGATCATTTGGTGGCAACCCTTACAACGTTACAATCGCTGGCCAAGACGCGGGAGCAACTTCTACCTTGTTACATTTGTATGCAAGGAAAGACAAACTGTATCACAAAGCGATCATCGAGAGTGGCACACCACAGAACGAAGGCATGTTTGTGAACGGTGATGCAGCTGCTGCTATCAAGCTCGCGGCACGATTAGGATTAGAGACGAATGACACTGATATGGCATTACAATATCTTATCAAGACTGATCATGATCTCGTCGCCGTGGCGGCTTTGGATCTGAACTTGAATCTAAAACCATGCAAAGAGAAATCGTTTAGTGGAATAGAGAATCTTGTTGAAGACGATCCGTACGCATTGACAAACACTTTAAAAATTCAGAACACACCTGTTTTGATCGGATACACGAATAATGAGCGTGATTCTCTTTACGATGAGTACTACAACAGCGACCCGTTTTACAAAAAACTGAAAAACAATTTCAATTTAGATGACGATGAGGCCTTAACCGCTGCAAACATTGTCAAACATTTTTACATTGGAGATAAAGCTATGTCAGCTGATATAGAATCAGAGTTAGAAAATTTCGAGTCAGACTTTGACTTCAATCACCCAGCACAGAGAACCATCAATCAACTGCTTAAGGAAAGCGGTGGACCTATATACGAATACTTATTCAGTTACACCGGTAACCCTGAAGAGATGGGAGCAGGACACTCCGCAGAACTGAGTTACCTGTTTCAACTATCAGACCAGCAGGCTACTACTGAGAGCCAGCTGGTTATCGACCGTATAACTTATTTATGGACTAACTTTGTCAAATACGGGTAAGTTCAATACTTATTTCCACGATTCTGATGCTCCGATTGTAGACACCATGAGTAACCAAAACTTATTACCATTTTTTTCAGGAACCCTACTCCTCAAAGAACAGAGTTGGTACCAGTAAGTTGGCCAGCAGTAACCAAGGACTCTAGACCCGCACTGGTGATAGACACAGATATTCACGTTGAAAGTCGAGTGGACCATCAGAGGATGGCCTTTTGGGATCTCTTCTACACCATTTACGGGAAATACAACAAAATTTCTAGGGAGTGCTCCATGATGTAAGATTAGAAGTGCACTATACCTAGTATTATAAAATCTGTGCCTATTTATAAGTATTTGAGTGCATACACGTCTGCAACTGGTATGAAAAGTAAAAAAAAAACAATAAATTAATACGAATATACGCTAAGCGTTTCATATTTAAAATCTCAGGACTAGATATTTCCACGTCTGTTGAAACAAAGGATCTAATCATCCAATTCGTGGTTCATTGAATCCCGGCATTTTAACGGCTCGAGATTGTGCGCATGTCTCCAATGAAGACCAGACCTTGGTTAGTGGGTCGCCGCCGGCGGATGGTGCTCATCAAGAAACGCAACAAAGGACTGAGGCCAACGGCCACGACCGCCCACTCCAGCTGCGCCTACCACCTAATTGTGTGACAGACAAGACATGATACCAAATGATAGACTCAACATCTTTTTAAAATTTCGCGATCTGTTAACATATTAAAGATTATTTATCGTCCGATAAATACCCGATTGAACATTATAATTGAATTTCAACATTATTAAATATGATAAGTAGATAGATGCCTACTACTGTTCTATTATTCCTTGATCTCTGCCCGAGTAAAGGCCTAATTTATAATTGTTATTATAATAACTACCCGAAAAATAATCTGTAATATTAACACCCGTATTCAAGAACAATACTTATGTACGATAGCAAGCCAAGTACAGATTTTTGACAGTTTTCCAATACAAAAGTTGACAATTTACCGATCCTATGCGTTCGTGAGCACTGTGAGACCTCATAGTTCTTGAATACGGCGGCGGTAAGACTCTACATCCATACTAATATTAAAATAGCGAAGATAATTCTGTCTGCCAGTCTTTATACCTTTCACGCCTAAACGACAGAACGGATCTTAATGAACTTTAGCAGGGAGGTAGACCATATCCCAAGGGTACACAGGCTACTTTTTATCCCGGAAATGAGCGTGCGAAGCCGTGACTCCGTGAGCAACAGCTCAGTTATCTATAGTTATATCAAGGTATACTCCTTCAATGATAAAATCAAGAAAATCTCGAGATAAAACTTACCATCTGATCATAAAGACAATTTGAGTTTTCGTTTACCCTGCCCCTTATAACAGCGAAAAACTTTTTCTTTAATAAAATTACGAGTTAGTCATCGCTGCAATTTTTTAAAACACATGTTGTTAAAATTATGAAAGATATAAAAGGGAATCGATTAACATTTTTGTGTTTCATTTGCATTATATGTCCCAGGACCTGTGATATTATAAATAAGAAGTATCGTCATGATATGAAAATCACGGGGTACGAGTAGATGAAGAAAGTAGATTTTTTTTCAAGTACTAAACCTATCCTAATAGTTGGATTGGCCTTATTAAGCACGTAAGCTTCTGTATTAGGTGACGTTGACTTTCTTCGCAGCGTGAAAAAAGCAATCAAACATGATTACGACATTGGTAATTCAACTTTCCCTGGGCCATCGCCACCACAGTATTAGTTACGCCAGATTTTCACAATTTTCTCCGACTTTTTATGTGCGTGACTTTTATCAATCTTTCTTTTATCGACCTTTTATCAGTTTATTAATCTCCTACTTAGATTGTGGTTGGTCTATTCAGTTAATAAAATAGGCGTGTTTGTATTGTGAAGAAATATAGGTAGAGTCCCTAGCTGGCGATATACGCCTATCTACACTTGTAATTAAACTTTTCAAACTTTCGCGATTTGTTAACATAATTAAAGAATGTTTATCGTGTATTTATCGCGTACCTTTTTAAAGTAGGGGAAAATAAAAGAAAAGGTACACGATAAATAATTTTTAATTGACGTTACTACGTCAATTAAAAATTATTATTTAGGGTAACCTTACCTACTGGTAAGGTTACCCTGGTTGGGGCTAGGGTGAACCTGAAAATGATACATGGGGTTTTCCTATTGTATCTGTACTCTGTAGGTATAATTGCAATAAAGGTGAAATGAATTTTGCGGAAGTATTCATTAGGAACATTTTAAAAACGAGAGAACCGTTACTGGTTAGGATCGAATTTGGATAAAATGAAAACATAAAAATATCGATAAAAGCAAATGGAGACAATAAGTTATCTTACTGTCACACAATTGCAACATCTGTTGCAACCTCTGTTGCAATTGTGTGTCAAGGGCAACCCAAGGATTTTAATTTTACGATATTTATTATAAATGTATTTGGTCAGATAGTTTAGGATAGGTTGGATATTGAATTTACTTACAATAAAATAAAATAAATTGTAAGATAAGAATAAAGATCCTAATGCTATGCAATGTGCCTGATGTGCGTGCAGGATGTAAACACAAGACATTTATAGTTTTAAGATCTGGATAGGTACGTACAGTTAATAATTAATTCCTACCGTCTTTAGTAATAATAATTAATAATAATTAGGTAATATGTAGAGTTTTTAGAGGATCATAATGATGGACTATTTGTAGGTCTCCGGTAGCAATGATTCTAATCGCAAAATTATTTATAAGATCTATTTTTACGTAGGCGCAATGTTATATGCCTGATGTGCATGCATTAGTCGTCTTTATCCTTATCTTAAGTACCGTGGACTGTAGTCCACAGTTGGACTTAGGCTGGAGAAGCTTAGGTCACTGATGGTAATAGGAGATAATAACGCCTAATTGATCTTATTAGGTCGTAGGATCGTAGTGGGGGTAGGTAACACCTAAAAATGCTACAATTAAGCTAGAATGGTAATGTTCAAACTCACGCATATAAATGTCGACCGGTTCGTTCAAAGTGGTGACTTCACAGCCTTCCGCAGTGGCATTCAGCTGGTACACCCCGAACTGACTCACGCTTGGCCTCAGCTGACACAGGAGTCCTCTGCATACAAGAATAAAAATCAAAAAAATTATGTTACCATTACTACATAATGTTAGGTAGTTAAGTTTTGGCGACTCCTCTGTTTCATGTAGAAAAGAAAACTAAAATAAACCTATAAAAAATAAATAAGGGTTCCGTACCGTAAAAATCGGCCAACTTTTTCAAAGAACATCAATTTTTCACTTGTTCGGAGACTCTTTCAAATGTTCAACTTTATTATATTTTTAGTAGGTATTAGTTATTATTTCAGTTGAAGTGTTAATTATTTATAGAAAGTTTCATGTGTCTACCTATATATATTGTGGTTCAAGCGCAGAGCAAAATAACAAAAGTAATTATTAATAATAGCCAAAAAAATCAATTCCCCCTTTAATTTGGATATTTACTGTATTTATATTATTTGCTGTTAAAGCGGCAAGAGAAATACACATTCTCTGAAATTTTTAACTGTCTGCCTTTTACGGTTCATGAGATAAAGCCCTGTGACAGACGACGGACGAACGGACAGTGGAAGCTTAGTTCCATTTTCACCCTTCGGGTACGGAACCCTAAAAATAACAAAAGTAATTATTAATTTTGTAAACTGGTTCACAGAAATTAGAAAACCTCCGATTTTACTTTGAACCCCCATAATATTACAACCAGTACAATCGATTTACATTTCAAATTCATTCATCAAACATTTCCAAAATACTCTCGTTATAGTCACCCTTCAAACAGAAACTAAATCAAAATCGATTAATTCGTTCGGGAGCTACGCTGGGACCGACAGCAGTGTGTTTGTGGAGTCATGGGCTACTACTATTGTACTAAGGGTCCTAACAGGCCAATGACTTAGCTAGTAAACTAACCTCCCCCAAGGACATTGGCCTGACTCATCTCTTTGCGTTTGGTTAAACATTATCTTACGTGGTGTTGCCAGCAGTAACGTATTGCTTCGAGAGGTCCGAATAGACCCTTATAGTGGACTGACGCGCTGTGCTCATCACCCATGATGCTTCTGTTCCCGCTGCTATGGTCTTCTTCAGCTCGAATGGACACTGGAAAGAAAACCTCTACTGTAACTTATGGGTTAGGAAAATAATGATATGCTTAATAGGACTCTATTATAGGGTGCTCGAGATTCAATTACCGGTTTATTTTACCTAACTTAGTCTAAAATTTTGATGGTGCTTAGTTTGAAATAAACGTTCATTGGTTTTGAGTTGAGGTAGTCGGTAGATCATGCACATAGGCTGCATAATTTTGTCTGATTCTCTCTCTCTCTATTTCTCTTCTAAGCTTTATTATTCCCGGTCTGCTTTCTTAGTTTTTTCTCCATATGTCTCCTAAATCTACCTAAAACAATGGACATGCTAAAAACATTCCAAAATTCACATAAATTTCAATGAAAACGAAATTTATGTGAATCTTGGAATGTTTTGAATGAAAAAATTTTGGTTTACATAATATATTTTCTTCATTTCATATTAGATGTGCTTAGTATATGTACGATAAAGTGTCAATTCATTTATAATAACTTGATAGAAACTGCTCTAGATTTAGCCGCTAAATCATTAGATATTTTCTCTGCTCACTGGCATACAACGCATTCTTGACATAGAATCGCAATTGCTGCATGTAGTGAGCGATGATGCTCAGTGTTCACTATGCATGGCTATCGAAATATCCGCTTCATACTTTTTGAACTATCGTTTTGCAAGTCCATAATTACAAGCGTACCACATCACACTATACGAAAATCACACTTCTTATAAAAACCATCGTATGACTAATCCATTAGGGATGTAAGCGGGTTAACTCCGAATCTCGTTAAGGGATGAAACGTTGGTGTTCTTCGAACACAAATAAGGTTCGTAGTTAAGCCGCTTACATTGCGTAATGAGTAATGAACTTCGTCTTTAAATGCGCAATTTTGGATGGATTAATACAATGTATTTAGTATACTTTTACGCCTTTACAACTGAAAGGAGGAGAAAACTGAAAAGACTGTATTTTTTATAAATATAATTGTAGAACCGGAATATATTCCGGTTACCATTGTCTGGCTTCTTCTAGGTATCCTTTTATCCCGGATAACACATGCTAGAGCAAGCAGAAGCTATATTAGTAAATATTTCATACATTGAATTACATATATGTTAATAATAGTATGATGTTACATTAATAATTAATTATATAATTATTTATATTATATTAATTATTTAATTACATTTCATACATTAATCATTTTTAATAGCGTCGAAAAACACTTGCTGTTTTTTTACTGTCTATCATCAAATCCATACTAATATTATAAATTCGAACTCTGTCTGTCTGTCTGTTACCTTTTCACATCTAAACGGCTAAACGGATCTCAATTAAATTTGGCAGGGAGGTAAATGGTATCCCGGAGACGGACATAGGCATACTAACGCGCGTGCGAAGCCGCGGGCAGCAGCTAGTTCTATATATAACTAATCTTTATCCACTACTTTATTATCTCTACACTCTACATCATCAAAAACTATGAATTAATAATGGTTACTGAATATTAAAACATGCGTCAACGTGGCTCCCTATTTTCAGGAAAATCCCTTGACACATCAGCCTCGAAGCGGTCAATGCCGTCAACTGCATGTGTTTACATGCGCGATGCATGTTTATGCTAATGATTTTAGCTTAGCCAATGGCCTCTTGCACAGTTACCTACCTAATTATTATTGTGATTTATGTAAACAAGCCCTGTAAATGTTAAATATTATTGTTCAAAGTAGGTAGGTACTTACAAATACGAGATTGACAATTTTTACGAGACTACCGACTTTAAATGCATGGTATTTTTACCCAATTCTCTACCCAAATCCTCGCAGCTACAGCTGAAGGAAGAAGTCCTGGACCTCATGCAATGAAAGTGTGAATAAGTATAATATTTTAAGTCTAGTTAGTAATAAATAAATAAAACAAAAAAAAAATAAGAAATAATTACTTAGGTAGGTAATTATAATAAGTAATCTCTCGAAAATAAGAATTTTATGAGACCACCTCGGGATAATTCTCTACCAATACAAAGCAAAAGAATCATCAAAATCGGATCACAATTGGCGAAGACCAACAAACATGCATACATAACAAACATACATATAAACCCTATTCTATGTATGTTTGTTATGTATGCATGTTAATATATATAAACCCTATTCTCCCGGAATCAGTGCAGGAATGCTTGGCAAGTTTCAGTGCATTTGTAATTGCTTGAAAGCAAAGCAACTATCAGCAAAAAATGCAAAAAATCACTGAGAATGATAACGACACGGATGTGATGTTATTAGGTGTGCAATTTACACGTAAATTGATTTAGTCGACATATTTATCACTCGTTCGACTTGACGAATGTGCCAGTATTTTACAACAAAGTAATTTCAATTTTAGAATAAGAAATAAGTGTTCATTAAACTCGATTCTAGAATCCTAGATATTTTATGTAAATAAAGGGATTACAAAATAAAAGAAATATTGGTGGAACATATTTTATGTTATGTTGCTAAATCATCGGAGCAAATCGCAGATGTTCGAAACAATTTTAGGTTGTGTAAGCTTTGATTCGCCATTTCATTCGTCTGTCGTACGTTTTTGAACACGGATTTGAACCACAATTAGAACCTTTTTAGCTGCGCTTGTGCAATTATGCGTTGTTAAAGATTGCGTTTTTGTTTTTAGTGATTACCTTGCTCTTACCTTGTTGCCTTTTGTTATTAAATAGATAAATAATGCTGGACCATCCACACAGCGCCATCTAGCACAATACCCAGAACACCCAGAACAAATACCTATTTGCAGATCGTACAAACGTTTGTCCCAAGGTGGAAATCAAACCCGCAACCTCCTGCGTCGCAGGCAGATCTTCGCCCGCCGCGTCACATCGGTCGTCATCAATATTGTTATCAGTTTTTGTGAAGTTTTCACTCATTAGTGCCTTTGTTTACATAAAATACCTTGGATTCTAGAATCGAGTATAGTAAGGTTTTTTATATGCAGGCCAACAAATGTTTGAACCAGTAAGTAGGCTAATGTTTTCCACATTTGTATCTCAATACAAAGAGTAGGTATAAAACGACAAACATTTAAATATTTAACATTTTATGTGTTGTGGTTATTGCCGATTTCTCCATCAATTTAAGAATTTGTTTACTTCTTTACTATATGCCACTATGACGACTGGCGTCATTTTGAATTCGAAGAAAGTTTTTGAAACATAACTTTGATCTCGCTTACACGTACGCAAAAAGAATAAGACAAGGCTAAAATTAAGTTCGTATGAAACGATTCAACCACTGTCAAACTAGAAAAGTAAGTTCTTCTCTATCCGGCAGAGGCGCTGCAAGGCGCCAAATGTATGGAAAGAGTCGAATCGAGCTCTCGACAACTTTTATCGAATGTTTTTTGTATCCGCTCGTACTAAGGGTACAGAACTTACTAGTTTATTTCGTATTAGGAGAAAGCATGATTGAAATCAAATCTAATCGTTTATTTGGAAGAATACAAAATTTGTATACAATGTCAGATCTTATAACTATTTTAGTGAAAGTATTCAGCCTGCACGCAGGCGCGCAAATATTAAGCGAGATAATTAAATATTAAATGAATCTACCTCTATAGGTATTTGTCATATAAGTAACAATTCAAATTTCTAGATATTCGTCCACAGTATAAAAATATTTTTCAAGTAGCCATCCTATTACATTTTTCCTTAATATATTTCCATTTAATTCTTTTAGTTCTTCCGGTAATAAAAAAAAACATGAAATAACCGAGAAATTAATTTACGTACCTAAATCAATTCGATGTGGTTTTATTATTTACATACTTAAAACAAGCTAACTGATTTTGATCCATTGCCGTATAGGAATAGTTGAAATAACTGACCGACGAATAGGTGTTGGAAACTTCCATCAGTGTATTTTTAACACCTCTACTGCGACCACCAATCTGCCTGCAAAGTGTGGTGATTATGGCAAAACACCCCCATGCCCATGTTTGGGAAGGCACGTTCAGCAGTGGACGTGTGAGTGATGATTGTTGAATAGATTTACTACCTTAACACTCTTATCTCAGATTTAACACTTTCATGCCCAAGACGCACATGTCTAACTGCACCAGGAGCGTCAGGCGGGGTGGCGCGGTGTGGGGCAGTGAATGCTGCTGGCGTATATAAGGCTGGTGTATGCCCCATCGGCATTTAGAAGAAATATCCGAATTTGGCATATATTTTTTTATTCGCAATTTGGATATTTCTTCTAAACGCTATTGAGTTAGAGTATTTTTCTTTCAATCAAATATTTGTCATAGTATTTTACACAAATTGAACATTTCACGAATAAAACAAATTATTTATGCAGCTATAGATAATTATTTTGTGTTTTCAAGGTCGTCGGGCCATACACTAGCCTTCAGTGGAGCCATTATAACTCTTATCTTACGTAAGTTATTAACCAGTAGCTGTTATTATTACGCAGGTGATAATTAATTTACATTTAGGTAACCTAACATTGACATAGTTTGATAAGGTTGAGTATATTTTAAGTTTATTTTAATAGATAAGCGATAAAGACGACACTTCTGATTGAAATCTCATGGTCAAGACAAGGTATGCACTAAAGAAAAAAGTCGCTTTACAAAAAATAAAATAAAGTTTATGATTTATTTTAGTCAAATCTAAATGGAATTAAGCCAATTTAAAAGTGTTTTTTCGCTTTAGACCGATGCCTATGTCCACCAGTGGACGTCTAAGATAATGATGATGAGTAATATTTGCATTGAATAATAATATTAACAGGCCTAAGAGTTATTGTATGCAGTACATATGTAAACAATTGTTAGAAACGTAGCGTATGTTCCCACAACCTTGTCGCAAACAAAACAACGTAAAATTATTTGAATCTGTAGGCATACTGCAGGATATTTTTGTTCACATCTAGCCTGATGGAAAAGATTAATACTGATTTGATGGTTTTCAAAACAGATTTCGAATTCCTTTATATCAATGTTTTTTAACTTATGTGGGACAAATAGTACCTACGTAATCCTTCGGGAATAAAATCTATACACATAGGACCATCCCCAGGATTATTTTCTGTACAAAATAATCATCAAAATCGACCCACAATTGACGGAAAAATTGACGAACATACATAAAAAAAAACGCAAACAGCCGAACATAGAATCTCCTCCTTTTTGTCAAAGTCGGTTTAAAAAGACAAACTTACTCTAAAACAGTCGTCAGAAACGCTGTACACTCCTACATCCAAGGCAGAGGTTGCTGTCATGTATGCCTGGTCCATCCCCAATTCTGTCAGGTTCCGAACCCGGTCCTCAAAGCCATCCTTAGGGTGCTCCAGCCAAGATCGCATCATATCCATTGACCACTGCCATGTCCCATTCCCATCGGCTACACCATTCCCATCCGCGGTTTCATTCATTTTTGCACTTTTTGTAAACCTTTTTTACCACTTTATTGTTTATTTATATGTGTTTCTTTATTTGTTTATTTATTTTCACGTGAACGGCACACGCATATTATTAATCTCAAGGTTTTTCCCACTTGTTTTAATACAATAAATAAGTTTGTTTCGTTTATTCGCTAACTTTCGTGCGAAAGTAGAGAACGTGCGTGCATGGATAATTTCGCTCAGCCACTGGCAGGCAGGGCCCTAGGCCACTCTCAACGCGAGCACCACGACACGCCACCGGCAAAACCGGTGCGTTCGCATCTCCTTAAAAACCACACACATTCTTGCAGACACTTATAGTAATTTTCTGCAGATCGATCTTGGAAAAAATGGAACAATCGTTTGAAAGCGCATACTATAAACAAGTATGTAGGTACATACATACATGTCTATGACGTAAACTTTGTATGATCTGAGAGCGCTATATTTTATGATTTTACTTTTATTAAAATAGTTACATTTATTTTTAATTTAATACTATGAGAACATGCAAGTCAAAATCATTTAAACAACTATAATAATGAAATTACACATACTTAGTAGGTACAGATAAACCAGGCCATGTTTCCATCGATATATGTAAAAAAGGGAAGATGAGGAACTAGCTTCTCAAAAGTGGATGGCTCAAATTGGTGCAATTAGGTCCACCCACCTCAGTCATAGTCGGATCGGCGGTGTTCGTGTTACGCATGCTTGCTACGACGTACTTTAGTGTGATTTATTGACTAAAAAACTACAGCAATGTCCTCGAGTTTGTTGTTTATAATTATTGCACAAGATTGGAAATGTACCTGCAACTGTGAGCGAGTGTTTGCGTGTAGTTGTAACACAGGCCAGTTGTTGAGTAAGCGCTGGGAGAACGTACCATATCTACAGATTTTACTTAGATCTAAGCAAGTGTCATAATATTTTAGTAGGTAGGTACCTACTGAGGTAGTCCTCAGTACTAAAATATTTTGTAACTTGGCCTACCTTTACTTGTGTAAAGCAGATCCTAAGCAATTTAAATACATCATAACATTATATATTTTTAGGGTTCACCTCAAAAGGAAAAAGGAACCCTAAAAGGATCACTTTGTTATCCGCCTCTCGACCCCCTTTTCTCAGGAACGCGTAGAGGTTTCGAGATGAAATCAACATCAAATACTCAAGTCCGTAACCTATTGGAGCTGTGATATAAATACACTCCTAAGTCAACGCAATCAAAAGTTACAGCAGTTTGCCTGTAACTTTTGATTTGCCTTTATACGCGAATATTTGAAATTTCCGGGAATAACAATAACATGCACACAAAACCTATAGGGTAGGTACTTTTCGTTGACCTACTAGAATCATGAAATTTGGCAAGAAGCAATGTCTTACAGCACAAATCAATGGTAACATGCAAAAATGGTATATTTATTATACAAATATTCAACAAAAAAAATTTTTTTGATTCTTTCCATGGACCTAATCCTGTAGGTCTTCACGGTGACCTTGAATCATAAAATTTGCCAAGAAGCAAGGGCACCCTCGGTGCGCGAGTGCAACTCGCACTTGACGTTTTTTTTTTCAGTAGAATCTACCTAATACCATGGACGAAACTAAGGCCCGTATTATGAAACTATGCTCAGTCATCGTTCCATGCTTGAGTAACGCTTTTCTATGGCATAAACGTCACTCAAGCATAGATCTATGACCGAGCAAGCTTTCATAATACGGCGCTTATACTTATTTATAGAGACTGGCATTGGCCTAAAATCATTTTCAAAGTAATAATGCGAGTTTAGTTTGTTTTAAGCGTCCGGTATCACGCAATGTAAAATCACACTAACATAAAATCCACAAACTGTATGTCTATTTACGAGGACATAACGTCTAGGCTACACACAATACACACACAACACATACATTCATACACACATCAGTACATTCTCAACTTTTTATTTGCAACTATTAACTGCCCCTGGTTTCATGTTACCCTGCAAATTACAATGTTATTCCCAGTGTAAATATACACAAATAAAAAAATTGTATGATCCATTCGTAGTTATGCCGTGAAGGAGTATCAAACTTCCATCTAAACTTTGCATAATAGGTATCATAATAAGTGTGAAGTGTGGTGATGAATTTTATTACGTGTTAGGTAACAAAAAGTTAAAAAAGACTGGACTTGTGAACCTGCCTTCTTATTTGAAACAATACAGCCTATGTATGAAAAACGTAAAATTGATTTATGGCTCAGCGGGCTCCGACGAATGAGGTTCGGTTCTCGCCTCGGAAACAATGGTTGTACGATCTGCAGATTCGGGTGGTTCCAGGTGTTCTGGGTGTTTTCTATGTAGGTATAGTAAAAATATGAATAATCAAAAAAATCTATCTAATGTAAGTATATAAGTATATCAGATATCTGGTACCCATAATATAAGCTCCGTTTAATTTGGGGCTAGATGACGATGTGTAGATTGTCCAGCATTATTTATTGTTATTTATTATAGGTATTCAAACTGATTTTCTAGCTAATAAATTATTCCCCACGTTTTACTACAAAAACGTGAGGTGCAAACCAATGCTTGATATCAACTGACATGTCAGAATGACTAAACCAAGGCCGGGGTTAAATCAGTTTGATTAGATTTTGCAACAAATAAAGTTCCTACTGTAGTTACGATTGCTTGCAACAGTCATTACTGTTTGTGCAATCATTGATGAGAGCACCCGATGTTGAGGAATGCCGGGGTTTGATTTGAAGCAATGGACGGTCAAAAGGTTAGTGTGTTGAAGACGTGCTTACTACAATAATCTACTGAGGCCTTTATGTTCGCGGACTGTTCATGAGGTATTTCCTCCCGCGAACACTCAGGTTGAGGAATGATCTGCCTGCCGAGGTTTCCCTCAGGACTACAAACAGGGGTTCTTCAAATAGGGTCTTCTATGGCAATTAAAAGGTCGTTTATAATGAACGGAAGACAATCAAATTAATTTAAGAGTAGTTAGAACTAACTATAGGCAATATTATTCTCATACATAATCTCAGCTATAGGTGAGGTGGAGTCAGTAGTCACAGTTGTTATTTATTTAATTTGAAGGATGGCCTAAAGCTTATATAAATACCAAATAAGTAACAAGAACCTGGCAACAATAAAGCTAATAAATGGCCTTCGCGGCTAAACGATAGTGTGAATATTAAATACGCTATGCATTCATACTGTTTAGAAAAGAAAAAGCTACATATGTTAAACAGTCTTCAAAATTAGCGTAAGGAGATTCTAGTGAAGAGAAATATAAAACTTTCTTAGAAACTTAAATTAATTGTCTTATATAAATGACTTAACTAAAGTACCTATACAACAATAAAACAAATAAGAACAAACCCTCCCACTTATAAACTTCTCAACACTAATTTTATATATATATTTACCTACTCAAGAGTTAACTCCTGAGTAGGCCTTAAGGCCGTAAAAGTTCTGAAAACTACCGAACTACGTAGTTATTAACACTGTAATTCTGTCTGGCAATGGTACTGTTGCCAGAATGACATAATAAGAACTTCGCATAACCAGACTATTATGCAATTCTGGCAATAAAACATGGTTTCCGGCTTGATAACCTCCTCTTTATTTAAAGTATCAAAACAAGCTCGAAGTCACGGCCGCGGAACCAGACGGTGCAGCAGAAGTTTAAGCTCATAGGTATAAAGCGCTTATGACGACGAAGGACCTTGATCAGTTCACGGTTTAATAATCTAACTGGCAGTCATTCATTTAGCATACGGCCTTCGCAATGGAAACTTGCATCTTTGGGCCAGTTTAGTGATAACCAGCGTTTTGGGTGCTCGTGTTATGTGAACAAGTGAAAATTTAAGATGAGAGGTTTTTTTATTCTGCTTGTTGGATATGCTCACTATGCGCTGGGCTCTCAGGATACTGGCAGCCCAGCTGGGTTAATGGCTGACTGTAAGTACCTAGTAGCTTTTAGGATGATAAATAAATAATTATATCAAGGTCATGGCAATGCCAGAGTCGAAAAAGAAGAGCAAAACTTCACTAAAAATAGTGAAGTTTTGCTTTTCTTGTCAGATGTCGTTACCTATACATCTTCTTCTTCTTGTCAGATGGCTTCTGCGACTGGGTTACCTATACATAATTTATGCTAAAAAGCATAAATTATGTATAGGTAACGACATCTGACACAAACACAAGTAGGTACGTCTATACAAGTTAAAACAAACCAAAGTAATAAAAATAATAATAAAAATACTTGAATAATTATTTAAATTCGGACCATGTGCGACTAACATAGGAATATTTATACATTAAATTAAAATTATTTAGTAGGAATTTTACATTCTACTTTCACTTGCAATAATTCCCATAAACTCAGTACTCTTCAAGCATAAGTAAGTAATTAAATAGATTTGGCCGAGGATCTCAAGAGACGCAAATATGCAGGTCTCGACAGAGCCTACACATTTGCTCCCTTTGGGGTCGAGAACCTAGGTCCGTGGGGTACCGTGGCTCTTCGGGTTTTTAAAAAGTTATTTGAGCGTCTGGTCGACGCGACGCGTGACCCGAGACCTGGCGGGTATCTGGCGCAGCGCATCAGCTTTGCCATACAGCGGCGCAATGCAGCCAGCGTCTTGGGGACGCTTCAGGCTGGTATTGATATGGATCTGTTGAGCTACCTGTAGATTGTTTGCAACAGTCTGCAGTTAGCTTAATTGTTTCAATTGTAAATACTAGTTCTAATTTGATTTTAATATTGAATTGTAATTTTCTTTGTCAATAAAGTTGTTAAAAAAAAGTAATTCAATTACCAATATTGAACACCTGCTTACAGCCAAATTTGTTGAGTAGGTATTTATTAGATTAGATGTATTATTGTGTATTCTTTGATCTGTGTCAATAAATTGATTTTCGTTTTTATTTTTATTTCCTTTATTTCTGTCTAGTTACAATTGCCTCAGAAGTTCTGGGTCAGAACGGACAGGAGCAAATCACACTAATATTGTAAATGCGAAAGTTTGGGTATACGGATGGATGTTACCTCTTCTTAACTCGTCTATTCGTGTTTTCCACAAATAGACGAGTTAAGTAAGCGAGTCAGTAGCCTATCATCTGCTCTGCATAAATTGTCGTCGACCTTAAATACTTACATAAGGTCTATTGACAGCATATCACGGTATGGTGGAGTCTGTGTTGAGATATGGCATAATATTCCGGCGCAAATCTACCAATAAAAAGATAATTTTTAAGCTGCAGAAACGGTGCCTGAGAACTATGTTTAGAATAAAAACTAGCGATAGCTGTAGACCACTGTTCCTAAAGCACAAAATATAAGAAACAGCACAAGAGCATTGCACAAGATCGCCTGGGACATTTATCATTAATTGCGATAGAAAATAAGGCGGCATCCAACTTGGATTTCAGTGAAGTTTAGAGACGAATTTGCAAAAATTAAAGCGCGCATAAGAGATTGTGATTTGGACTGGGAATTTTGTTGAATTTTATTTTCCCCTGTTTATTGATTAAGACTCATCTGTATAATAAATCACACTAATATTGTAAATGCGAAAGTTTGGATGTTTAGATATATGGATGTTTGTTACTTCTTCACGCCAAAACTACTAAACGAATGGGGCTGAAATTTTGCATAGATGTAGAAGCCTGGAATCAAACATAGGCTACTTTTTATCCCATAAAACAGTTCCCATGGGATATAAATAACCTTTAAACGTTTCGTCGTACGTTGTTTCCGTCGAACGTCGTTGTTTACTTATTATAATAACACATAGGTACAGATTCTACCCCTCATAAAGACGACGTCTGGATTTATCCTACTAGAGATTATGTTCAAGCTATGTGGAAAGAGGGGGAGGAGGCCCGATTCTTTCTCAATGCACCGGGGCCCTTGTCCACCTAGATTCGCCACTGCTCGGTACATATTAGAGGTAGAACTATATGTTTTTAGAATAATCCCCATCTGTTCCCCCGGCTATCTGACACTGTGTGCAGAAACAGACGAGATAATAGTAGGCTGCAAACACATCAAGCTAACACAGCACTAATGCGGAAAAGTGTTGTTAGTATGGCAAAAGTTTATCAAAAAATACCTAAACAGTTAAAATGACTGAACTCCAACTCTTTAGACAGAAACTGAAAATGTTATTAATTTATAAGTGTTATTATTATGTTTTCAATGATAAGCTTTAGTAAATTCGCACGTCATTCTGAAATATTTTTGCTAAACCGTCTACGGTCACGCATGTTGATTCACAAATTTACCTGTTACCTTACTTAACACATGTTTTTGGCAAATAAAAAATCTTTATGTTCAATAACTTTCAAATGTCTTGGATTGCCCTCTAAATTGATCTCCTGATACAATTCACCCGAATGACTCCCACAGCTGAACATAGGCCTTCAACGAAGGTCAATGTTTGGGGGGTTTGCCGTAATCGCCACGCTTAGGTTGGCGTTCGCAGTTGGGTGGGTCTGTTCTACAGGGGACAGATGTACAACCTTTTGGTTAAGAAGGAAATTACAGATCCAATCCAACAGTAGATTATTATTAGTACCTATTATTTAACTGGTATTTATCGCGATTATTTACCACGTTTTCCCGACGTTTCAACAGGTTTACACACTGTCGTGGTCACGGGATGATACCCGTTAAATAATACTAATAAAGTAAAGTTTAAAAATATCCAACAGTACCTAGATGTTGACGAGTGGTAGATAATGATGATTTAAGTCATTATGTGACTTTTCCTGTTTATTAGTTATACAGCATGTTACCCTTGGCCTGTGGATTAACTTACGATGCAATATTCATAATTATTATGTCACTGCAAGCACATAAAGTTTATATAGACAACACGTTAGAATAAATACAGAAATCTGAGTACCTGCCTAATAACATCTTTTTCAAATGAATTCTTGCACTGAAGAGATTCTACTGAATCTGAATCAATTATATTCATACCATCAGACCCCAGACATTTTAACAAATCAAACATTTTTGAACTAAATAGCGGATGAGCAGAAAATAAAGCCCTATTTGACTCTTCACTTCAATATCGTTCTAGCTCTAGCTAGCTTATCTTTACTCGAGCTTGACTCACAGAGATACTTCTAGCTTAGCTTAGCATCCATACTTAAATACTAAATTTATAAATTCGAAAGTTACTCTGTCTGTCTGTTACCTTTTCACGCTAACCTAACCTAAACGGCTGAACGGATCATAATGAAATTGGCATTGAGATAGATGGTATCACGGGGACGGACATAGGCTACTTTCTATCTCGGAAAAGAGCGTGCGAAGCCGCGTTCAGGTTCGCCGCTGCTCGCCGCTAGGAAAAAACACACTAAACAACTCCATGTGCGTCAAGGCTACATGTGTGTGTTTGTCTGAAGTAGACTAAAAGATTCATTTATTTACCAGTTACTATACTGCTCTACTAAATCACCCAGGTCCAGGCATGACGCGGAACACAACATTCTCCGACAAGACCCTCAAGTCGCTATACGTACTGGTGGTACAGCCTTCAAGAAGCTTCTTCGGGAAAGAAGAGGCACGGTGTGCCATGAACGCGCGCGGGGCAAAGTGCGCTGCTAAGCATTTGAACCTGAGGAAGGGGGTAACACAGGTAAATCATTGCTTCTTTTTATCCACTGAATTTAACGAACAAGTTGAACCCAGAGTTCGGCGAGTCGATAGTATCGTCTCGACGACTAGACGCTCCATTTTGGGATACTTACCTAGTAGTTCCACGTCCGCACGGCAGTGGCGCTTTACCAAAACCTATACAAATACATATAAAACGTCTCATCGTCGAGGCAATTCTACCGACTCACCAAACTCTGGGCTCAAATCACCCACCTGATGTCAAATTGTATTTGGTAGAACCATCGGCCGTTAGATATAACTAAGCTTTGCCTCGCAGGGTACACTCGCTGTACGATGGCCAGACGTCAACCAGAAGCATAGCCTTCAACATCACGTGGCTGTAATTTCATCACTTTTTGACCGGAACAGAGCAATGCTGTATAACGGCTATAATAAAATATACCTATCTATTTGCAGCTTATGGGAAACCGGTGCACACTCCTGCGAGAAAAGACTTTTTGTACTTGTATCTTTATTAAGACTAGGCTGATAGACGTTCTTTAACTATCACTGTTTAATAAGTATTTAATGTTTCCTTGTTCCTCATCCCCAGGTACTGATAAGTGGTTACCTGGACGCCTCTTTCTCCCCGCTGGTCCGGAGCCTGGCCAGCGTCTACCTGGCAAGAGGCCGAAACGTCGTCATTGTAGAAATCTTCCCTGTGTTAGTGCGGACTTATCCTGTGTGAGTATTTTGTTACATGCATTTTTTTTTTTTTTAATGTAATTTATTGTTAAGGACTTTTACTATGTAAAGTATGTCAGTCCTATCATAACCTAAACTTAACAATAACAAACAAAAGAAAAACAAACAACAAAATCAAACCTAATAGTCAATTTGTAGGTAGCTATATACAAAGGAAGTCACTGATGCATAAAGATTTTAAACAATGAAATGGCCGCTATTGAATTTGGTTCTGCTAAAATGTTAATAAATGTTCCTAAATCTAATCTATTTAAATTAAGTTCAGTCATCAGTGCCTCCCTTTGATCTTTGAACTTGGTACCATCAAGATGTGGTGCACATCATCTAGGACTTCACAAACTTCACAGTTTGGAGAGGTCTGTTTTTTTCATAAGGAACCCGAATTTCCTTGATGGATAATGACTAGATCGTAGCCTATGAGCGATAACAATAACAGATCTACTTATCTTACCTCTAACAAACCACGGTATACAAGGTGGCTGATGCTATAATGACTAGATCGTAGCCTATGAGCGATAACAATAACAGATCTACTTATCTTACCTCTAACAAACCACGGTATACAAGGTGGCTGATGCTATAATGACTAGATCGTAGCCTATGAGCGATAACAATAACAGATCTACTTATCTTACCTCTAACAAACCACGGTATACAAGGTGGCTGATGCTATAATGACTAGATCGTAGCCTATGAGCGATAACAATAACAGATCTACTTATCTTACCTCTAACAAACCACGGTATACAAGGTGGCTGATGCTATAATGACTAGATCGTAGCCTATGAGCGATAACAATAACAGATCTACTTATCTTACCTCTAACAAACCACGGTATACAAGGTGGCTGATGCTATAATGACTAGATCGTAGCCTATGAGCGATAACAATAACAGATCTACTTATCTTACCTCTAACAAACCACGGTATACAAGGTGGCTGATGCTATAATGACTAGATCGTAGCCTATGAGCGATAACAATAACAGATCTACTTATCTTACCTCTAACAAACCACGGTATACAAGGTGGCTGATGCTATAATGACTAGATCGTAGCCTATGAGCGATAACAATAACAGATCTACTTATCTTACCTCTAACAAACCACGGTATACAAGGTGGCTGATGCTATAATTTTATGTTATAGGGATCCATGGCATAAAATCAATTTCAAATAAGCAATCAGGCACTTTTAATCTGTGGCTAAGATGCCACAGATGTGGCACCTTAGCTTGTAGGAAGATTAGACTATTTATTTATATTTTTTTATTCGTGAATAACCTTCGTAAGACCAAAACTATATCTCACCTGATGGTGACGTTGTGGCTGACGACGAATTACGAGAGTCTAGAAGACACATATTTCACTCTTTAGTTTGACTTGATCGAATCTTCTTAGCTAAGTTTGATGAAGAGGCTTAACTTTACCTGCGACTCAATTTGCTAAAGGTAGGTGAAGCGTGTAAATTTCAACTTTTTTTAGTAACCTTACCTACATACCAATCAATCCTAACTAATGGAAGCCAGAAGTCTAGCCCTGCCAGCCAGCCTGCCAGTTTATAACATCTTCAGAAGTACCTACTCCAATAAATTAACCTACTGACGAAATGATAATAGTTTAAAAAGATATTACCAAACTTCTTGTAGAGTCGACAGGTGATAGGAATGCTGGCTTCTATTTCGGTCAACGAATTAGCATTGCCATTCAACGTGGCAATGCTGCCAGCATTCTGGGCACTCTGCCTTCTGGTGACGGCTTAGATTTTTAAGAAATAGATATTAAGTGTATATACTAGTTGTAATTGTTTTATTCTGTTATTGTATCTATGTGCTAAATAAAAATATTAATAGTTTAAAATCATTGAGAGACTAACATCACGCAACCATCTCGCTCTATGAAACCAGCAGTCAGCGGCACCAGCAGTACCCTTAGATATGATTTTAACACGCAATCAAAATGCATAGTGATTACACAGTGTTACCTACACTACAGATTTTATAATACTATACTGGCCTACACGTACCAAGTTCTAAAATATTACAATTCCGATTCAAGGGCACGTGAATTACAAATTGAACATTAAGACCGATTGTCCGATTGTAAGAAGAATTATCCCAATTAAGCATTGGTACAATCAGTATACCTTACTACACGCATGTGTAGTGCCTACCTATTGCATAAGTAACGAAAATATTAGGTCCTTACATATGAAATTGGCGTTTTGTATGGGAGGAACAAAAAGTCGAATATTTTTTAATATAATATATTTAATTAATCAAAGTATGAACCATTATTTTCTAGGTAGTTCATTGATCCCTTTACTAAAAAAACCAGTCGGACGGGAATCAATAAAATCTTTGAAGGCGATTTGGACTGCCCCATCGGAGTTGAATTTTTTCCCTTGCAAGAAGTTATCCAAATTTCGAAAAAAATGGTAATCTGTTGGAGCAAGGTCCGGGGAGTACGGAGGATGTCTTAGACTTTCCAATTGAAGCTCTTCTAATTTAGTAGCCGTCTGTTGCGCAGTGTGTGGTCTAGCGTTGTCGTGAAGCAGCAGTGGCGTGGAGCGATTGACCAGCCTAGGTTGTTTAGCCGCTAGCTTTTCCATCATGGTTTGCAATTGCTGACAATAGACATCAGCCGTAATAGTCTGGCCAGATTTGAGAAAACTGTAATGAACAATACCGGCACTAGTCCACCAAACGCTTACAAGTAACTTTTTTGGGGTTAATTTTCGCTTGGGGCAGGATTTGGCTGGCTGGCCAGGATCCAACCATTGCGCTGAGCGCTTCCGATTATCGTAAAGAACCCATTTTTCATCACAGGTAATGATTCGGTTTAAAATACCTTCATTATTGTGCCGGTTTAGTAATGTAACGCAGCAGTCGACGCGCGTTTGCCGGTTTGCTTCAGTCAATTCGTGAGGTACCCACCTTTCAAGCTTTTTAATCTTCCCAATTTGCTTCAAGTGAATTAAAACAGTTTTATCACTAACATCGCAGCCTGCAGCTAACTCGGACGTGGTTTGCGATGGATCCGCTTCCACAATAGCCTTCAACTCTTCATTATCAACTTGAGTCTCAGGCCGTCCACGGGGCTTGTTCTGCAGGTCAAAATTTCCAGAACGAAAACGTTGGAACCAAAAACGAACTGTGTTTTCTTTTGCAACACGACCGCCATACACATCATTCACCCTTCGAGTTGTTTCCGCAGCACTAGTGCCACGGCGGAACTCGTACTCGTAAATAATGCGATATTTTAAGTTTTCCATTTTGTAAAATGAGTGACGCAAACAGAAAAAAAACAGAAGAAAAAAAACAAATGAATGACGATCATCGAAGCACAAATACATGAGTCTATAGCTGTACAAATTTGAATTTGGAATTCCTTACCAAAGAGGAGAAATTTGTGATTAAAGTGGCCAGTACGAAAAACGCCAATTTCATATGTAAGGACCTAATATTAGGTAGATTACTACGATAGAACAATAGATTAGATGCTTAAGGCATCGAGGTAGAATTCTAACTCGATGACTTAAGGCCGATTAATTTGCACCAAAACGAAGAGGGGAAAAATTACAAAGATTACCTTATGGTGATTATGGCAAAACCACCTTGGTTTAGGAAGCATTAGTGGACGCGTATGTAGTTATATCGTACCTTATCAGCGCACCGCTGATAAGGTACGATATAACTACAGCTGAAGTTTTCATATGCCGCCTTAAGGTGTCGAAATAGCGTCTAATGTTACATGTTATACGTATATCGAGATTCTATTAGTAGGTTCTATTATAATCAATAGAACTTCGTTTGATCACAATCTCACCTGGTGGAAAGTGAAGATGTGACTGACGAAGTATCACGAACGTCTAAAAGACACCCATTCACTCTTGTATTAAAGTGACCTAGGTGTAATAATAACAGGCCCGGATTAAGGAATCCAGGACCCCTAGGCACTTGATATTTGAGGGCCCCCCTGCCTTACAATATTTCTACCCCAAGTTATGGTGCTCATTACAGAATTTTCAGTACAAATTGTGATGTTGAAATTTTTAAAGACCTGCAAGTTCATCAAATTAAAGGTATCAGTTTGAACATTTCATAACAGTTTTCGAAATTTCTGTAGGTTTCATACTTACTAAAATATTTTTGAAAAAAAATTGCTAGTTTTTCGGGCAAGCCTTAGGGGTATGAATGTTCCGCCATGACCCCATGGCCCTAGGCGTGCAGGGCCCCTAGGCCTGGGCCTTATGGGCCTAGGGGTTAATCCGGGCCTAAATACTAAGCCGCAAAACAGCAGCAGGCAGCATGTTCCAAGCCTTAACGGTTGATTTTATGCATATTCGTTTGTTTCGGTGAAAACCGGCCCCTATCGTGCATTCTAATTGGCCCTCAGCGAACTTTATTAATGTACCAAACTATTCATAAGGAAGTAAATATTTTAATGTTAATTAAATGAAATTTTAATATTATAGAAGATTGTAGAAGTGAATATTTTAATATTATCTAAAATATTCACTTCCTAAGGTCAGACCGCAAAGTCGTGTCTAAGACCTTAAAATTTGAGCAATTTGAACTTGAACTTCACAATAAAAGGATGGTGATTGCATCATAATTATAAACAAAAAGTATTTTAAGTCCATTCTAGATGATTTATTAATAATGAACTACATTATTATCGCTCAGATAATCGCTTTGTCAAAATCGGGAATGGCGTTTCTCAGCTTAGACGGACGTAACAGACAGGCAAAAAATATAGTTTTTTTGCACTGTTTACAATGAAGCATATTTATACTATATTTTTATTATACATATACACTATACACTAGCCAAACTCGATGTGGAATGTTTGTATACAAACCTTCAATTGCTTGGCGTCAAGTTTCAGATACAATTGTAAGAAATATTTATTGAAGGTTCACCAATCGACAAGTCATGTAAATTCCGTATAAAAAGAAGCTGCAACAATTTTAGGTTATATATGGGCGGTTTGTTTACAAACATTCTACGTCGAGTTTGTAGCCACTCTAACTATACACTAGCGTATATAGTTACTATAGACTGTGTAGGTAGGTATACTTTCATATGAATTTAGTAAAAAGCTGGTATTTTGATACTAAAACCAGACTTGAGCACCATATCACGCAGACATTGATTCTATTTAAATTTTAGTTTAATAAGGTTTCTATGACGTCATGATTTGATTTCAACAGCCTTTACCATCGATATAAATAAAAAATAAATTCAAGGCCTTTTCATACTGATTTCCTTTTAAATGGTTATTTCAGAGCTGCACGGACCACCAAGCCCCTTGGCCACGTCCTAGGGGAGTTCATGGCAGGCCTCACAGAACTCGGTCTTTCACCAGATCGACTGGAGCTGGTCGGAGGCAGCCTGGGAGCCCACATCGCTTACTTTGCCTCGGTCAAGTATAGGCAGTTGACTGGCTATAAACCTGCTAGACTTTCTGGTAAACGAGACTTCTATTAAATATCTATCCATGGCTTAAGTTTCTTAAGACGTTTTTGCTGTTGTGTATAACAAGCCTAGCCTCAATAGTAGGTAGATGTCAATGACAATGACAAAATAAATAAACAATACTGGACAATCCACACAACATCATCTATATGCCAAAAGTAATCAGCTTGTGTTATGGGTACTAGATTAGGTACGTACAGATATTTTTATTATACATACAAAACACCCAAGAACTTTGGCAACTTTCAGCGTCGATGGCGGACCTTAGCCCGCAGCGCCTCTGAGTTCGTAAAATAACTATAATAAATCATGTTGTCAATAGATCACTATTTCAGCCTTAGATCCCGCTGGACCGTGCTTCCGCAACCGGCCTGACGAAGAGAGATTAAACGCAGACGCCGCTGTGAGAGTCGATGTGACGCACACCAATATTGACGGCTTTGGCATCGCAGACCGAATGGGACATGTCGACTTTTACGTGAATGGAGGTGAGGTTTTTAGCATTTTATTAGAGTTTATTTAAAAACTAATTCGTTCATATTAAAACAAGCTTCGGACGCGCTTTTCCCGGTTAAAAAGTAGCCTATGTCTGAGCCATTAGGCGTGGAAAGGTTGATGTGGTTGAATGCTTACGTTGACTCAACGCGAACACTTATAATTTTAGTCAAACAGGATTCTTTTCATCGGATTTTCCCACAAAAATTAGGCATGTACTGACGACTATTGATATAACAAGAAATTATAACCGAATTTCGGCCAGAGGCTAGTCTCAATGTGCGCAGGACATAAAATAGTAAACCAAAAATAAAACACTAACCGAATAATTCCTACACAGGCGAGTTCCAGACAGCAATTTTCAGCGACTTCATCCTCCCATGCTTCCAACTGTGCAGCCACGTGCGATCAGCCATCTACTGGATGCTTTCCTTCGGCAGTCCCGACAAGTTCACAGCAGTCCGCTGTGACTCCATCGCCGACGCCAGACTCGGCAACTGTTACACCAAACCACTTCAAACCAACTACCTCGGACCTAGGACTAACTTCAGCCAGCCAGGCATTTACTATCTACCCACCAACGAAAGGCTACCGTACTTTATGGGCGAAGAAGGTCTTAAGAAAAGAAAGTACGGTCTTAATGATTACCTGCTAAAACCAGCGCCGGATGTCGACATGGTCATTTGATTAAAAAACTGTGTGATATGAGAGCGGAGCTTTATTGAATTTCGTATGGGTATAATATAGTTCGATAAGTAGTTATTATGATTTAGGTCGTTATGTAAAGTTGGTATAAAATCCTATCTAAATATAAATTAGGTACCTAAATTAAGCATACAAAATGATGTTTAATAAGCTCTACGACACAGAGCTATGCCCTCAATTTGAGCATCTCTGGAAGCCATTTTATACTCATTACTAAAGTAGATTTTAATAGAACGTAGTATTACATTACCGGTGATTCAAAACATGTGCAAAGCAAACTGAAAATATTGATAAAGTTGCGCGCAATAATAATATTATTCGATTACATACAATACGATTACATTATAAAATATAGATCAAACATTTCATTTAAAAAAATCATGTAAACGTAATTTAACAACTTAGATACTTAACACAAAATTATTGATAATAATATAAACTTTGCGACTAACACGATATAAAATACATTCAGATCTAAAAAAAAATCAAGCTAACAATCACATTTTCTAGTTTATATACAATTTCAAAAGGCAAAAAAGCACCACACCAAATATATGTTACGGAATACGCAATTTTTGTTATGGAATGTGACAAAAACAAAGGCCGAACATCAAAGCTTGCAATGTAAATAGTTCATAGTACTTTTAAAATATAATTTAAGATTGCAAAAGTCTCTCTGATATAAGATTGCAAAAGTGTTCTACATGTATTAAAAAGTTTTTTTTTAATCGTGAACAGACTATCGTTTGACCACAATCTCACCTGATGGTAAGTGATGATGTGGGGGACGATGGATCACGAAGGCCTAGAAGACAAGAGCTCGTATTCACTCTTGTCTTGATTTAATCTTGTCCCAGGCTTTGGTCAGAAATACAGAAGCAGGCAGCTAGATTACTCGCAAAAAATAAAATTCGACACTATGCAGCCAATTTAAGTTCTAGTCGATATGTTAATACTTACGAGTACATATGAAAGGTGTAGCACGAGTCACGCAGCGCAGCGTGATTTGATATTGAATATGTAGATATTTATTTGGCACGACTTTTAGATGTTCATAAGCTGATTATGCATTTAGTATTTAATGATTTCATTATAAGCCATTTGATTTGTAAAATAAATTTAATTTATTACGAGTAAATAAATGTGTTTGATTTGATTATTAATTATTATGAAACACCAGCTAAACGATTCAATATAAAAATAGAAAGTGAATGCTGTTTTGCTTTATAAATCAGTTTATTGGTCGTGATTCTGTTAGCATCAAAACCTATGTAAATGTTGCAGTCATTTTTTCGATCATAAAAAAGGGACGGAAACATTTTTAGGCTAGTTAGTTTAGGTTTTGGAGCAACAGCAGCAGTACCAATATTATAATACAAAATTCCATGATTATGAAACACAAAAATTAAAATTTTCAGCTTGTAAAATCCCCTGAAGAATGTATTCTCTGAACACATTACCATTTCTCGTCGAATCAAAGACAGTGTCAAACCAGCGTGGTCATAATTTCGTAGAAATGAACAAAGACATTATTAACCAACAAAGCATATTCTTACATATCCATCTCAGTATTTACCAAGATGGGTGGTATGTAAAAAGCAGCGATAACTAGTTGATACACATTGATCAATAACGCCTGTTTGACAGAGTCTTTACAAATACTTCATAATTACAATATAATAATACATCTGTACAAGATATGATCACAGAGCCGTAAAGCACAGACTATAAAATCCTTTACAGTTCAAAAGACGTTTTAAATTTGTACAAATAAGCTGCAAAAAACACATTTTACATTATTATTTTTGGAAGGGCTTTGACGAGTCTCAGAAACCATTTACAACGGGAAATTTACCATAATTGCACAAACTCATAATAGCACGAACAACGGTAAATAACCGGATAAAAGCCATTTTAGTGTTAACAACCAGTTTCAAAAGTTATAAAATTTCAGATCTTTGAACGATTTTATGTTCTTCGAAAATAAATTGATCTAAAACTTCTGTGCCCCGTAGATTTGAAGCTACCGGGGTATATACTCAAGAGGGTACCACGCAACAGTCTCTTGCCTGAGGGGCAGCGAACTCAGGGGTATGCTGACACCGCCTAGGAACTGGTTCTCTTGTAGCGAGTCGTAGTTCCACACGGTCGCCTGGAGAACCCTGGTCTCGACCACCTCGATAGGAAGACGGTATTCGAGCATCTCCATAAACGATGGATGAGAGTTGCGTTTTAGAACGCGCGTTTTACGCTTCGTTTCTTTCGTTGGGTCTGGAACGAGGTAAACCTGCAAGAAATAATTTCATGTAATAACTAGCTGCTGCCCGCGGCTTTGCACGCTCTTTTCTGAGATATTCAGTAGCCTATGTCCGTCCCCGGTATACCATCTATCTCCATGACACATTTATTCACGTTTCTATCTTTATAAAGCGCTAGAGTATACATATGTATATGAAATTTTAACATAATAAAAAAATCGTGTAAATTTTTCATTTCAGTAGAGATACAGTTGTTAAAAAACCTAAAAATCGTTCAAACTCGAACTATGTACCTCGCCTTAACGAGTTTTGAGACTTTGACGAGTTTTTTTATAAGGCTTAAAACGCCTTCAAAAATAAAGGGTTGTGCCACAAACACCACGCATGGCATATATATGTACTTGCAGTAGGCTTCCGCAGTCGGATTTAACCTACAGCTGGGTTATAGGCCTCCCGTAGTTTGTGCCATAGAGGCTTAGACTCAATTTACACCGGCAGATCGGTAGAGGCGCAGCGAACACTTTCAGTGTCAATTTTTTTTTTACAAAACAAGTCCTCTAAACAAGACTCGTTGTAGAGCTCGGAAAGGTAGTCCCGCAGCCACGCATCCACGCAGCAGGGGCTTGTCAGCAGCCCAGCAGGCCGCAGCCGTTCCGGCGCGAATTGAGCTTTATACTCCTTCTCACAGGAAAATGGTACCAAACGCCCCTTACGAGATCCGTCGACAAATAAAAAAGACATTCCCTACAGGGTGATTTTCAAATCTAAAAGACTCTGGTATAAAGGACCTTATTACCTTGACATAAGGGTTAGGCGGCAGCCCCTGTGGCGTCAAGGCGAGCGACTGAGCGTGTAGTATTAACACTGACAGGACTCCGCTGGCGTATTGCACGGATAGCTTTAGTGATCCCGATCCGCTGCTTTCTGGCTCTGCGGTTTCACCTAAACACACACACACACACACACATGACACAGCATTATCTAGCTCCAACAAGCTAAGCAGAGCTTGTGTTATGAGTACTAGATGACTGATATACTTAATACAATACATTACATTAATAGATATTTTTTATAATACACGGAAAATACCCAGAACACCCGGAACAATTTGCAGACCGTACAAACATTTGTCCCAAGGCGGGAATCGAACCCGCAACCTCCTGCGTCGCAGGCGGACCTTCGTCCGCCGCTAAAATGACAGCATCTGTCTGTTAAGTCTGTCTGTCTATCTGTCTTTTCACGCCTTAAGAAAGGCGTGAAAAGGTAAGAGATACAATTTTATTAAGAACGCTTAGCTCTTGCTAAGCGTTCTTAATAAAATTGTATCTAGGGGATTGATCCCGTAGAATAACTACTTCTTATTACTGCTTAGCTTGGGGCTAGATGAAGCATTATATATTATAATATTATTATTACAGAAAAATGCGTACGAAGCCGCAGTCAGAAGCATAGTACTTCAAAATTTTTTTTTTTGTTATCTGGTGCACTGATCTCGCAATGATTAAGGCTTTCTAGAAACTAAGAAAAATTGTCATAGTACTCGTAGTCATGGGTAACAACCAAAGAAGACCTTAGTACAATTACGAGTAAGCTTAAATGGTAGCTGTAACATATTGAGGCTTTTGAGTGTAAGCCTATCTTTACGCATTAACTAAAAGTTGATTGTTTTCTTCTCATGACATTGAATGTGAAAAGAAATTCTATAATATTTTTTTTTCTAATTGTCATTATTTTGAATAAGGGAGCTGGTTGGAAATACGGGCTGAAATTTGTATATTGGTACTTTTGTGTATGAGAGACTACAATACTGACCTCCCCTCGTCCTTTGCGGTTCAACATCCTGTTGGTCCCTCAGCAGCGGGTGGAAGAACGTATACACGAGATCAGAGTGCGCGATCTCATCCGCGAGACTGAACAGCGATGTCAGGAACACTTGAACGTCGCCAAAACGGCGCTCAGCGACTTGCCGGACGTTGGAGCGGCCCACTAGGAGGCCTGATGGTAGGCTGCAGAACAATATAATTTAGGTTATGTCATTGCACACGGTATGATATAGGTAGTGCAACCGGAGCTGGCGCAATCTTTTGTTTTTCGGAAACTATGCCGACAGACTTGTGACGATAGCCTAGTTGCTGTGAAGAAAACAAAAGACGATCGTTCCAACTTTAAGTAATTGAGCTATAGAATCAGGATTTATTAGAAACACGAGCATCTACAGGAACTTTGTGCCGTCGTCGACCGGACTGAAATGGCAAGTCACCAGGCCAACTGGCGGTCTCTGGAGTAGGAGGCTAAGATCTACTTTGGGTCACTGCGCCACGCCAGTAAGTACAACAAAAGTTACGAGGACAGCAGAAGTAAACTTAATTAGTTCACTTTTGATTCACAAAATGGTGTATATCTCAGCACGTGTTGGTTATGTCCAGCCTTCCGACAAAACTAAATTTGCTGCTGACGTATTACAGGCACTCTACGCCTGTGAGTCGCTCGAAAACAGCGCTAAAATATCTCAATTTGGTATATAAGAAAGGGAATGTTTCCATGGATAACATCACATTCACAAATATTAATTTAATTGAATGATAAGGAATGACAATGATTGAGGTAGCTAATGCATTGATAACTCTCAAGTGCTTAAATGCTGAAAAAGGTATAACATTATAACATTAAACTTGTAATAAGATATACAACAAATTAACCATTGCCATACCCATTTAATAAGTACCTATTCTTAGTTTTATTATGTACCCTATATTTAGAAAACTGAAAGGCCTAACTCATTTATTTCTTTAATTATAGTTTCTCTATAACTGAATTTGTAAATTCTTAAGAGAAAATAAACATCTGCCTGTGGCTGAGGATTAGAGATGATGCTTTTATTCATACTGGGCAATTCAATATTTAAACTTTTATGGCACATGATTTCAAAAAAAATTATGTAATCACACGGTATCATAGGGAGAACCATCGGGAAATTAACAATACAAAAGCGAAAGAGTAGTCAAAATGGGTTATCAATTGGCAAAGATGTGTTGGTTAACAAACATACATAAACATACAGCTGAGTTGTTAATGTTTATGAAGCTGTGAAAATCCTTATGAATCCATGTCGAGGTTGACAAGGACATACTCATTTTATGAATATTATTATACTACATAAACAATTATTTTACAGAAAGATAAGATTACTGTGATATTCATAAGGCGTGAAACAATTTACTTATCTTATCTGTTTACGCGAGTATCGATTTAAACATGGCTGTAGTAACCGCGTTTGACACAAGTAATTTTGGTATTTGATTTATTTTGCATAACTTCGAAACCATATAAAGGTGTTTTTTTATTTAATTTTGGGCTTGTCTACTTTTTGTTAAAGTGCTTTACAAATTTTTTATCGAATAGAGTCGAATTTTTGAATTGTCTTATTGTGCTTAGTACAACCTAGTTGCGCGGTACAATCGAATGGAGTTGAGGTTATAGACTGCCAACGAAAAAAATTTAATCCAGCCGAAGTAAAAAATAACAATATAAAATAATTTTTTTCAGAATAGCGGGTAACTTAGTGACGAGTGCAGGATTATTAAATCGCTATGTTTGGAGGATTCAAAGCCAGACTTAACCTTCTAGGTGGAAAGAGGAACGAAAATAGATCAGAACTATCATCGGATTTATATGTGACAGGCGCTTACAGGGTTAATCGAGAAAACATATACGGTAAGATCCATTGTCCATGCACCTAATAACAGAACAATTCAAACTTCTGAGAATACATTTGAATCATCATTATCAACCGATATTATACACACGTACATACTATATACACCTATAACTATATAATTATAATTTTGATAGAGATATTAAAACAATCAGGCTTCATCAGAATTTATGTCTATATGAGTTTTGTCTTGCAGGGTACAGCTTTACCAAACAAGATGAGCTAAAATCTAATCCGACCGAGGTACCGCCAACCTTGCGACCAGTTAAGAGCACCGGCAACTTACAACAACCACCCAAAACAGTCAATCAAAACTTAAGAAATAGCAACCCTGCCATATCAAACCACCCACGAGGCGAAGATCAAACTAATAACACAGGCCTAAGTCTCAAACAGTTGAAGTTAAGAGAGAAAGAACAAAATAAGATAGAAAAGCAACGAGCCGCACAACGAAAGAAAGATGCTAAGGAGAAAGTTAGACAGGAAAAGTTGAAAGAAAAAGCCAGGAAAGGAGAGCAGAAGGCGAAAAGGAATGCTAATAAGAAACAAGGCAAACCAACACAGATACAAGCTCAACCCCAAACTAGCGCAAATAATCAACCACAGCCGCAAACATCAACCCCAGTACCACAACCAGTGAAAACCACACCAGTTAACAACACAAAACTACCAGTCAATAAGATAACGCAACCAGCTGACATACCAACGCCACCAGTTACTAAAACATCACAACCAGCAAATAAAACAAAACAGCCAGCTAAAAATACGAAACCACCAGCACCACCAGCTAATAAGACAACACAACCAGCTAAAAATACGAAACCACCAGCACCACCAGCTAATAAGATTACACAACCAACTTACAACAAAGACAGAGAAAGCTCCATAAGCCGGTCCAGTGGCCCCCCTCCATACTCCGAACTGCCAGAGCCAAACCAACCCAAAACCGACTCGACCGGGAATGTCGTATACAGTAAACCAGTGGATACAGGCAGTTGGGACCTCATATCCCAGCATAGGAAGCAAATGAACCGCCCCGCGGTTAGTAATAGTAAACGTAAGGAAGTGGTCATGGATTTGAACTACTTCGGTGATGCTAGAGACAATGCTGATAACAGGGAAGCTTAATAACTTTTGACACTAGTATGTCAGTTTCATTAGAATTAGAATGAATTAATTGGTATAACCATGATCGCGGGGTGCCCCAACCACCTTATCACCGTGCGATTACTATATATCCAGCAAAACCTAAAAAACAGTGTAAATATTCAGGAATTGTCAGTCTGTTTAGATTTGATTAGGCTTACAATGATTCGATGAGTCATGCAAGGCGTTAGCAAATTAATGAATTCCTAAAGCAGGAAAAACCCAGTTTATCAGTGTCATAAAATAAGTAACGAGTTATTTTAATAAATATATAGATAAGCCGAATCATTGTTGTTATTTTTATCAGTTAAATCAATCGCAAAATTAAAAACTGAGCAATTTTTGTAATGTATGTATGTTGCAGGGATTATTAGGGGAGGCCTATGTCCAGCAGTGGACATAGGTAGATGATGATGATGTTGCAGGGTTTAGGAACAAACATACAAACATACAATCCAGCAATCCTTTTCCAAGCACGTCTCGAAAATTTTAAGAATAAGCTTAAAAACTGGCTCGTAGAGAAGACGTTAATGTTAACAAATTTTTATTAGTTATTATTATATTATTCTGTTTTGTAAAAACAATTTGTGGCATGTAATTTGACAAATTATTAATTAAATGTTTATCTGTTATCTGTTTATCTATTATTTCCTGTCTAGAACTACATCCATGAATTTCAGCTTAATCCGTTCAGTAGTTTGAGTTCGTTCGTTGCTACGCAATATGCTGTCACATCGACGCAGACGATCCGCTAGTCGTGTAAACAATACAGATAAGGACGCAGCTATGTATATATATTTCGCTATACAGGGTTATTGGTAATTCAACGTATTCCCGTTAGGAGGTGGTTTAGTTAGAATACGAATTTCCGCCTGCTTCCTTTGTGATATTTTTTTTAGTTTCTTTGAAATAAGTTCATAGTTGTCATGCATTGTTGGAGAGCTAAGAAAACGGTTATGTTTTTAAAATAATTTGCAAGCCAAGTTTCATAACGTTTTTTATGTTTTTAAGGCATTTTAGTGGCCTAATCTCAAAAAATATTTCAATAATATCGTTTATAGTCTTGCATTTTTTAATTTGGACCGATAATTGTCATTTTAATTTTGATATAACCAGTGTTTAATCGTTTTTATAAATCAGAAGAAAAAAATAGATAAAACAAATCGTTTTTTTTTAAATCAATTTTTTATGTTGCTTTTTTGACTTATTTAAAAAAAAGCTAAAAAACATGATAACTCAAAAATGGTTCACTTTTGCATAATTCATATGGGAGTTAAAATTATCGCAAATAGTCACGCCTAACGGGAATACGTCGAATTACACATAACCCTGTAGTTTGAACGAGACACAGCAAATGCGAAATGCTGTTATACAACAGACAGCTTTGTCATTGTTTCGCTGTCAAATACGAACGCGTCGGTGTTCTAAGGGCGTGAAGAGGTACAATTTGTTTGTATGCGAGTAGGGGGGAGTAGGGGGTAAGATCGAAATCTTTGGTAACGGCGTGGCCTGCTCTAGTACGTAGATGCGTAATGTGTACACGTAGTACTTATCACTGCCGTTCCTCAATAATTTGCTGTCCTTATCAACACGATCGACGAAGATGGCGGGACGAGTTGACCTTCCAGACTGGCCCATGGCATCTAGGGACAGGGAAAGCTGGAAAAAAGGGCGGGAGGACTTTGCCCTGCAGTGGGACAATACAGGCTGAAAATAAATAATATCAACACATTATACGTCCACTGCAGAACATGC
Source organism: Eupithecia inturbata (assembly GCA_963662085.1). Lineage (NCBI taxonomy): Eukaryota > Metazoa > Arthropoda > Insecta > Lepidoptera > Geometridae > Eupithecia > Eupithecia inturbata. The sequence goes on along the minus strand of OY759179.1, from coordinate 6,349,750 downwards.
CTTCCCCAACAAGGGGAATTTTGCCATAATCGCCACGCTGGGCAGGCGGATTGGTGACTGAGTGAAGATGTACAGTAATACATAGATCTATACCTAAGTACCTATTGTGAGAGACTGAATGGTGGGTTCCTTAAGTCAGCTATTACGACATTCTCGGACTGAGTTGGAGGGCCGATTCTTAAGCCGCGACCGCTACCACCTATATTTGCTGTGCTCGGGTAAAAATAGATTATTTACCTGTGAACCTTCGCCAGAGGGAAGTGCAGACAGATCTTCTGATACAGCTCGGTAAAGTGCTTGTAAGACCGATATAGCACGAAAGGCGTTGCCTGCCCTTGTCTGTAGATGCGTAGTGCGTACACGTAGTGCTTTTCAGGGTCGTAGCGTTTCTCGTAGCCGAGGCATTCCACGCTAACTAGACGGCCTTCTTGGGCCATTCTGTAGAAAGGAATGATAGATAGACGTTTTAGTAGGATCACTCACAAAGAGCACAGGAAAAAACAAAAAGAAGCAGTAATTTAGGTAGGCAAGGAAGCGAAAACATAATATTACACAAGACGTTTTTTTTATTTTTATTATGAAGGCAAACATTAACTTAGAAGTAATTTATATGATTATTGTTGATGAACTATGGCGTTTTTCTGCAGAATATGACCAATTATGCAAGCTGAAGTGGCAGAGGCCCACTGCCACTTCAGCTTGCATAATCTTGCCAGCTAGCCATATCACGCGAAGGTCAAACAACCGCTTGAGTATCGCGTCGTCCAATCAAACAGACGTTTACTTAAACGATTGTAGGTCGCAATCGTAGTGTAGGACGCCTGCTGGCCAGGTGGGATGACTAACGACCTGCGACAGACTACTGGAAATGCTGGATACGACACGCTGTAGGCCTGTTTGGTCGGTAGGGAAGGCCGCCGTCCAAGAGGGGACTAGCATAGGCTCATATGGTAGTTTAACTATTCTGTTAGCTATGCTTTGCATAGAGAACTATGCAAAAGCATGATTAAACCAATGAAATATTAGAAAAAAAGTTGCATAGTCGTCCTGAAAATAAGTACGTAAAGAGATAGGTTAAATGAAAAAAAAACCACTTACGTGTAAGTGCGTGGTATGAAGGACAGTAGCTCTGAAGAGTTGCTGCTTTGGTCGCCGCTCGCTCGCAGCTGTGCCAAGTTGTGCAGGAAGAAGTTTATAGGCGTAAATCTGAAACAGTTTTAATGTTCATTATGAATGTGAGCGGGTTAATTACGAACCTTGTTTGTGTTGGAAGAACGTTTCACCCCTTAACGAAACACAGGGTAAGTTGCGGTTCAAGTCGCACGCGTTCCGCGTCCCTGAATGCCAGTGCGCGGAGAGCTTTTATTTTATGTTATGTATTACTTCTACTGTTTGTGAAGGACGTACTTTAAATTGTGGAAAAATATTTTAAACTCGACATTGAAATTAATTACGTGACAAACGAAGCGAGCCGTGCTGTGTGTAATATCATACTGTGCCGGTGTGGCGAGTGAAGCGAGCCGCCTCACACAGCAGGCAAGCGAGGAGGAATCCTGGACAAGGCCTTGTCTAGGCTGGTTGTAAGCCTATAGCGAGATACACAAGGCTACTCACTTGCTCTTGAGCGAAGAGTGTATGAGGCGCGCGAAGGCGGCGGCCGCCTCCGCGTTGGTAGCTTGCGGCAGCAGCGCGGCGCGCACGTAGCCCACGGCTGCACTAGAGACTCCGGGGACACCGGATGACGCCATCTATCGGGGACATCTTTATTAGCAACCATTCACTAACCAACATTCTAAATGCTTACACTATACCGCTAGCTTTTTTGGTTTTTCCAGACGGTTACAGCTCAGCGGCCAAGCAAATACATACTTTATTTCCTTATGTCCGTCCGTATAGGACATTAACCCCCGAATACTCAAACGCAACTCACACTTAAGCGCGTTTGAGTATTCGGGCGTTAGACAGTCATGTCAAATTAAGGCTACTACACACACATCATCATGATCCGCAACCCGACTTCGCTCACTGCTGGGTGATAGATCTCCAAAATCTTGTGCCACTCCCCTACGGTCCTACACTAGCCTCATCCAATTTCACCTTGCAACGTTCGCAATATAGTCTGCCTATCATGACGCTAGACATCAGATTTTTCTGTACTCTATTCTTGGACGCCTTCCAGTGTATAATTGTTCAGTCTGTATATTGTCCAGTCTCCGTTTTGGCCTTATACAATAACTAGCAAACCCGGCGAACTCCGTTTCGCCACCAGATGGCTTCGTTTTATGTAACTATAAACCTCACGGAGCCCGAGACCTTTCCAACGAATACAAAACCGTGGAAATCGGTTTGTGCGTTCTGGAGTTATAGCGTCAGGAAGGAAAACCCGACTTATTTTTATATAGTAGATGACGGTTTAGACAGTTATAGTTACCATTACTTGTGGTGGACATGGTCTAACTCAACCCGTGGTCGTTACAGCCTACTAAGGTAACCCACCGGAGGGGAAGGCCAGCTGCTTCCTTCTCTGAATTTTAACACCCCTACTGCGATCACCAATCCGCCTTTCAAACGTGGTGATTATGGCAAAAACTTCTTGTTTGGGGAGGCATTTATAGCTGTGGATGTTTTTGTGACGAGGAACTAAGGTAGATATAGTTACCAAAGCGAACAGGTGCAGGATATGGTCGTGGTGCGCCCGCAATGTGGAATACCATACAGCAGACTTCCACAAAACGCTGGAAGCGCTGAGTGGGTCACTCGCCGCCGTTTATTACGTACATATCGTGAGTCATACATCTGAACATCCCTACATAGTGTATATAAGTTACCAAAGCAAACAGGTCCAGGATATGGTCGTGGTGCGCCCGCACGATGTTGAACGCCATACAGCAGAGCTCCACAAAGTGCTGGAAGCGCTGTGTGGGTCGTTCGCCGCCGTTTATTACGTACACCATGTCGTGAGTTAGTACGAAGGGCGCTCGATCTCTGTGGTATAGATATTAACTGGATTTAGAACACTATAACCGAGTTCAGTTGGTTTTTGACGATACTTTTTATTGCAAAACAATAAAAAAAATATCGAATAGTTCATGAAGCAAAATACGATATTATGGCGTTTGGGGGAAGGAAACTTAGTCAGGGTCAAGGCGCACTAAACAGAAGGAAACAAAGAGATTTTTTGAAAATTTTAAAAGTATATTGGTCCTATCTCCCTTCCTTATGCGCTTGTTCCCAGCTAATCAGTGAATAATGTAGAACACTATGATGCTAACTAGATAAACTAACCTCTTGAAGTTGCCAAACATCTGCGCATCACCGAGAAACTTGCCGAAGTCTATGTGGAAGAGATGGCCCGAAGTCTTCAGCATTATATTGTCATTGTGTCGGTCACAGATGCCGAGCAAGTATGTTGCTACGCTGTAACCGGCGCAGGATGCTGAAAATATTGAGAGAGATTTTATGGTAAACATAAAAATATTATTATTAAGTAGTAAATACATATTATTATGTGAAGTGCTCAATACCCTTCACGCCCAATTCAAAAATAAACATTCAAATATAGGATAAAACTCACACACACTTTACAGTGACATCACAAAATAGCAAACAGCGCGCGGTAAGCAAGCTTGCCGCGACCACCACTTGATGCGTAGCCTTGCTTACGAGCGCCTTACCCGATAGTTAGTTACACGATCATGCGCTTCTTAGCCGATTGTGCGTGGACAGCGCGTTGGTGTCTGCTATAGTAGCCACCAAACAACTTGTCCGGTGACGGGCAGCGAGAGTGGGAAGTTTGCGTAGGTACACTCAGGCATATAATTCACATGCCGCCGACACCGTAGCAGGCGAAAGAGATAGGTACAGCTTCGTACAACTCTGTCTCGCTCTTTCATTATTTGAAACAAAAAGTCAACCAATAATCGACGCGACTTTCCAAAACGACCTTTTGACGATACTACACCAGTTGAGACGAGTCATGTGTTAGCGGTGCTTTGAGCTATAGGTTTACCAGTAAGTTGTGCTTACCAGTAAAGTTATCCCTAGCCCTCTGGTACTCAAGTTCTGAAGGGTTGTGCTTAGCGAGCCACTCCGCTATTGGCTTATCTTTGAAAGAGCCGGTGATACCCCATTCCGTTTGGATTTCCCTCAGCGTTTCTGCTTCAGATACTATTTCTATCATACCTGAAAGTAAGAGAAACTTAGGCTAATGTTCATCCTTACCAATATTATGAAAGCTAAAGAAACCGTCTCTTTGCCTGTTTCCTTTTCACGTCTAACGCCCGAATATTCAAACGCAACTCGGAGTTGAGTTAACGTCAGACGCGCTTGAATATGAATTACGTTAGAGTATTCAGAGATTTATGGATGAATGGATTTAAAAAAAATTGCAAGGGGATAGATGGTATCCCGGAAAATACTTGCTTGCTTGTAAACCTCCCTCAACTTTAAGTAGTGGCTGTTTTTTCTCATTCTGACTTAGGTCAACAGAAGAAAACAAACGTATCTTAGGAGTTGCTTAAAATAGACATATTTTCGAGTTTTTAAGAAATTTATTAAGCAAATTATCTATTTATCTACTCAGTCCGTGAGCACCTACTGCTAGGTCTATACCTAGCAGTATGGAGAGGAGCCCTATGGCTCCTCTCCATTGTGCCATTCTGTCCAGTAGATGTCGTCTGACCATCGGGCTGATGGCCCCCTTTATCTTTGCATGTCTCTGGGCCCATAATGGCTGTAGTCCATCATTTCATTTCATTTATTTATTCGCAAACAATATATAGATTGTGTCGGATTTTTTCTTAAATTATTTGTTATAATATACACATCATCCACCTTTCCGTCTAGCCAACCGTCCTGCCCATTTCCACTTCAAACTTGCGATCCGCATACCTACGTCTACATCTTTAGTATGATTTAGACGTAGGTATTAAACGGATTCATGAATAATACTAATTGTACATTGATAATCAGCATTTATTAACTTACCCCGTTGGTTACTAGTAGGCAGCGCTTGGAATGTGACCATTCGCAGGTCTAGGCCAGCTTTCAGCCACAAACTGTCCATTATCTTGATTACTTGCAAAACCAATGAATCTTGCCGCAGATCATCGCCAACCTAGGCAAATATATATAGTAAACTAAAAGCATACACCACACATGGTCCGATTTATATCGAAAAATCTAGAACAGTACTAACTGATAAGGCGTTTTAATTATGAATAATATTATGGGTACTAGTTACTGTGTTGATGTACAAACCTTGAACATCGCAGGGATCACAGCTTCATCAACGCCAATAAAGTTGATTTTCAACGGAAGGGTGTTTGAAGCGAAGTATGAGCATGACCTGTAAAATTGTTTCGTGTTACAATGGCAAATAGCATGGAGCTTTACATAATTCAATTCAAATAATTTTAGCATAGCTATTTATCTTGTTTCTGCCACCGGCTTCGTTCGCGTGGTATACACACCTCGATAAAAAGTAGTCAAATAGGACAATGTAACTATTAGTGAGATGATTTTAGATTCGGACCTGGTAGTTCCGGAGATTTGTCTTTGGGGAGTAGCGACATTGACCCTTAGGGGAGGCCTATCTACAGTAGTGGACGTGTTTCAGCTGAGATGTAGTATTGCTTATTTAAACAACTCACTTGATATCAACATCGTGTACGTATTTGTGCAAAGCCAGCGGCAAGGCCGCGGGTTCCTGCCTTAGCACCGCAGCCAGCTTGGTGCCGCCCGCGGTCAGCGTGCGCTGGCGGCTCGTCTCCTTGGCGCTCTTTATACTGAGAGCCACTTCTGACAGCATCTGAAGAGAACGCAAATTATAGGATCCATGTGGTTGCGCCACACAGAGGTTGTTGTAAATCAATGTAAAACGTTACGTAACACAAACGTCGTGTCAACGCTCGTCTTGTATTAATTGTAATTACCTTTACAAGCAGCTGTTGCCGCACCAGCGTCTTATGCAAGCTCTCCCCGCAAACCGCCAGCAAGGCGCGCAGCATCAGCCGGTACCGCCACACGCTCGTCATTCCAGCTTCGTTCTCTAGCGCTTCGGATGGATTCTCTTCGAGCGATATACCAAGGAACTCTTGTTCTTGCCTCTGAAATGTAAAGTTAAATAGTTTGTTTCAACTGTTCAATAGATTATGCAATTTATTTACATTTAATAAGAATTCGCTTCTGCCCGAGGCTTTTTACTCTTTTTTCCGTAACAAAAGCCTTTTTATTCCAATTTCATGCGTGCGATTTTTTTGTTACTTGCTTGCCAATGCAAACCTTAATAATCCATAAATGAATAGAGTTTTGCTGAGTTATTACCTGAGGCACATTCGGCAGCGAATGGACCAGCAGCCAAAACAGCCGATGGGCGATTGCAGGTGCCATAAGCGCTCGGGACAACAACAACGCTGCAAACATAAATTTACGTTAGGAACACATAAAAAAGTAAATTAAAAAGGGTTTTATTTTTCGTCATAATACACAATACATAAACTCTTTGTGATATCTACAAGTAACAACTTAATGTAAAAAAATTAAAACCCCCAACTAAAATCTTACTTTTTACTTTACTTTGAAATCGAACCCCGCGTGGAAGCTCCTGCGTCGCAGGCGGACCTTCGCCCGTTGCGCCAATGAGGTCACATGACCACCAACACCGGAGAGGATAAGTAAAGAAAAAGTAACTATCTTACCGGCCAAAGGACTAGGTTCATAAGTCTCATGGCGCAAAGCTTGTGTGAGTTGCGGCAGTATTTGGCACAGTTCATCGTCCGATATCTTGTCGATTAACTGAGCCGCTGTCTCGCGCACCGCTGCGTCGGGGAAACTGGAGGCAAAGTTTATGATTAGTGAATAAATAATAAAGCTGGATAATTTCACAGCAGTCAGCATCATCTAGCCCTTAGGTGAGAAGAGCTTGTGTTATGTCACCATGACGATATACGTATGTATCATTATCATAATAGAAAACACCCAGACAAAGAACCAGTGGTAACTGCACCAGGTACTGACGTTTCTACAGAAGCTATAGTCGTCATCAGCACACATAATGTCCACTGCTGAACGTGCCTCCCTAAATAAGGAGGGTTCTGCCATAACCACCACGCTGGCGGATTGGTGATCAATCACAGTAGAGGTTTATAAACACACAGAAGGAACCTACTGCCCTTCCTCTGAAAGCTTCCCTTAGTCGGCTCTTAGGACATCCACGGTCTGAGTTAATAACGTCGATTCTTACGCCGCGACAGGTACGCCCAGAAGCTAGTAGTTTAAAAAGTTCTTACCAAGGCAGAAGCAAATGCATAGCATACAACGGTGAAGGCTTCTCCCAAACCCGAAGCAACGCTAACAGTTGCTCCCGATGCTCGCCCGACCAGTTAGTGGCAGCTAGGAGTACTAGGGGCAAAGCGCCCGGTAACTGGACGAGGTACTGACGTTTCTCCCATAGTATCTGAAATAAAGAAGAATATGGTCAAAAAAAACAGTTTTTTTTACCTGCGAGACGGGTAATGGTTTTATGCTTGTTGCTATGCATGAGAGTTTTTTTTACAATGGCTGAAACAATATTGATAAATGAGATATCAAAATGATTATCCGAGTGCTGTTCTTTTTCCACAAATCTTTGCCTCCACATTTAGCGGAATAATGAATCTAGAGGACATAAATGTATTATTTTATAGTGCAAGTTTATTATTACATTGCGGTAGTTTTTTCTCTGTAATTACACTTATTACCTAGCTTAGTTTAATTATAGCACGCCTTTTTGTTTTATTTCTACCATGTGTGGTTGGCAGGTAGAAAATGCCATCGGCATTAAGCCCACCTTTTGTATACTATTGTTAAATGTGTGCAATACAATATTTAAAATAAAATAAATATAACCAAAAAGTGGCGGCCGAGTCGGTTTTTTTTACATTGTTTGATTGATTACAAGTTTATGTATTACATTTATTTATCATGTTTAAATCAAAAAAGATAGAAATGAACAAAAATCAAAGTGATCACTTTTAGTGCATTCCGAATTACGCTTATATCGATATTATCGCGCTCACACGCGTTCCGTATTACCATGAGCGCGACAACGACGTCCCGTGTGACGTCATAGATGACGTCATTACATACGCCATTTTGCGATATCACCGACCATCCTACAAACCGAAATCACTGTGAACGATCAGTCAAAAGTGACAAATATGACAGTTGGCTTGCGAACATACACACGGTTTGAGAACCTCCTCCTTTTTTGAAGTCGGTTGGTAAAATTGTTGTTCTGCATCATCTTCGTAACGAATCGTCGTAGTAGTCCCACTCCTCAACTGAGTTATTTGTTATTACTGTTATTAGTTTATAAAGCCCTATTTTCTGCCATTCTCTTTTGATTTTCACGTTAGTAAGTTATAATATAACTAATAATGTTCTGCGTGTGCGGTTAAAATACTAAAAAATAAATAATGTTCGATAATACACACAGCATCATCTAGCCCCAAAGTAAGCAGAGCTTGTGTTATGGGTGCTAGATAAATGATATTATTATACTTGTTTCATTAAATTATTACACAGATTTAATTGTTTTTAAATAAAAAAAAAAAAAAAAAAAATTCTAATATAAGAAAATACCCAGAACACCCGAAACAAATATTTGCAGATCGTACAAATAGGTCTTAAGGTGGGAATCAAACCCGCAACCTCCTGCGTCGCAGGCGGACCTTCGCCCGCCGCGCCACATCGGTCGTCTGCCAACATTCTAAACGTCAGTCGAAACTGACTGACGTTTAGAATGTTCGTGACGTGCGTGTGCACGTCACGAACGTCGTGACGTCGTGAGCGCGCTCATGAGCGTTCCGAATTATTGTTAGCACTCAACTGTCAGTATCGTGATAACCAATTCGGAACACAAAATATTTTGTGATCGCTATCAGCGCTGTAATCTTATTTCGGAACGCACGGTTTATTTCCTATGGCATATATTGCTGTGGGGAACGCTGCAGATATTAACACCGTATTTGTGCTGCAGATTGAAGAGGGCTGTTCGTGCAATATACAATATGGAGAGAAACCCTACGTGAAAAATTCAAAGAGATAAACATAATGACAGTTGAAGAAAACTTGTTGTACACTCATAGGAATATAATATTAGGTTCCCTAAAAATTGCGACAAAGGTAATTTAAATACTAGAAATAATAATAAACTCGCTGTGCCCACAACTAGGCTACAAAAAATAATGTATTTTTTAAAGGGCAATGTATACGCTTCTACAAAAAAATACCAAAAGAGTTGAAAAAATTATCAATATAAATTCAAACAAATTGTCAAACTTATCCTTTGTAAAAAGGCTTACTACAAAATATCAGATGATCTAGAGGATAAAAAAGCTTGGGACCAGTTTCACATCCACGGGTTCAGTTGGAGGAGTCGATTTTTACGCCACGACCGCCACGGCCACACACTTAGGCTTATCTATGCTTGAGTGACGTTTATGCCATAGAAAAGCGTTAGTCAAGCATAGATCGAGCAAGCCTTCGTTATAGGAACCTAATATAGCTAAGAATAATCGTTTAAACAGCCTCACCTCCCTACACTCCGTAGGCATTCTCTGGTACGAGCCTTGTTCGATCAGGTGTAAGAGTTGAGACTGAGTCTGTCCGTCCAAGCTGTCGAACTTGGGCAGTTGGTCGATAGACATCGTTCGTTGCTGGCTCTCGTCCCTCGTCCATCGCACGCCAGTGTGTGTGTACACTGGTATTTCTGTAAGAAAACCGTAACATTAATTAATTCAATTGGCTTTGCTTATTTGTGCTCCCCTAACCGAATTCGGTATCCTTTATTATTTATTGCACGAGATAAAACATGCCTGTAAGAACTAAAACTATAGAGGTTATCGCAAAGGCGAACTTAACCCTAAAAGAGTTATATTCCAGCAAACCTTATTGGTAGAGACAAGTTTTTAAAAGTGGGTATGTGTGCAAAAAACGTTGATCAGGTATTCAAAGTGAGTCCATTATATGTGGTTGTCCATTTGATGATGTTGTTGATGATGATGATGTGCCTTAATTGAAATTAACAACATCAAAATCAAAGGTTAATTATCCGAAAAGGAAAAAAACCTTATTGGCGCCTTTCCACCCCTAATCCTAATGCTCCACTACGTGACATAGGCCTCAATGAATATGACTTTTCCAAGTGTATATTTATTTTGCCATCGGAAATAAATATTTTTAGACTTTGGGAGCGATTAGGGGGTTTGCCATAATCACCACGCACGCGAAATAAAAAAATCGTGCCATTTATCACATATATCTATATGTGATAAATGCCACCATGACTGGGTTTGACATCACCGATTAGCCACACAGTCGTTGAAAGGGCACTTATATTGGTGGCTGTTAATTGAATTAATTCTTAATTCATTAATTTCCTTAATTGCCTAGAGACTACGTACCGATGTTGACCATCGGGTAGGCATTGAATAAATAAAAGTTAAATTGGGCGCCGCGTCTACCGGGATAGGCCACAGCGGCAAGCAGTAATTTATCGGAGGCTGTGAATTGAACTTTATTTCCTAGAGACTACGTACCGATGTTGACCATCGGGCAGGCATTGGGAGGCGCGTGCACCGGGGTAGGCGCGGGTCCGGTGCGGCGCTCGCACGCCGTAGGCCACAGCGGCAAGCAGTAGTTGCCTGATGCTAGCATCCTGCAACACAAATACAAAATTAATAGAAAAACATTGGTTTTAAATATTTCCAAATTTCGAAAGTGAAAATGTTATTAATTATTGATAATTTTTACAATGATAAACTTTAGTACATTTTAAGTTATTGCACGCCATTCTCTCTCAAATATTTTTGCATACCGACTACGGTCAAGCATGTTTATTCACAAAATGTATTTACCTGTAACCTTACTTAAATCACGTTATTGCAAATAAAAAATTCAGTAATTCTGCCTCTCTGTCTGTTACCTTTTCACGCCTAAATGGCTAAACGGATCTATATGAAATTTGGTTGGTTTTTGGTTGGAAGTTGTTGATTTGTTGGTTGGATGGAATCATCTCCAGCTGTATCATTTGTGCACCCGAGGATGTTATCCACCATAGGTCGCCTTTAGATTGACGAATTAAAGACAATGGCTCTCATGAGTCCAGCGTCCAGCAGTGGACTAGCGGTATCTAGCATAGGATTATAATAACTTACCAATCATAATCAAACAGCTCAGCAGCAGTATCGAGGCCCAGTCTTGTTCCATCTGTCAATTCCAGGTTTGGCTTTCATCCAACCGAATAGCCCATAACATTAACTAGCTCTATTTACTCACCCATCCATATCAAATCTCACTAAGAAACGCTACTGGGCTGAAAGTATTCTCGTGGGACCGTGACAAAGCAAACTTAGTAAGACGCCCTGTCGTATGATGGGTTAACGACCTGCGAAAGACTGCTGACAGATGCTGGATGCGGCAAGCTGAAGCAATGGCTCTCATTTTGGGAAGTCGGCGTCCAGCAGTGGACTAGCGGGATCTACCATAGGATGTTAATAACTTACCCATCATAATCAAACAGCTGTATCGAAGCCCAGCCTAGTTCCACCTGCTCCATCTGAACACCTCCTGTCGATTCCTCTTTCCCCTCCTCTTTGTTGTCTATGGCCGGTTGGCTGTCGTCCGGCCGCTGGGTCCGCCCGAATAGAGTGAAGACTAGACGCGATTCGCGGGGGAGTTCGTTTATTCGAAGGTCGTCTAGATTTAACCTGTTGAAATAATGCATAAAGGTATATAAGTTAGTAGTGCTTAGTATAAATAGTCTGTACTAATGTACAAGGTTTCGCTGGCTTTGCAGAAATCAAATATGATTCTAGGGTAGAGCCTTGGACACCAATCTTATGGTTATTAATATCGTGTGTTATGTATTGGGGAGTTGTCAGACTACTTACATCTACAGCTTATACTGGTCCATTGCTGGACACAGGCCTCCCGATGATAAGCGTCTCATTGGCTTTAATCTTATGGGGGGTAGTGCCCATAATACCCACGCTGGGCATGCGGATTGGGGATCGCAGTTCAGTGGTAAAATTGTTTGGCAAGAGGCGCACCTACCCGCCCTCCGGTGGATATCCCTTAATCACGACACTTGCGGAAATAGTTAGGGTGGTGCAAATTCTAAGCTGGCACCACACGTCCAAGACTACTTACCAAGTATCAAATATAATTCTAGGGTAGAACCCTCCACACTCTATCTTGGAGGACTGCGTGAAGTTAGGCACTTTGAGGGGGCGCGTGCCGTGGTACACCTGCGCGTGCAACACATACTCGTCGTGCGACCAGCACAGAGGCAGGCAGTGGACTGCCTCGATGCAGAATAGAGTGGTCTCTGATATTGTGTGGGCCGGCGCTGCTTCTGAATAACAGACAAATTGGAGACTTTAAAATAAATAAATAAATAAGATATACTTAGTAACAGACAGACAGACAGATAGACTGACAGAGTTAATTTATAATATTAGTATGGATTTTAATAAAGTAGACTTACACGTTGTAATACTTACTGGCAGGGTTATTAGGCGACATGTACTGCGAGTCAGTCATATGGAAGTCTAGCAGTCGAGTCCTCGTGTAGAGAGCGAGCAACGAACGCACGGCGTCTCTCAGACGACCGCACTGTAGTCCTACAGATTCCCGTTTGGAGGCGGCGCGAAGTGATACTGCGCAGTACGGACCGTCCTCGGCTTGGATCTCAGGAGTCAGCTGTTGGCTGTTCGTGCCCTGAAAGAAACGTCTCTGTTCATGTATACTCAATACATGTATTGGCATGACATGGTTTGGTTGCACATACATATATTAAGTAGAGTATCTATAAAAGATTGTTAGTAAAGCAGAATATTCTGCATGACAAGTTAGTTTTACATTTTCTTTCATATACATATATATAGGCGCGAAGACGTTATTTCAATATGAAAATCTAAACTTGAGAGCAAAAAAATCGCACATTCATGATTTTTTGACATAACTAAAAAAAAAACAAAAAATATTATGTTTCTGTAATGCAGATTCATAGTCTATTTTAATACCTATCCAGTGGTATCTGATTTGTCTTTCAATCATTACATAAAAATGCTTTTGTGGATCAATAACAAAAATGCATGTTTAGTAAAAAATTCTTTATTCAAGTATTGGTGTCAAAGTTATGAAATTAAAAGATAAAATTAATTTAAAGTTTGTTATTAATACCGAGTGTTCCCTCCCCTAGCCTGAATCACTGACTCCATCCGTGTTTTCATTGATGTTACTAGACTTTTGATAAAGTCTTGAGGAATAGCCTCCCATTCCTCTGCGATCGCCTGTTGCAGCTCCTGTAGAGTCGATGGAGGAGCATCTCGGCCTCGAACTCTTCTTTTCAGCTCGTCCCATAGATGTTCGATGGGATTGAGGTCTGGGCTTCGAGCTGGCCACTCCATAACGGTCACATCCACCTCTTGAAGGTCGAGTACCTTCAAGAGGTGGATGTGACCGTTCACTATGCCATATAATCACTATGCCAGCAGTATGCGGTCTTGCATTATCTTGCATAAACAGAAAGTTTTCGCCGATAAACCCAGCAAAAGGTACGACGTGGCTCTCGAGTACTTCCTCAATGTATCGTATGGAAGTCAATCCTCTTGATTGGCGACCAGTATTCGGTCCGGTGATGAAGGCAAGCTCGGTTTTTGCTTCCATAGACATGCCTCCCCAAAACATGATTGATCCACCGCCATAGGCGACACGTTCTGTTATGCAGCATTGGGCAAATCGTTCTCCCGATCTTCTATACACCTTCCCCCGTCCGTCGTTGCCATGCAAGCACATCCTGCACTCATCAGAGAACAGGACTGCAGTCCACTGCTCTTCGGTCCAATTCAAATGGTCTCGAGCGAACTGAAGGCGGGCTTCTCGGTGGGCTGGGGTCAATTTCGGCCCGTTTGCTGGCCTGTGTGCAGTCAGGCCACCTTCTCTCAATCGTCTTCTGACTGTCCACCGGCTAACTTCTACTTCACGAACTTCTTGAAGTCGTTGGCCCAGTTGAACTGCGTTCAAACGACGATTTCTTAAAGATGTCGTTATAAGAAAGCGGTTATCACGCTCTGTTGTAGCACGGGGACGGCCCGATCCTTGTCGCCGTTGGTAGCCACCAGTCTCTTGATACCTCTGGTATACACGCTGAACGGTAAATCGGCTCAAACTCAATTGTCGAGCCACTTGACTTTGCTTAAGCCCCGATTCAACAAGGGCAACCACTTGAGCGGCTACTTCTGGTGTAGTATCCATTTTCGTGTTCCGTTTGAAGCCAATATCAATAGAGAACCTTTCACACTGTACGTTGGTATGCAAATGATGACCATTCCCTCAATATGCACTCTTTTATACCTGCGATAAATCCCGCCGCCGGCCTTACCTGGATCGAGCGACATAAGGGGGTCTATTGTTTTGTTGCTAATGAGTTGTTTTTAAAAGTAAATGTCAACCCTTTATCAGTTCTGCGAATGCCTAGATTATGCACTTTAATTTAATTTGATTTTAATTTGCTGTAAGCTCCAAATAAAAAAAAAATTGAACTTTTAAGTAAAAATGTGCGGATGTGCGATTTTATTGCTCTCAAGTGTAGTTTTGAGAGTTAATTTAATTGTTAAACCACTTAATCTAATCACAGAATTGAGTAAAGTTTAAAAAAATTGTAAAAAGTCAAAGACTTAGCTACGGAGGGTCTTTCTTCGTCATATATTTTTTTCAACTGCGGACTTACTCGTATTGTAAAGACCTGTCTATAACGTCAACTATGTTAGTTGTCTAATTTAAATAAATCTATGAAATACCTGTACAGTACGTTGTACATTTTCGAATTCCAATATCCTTATTTTTCGCTCCACGTGCGCAATATGTTATGTTTTTAGGTGTTGTTGTTGTCCGTCGATACCGTATTGTTATCTCTTTAAGTTTTAATACATACAAAATATCTGTAGTAATATTTTTTTGTTTTGCATAATATGTATCCATACCTGTGCAGTACAAGCCTGTGCGAACGCGTTCAACGTGTGTGTGATATGTAACGTCTCGATGCCGCCTGCGAGAGCACAGATAGCCTTCACAGCTTGGAAGACGGCTTTGGGCGAACAACTGCCTTCGCCGCACATCACGCCTACAGCGCGGGATAACTCGCCTTCTAGAGTTTCTAAGGATCAGAGAAGATTTCACTGTTTTGGCGATTTTCTCAGAGATTCACTATTTCATGTGATCCGTCGTCAATACTAGGTTATTTAAAAATCATTCCTAACAATAAAGAAAAGGGATTAAGATTAAATAAAATATTTATGTTAGAAGACTAATTTTTTTAACTGCCTTTGTATTTTGAAATCCAAAATTTTGTATACTTTTTTCCAGAGCAGATGTAGCTTCTTAAATCTGTCAGGGTTAGATTATTAAGTCAAAAAGTATTGTTATTTCTGCTTACCAAGTAATATAGACAAGTTATCAAAAGACAGCATCGCTGTAGCTCCTTGCGTCGGCAAAAGATCGTCCAAACTGAGGTGTGAGTCCCTCGCATCGTCCCTTTCTGTCCTCGATAGAGAGTTATCCCTTCCTTCGTGCAAACATAGTGTTACGTCCTTTTCTAACCGGACGCATTCGCGTATGTAATCGTATTCGCTAAGGTTGCTGCCCGGTGTTAGGTATTCGTTCGCTCCTCGCACCTGTCAAACATATTAGAATCAGATTATAAGTATATATATGATCATGACACATACAAATTAGGCCCGGACTCCACCAAAGCGGAGACGAGAAGTGTTTTAAACAACCAATAGAACGTCATTAGTCACATATCTCTTCTCCATTCAGCTTCAGTGGATACCACCGAGCTGAGATGTATCATATTTGTATGGCGCGATCGAAGCAGGCGAGGGCACGCAGCGGAGACGAGGAGAGACGTGTGTCGTCACAATAAACATACAACGCTCGCCGCACGCAGTTCAGTTTTGCTCTAACCAGCACACATCTCCGCTCCAGTCTAGCCAGTACGCATCTCCGCACATCTCCACCGCCATGGTGGGGTCCGGGCCTTAAAGAAAGTGCCATCTGGTCTCCTACATCTGTACACATACAAACAGCTAAATGCCTAATGTGTACTTCTCAAAACTACTCGAGTTTAACCGAAATAGGAAGCGTTATCACCACAAGTGGGTGGTAAATATCCCGTTGGCTTTTAGTGATAATTACCATCATAGAATGAAAATGTATTATTCAAAGTTGAAAATAAGCTGTTTGATTTGCTTACCCGTAACATGTACCCCGACATATCGTCTCTTATATCTTCATCCAACGAGCAAACTACTGTGAGTATTACATGTTCAACCGTCGACTCAACTGAAATAGAATAAAACGTTCATTAAATTTATTAAATAAATGACAATTATTGGATCGCTAAAAAAGGCTTGTTCAGACCTGCGCTACCCTGAGCGGTAGCAAAAGCCCGGCAAAATACCAGGCGGAAAAGTGAAATTTATCGCTACCGGTTTGGGGAGCGGATAACGCGTAGTCTGACTGAACAAGCATTGAACGCATTTGGCACCGGCGTAGGTGAAGATCAGATAATGGCCAAAGATGAAGCTAGCTTTCCTAGAAGCAACTTATTCAGTCTCTTCGCCGTCAGTCCGACATGACGGGGAAGAGGTCGGACGCAGGACCAACAGCGTAATGTGAGCCGAGACACGGGGGTGTGACACCGCCAATTTCCTGACTTCAGGCTGCTACTGTATTTTATTTTTGTATTTAAACCTGTAATTTTTTTGTATCTTAAAATGTATACATACCATCGGAAGTGAATGTGATAGGTTCATCGCTGTGCGCGTGGTGGAGTAGAATCTTGATGCTGGTGTTGGGAGGGTACCTCCCGCCGGACCTAGCTGCTATCACGTGACCGGGGTTGGTTTTTTCATCATTGTGCGAGAATTTTTCTAAAAATACACGTTTTAATTTTATTCATTTATTTTTGATATTTATTTATTTATTAATAAAGGTTTACTAACCACATACATAACAATCATTTAAAACAAACTTATAATTAGGTTCTGTTCTGATAAGCATGTTACTAACAGGTAAACACGACATTTGTAAGAATGACCTTCACAAATCTACTTAAAATTATATACACTGAATTTTT
This sequence comes from Eupithecia inturbata, assembly GCA_963662085.1. Lineage (NCBI taxonomy): Eukaryota > Metazoa > Arthropoda > Insecta > Lepidoptera > Geometridae > Eupithecia > Eupithecia inturbata. The sequence continues at coordinate 6,332,565 of OY759179.1, read as the reverse complement.
TTTTTTAATGAATTTACATAATAAAAATAAACTATCTGAGAATAAACTATACAAAATAACATTGTTATTAACAATAAGACCAACTATATTATGTATGACTACTTAACTATATTTAATCAGGCGGGTCCTCTAGAGGCTATCGGAAATGGTCCAGCAATTTACTTTTAAATTGATAGAAAATGTCATGCTGTCACGCTTAGATCACATTATTTGACACATAAGTTCTAAGCGGGATAGCATGACATTTTGAATCCCAATCTTTATCTACAAGACTTATTTATTTATACTACACCTGCACGGAAAGTGACTTATTCCTTTTCCAAACTTGAGCTATCTATGTAGTACCTACGTCATTGCAGGCGTCCTAGAATACGGGTCAAAAACTGTATGGAAATTCATTTCTCACGCGTTTGCCAGGAGAGAATAATGTATCGAAATCCATTTCTAAAGGGTTTATAATTCCTTAAATTTCAGCCATTAGCTATGGTTATTTTCATTATAGGTTAAACTACAAAAAGTTTTTACTCCGAGTCTGCCATATGATATAGGCCTCTTCCGCTCTTGGAACAGTAATTCAAAAAAAGAACCAAGTGCCCGAGGCATTCGCGGGAATTTCTTCGAAATTTACATTTGTGTTAGGTAATTTTATTAATTCTACAGATTGTCGTCGAGTGATAGTGAAGATTTTATGACACCGCCAGTAATAAAAGAAACTGCTCAAGCAGTGATTGTGAACCTATTACCCGAGAATCCAGAAATAAATACAAGACTTATGAAGATTTCGCGTATTGGAAAAAACGAGAAAAATGCAACTTCTTTTTCGGAAATGTTTTATTTTTCTCGTAGGTGTACTGTAAAGCACTATGTATCACTCAGGACAAAAAATGAGTGATTCCTACCTCGTGTTTTTTAAGGCCCACGGCTGCGCCTCGGACCTCAAATGACTTCGTTCATATTTATCTTTCGTTAATATTTACTCAAATTACTAATTTGATTAAATAATAACGAATTACTAAGCAAAAACTAAAAGTCGTTTGTTTTCTGTTGACATAAGTCAGAATGAAAAAAAAAAGACTGCTTTGTCATCGCTGTTGATAGGTGTTTGTGTGTTCTCTTGGAACAGAGAAATATACCCGTTAGCAAAATCTGTCAATTTTACTACTTTGCTTTATACCTATGTTCTGTCTGATGATGGTGCAATAAAGTTATATATTATTTATTTATTTATTACTTCTGATATATCATAAGAATGTATGATATACATGTCATGTATTTCTCTACCTATTTAAGTAATATTACTTTGTACCTAGTTAAAAGATACATATACTCACTTCTGACATCTAGGACCATTTTTAAAAACGCTTTGTGCTCGCTATCGTAGTTTTTCGTTCTTGTTTTTACTATACAGTCATATAGTTTGTTCTGTAACAAAACGTGTCATATCAATAATCACTCGATAAGAAATCCACTGCACTGTAACGTCTATCCTGAACGAATATTACAAGAGGAAAATTAGTAATAGTAACTAGTTTCTGCCCGCGGCTTCAATTGAAACCTTTTAAGGTTATTTCTATCCCATGGGACCCGATTTATGGAATAAAAAGTAGCCTATGTTTTATTCCAGGCCTAGAACTGCCTGTAGGCAAAATTTCAACACAAACCGTTCAGTAGTTTTGGCGTGAAGAGGTAACAAACATCAAATACAAAGTGCTTTATTTCCATTAGACCTTACAGGACTCCTGGACACGTCACAAAATTCAAGTTAAGTAACTAGGAAATAAAGTAATCACTTTGTTTTTTTGTTATTTTTTTAAGGTAAAGTAAAGAAGCAAACAAGAAACCTTTACCTTATTAGGTTGCTAGTTTTCGAGTTGAAGCAAAACTTGTCCCAAGCTTTTTTATCTTCTCTAGATCATCTGATATTTTGTAGTGAGCATTTTTATATCTAATCGTAATCATCCATCCATACATCCAAACTTTCCCATTTATAATATTAGTGCGATAAGAGTGTGAGGTGTGACCATTAACGGGTATTTATCGCGTTTACCTATTTTTCTCGACGTTTCAACAGGTTTACATACTGTCGTTGTCACGGGATGACTGATACATCAAATCTCAAATGGTAAATACCTGTCAATAGTTGTTAAAATGTGTTCTGATCGCGTAAGTTTAAAAAACTTTTATAGATAAATTAGTTTTTTTTTAGCCAAGCATGGCTAAAATAACTAAAGTGTGTGATTTGATTATAGCCAAACCACCATCATTTGGGGAGCCATGGTCAGCAGTAGACGTAAGCGTGGTCAAAACTCAATGCTATATTTCGGGACTCTTGTACACGTCAGGAATGTAATAAACCGCCAAGCGCGTCGAGTGGTCGACTCGCACACGAAGGGTTCCGTACCGTAAAAATCAGGCAACTATTTCAAATAACATCAAATTTTCACTTGTTCGGACCCTTTAAATTTTCAACTTTATTATATTTTTGGTATTTGTTGTTATTACAGTTGAAGTGTTACTTATTTATAGTAAATTTAATGTGTCTACCTATTGTGGTTCAAGAGAGCCTTGACAATCGAAGCGCAAAAATAGCCAAAACAATCAACATTTTTTAAATAGAAGCGCCCCTTTAATTTGTATATTTATTTTATCTTTATTATTTGCTGTTATAGCGGCAAAAGAAATACACATTCTCTGAAACTTTAAACTGTCTACCTCATACGGTTCATGAGATAAGAGCCCTGTGACAGGCGGACGGACGGACAGCGGGGGTTTAGTAATATTCCGTTTTCACCCTTCGGGTACGGAACCCTAAAATTTATTTTAGACGTTTAATTATATTAGTAGTAAGGACTTTGGCTGGAGTATAGGTAGCCAGTGAGCAAAGCAGCAGAGCTAAGCAGCGGAAGCTAGTTATGAAATACTCACTGTTGTCGATCGTAACGCAACAGCCGGCACCGTCGGTATTGATTTGGGCGGAGGCGACGGCATTACAGGGCTCTCTTTCTTAATTATAGTAGCGTATATGGGTGTATCTCGCATCTCTGTCTCTCCATACAAGAAGTCCAAGGGATCGTACTCTTCGTACACGCTGCCAGCTGAATGTTCGCTCGCTACTACATATTCTATTGGGAAATTAAAGATTATCCAACTTATATTTATATTTTGGAACTGCTGGACACGACTCTGAGGGGAACCAACAGTGGGTGCAAACGGGCTGAAATTATTCATGATATGATACGAATAAACATTCACATCTTCACAAAATTTCGCCTTTATAATATATAAAGGCAAAATTTTGTGAAGATGTGAATGTTTGAGTTGAAATTTTGCATGGTTGTAGTTCTAGACTGAAAATCTTCATAGTCATAATTTCAGCCAGCTTGCACCCACTGCTGGGTACAGGCCTCCTGTTTAAAGCGCCATTCTTAGCTTATGCTTATGATGATAATGATGAAGGGAACTTCATCATTATCATCATCTCAACCGATGAACTTCCACAGCTGGACATAGGCCTCCCCTATAGATCGCCACAATGACCGGTCCTGCGGTACCCGCATCCAGCGGTTGCTCGCGACTTTTACCTGGTCCTTAGCGGTCCCTTGCGAGACTTTAATTACGATATACAAAATCAGTAAAGTTTTTTAGTAAGAGGTATGTGCGTTTAGGGTACACGAGTCGCTCATCTTTCCATAGAAACGTGGAAGATTAACTACACTGTTTGATGTGATTGATATTATCCTTACCTAGTTTTAGATGGTCAATCCATTTTCCAATATATATATATATATCCAATAATATCAATTTACATCGTCAGTTTATCTATGTTTGTAGACATACAAAACCAAAAAGTATACATTTGAAAATTACAAGCTTCTAAACTTTCGTATTTCAGCACGATGTAGCCCAACTTTGGGAGAAAATAAATAATATACAGAGAATGAAAACTCTAAAATAAACCGCGATCCGACATAGTTTAGTTATTCAAATGTTGAAATAAATTTATTTTGAAAAGATACACACTCAATAGTTTTTCTATAATAATAACCCTTGTGCTAAAAGTTTGTTCACATTTTTTTGCGCAGTCGATTTAGGAATTAATATATAATCGTATCGCGCGGGTAGCATAACCAATGTCAGGTGAGATAGCATACATTAACCTATAATATTTGTGATACCCCACACACACCCTCACACACACACACACACCCTAACCCACACACAAACAAGTTCTTAAAAACAGAATATTAGAAGCATGAGTAAAAAATGTTTATACGTTAGTAACACACCAAGAATTCACACAAAAGTTAAAAGTGCTTATTCACACAAATGGGTATGTGTAACGAACGAACAAAAGCCTCAATGACAAAAAAATTAAAACATTACTTGGTGGTCAAAGACAAGTGAGCGACATCGATGTTTGCTCTCATATGAGGTAAAATCTTTTCCATCCATATTGTCCCACACTAGCTCAGTATCACTTTTAGAGCCACTAGCTACGCTCGCGACTATTCTGACTGTTTCGCTAGCTCGGGATCGGCACGTTCAACAAAAAACCACTTTGCTTTCTTGAACAAATAACTACAAGAACGTACGCCAAATTTTTGCAAAATTAGCTTGATAACTGTAATGTAATGAAACACAAACCACTCACCAGCATTCTGTTCGGTTAGAAGCGGATCGAACGCCTCTAGCACACTAACTCGTACGCTACCTTGCGCGTTGTTCTTCCCGCCGAAATCTATGAGGTTCATCGAGGGCAGACTTCCGAGGGTGTCGTTTATTTCGTTTGACTGAAATAAATACAAATATATATTATGGTAAAAGATATTCGGTTTTACGAAACCAGTTTTAGAAAAAAAAAATTAGGAAGTAGGAGAATGCAAAATAAGCACCTATGCGAGATGTTAGTGCAGCTGGTCTATTCAGATCTATTGTACTCGTGAGCGTATCACTCATACTATTTTCGCCAGTCATCGATTCATTTTATTTTTTTTTCGTAATCAGAAAGCAGTGTCAATTTGGTGTCAATTCAAAAGTCGTCAGAACTAGTCTAAACTAATTTGACAGCGTTTGATTGTTGCCGTCCCTTTCATAACGATCAAAATAAAAAGGATAGTATCATTTAAATGCTGGCAAAACAGTTGGGGTTTAGTTTTGGCATCATCATCTGAAGTGACTCCAATGAGCGGAGAAAATAGTACGAGTGATACACACACTGACATTGTATTGTATCTAAGAAGGCTTGCGTCAGAGACCAACATCCAGTTTGGGTAGAAGTAATATTGACATTCTAGAAATATTTTTAATATGCATTATCATTGATATAGAAATGGGTCGCCACAGGGGCAAGTAATGTCGATTCGGTCGTCGCACAAACTAAACTAATTTGACAACACTGACGATGATGATCTCCTAGCCGAATTTCGGCCACGGCGGCGGCCAGTCTTATTGGACACTATACTACTACTATACAGGACATATATTATAGCACAGCAGCACTAAAATGTTGCCGTCCCGTTCTTTACCATGGAAATAAAAAGGTCAGTGGCATTTTAAGTCCTAAGAAATTTAATAATATCCCAAAAAACTACTTTGACGGGACTTGATTCCTCAACCTTCCCTCAGTACGGGAATGCGCTTTTGAGTCCTGTCAAAATAGTTTAGTTGCTGAACATCCCAATCGACACAAATATCAAAATACTAACTGTAAAACAGAAAATCTTAGCGTTACTAAGGCGTATACTAACTTCTGATGATTTCCTCGAAGAATTGCTTTCCACACTATCTCTTTCTGGTTCTGCCTTCACGACCGTCTGTGGTTTTTGCGAGATACTCGCTGGATAAGTATGAATTTGGTTAATTTGAGGGTAGATAGACACAGGTCTCGGCGGCGGCGGCCGAGCGATCATATTGGTAGAACTGTAGTTGTAACTTGTTTGTGGATACGCGTATGCAGGCATGCGTGGTTGAGGCGCAGGTGTCGCCATACGCGTTTGGCTGTAAGGTTGGGAATAAGTCGGGGCTCTGTACGGTGGTTGTGCTTCGACTGCGGCATGTGGCGAATAGTAGCTGTAGTTCGGTTGTGGGACTGCCATTGGCTGAGGGAATGCCTTAGGCTGCGAGCCTGCTATTGGTTGCGGGGTCCCCATTGGTTGCGGGGTCTCTATTGGTTGCGGGGTCCCCATTGGTTGCGTGGGCGCCGGCTGCGGCGTAGGCATTCCGTACGGCGCAGCCGGCGGGTACGGAGGATGAACGTACGGCGGATAATTGAATGAATACGGCGGGGGATAATACCCCGGCCTCTGATTGTAGTTATTCATATTGCTTAGGTCTGTGGTTACACTAAGCTCCTCTGTTTGCTGTCCCAATCTGAAAAAAGTTAATTATCAAAATAATATCGTTGATATCAGTGTTTATCAAGTGACGCGATATCTATTGTAAACAGTAGGTACGCCTCTCTGCTCGGTTTATTTTAAGGTGCTTCTACGCTTTTCGACCTAAAATTTTCTTTCTGAGTAACATTCTTTTTAAAACAGCTATTAGCGTAGGAGGTTTTAGAACGTATGAGTCTCATTGAGGCAAATCCGCCTATAGTCCAGTTTCCCCACTTAGAAATTAGAATATACGATTATTTATTATTATAATATGCATACTGCATAGTGACTGTGAGCGGGTTAAAAACGAACCGCACTCACCCTATAGATATCCTTTGTTAAGGGATTACCTAAACGTGTATTCATCCAATAAAAATAAGATTCGTAGATAACCCTCATAACCATAATGAATTCGTCAGACTACCATAGTTTGAATAGTAAAATAAGCATACTTATTGATCTGGTCAATGTACTCCTTTAAGGATGCATGGGGGTCTTTGGCAACCTTGCTGGTGGGGCTCGCGAATGATATGAGGTCGCTGCTTTCTTCCGTGGGGCTCGAGCCGGATGATCTAGCGGAGATGGGTTGTGAAACACAGAGTTAGTACTAATTGTGATTAGTTACCAGTTAGACCAATGGTTGGTGGCACTGTGAAAGGTTTAAGACCTGGGCCCTAATTTCATAAATTTATTGCTTCACCATAACAATGGTAGGTATCGCCTTAGAATGACTATTATTCTTTAATACAATTTTATGTACAATGAAAGAAACTACAGATGGAACGGACGGATAACGGAACTACGGAAGGACGCATGTCAAAAGTGTCAAGGGTTCAAACCATTCTACCAGTCTCTCCGTGCAAATAGCACCGCACGCACTATCTAGAGTTTATTTCATCTATGAACGATTCTGCAACGATACCATTGTCATAGTAAAGCGGTTCAGTTCGGTGTTCAGACCTAAGTAGGTACGCGGTATTTGTATTCGTATTTGTTTAATGAACTAGTACAGATATACATTTGTACTAAACTAGTTTTACAGGTTAAATTACAATTCAATTTAAATATTGCAATAAAAATAAGAAGAATTTTAATGTCAAAATATAGGTATGTACCTATAGGTATTCGCTACCCAATGCGGTAGCGGGAAATGCTCGGATTCGCGCTGTATCCGGTATTTTTGTTAACTGTAGGATTCCCACGTACCCACCAGGCTTTCGCTACCGCTCTGGGTACCGAATACCACGTAGGTCTGAAGTCTGAACCGGCCTTTTAGGCTATAATGATATGCTGTATGAAATTTCAAACTACTTATTAAATTTTTCAAAACTAATGCGTTTTAAGAGCCAGTGTGATAAGGCTGTAAGTGTCGAAAACCCACTAACTAATGCTTGCTCAACATTTAATAAGAAGTTTTCACAGGCACTTCAAATTGAATATTTACTATGATTTGTCTAGTATGCTGTAAATAACCACAAAAGTTTCCCATCCAATGTTTGTTTGTTAATTTAAGTAACACATAAAGGTTGTGTAATATTTTTCATGGCATGTCTGTACATACAATACAATTCTGATTTCATATTGTCATCATGGTTTTAGAAATTTAAAATGTAGAGAATCAGAACAGGAAGGGACCTATTTCATCAGTTCTTATCATATAGGTATGTGAATTTGTACTAGGGTATAGCCATTAGTTATAATTATTATTTCTAACAAAGGTTAAACAAACTAACTTATTTTTTTACCATAATAGCATCAATGACAGTTTTTGTTATCAAAAGGTATTTCCTTTGATATGTTTCTGTTTCCCAAAATCACAGCTAAAATATAACAACCTAAACAAAACATCGGTTTAAAGATAACAAAGGTGAATAACACTGGAATTTCCTTTTGAAATATGTTTTTCATTTATAATAATATCAATTATAATAGGTGTGCAAATCCATTAAGAACTTTACAATCATCATCATTCTACTATTTATATTGACACAAGAAGCAGTGGGCCTACCTTGATGTCAATCATAGCCATTATTTAACACAGCATTACATCAGAGTTTAGACCTGGCGTGGCGAAGCTTAACATACCACGACTAGACTAGCCTGACCTAGGTAATTTAACTTGTCTGTGTGGTTATTATAAAGCCTAAAGAAATATTTCTGATTGTGGCTTGTCTTTGGATTCTTTTTCACAACTAGGCAACAGATGGCCCTTTTTGCGCGACAAGTGGGTTTGCTAATCTAACAACTGTAGGCCACGCACAGCGGTTGTTGTCTATCAGAGTAGTATAGACAAAAATTACATCGCAATGTCAATGAATTCATACAATATTTGAAATAAATTTCTTCAATGTATTACATTTTCTCTTTTCTAGCCTAGACAACAAAACGCTAGGATAGGCGCTGGAGCCTAGCTAATAATGTGTGTGTATTCTTACATGTTATCAATAGTGTTCACGTTAGCGCGAGGGGGTTTCCGCGGCGGTGGAGGCAGTGCTGGCAGCGGGCCGTCACTCTCGTCTCGTCGTCGACTCACACTGGCCACCTCGGACACATTGTCTATAACCAGATAACACCAATCATTATCAACTGTTCATGAATGATAGATGTTGATAACACTGTATACAACGCTAACAGGAGATTGTTTGTTGATTACCGTTGGTTTATTTTAAACGTTTCTGCCAGCGGTTTCGCACGCATTATTTAAACGTTTAAAGGTTATGTCTATCCCATGGGAACTGATTTATGAGGTTAAACGTAGCATATGTTTTATTCCAGGTCCAGAACCACATATATGCAAAATTTCAGACCAATCCATTTAGTAGTTTTGTCATGGAGCAGTAACATACATCCACCTAACCATCCAAACTTTCGCTTTTATAATATTAGTGTGATTTGACTAGTTTTTAGTCATTTTAAAAGTAAGAAAGCTATAAAGTTTATTTTTATTTTCATTGTTAAAGAACCCCACGTAGCTCCCACCTCAGTCTTTGCACGCAATCTAATATGATTAATAGAAGCCTATGTTATTCCTTTGCCTTTTATCATGATACGTTCAGTCAGCTGTTTAGGCAAGGAAAGAAAAAAAAATGATAAGTAATTTTTGTGAAAATTGGACTGATGACTTGAATGGGTCAGGTCTTACAGTAAACCTGACATTTAAAAGATTAATAATATACATATTTTAGATAAATATAGAGCATACAGATAAGCAGTGATTCCATTCTCCATTATTGGTACAAAAATAATCAATAATGCATTAACTATGCAACAATTGTCAGAATCTTTCAAATAGGAAAATAATCCATTGTCTGCCCTGTATTTGTTTGTGATGGGCCCCATCAACATTATCACAATTGACTCCGATTATGCTGTCACATAACACACATCATTTCAATTTCTAAAATTAATAACATGCTGTCTGCTATAACATATCACTCATACCATGCCATTCACTTGCGGGTTATTGACCAGCACTTCCTCTGAGATTGAGTGGAAACAAAATCAAACGTGATAAAATTTTATGGCTATTTATCTATACATGAAACAAAATGATTCTACAATTTATATGGTTGTTGTGTTATAAAATGCACAGTTGTGAAATGTGAAGATGTTTGGGTGAAAGCTACAGAGTTGACATGATTTAATCACTTTGATTTAAATCACATTTTAAATGATTTTTTCACTAAAAATCTATTATAAAATCCAGTTACTGACAAGTAACTTAATTAAGTATTAATAATAACTTATCAATATCTTATTAATCATAATACGTCACTCTGCTGTAGGTATTAATATCAGGCTCATGATTATTATATTTGCTGAATATGTGGATATGAATTTTCCAGCTTTTTGTTTTCTCAATTGTACACTCGCTCAACTGAAGCTTAAGAAGCTGTCGCACCAAATAGATGTCAGTATTGAATAAAAATTTTACTGCTCCTCTTTCTCAAACACAATTTTTTGTGCCATTCACCATTCAAGTGACTGTGTGACATTGTTAATTACTTCCTCTGCAAACATTGCCAGTTTGAACAGTCTTGATTTCGATTGAGTTTCGTTATTATGGGCAATAAAACTGATGCATCTTAGTGTACCTGTGCTACCTCTTTCCTCTTCTTCATCTGTTAGTGTAAATTTTGTTCGAGTTGGGACTAATAACACCAAAGGCTAGGCGCCACAGAGCGTATTCCATTTCACGCAAAATTGGACCAATTTTAACCAATTGGAAAAAAATCACGATTTTTCCAACCCTGGTGGATAGAGTTTATATTTTGCATAAAATGTAGTTCTATGGATTATCAATAAACTACTTTTGAGCTCGGAAAAATACCTGCGAAGCCAGGATTGTTTTAAATTAACAAACAAATAAACATAAAAAAGTATAGTTTCTCAATCACCTGAAGCCAGCAGCTTCTGTCTCCGAAACTGATCCAGTGCCAGACTCTCCAAGCTGAGAGCTTGGGCCTTCTCCAGGTCCGCCTGGAACTGCAGATCGTATTCAGACATCATCAGATCTTCAACGACTGACTACAACCAATAACGTGGGAATTTAATAATTTCTAAAATTGTCAACGAAGTTATTTCACACATTTTTTGTTTTCACACACAAAAACAAGTTTTGTTTCTACTGAGCATCGTTAGCTGGTTGATTGTTTGTACACTACGACATCATGGTTTTAATTAAATCGGACCATTCTGTTTAATATGTACATTGGGTCACTCTCTTCTCTTTCTTTCTTTCTACTCTTGTCTTGCTTGCTTGTTGCTTGTCAAACTCATCTCCAAATACAAATATTAAAATTGAAACTGAAGGAAATGAAATCTTGATCGAAGGAAATGAATGAAATTTTAGGTGATGGATAATGGATGTTAAAATGATTGTTTTTGTTTCAATCAATGAAAGATCCCCTTCGACTGTTTTTTGTTTGTGCATCCGTCAACGAACAGAAACCAACTATTTCTAAAGTCTACCTTGTTCATAGATTAAATAAACAATAGAGATAGCTTTATCGAACGAACACAAAAACTAGAAAGAGAGCTTCGCTCAGCTGTAAAAATACTTGTACTTTCATCTTTTGTTGGGTTATAATTCCAAAACTCTATGGTACCTTTTCGTTCATTCTTTCAAGTAGGTATCAATCGAAGAACATCCTGGAGCATAGACAAAACTTACGAAGAAGAACTTACCTATGTACCGGAAGATGACTGAAACCTTGGACGAATATTACTAGATGGCGCCATAATGGTATCTAATATTTAAATAACATATGGTGAGGGAGGGCAAACGATCATCAAATGGTTTACGCTTTTACCAATCTACTGTTGGACGGCCTCAGCTGTTAAACGCCTTTTTGTCTGGCTGTTATCAGGGCAATAACCAAAGAAGTACTAAAGGTACATGTACATAATGACAATCAGTCATAATCCCCACGCTGGGCATGCGGATGCGGGTTGAGGATCGCAGTTCGCTGGTGAATCTATTATGCAGAGGGCGCTGTTGCCCGCCCCGGGGAGCGGGCAACAGCGCCCTTTGCATTAGCGATGTGTCGTTCGATCATTCACAAAGATCGATATCAATCATGACATGACCCGTTAAGAAAATGACCCGGATCATATGACCCGATCATTTGAATGATTGAATTTGCCGGCGACGGCCTATCATCGCCTCACTTGATTTTTCGTTTCATTTCGATCATGCATTTTGTGATTGGTTACCCGTGCGAGATCGGTTCTTAGCGTCTCGCGTCGTTTCGATAATGAATGACTTAGTTCTCGCAAAAACTTTTCGAATTCTCGGTTTATATCATATGGTAGATATTTGACCTGAATTGAGATAGGTAACTTCCTACTTATTATGTCTCAAGTTAGAAGTATATGAAACTTACGATAGATAGAAAGATGACGGAACAATCACGCGCGGCCGATGATTGCAATCATATGAGCCATTCGTTCATGATCGACACATTCCTACCCCCCGGTGGATTTGCTTAGTCGCCTCTTTCGATACCCTCGGAAAAAGTTGGGGTAGTGCAATTTCTATGACAAAAAATTTAAAATTTGTAAATATTGTGATGTGGGTTTGAAGATTTTGGCCCTATTAGATTATTTAAATACAAGACACTACAAAAGGCATGCAGATGGCGCGTGCGATGCTATTTGCACGGAGCGGTTTATGTCGAAAACACGCCATCCTCACCCCGCACCCACCCGCGTAATGTTGCTCTTTCGAAAACATAAAATTTTAGGGGTAATAATTAAGGTTTCGAAGATCGGAAATCGATTTGGAAACCCTTTTATGGTCTCGCTTTTTCTGTCCTTTTTTCCGTCTTTATTATCTCAGCAACTACAGCAGCAAATAACTTGAAATTTAAAATAATAATACATTTCGTCTGCATGTACAGATTAAAAGAAAAATAAATAAAAAATAAACCGCCAAGTGCGAGTCGACTCGCACGCGAATCCAAATGCTCTAAAAATAGTACCAATGAACCTAAGTTAGTTTTTTCATAGGTTAATAAAAAATGAAAATTTTTGCGGCAAATTACTTTTCCGTTAGTTTTATTCTTTAAAGAGAGCAGAAAAAAATAAACAAAAAAAAATGAATCTCGCGCCAACCCGTGACGATCACCCATAAAGTTAACATACCTATTTAGAAAGTTTAATGTGCCTACCTATTGTACTAGTTCAAGAGATACATCCTTGGCAAATTAAGAGCAATAAAGGCAACAAAATCACGTTTTTTTGTATGGGAGCTCCTTTAATTTTGATATATTTTTTTTATTATTTGTTGTTCTAGCGGCAAGAGAAATACACACACATTCTGTGAAAAATTCAACTGTCTACCTCTTACGGTTCATGAGATAGAGCCCTATGACAGACGGGTGGACGGACGGACGGACGGACGGACAGCGGAGGCTTAGTAATAGGGTTCCGTTTTCACCCTTCGGGTACGGAACCCTAAAAATGAAAAATTAAAATGAAAATTTTCATATTGTGATGTCGAAATTTTGAATTTTGAGACCTCAACCAACCAGGTCATTTGGGGTAACAAATGAAAGGTATTGGTTTGTACATCTCAAAACAGTTTTTGAAATTTCTATAAGCTTCCTACATTTTGAAATATTATGAAAAGAGTTAAAATATTTACTGTTGTATACATCTGAAATGTTGGTAAATAACTTAATTTATAAACCTTTAATTTTTATGGTTTCAATAAATAGCAAACTCTCTAACCGTTACCGCACATATTGGTATACTTGACAAACGTTCGAAACCCTCGGCGCGCGAGTCACACTCGCACGCGGATTTTGTTTTTATGTTGAGTAGATCATCATCAACATTTCAGCTGTTATGTTTCCCACTGCCTGAGGAAGCCTTTGTCCAACAATGCGATGATACAGGCTAATGTAATAATGTGCAGGAAAGATTTTATATTCGTGTCGCTGGATATCAAAAGTGGCAAGCTCCCTGTAGGTTCAAATGTGTTTTATTGGCCTAAAATGCCTAAATAATATAACACACTATGATAGAATAAAAGCGAGGAGTAGGTAATCGTTTGCTCGGTTTTATTACCAGAATAACTAATGATTTTTAAATTTCCCAACAATATTTTTATTTATTAGTCCTGTTAGATCAATCCTGGAATATGGCAGCATAAACTGGTCTCCACATTATCAAAACCACACAGCTAGAGCAAGCAAAACAAATGTCTCAAAATTTTAGCCTATAGACATAGGTAAACTTGGAAACTCGCTCTCTGGCTATGAGATAGATTAAAAAAAATAACAAGTTTCTGCTCTGTCCGCCCGTAGAAAAGTTGTCGATCTGGTTTACCTTCACAAAATTCTTGATTCTTTTGTAGATTGCCCCATGCTTTTATCTTCCCTTTGCATCAACACATACCCGAATCCCGATCCCCAAACCCCGTTTTCACGTAAGTCGTTGAAAAATTACACGTCGTACAATGCCCCATTATGTAGAGCGTGTCGTCTTTCTAAAAACACTGACATGGACATTTTCGATTCCAATATAAAAAAAAATAAGCAATTAAAAATCTGTGCAAATTTATTTTTCTTAGTTACATACGAGTATGTTGTTTTATATATTGCTATGTAAAATCTCGAGTTTTTGCTTAATTTTAGCTTGCAACATTTTTTCTTTAAGTACTTTTTGTTTGCGAATTTGGGTAAAATCTAGTTTGTATCGTAACAACAATGTATTACCTACTGTATTTTCTTAATGATTTTACTCTGTTTATGATCTAACAAATCAACAAATATGTACCTGGCCGGTGTTATATGCTATATTTATAGTGGTGATATCAAGCAAAACGGCGGAAAAGTAAGTAGGAACTTTAAATTTAAAAATCTTGCAAGTAGATAGGTAACTTTGAATAATTAATTGGATAAAAATATTCTAAACCTGCACATGTAAATAACATTACTTTTAAATATGTATTTGTACATAAATCAACAGTAGATATGATTCAGACTTGAAAAAGTTGATTTCATTCACACCTCTCTGAAATAATAAGTAAATGTCGTTTATGTATGTAGCATGTATTTTAAATGTCTGTCGACTTTTTCTTTTTGGTGCTACTTTTCTTTTTGACAACTTTTTGCCGATTGACTGGGTTTGGGCTACTGGTATTCCGCAGCGGACTTCGAGTACTGGTTAATTTACATGTCATTTGGGCAAATATTGGAACTGCCCCTTTAACTAATGGAGCTGCACTTTTCACCCGTTTTCTTGCCCTATCGATGGGAACGACGGCGGCGTCGCTTATATTCCTATACTTTTTTTCAGAATCTGTTGTTTTGGTCAGCGCATTTTCTTTTGAAGGAGATAACGATTTCTTAGCTTTTTTCACAATCTTTTTCTTTTTTGTTTTGGAAGACGTCTTTAGCTGATTTTTATAAGCTTTACCGCTTGAGACAATCTGCAAAGAAAATAAAGTCGAATTAGGATAGGATCTACCTACGAAATGCTCTTCTAGTATCCTCAGTAGGTAAGGTAGGTTACTTATGTGAAAGTTCACCTCTTCCGCTTGAAAACGATACTTTTTCAACTTGACATGAGTAGGTAGGTAAGCAAAACTAAGTTTTAGGAAATAAAATACTATCCCAAAAAAAACTCGATTTCGATGGTACTTGAACGCGCAACCTTCCTTACCTTTCTTAGAAATTACCCTGAGTGTGAGGGCTTACGCACTATAGTAACAAAAACCATATCATAAGTTTTGTTGCAAGTTGAGCAAGAGCGTGAAACAAGTTATTATCATTAATAAAAAGACGGGTGCCATCTCAGTTATCAATAATTACTTGAAATTCGTATTCTACACCCTGAAATTAGTCGTACACTAAACCAAAAAATAATATAAAGAATGGCAGCCATTTTGAATTTATAAAATTACCTCATTTAGTATTCTAAATCCTCGAGTTATTTAAAAACAATAGGTATCCATAATGTCAAAGAAGTCACAAGAAAACTCGCTTTAGTAAACAATAAGACCAGTCGCCTCTTTCCTGAATACTGCTAGCAGCTCTGAATGTCGCTTGTGCACAGACATGAATGGGTGAACTCACGTTCGCTACGCCGCCCGCCTACGCTGGTCCGCCCAACGTAGCACGCGCTACGAAGGTCTACGGAATAACATATTTATCTACTGGAAAGGTATGGTATGGGAAGGGATAGAAAAACTCAGTGCATTAAAAGAAAAGAACAAGAGTTCTGCTTTCCTTTATCATAATGAAAACCGCAACTCAATAGGTTTACTAGTTTTGGAGATAATGGTGTCGATTCTGTTGTTTTAGGATTCATAACTTAAATTTTATGATTTCTATATTTTCTTAGTTCGGTTGACCTAAAATTATGGTATTCTATAAACAGATCATATAAATAGCTAAATTAACTAGATTTTGACTTTCACACCTGGCCATAATTAAGGTCTCTTTCCTCTTGGCGGTCACAGAAAGCCAATATTTGGTTGCAAATTTTCCTCAAGGTTTTTAAACGCTTCTTTCTAACCGACGCCTTTACATAACTTGATCGCTCCAAACGCAGAGTCCTGAAAGAAAACGCACCTTTTAATAATTGTATTTTAATTTTCTGAGCCGGAGACAAGACCGAGCAAAGCGAAGAAAATAAGTGAAGAGCAAAGCAAAGTGACGATAAAAAAATCCCATTACAAAGTTGGTAGGTACGTATGGAAACGTGACTATAATATTGACAATATAAGAAAATTTAAAGAATGTCTACGGAATTTGACATGGGCTGAAGTGCACAAAGCGGTAGAATTTAATTATGAATTCAATAGCTTTTATGACATGTTTGTAATGTTATATGAACTATGTTTTGCACGAAATAAAATCAAAGTATATAATAAACCGAAAAAATGTAAACGGATTACTAATGGGATAAAATATCCTGTACGACAAAAAGACAGTTAAGATTATGAGAATCTTAACTGTCTTTTTGTCGTACTATAAACAAAGAAATGACCTACTAAAATCTAAATATGCAATCTACAGTAAGTTGCTTAAAGAGTTATTTCGCAATTACAGAAATCAGTTAACTCAAATTATATAGCGAACTCTAAAAATAAATGTAAAGCTACGTGGAATATAATAAAAATCTATTTTAATCCTATCAACTTCGACGTTAAAATTAAATGTAACGGTAACTTGATTGAACACGCTGATATTTTTAATAAATTCTACACTAGTTTGACATCTCAAAATTCCAAAAATAATGACATTAAAATCCCTTCACAAGTTACATCTATGTTCCTTAACCCTTGTGACAATCTAGAAATACTAAAAATCATAAAATCGCTAAAAAAACCTAAATCTGTAGGTTATGTTAGTTATATCAACCAAAATAATTAAAAATTGCTCAGCAGAAGTTGTAGAAGTACTTATTTAGTAAATTTATCTTTTCAAGTGGGACAATTCCCAATAAAACTTAAAAAATCTATTGTAAAACCAATTTAAAAAAAAATTACCTAACTGACATAAATAACTATCGCCCTATAACACTAATACCGTTAATCTCCAAAATGTTTAAAAGAGCTATGCACTTCATGATTAATAATTATCTAAATATACATGACAAGCAATAATTGAATAATGGGAATAATTCTGAGAATATTGAATGCAAGCAGGTAGGTAGTTTTATGATATTATATTATAAAAAGCAATCAGAACGGATTTCAGAAAGGTAAATCGACTACTTTGGCAGCTTTTAATCTAGTTAAAGCTCTTCTTGATAATGTTGACCGTAATAAGTTTGGTTCTGCAGTGTTCTTTGATATGAGTAAGGCGTCCAATTATGTTTGTCATGAACACGGAGTAAATACAAAGAGGAGATGTTCTATTTAGACTTCCTTAGGAAACAACGCGTGACACTTTACGGGGTGAGGGGGTGCTAGATCCCGCCCACTTCTCTATTTTCCATCTACCGGTCAATAGCAAAACTATTCGCTCGTTCTGTCGATTTTGTTTTGTAGTTACGTAACTATCTCACACTAGATGTCACTAAGTGCAGGATGCAACAGGGTTGTACTCAGAATTTTCGTACCGGGTACAATTTAAATTAAAAAAATACGCATCAAGATGGTTCGCAAAACAATTTAAAATAAAACAGTACTCTGTTTTATTTTAAATTGTTTTGCGAACCATCTTGATTCGTATTTTTTTAATTTAAATTGTGATTTTATTATGAAAAAAAAAAAGGTTTCTGATGAATGACGAATGAAGATTATTAGAAAAAAAATCAGCTGTCCCCTATATTTTGACGAGTATAAATGTAGGGAACAGCTGATTTTTTTTCGCGATTTCAAGGTTGGTCCCATAGAAAAAGTTGTTCAAAATGATGAGTACAATGACCCCTTTTCGGGTTTAGTGTAAACAAAAAATAATGTTGTATATTTAAATGACTTATTTTGTTAAAAAGACTTACCAGTATGTTTTTTAAAAAAACACCTCCCGTTTATTGATATGGTGAAGTAGGTAAAACAAATTTCAGCGGCAGAATAAATAATACACAAAAATTATAACGAAAAAAATATATATGCAAAATTCAATTTCCTGCTAAAATAACTGCTTTGGTTAGTTGTTGTCGATTCGTTGCTCTATCGTTTTCTAGGGTTGCAAAATGCTTAAAACGAATATCTATATATTTTTCAGCTATAGCTTTAGTCAGAAGAGTAATATGATTATCAGTCGGTGATTACTAAAAAAAAAATAACGCTGTTATCCCTGAGGTATTTTTTTCTTATAATCAATAAAATTGGATCAAAAAATCATTTATTTATGTTTCAATTTAAAAAAAGTTTTTTTTATTTTTTGACATACAACAACATACATATGATTCACCGATTTTTCGAAATAGTTTTGTCCAATAAGGGATTTTAGTGTATTCGTTATAATTTTATGTTTACGGATAATAGGAGAATTCAAAGATTGCGATTTAACACAACGGATGCTGCATTCGGTTCGTATACATATATTTATGACATCTTTAGACGGGAAAGTAAGACCACCTTTATTTTTAGTTTTTATCAAATAAAGTTCATCATCCAGGTCCAGCGTATTTAATGTTTTAAGTACTTTCCATTTATGAGACAG
This sequence comes from Eupithecia inturbata, assembly GCA_963662085.1. Taxonomy (NCBI): domain Eukaryota; kingdom Metazoa; phylum Arthropoda; class Insecta; order Lepidoptera; family Geometridae; genus Eupithecia; species Eupithecia inturbata. The sequence continues at coordinate 6,313,565 of OY759179.1, read as the reverse complement.
CCGCAGCCGCGGGACATTCAGTAAAATAATTGATTTCTAATTACGGCCCTGTCTTTTTGTTGTTTATGTTTGTTGCTCATAGTTGACGATAGATGGCGGCCTGTTTACAAAATGATATGAAAACTACAAAAATAACATATTGGCCTTTAAAGGGTCTTTAGGAATGAATGTTGAACAAATTTCAGTATTAATTTTATTAAAATATGTTAGTTCTGGGCTCTACATACCTAAATATTTTTAGTTTCCATGACACCAAGTATCGGGTAGGATTATGTTTGGAAATGCCGACGCTAGGAGATTTTTCTAGAACTATTTTAATAAATTACGCATAAAATTACTTACAAATGAAATGTGATGCCATCCATATCATCAGAATGTCTATGCGAGTAATTTTTACAAGACAAAACACAACACTTCATTCTTTTTTTCGTCTAGCGCGAACAATGCTGTAAAATGGGAACGTTCACAAAGTTGTGCACAGGACGAACGCCAACAATACACTGACTAAGGCCACGCCCATATGATGACGTCAGGACCTAGTTGAGAATCACAGTGCACAGTTGCTTAGGCCATCTCCTCTTTGTATTTACTCCGTGGTCATGAAAGACTCTTAGCAAAGTGTGAGTTGTGTGGTATTCGTGGACTTACAGATTGGATCAAAAGCTACCTATAAAAACGAACACAATGCGTAGAAGTAAGAAATATGAATGAAAAAAATGAGCTTACTGAATTCAGATCACTTTTTAGACATAATGCACTAGGTGTGCCTCAAGGCAGTGTTCTTGGGCCACTTCTGTTTTTACTGTACATTAATGATTTACCAGACATAACTACTGTTTTGAGATGTACAAACCGATACCTTTTATTTGATACCCCACTCGGTGAGGTAGCTCCCCCTTTTGAAAGTTATTCCCCCCCTTTTTGACTATTTTTCAAAAAGTGTTCTACTTACAGGCTTCTCTATATTTTTACTGTAAAATGTAGGTCCATATTTACAAACGCTACATACATTTCAGATGGATCGCTCTGCAAACTTCGGAGATAGGGTGGGGGAATGGGTATTTTTTTGACCTCTTTCTAAATATTTCAAAAAGTATGAAACCTACAGAAATTTCAAAAAGTGTTTTGAAATGTACAAACTGATACCTTTCATTTGATACCCCACTTGACATTGTAGGTCTCTTTTAAAATTTCGACATCACAATTTGTACTGAAAATTTACATTTTCATTTATTTTTATTTTTATCTGTACAGGTCATGTATTATTATTTCAAATTTCACTTCATTTGCTGCTGTAGTTGCTGAGATATTAAAGACGGAAAAAAGGACAGAAAAAGCGATGCCTTATGGGTTTCGAAACCGCTCTTCGATCTTCAAAACCTTCGATCAATTGATATAATTGATCGAAGTTCAAAACCCTAAACACGGAATTGTACAGTCGCAACCTGTCATAACATGGCTTTCAAAATTTATAACAAATTGTCAAACTATGTAAAAGAACTAAAGGGCCCCATAATCAACAGAAAATTATATAATTTATTAATTGACAATGGTTTTTTATTCTGTCGATGATTACCTTAGTTTTAAGTTCTGTCTGACCTACAATTTATTAATATTTGCATCTTTTAATTTAATTACTTTAATTACATTATAATTTTAACGTTTTAAATAGTAAAATATTCACGTGCCTGTACTCGGGCGAGATATGCAGACCTACTTCTTCTGTTCTGTTCTTGTTCTTTTCCACCAATGTATTTATGTACCATGTCTAGTGTGAATAAATATTACTGAATTACTGAAAATACGATAAAGATTTAAGTAAGGAAAGTACATAATTAATTAGTGTATTGTATTGTATATAATACAATTTCGGCAACGTCTGGTTGAGACTAGCCATGTGCGCAAGATAAATTACAGCGTGCAAGTGTGTGCGCAAACACTCATTAATGCGGTGTCGGGCTGCCGTCCGATTATAACTTCCGCCTATAAACTAGGAATCAAATAGTACGTAAAGCATTCAAATACTTAGTTATATTCAGTTTAACTTATATCGAACGTATTTTCTCAGTTTGTAATCGGATGTAGTGCAAAACCGCTGTTAGTATTATCCTCGTTTTGCTTTTGCTATCCTCTAGTCTAAAGCTTCTTGCAAATTTTTTACGAAAAGTTTTATTGAGTAAAATGTATGGGTGGATGGTAGTATGTATGGGAAAAGCTTTTTGCGATTTCTGACTTTTTCAGTGCCAACCTCAGTTAGTCCGATATATTCCCATCTGCCCCATTAACCTCCCCATCAATGGGGCAAATGGGAATTTTCGCCCCAATGACTTAAGTAAACCACCCCATTGACTTTTTAATAATAGAAATATTAAATCACACTATTCATTTTCATAAAGTATTCATTTTACTATTCAAAAAATTGAGTACCTATTAGTAGGAACAGTCGGAAATAAAATAGTCAACTTATTTGAGCAAATGATATTCTGGTATATTGTCAACAAAAATTTTCGTAAAATAATCACTACCAAAATTGTAAAATCAAATAGGAAAAACAGTGATAGTGGGGTCAAAGCATTATTCGCAGTTACTGAGGCCTCTCAGGTACAAAAGCCACATAAAAAAAAAAAACTAAAATCATCATAAAAGTAAGTAACATTTAACAATATATTTTTATTATTTATAAAATAACTCTACAAAAATCATTGTAAAATATAGTGTGATTACTGACGCCATGTTTTACAATAATTTTTCTAACAAATAATATCTAAAGTGCAGCATTGAAATATTTTTTATCACAGTGTAATCATCACATTTTACAATAATTATCTTTATAAAAACTAAGGCATCTAAAGTACAAGAGCCACATAATAAAAAACAAAAAAATGGCTGAGTGAAACGGATGATTGGGATTTCATTTCAGATTACGCACTGTTTTCTTAATATTATTATTTGATTTTACATATTTGCGTTGTGAGATTATTTTACGAAAAATTTTATTGACAATAAACCAGAACTTGATTTTTTTTTCAATTAGGTTTGCTTTTTATTTCCAGCTGTTCTTACAAATACTAAATTATGTGAATAGTGAAATTAATATATGAATATGAGTAGTGAGTCAGTGGGGTGGTTTACTCAAGTCATTGGGGTGAAAATTCCCATCTTGTACTTTAGATGCCTTAGTTTATAAAGATAATTATTGTAAAATGTGATGACACTGTGTTAAAAAATATTTCAATGCTGCACTTTAGATATTATTTGTTAGAAAAATGATTGTAAAACATGGCGTCAGTAATCAATCACACTATATTTTACAATGTTTTTTGTAGAGTTATTTTATAAATAATAAAAATATATTGTTAAATGTTACTTACTTTTATGAGGATTTTTAGTTTTTTTTTTATGTGGCTTTTGTACCTGAGAGGCCTTAGTAACTGCGAATAATGCTTTGACCACACTATCACTGTTTTTCCTAAGATTATTATTTGATTTTACAATTTTGCGTAGTGATTATTTTACGAAAATGTTTATTGACAATATACCAGAACTTCATTTGCTCAAATAAGTTGGCTATTTTATTTCCGACCGTTCCTACTAATACTCAATTATTTGAATAGTAAAATTAATACATTATGAAAATGAATAGAGAGATTTAATATTTCTATTATTAAAAAGTCAATGGGGTGGTTTACTTAAGTCAATGGGGCGAAAATTCCCATTTGTCCCATTGACGTGAGTAATGGGGAGGATGGGATTTTTTTTCCCAGCCGCCCCATTGATGGGGGTTAATGGGGCAGATGGGAATATATCATTTTCTTGCTAGCTGTAATTTGTTTTTAAATAATCTCGTAAGACGTTTCATTTTCTTTTCATTTTCCGGTTCCTCTCCTTACTGGCCCGTCACACACAGCGTGTCGTGCTAGTATTCTAAACCGTCAGGATAGCTTTAACAAATCCACAAAACTTTGGCCTGATTAACGATGTGGCCGACCAAGTACCTACCTATCACAAAGATGTAGATGACACCTATTCACCCATATCTTTCCCTTTCCCCATCCTATCGTAAGGGATTTCATTTTCTGCATTCTTCTCACGGTCTCTCTCTAAGGTCATCGGATACCTTGCTCCTAGTATCTCCAGTGCAGAGAACATCTTTTTACAGCAACTCTTTCACTGCTCAAGCTGTCAGACTTTGGAACGATTTGCCAGTGAATATTAAAAAGGTCACACTTTCAAAAGGAAAGTCTATAATTACTTTATATATGTCACGTCACACTAGAATATTTAGCATGTCCCTTAGAGTTACTAAGTATTATTATTTTGTTATATGTATTAGTGTATTATTTTAGTACATAGGTATTATATGTATTAGTTTGTAAAAATAGTTTGAATTAATGTTGTAAGCACCGCCATCCTCTATTTTCCTCACCATCGTTTTGGTTGCCTGGAAGAAATCGCTTTAATCGATAAGGCCGCCAGTTCCATTGCTGTTCCCTACATTATATTTAATGAGTACTATCTGTTTTATAAGGTGATGAATGAAGCATTATCTATCTATCTATGTATCTTGAAGATCCTTTGTTAGTATAACGTTATTCTACTTACTTGATGATTTTGGGCTTGACCGTAACGTCTGCGGCGGCGGCGTCTCCATCATAGTCGAATAGCATTCTCGCGTTCCAAATATCCTTGAAGAGTTCTCTGCGTTGCGCGTAGCTCCTCCTTTCTACGGGACTATTACTCATGATAGGGCAGTAGTTCAACTGGGACCAAATTTCACCAGAACATTTCAGGAATTTATATTTTGTTTATTTTTATTTATAATAAATAAATAATAATGCTGGACAATCCACACAGTTGAATGGCTGTTTAGATGGACATGGTTCTTTGGTGATTTACTTAGCTCATGTTATGGTATTTATTGTAATAATTTTGTTGGTACTCCATGGATTTCGTATTTGGTATGGTTCGTATTTGGTATCAGTTGCGATTGTGGTATAAAATACCAAATAGGTACTCAAGTTGCACTGCACGTTGTGGAGTTAGCTCTTTCATTGGGAGGCCGGGCAGTTCACGTGATAATTCACGTAGGTGCCTAAATAATAAACATTTCGCTGCCCGCCAGAGAAAGAACTTCTCTCCGCTTTGTTTCCCCTGTTGATTACATGACTGTGTACGGGGTATAACACAAGCCAATGAGTAGGTAGGTATACGGTAGCTGTATCTATGTATATTTCCAACAACGATTTTGTGTGACTGTAAAAGAAAAAAAAACTAAATGCAAAAAAAAAACTCAGAACTCAAGAATTTGCTCGAGCATTGTGATTGATGTCATTTTGATTTTGTCAATTTCCACTGTTGAGATTTCAAACAATAAAATCAAAAGTTTAATATCGGCATTCCACACCAATGAAAAAAGAGAACACCTTTCCACACTCATCGAGACGTCTCGTGACAACTCGGGCGCTCGTTCGCTCAACGACGATATCCTACGCACGACCACACCTCGGACACTCGACCATAATCTTCCTTTGATCAGGGAGTCTAATGGATACGCTATATGGACTTATTTTATGTGACCTTATAAATGTTTCTAAGTAGAATTTTACCAACATTTTTTATCGATGTCGATGTCATTTTGTACCTAAGCCAATAAATAAAATTTTACAAATTCAACGCACAGAATAGCGATACCTCTTTGATAATTATAACTCATAATCTCTTTGTTGGGGGGTTGTTATAAAAACACATGTCATCCGTCGGAATTTTTTTTAAAATATTTCGATGCTATCGATAAAATTCAAAGAACCTACAATGACTAGGTACATCACTAGTAAATTTAAGTAAAATTTTGGTTACGCTTATACAACGTCAATCTAGTACATTTTGTATGGCATCACGTCTCCATAGAGACTACAATTTATTTTCGATAATTTCTCCATACAAAAGTAGTGTCTCGGTCGTAGACTGAGAATAGATCTTAGTCTGCGGTCTCGGCACATACCTACAGGCGCAGGCGCAACCGTGTTGCGCTACACGTGCGTGTGACGTTATGGGAACAATATTGTGCGAGTGACATATTTGCGAAATAACTCAAAGAATTTTATTTTTCCTCTAACATAAGGTGGAATCAAATGTCAAAACAAAAGAAATTTCGTATGTCCATAACTTCGATCGGGGAAAGTAATGGATAAGCTCTATGGGTTGATTTTGCGTAACACAAATAAACTGACATAATAAAAATGACAATATTTAATTTATAATTTTTACTTGCTTAGACTAAACAACTAGTAGGTATCTACTACTCACCTTAGTACCTACCTTTATTGAGTACCTATTATGTACACTATGTATAGAGCTGTCCGTTCATAAGTAGGTAATGTTCGACTCGCATTTTTCATCGACGTCGATGAAAATTTATGAACCAAACATACAACATCTTTAAACCAACGTAATTATTCCTAAATGCTACAAAAGCATTAGTACCATTGAATCGAAGTTTGTGGTTTCGTAGAAAATTGTTTACAGTTTTCGGTAAACTAACTGTCCGTAACACTTATTTCTTGTAGGACGCAGAACAAAAAAAAGAATATTTACCAAAGCTCTGTTACGGGGAGGCGAAGAGTGTCCATTCTAAACGTTAGTATCTATTATTAAACAATTTCTGGCGCGACCCCGAGGCGGGACGAGGGCACCAAATATACACTCGTGCTTGGCCTGTCTCGTGGTTGCGCGAAGAGTGTGTAATGCCGGCATCAGAATGCTTTGGTAGGTACCTACTATCATACAGTCATACCTCTATGTCTCAGAAGCTTTTGGTAGGTTACAGGTCACAATATTTATACCGATGTTTTATCCTTCCTTCCTCATCACCACTCATAAGTCCACTGCCTTTAGTTAGGTACCTACATTACAAATGAGCCATATTAATAGGGCAAGTATTTTCGATCCGCGGCAAATACACTGATCTTGATTTATATTTTTAATCGATTACCGACGAACGACGTTCGCGTGTAGATAACTTCTGAACAGGGCAATAATAACGATGGAACCAACTCCAGGGACCAACAACAGGTGACCATGAAGCCACCATATAAGCCCGCCCACTCAAGAGCTCGCGTCAGTAAGCCAGTCGCTTTTAGCAAAACAGCTTCATGACTTCAGCAATATTCGTTAGGTACCCATCGTAGTAGGTACCTACAAATGTGAGACAAATGTTACAAATATGTCAAAAACATGCGACCCGAACGCTTTGTGGGTGGCCCTCAGTGAGCAAAATCATGAGAGCAACTTGTTCGATGCGTACCCCAAGTTACTGGCTCGGCTGCTCTTGGAGGAGGAGGCAGCCAGGCAGGATGGTGATACCAGCGAAGTGGAGAAGCTAGTTCTTCCTAGTGATAAGGAATGGAGGCTGCAACTCTACTTTTATATGGTTTCCTTGCAGAAGGACGTCCACAAGCAAGTATCAAGTATCTGTCGAACGCGAGTGAGAGTGACAACTTTTATAAAGTAGGTTTAAAACGTAGACCGAGAATCTAGGCTTTTATAAAATAACAACTTTTGATGATGGCAAATGTTTGTTTGATCTGCAAATATTCCGGATCCCTTTGGAGTTTTGATTAGATACTACACTTTAGTGCTAAATTATGCGGAGCTAAATAAGTATAAATAAAAAAATAATTTAATAAAAATAACTTAGGACTAAACGAGGATTATGTTTATAATTCCCATCAACAAATTATATTATTTGGATGACATGGATCTCAGAACTTAAATGTTTAAACCAAACATTTAAGAGCCGTACCCGAAAACGTAACTAGCTTCCGCCCGCGGCTTAGCTTAAGTTCTTGTAATAATAACTACCCCGATAATCCCTGTCCAGATGTAGTGCAAAATTTCAGCTCGATCTATTCGGTAGTTTCGGCGTTGTCTTCGGCCATGCATTCGCTATTAAAACTATAGTAGGCTTACTTTAATAATTTAATTACTATGCTCTGTCATCATTTCTTACTTACCAACATAATTTACTTCGAAATAAAAATAAACACGCTAACAATGGCCTGAGGTTAAATGGATGTGTTACCTACGTTACGACCGTGACCCGCGCCGGTGGGTAGGTACTTTTATTTACAGTCTTACTAAAGCGGAAAGTGGGTTAAGATTAACCCATGATTGAACTTTACAATCTATTCTCGGTTCTTATTGCATTTATCAGGCACCCTCGTCGATAGCTGTTCAATCGTTGTGGCCGCCTGTTATTAGCGTATACAGGGTGGCTCTTTGAGGTGGGAGTGGATGGCAAAATCCGAAACCATGAGAGTAAGTTATACGACGTCATGGAAGGAGTCATGGGCTCAATTTATGAGAAAAAAAAACTGCATAGGTACCTACTTGTTTCGATTTTTTTTAACGAAATTTTCCATATAATTTTTCAAAATTTAAGTACCTACGTTAGTTGTTCGAAAATATTATTTTTTTTATACATTATTTACAGGGTGTTATATTTTTTTTTTAACTTTTGGGTTCGATTTCCTCCAAAAGTAAGATATAAAAAAAAAGTTAATATGCCGTTTTTGTTTTCGTATTAATCGAGGTCATGCCTCCTTTTCAACTTTCCTAACTCTCATGGTTTCGGATTTGGCCATCCACTCCCATCTCATAAAGCTACCTTGTATATTATTTGAGTTATGTTTTGTATTACTATATTAGAACGAACCTTCCTGAATAATTCTATAAAAATGCTTTATGTATACGCTGTTGGCGCACCTTTCTTAATCCATATCCATATTAATATTATAACTCTGTCTGTCTGTCTGTTACCTTTTCACGCCTAAACGGCTGAACGGATCTCAATGAAGTTTGAATGAAGAGAGGTAAATGGTATCCCAGGGACGGACATAGGCTACACATAACCTTACTGTACTTATCCTACACGCAGTATGGTATCGGTTTGTAGATGGGAAAAAGGTGTAACTTGGTCTATGCTTTACATAAACTCTTCCCAACTGTAAGTCAAAATACTCTTTTAACAGCTTACGATGGTACAGTAGAATCTATACTCAGGTACGGAACTATCTTCTGGGGTAATTCCACTGCAACAGTGATAATTTTACAAAGCAAAAGCGCTGCGTAAAAGCTATGTTTAAAATCCAATTGACAGACAGTTGTAAGATTCTACTTAAAAAACATAAATATAAAATACCTACTTACACTTACAAGCTATTTAATTTCTATTTTGGAAATTGCACTATTTGCAATGCCAACCTATTTCCACGTATCCAATACAATGTAATCCGTAATAGACGCGATAGTGATAGATTATGCAGACACGACTTAAAAACTACTATTAAGAAAGAGTGTAGTGTGCATGGCACCCATAACTTATAATAAAGTACCAAAGATCTACAAAGTTAAATGTAAAATAACTTAGGACTAAATTTAAAAAACTTTTATGTGAAAAATTTTATTTATTAGGTATCATATTATTGTACGGTACATACCACACAGTGCTGCATGTTTCCGCGGGTCAGCACTTTACGTTATGATGTGTTTTAACGGCTAATTAGAGCCAGTCGCAAACAACTGTCCTTAAGGTAACACGTCACGGCGTACACTCGCCGCGACCATTAACTTTTCTTTATATTACGTACGATTAAACCGTGAAACTTAACAAACCATTAGTTGATAAGTTTAGATCTGCATGCCATACTCACGACCTATTTTTTTCATAGTAGGTACTGATATAAATTGTGTTATAAATTATTTACCATCTCAGTTAACAAGTGTGTTTGCAAATAAAGTATCTTTATCTTTGTGGTTAGGCCGTCATATCAGTAGGTATCCAAGAGGTATCCGGACCCAATCGGGATCCAAGGTATTTGCCGGCCCCCGAGATCAAAGCTAAGCAAAATTCGGGGTATACCATAGAGCTTGTGCCAATGCTTACTCTAAGGCATACTGATTTCTATATGTAAACTTTTTGGTACGCTCTGTTAACTTTCATCGGAAAAACAGAAAAAACCAAAGGGAATAAAACCACTCCGTGGAAAAACAAATACCTTACAACGAGATGACAACGAGTACAACTGTCAAACTGGCGTTTAAGTAGGATAAACTTATATATATTTATAAAAAAAGTACATAAACAAATAAATTTTATAAATTATTTTTAGTTGTAGCTAATGCATACCTAATAAGTTTGGCATTTACCCTTTTGCTTAATCATTCTTAGCACCTCTGATCGTGGTCGTGATTTGGAAATAATTGAACCTTCATTCTCCTAGGCTCTCGCTAGCCGGTTGGATCACCCTTGGTCCTAACTAATTCTGCAAACACCGGATCCTTTTTTCAATGGCGGCAAAAACACATTCCTTGATTTAAAAAATGCAATCAAAAGACCTACCTCAAAATCTTTCTGACGTGTAAGTTGATACAAAACATAGTTTCATGGTATTAGCTAGGCGATGTGATGTGATGGTATGTGGACCAAAAGTCAGGCGGCGGCGGCGGCGGCGGCGCGGAGCGGAACGGGCGCCGCCGCGCCGCGCCGCCCGGCGGCGTTGTCGCGTCGAGGCGCGCGGGCGCATTATTGATATAGTTATTTGGTACCTATATTCCAGACAAATTGGATGTACAATGTTAGTAAACAAACCGCCCATACTTAACCTAAATTCACTTTGGTGCCGCGTCTTTTTTTTTATACGCAATTTACATTACTTGATTAGAAGAGATCATTCCTTCAATAAATATTGCTTACTATACCTATACCTACTATATATTACTTAATATCTGAAACTCGACGCCAAGCAAGTGAGTTTTAGTTTTTTGTGTCGTGGTTTGTTTACAACCAGTTCCCATTTGAGGAAGGCTAGTGTATAGGTACTTCATTTTATGGCCCAGAAGAGAAGCGACACGAAAGTTTGTATGATAAGAAATAAATTAAATCTAATGTAACTTCAAATTTTAGGGAAGAAGATGAGGAAGACTTGCAAGTCAAGTCTACGGAAGAGCCTCCTGAAGAATGGTCGCCATGGAATCTGGTGGTGCAGACCAAAAACCCCCACGCACCCCCACCAGTAGCCGTCAGAACCACACCAGGCCCCGTCTGGGACATTAGACAGGTGTGACCACTTTTTATTTATTAATTATAACTACATAATGCACTAACGCTGAGATATTTTCTTAATGCTGAGTCAATTTCTACCTCACATACACCCTGCTAGGCACTGCAATATTTAGCTTGGTGGCTAAATATTGCCGTACCCTAGCAATATTTAGCCACCTAGCTACATATTGCAATGTTACGTCTTATTCTAAATCTATGCACAAAAAAATATTAATAATTAAATAAATTGTGCTTAGGCTTTACCAGTCTGCAGTTCTCAACTGTTTCAATTGTAAATACTAGTTATAATTTGTTCCTATTCTCTGATGTACATAAATAAATCTTGTTAAATTAAGATGATTGCGACGACCGTAACTATCATAATGTCCGTTATCGACGTTAGGTAATAATTACATTACACAAGCAAATTAAGCCCAAGCTAGGCTTTTTTAAAAGCTTTTATTTAACTTGCCCTGTTAGTATGTGGGGGACAAATCTTGCAATTGTATTTTAGACCAGTTATCCTCAACCGATTGAGCTGAAATTTGGCATACCTATTTATGTAAGTTCGGTGAAAATGCAATTTTATGGTACCATCGAGCTGGTATGATGATGGAGACAGAAGGTGGCCGTAAGAATTTCTAAGGAAACGACGTAACCCCGTCGAGTTTGAGTTAGTTGGATTTGGTCTTAGATGATAAAAGCTTGTTAAAAAAAAATATTTTATATATAAAAAAATTATAACAGGTAATGAAGGCAGCTAAACTGCTATGCAAGCCTCCGCGGAGCGTTGAGTTCACCGATGAACAAGATATGCGATGCGTCTACTCGCTTATCTACGACTGTTTTCGCTGTAAGTCGTTTATTTATCCATATATTTAATCACTAGAGATATCATCATCAGCAGCCTATATTCTGTCAACTTTTGCACATAGGCCTCCCCTGATAAACACCGCGGTGCCTATTAGGAACTTGTGCTTATTAAGAACGGGTACGCGTATAACCGTTCTTCTCGATATGTGGTAATATAATGAGCTCCGTGCTGGTAGTGTGTGTTGGGGATCGCAACGCACACTTTTTTTACCAATTTCGCACATATTGTATTGAGAAGTGGTTCGATTTGAGGAGAAGATTTTACATTGAAACTAGAGCCCAGAGTTAAATACCATCAATGGCCGATGTTATCAGATAAGAAGATAGTAAAAGTAAGAATAGATAAGAATAGTCTCGATCACCTCTCAAACAAAAAAACTAGGTAGGTATATCTTTGTTCATTTCATCCAATTGCGTGTACTGCGCCACAGATATTAGGTAACTAATAAATTACTTTAGTAACTAGGTACCTGCTTTTTGGATACCTATACTTTAAACAAACACTCCTCTCTGGTTTGCGTCAGGAGTTAAAAAAAAAACAAAATGAAAAGTGAGTAAATATCGTGAAATATTAATAACGGCACCCTCCAGGTGCTGAAACGGAAAGTTCTTATAAATCAGAAGTGTCACGAACCTGTGAAGCCGGCTGCCTTAGATTGCCACACGCTATTTCTCAACGATTTTACTACCGTTCTGTAGCGTTATTTAACTTCTATCACACAATGCCTACATAATAGTGTCGCGATAAATACTCGCGTGCTGAGGTTGGAACGACTTTGTTGCTATCAAACTGTGTCGGCATAGCTGTTTTATTGTCTATTTCTATAAAGTTTCACTACAACAAACAAACAGCAACTTGCATCTAGATTATGGACTCTAAATGTCCTAATTCCTACCGAGTTGCGTCATCTCTACAAATTATAGAGTTTATACAACTACCCATTAGTAAAGCTATACAAAAGGTGGGTAGGTAAGGTACTTATTTCGTTCTATATTTGGTAAACTAACGTTCAATAAATATGTTTCCATTGTAGACAAACTAGCTCTTTAGCCTTGTAGAAGTGGGTCATCGAATGGTATTCAATTCGTATCGATTTCTGTAGGTTTTTATGAAAAACAAACAAAAAAGATTCTATCTACGTGGTTTGATTTACCTTTTTATTATTCAGCACTTCTGAATCAATCAAAACGAATTTCTTTTATCACGCGACATATATTTTGTTACCTACCTACTACTACTATGTTCTTTTGATTGATGGTGCTGATTGGAAAATATGTAGGTAGGTATACAAAGTGTTAGATATAGGCCAGGTGTACAAGGCAATCATCTATCATCATCGAGAATATCATCGAGAATATCCTAATACTCGCTCGGGTTCAGACTGGACGAGAGGACTCGCGAGGCAGCATGTAAATACATTTTTAAAGCTCAGCGTTACTCATCCGGCTGCCTCGGGCGGTGTTCTGTTTATCCATTCTGGACGCAACCAATCACATAATATATTTTTTCAGATAAAACTGTTCTGGACCAAGCCCTCGATGATGTAGACTTTATCGGAGATTTCCCACAAGTAAGCATCGCACTAAAATTATATACCTATGCGAAAGTTAGGATGTTTGATAACTCTTCACGCCAAAACGAGTGAACGCATCGGGCTGAAATTTTGCACACAGGTAGTTCTAGGCCTGGAATAAAACAAAGGCTGTACTTTTTAGCCCATAAATCAGTTCCATAATTTGAGTTTTATTCAGAATTTAGATGAATCTTCTGTAGCAAAGTAGCGTAATACGATGACACAGAATAGATATTCATTATTAAAGTAGGCTAATAATTTTTGTAGATAAGCACCTTTAATACATAATACTAGTTTAGTTAGCGTAGTTAGTATAATTAAGTTATTTTGCAAATCCGCACCGTTGCTTTGTTTTATTACGACTACTGATTGATGTGATTATAATTTTTTCGTTTTAAGCAATTTCTGCTTATGATACATGTTTGCCTAGTTTAGGCACATGTAGGTATTATTTATACCTATAGTAGATATTATTGACGTTTTTGTAACCCATTTAGCGTTTTGAATAAAGTATTATTATTAAAATGAATGCTAATCCACATAAAAAGCTTGCAAGGTGTAAGCTCGGTACCTATACCTAGTAGCGTGATTTTTAGGTATCAGTAACTACAAGGCCAGCTCCTTATTAACTTCGCGAGCTTTCTATGATAAAAATCTTTATTTTTCGCACTGATACATTTTGACTACTGCCAATACCAATCCAAAAGGTAGCATAGCGTGCAGTAGATACGTAGGTAGGTCAATACTCATTGTTTACGCTATTTTTGTCCATATGAATTTGAAACGATCGATCTTGAACTTGTCAGACAGAAGGCCTTTTATTCCCTGTTACAATCAAGGTTGAATATTTAAACCTCATTAGGGCAGGTTCAACAAGATGGTAAAAGAATACCGAATAACTCGCATTACGGTACTATCGTGACTGAAGTCATTCTTTCCTAATGCTTGAGAACGCTCACGAAAACCAGCTTTTTATTTACGATCAGTTACTTTGAAACGAACGAAAAGAATTGGCATTGGTAGATTATGAGTACGATAAAATGTTTAACTTAACACGGAACTTTTCGTGCGGGGATGTTGAAACAGGGCGTTTTAGCTGAAGGGCGTTAATGGCTCCATTTATAGCGCGATGAAAACTGAATAAGTAGGAAGTGGAACTCGGCCGCTTGGGCTTGCGTGAGTCAGTCGCATTCCGTTTGAGCTCCCCGTAGCCAGAGAATATATAATAATACTAACGTATAGAATGGACACTCTTCGCACCCCACCTGACCGAGCTTCCTCACCCCGCCGGCCCCTAGTCGAATTCGGTTTGCGTTCCAAATCCACGTGATGTACGTCGCACTCACGGGACGCAGATGGCATGTAATGATTTTGACAGACGACGCTGATGTTTTTGTTTGTTTGATCATGGATATACGAAGTTTCTTCTGTTTTGAGGTTTAATTTAACTTTTCGTGAGATGTGACACACCAGTTGCACGTGTAGCGCAATACAGTTGCGCATGTATGTGCCGAGACGCGACTTTAGTATAGAGAAGTGGACGTGTGTCCGGGGTGTGCCGTAGCGCTTCCTCCACTACCGCGCCCTCTCCGTCTCGTCGTTTGCCAGGTAGTCCGAGCGGTCCATAGGCATAGGCATCCTATTCTCCTCAGAACTGCGCTTGTTTCCTTGAAATGAAATGAAATGAAATGAAATGAAATGAAAAAGATTTATTTGACACGACACGACACATTACACTTATTAAACATTTATGGAAAAAGAACTAAACTAGGTACAAATTTATTAGTATGACATTAGGTACATAGATTATCAGTAGGTACCTACATAATAAGTTCCGCACCCTTCTTGGCAAACCACCGAGTGTCGAGTCAAAAAGGCAACATGCTGAGTTGATTACTCAGCATGTTGCTGAGTAGATAAATCAAAAAAAATTACCTACTCAGCGCTGGTATTATGTTGACCCTCGTGAGGTAAATTACTTCACCAACGACAAACCTCTACGTACACTGCTCTATGTATGTTTAGCATAAAGTGAATGAAGTAAGGGTTTTATATAACTTTTTATATTAGCAATATTATCTGGGTCTATGCACACATGCCTACCTTAGCCTTACCTTACCTAGCTTATCTAAAGTAATGGACAACTACAACAAAATATATATTATAAAATACATTTGAATAGGTACTTAACTATTTGCCTACCAACTGAACGGCCTTTATTAACAAAGAAACTTACAATCAAATAATAAAATCAAATTAGAACTAGAAAATGAACAAAAACGCCATTTCTGAAACTTTCGTAACATATTAACGTAATGTATTTTTCCTCTATATCAAAAAGAGATATAGATAAGCTAAGACACTCAAATTATCGAAGCATCATTGTTATTGATGCCGTCCCACTTTCTTTGTTCCTGAATTAGAAACCGCTTTAATTTAGTTTTAAATCCATATATGCTATTACTGCTTCTGATTGGCGGGATTTCTCCTTGACTTATTATATCGTCAACGTTCCGCTCTTGTCAGACCGATGTTAGAACAGTTCTTTTGTGAACTACTTTTCTGTTTCTCCGAGTCTTAAGAGCGTTCACGCCTTCCATGCGCAGTTTGGCTCAAAAACAGTACTTTTCAAACCCGTTAATAACATGAACCACTTATCTTACTGAAACGTATGGGTAATAGTAAAACAGCCGGTCGCGGTGCGAGCTCATTTATTACTGCCAAGCAATTACAATGACGCGCGGTGCACGACCGCGCGTGTACCATCAGTAGCTAGGTAGGTATAGCTACATATACATCATTCCTCCACCACTACTTATTGAATGGATCTGTTGACAACGAAATAAACGATTAACTCTAACATTACACAAAGTTCACTTATTTCTAAAAATACTTTTTATAATCCAGTTTGGGAACACGTCTTTGACGCGAGAGTGTGGGTGACAGCGCTGGCAGATCATCCACCAGACGAGCGGCGGTCGTTCTAGAACCCTGTGGCTGCGCAGGCGCCTCCTGGCTAGTTGCCGGTGGCGCCGCCGTGTCTGCGATCGCGACAGTCTCCCTCGCACACTCTTCCCCGGCACAGTCTGCCCAAACTTCCCCGTCATCCTTCATTTCGGTGACGCTTCCGTAGTTAGGAGTAACTGGTGACTCATCAGTTTCAGTCAATGCCGGAGTGCATGCTACCATTTGAACGTGTCCACTCTCTGCCTCTAGTGCTGGCTCCCAAGAGCCCGCACTTTCCGGCAATTGTGATTGAAACTGATGAGACATTTCCGTATCATTATAACTACCAGATCGTATCAACTGCCCATTACTACCTGTATACTTAAATATTTGATCGACATGGCGTATACACTCCGCTTTTGAATTTACTATCACAACTTTGTACATCCGATTACCAATTTTTTTTTTAATTATACCTAACTGCCAGGATTCTTTCCTCGCACTGTACCAACGGACCCAAACAATATCCTCAGTTTCTAATTGACGCTTACAAGGCACAGATTTAGTTTTGTTGTCAGGCTGAAGCATGATTAAATCCAGACGGGATCTTAAATTTCTCCCAAACATCAATTTAGACGGACTTTCACCGGTGGTACAGTGTACTGAGTTTCTGTAATTGAAAAGGTGGCCTAATAATAATTCGTTAATTTCGTACAATGGCATGTTATCTTTTATGACACATTTAAGCATCTTCTTGCATGTTCTGACTGAATTTTCGGCTTGACCATTACTTGGTGGGTGATAAATGGGAGAAGTCATATATTTAATACCGTTACTAGAACAAAATGTTTTGAATTCAATTGAATTAATCTTAACGTCATTATCCGATACCAGGACGTTCGGAATACCAAAGGTTGAAAAAATACCTTTTAATTTTGCGATTAATGCCTTCGTAGTCGTACCATTGTGCATGTGCAG
Organism: Eupithecia inturbata; assembly: GCA_963662085.1. NCBI lineage: Eukaryota > Metazoa > Arthropoda > Insecta > Lepidoptera > Geometridae > Eupithecia > Eupithecia inturbata. The sequence continues at coordinate 6,296,093 of OY759179.1, read as the reverse complement.
GCATTCTAACCATTTACTATAGGAATCTACCAGTACGAGATATACCCTTTGTCCGACGGTCATATAGTCAATGTGTACACGCTGCCAGGGCGCGGCGGCAACGGGCCAGGGCGCGAGATCGCGCGGGGGCGCGGGGCGCGCGCGGGCGCAAGTCGCACATCCGCCTATCCACTGTTCGATATCGTTATCGATGCCTGGCCACCACATTCTACCACGGGCATTACTTTTAGTTTTAATTATACCTAAATGTGTGTCGTGCAGTTCCCGTAGCATTTTTTCTCTCAGCGCTGACGGAATAACAACCCTATGACCTCTAAGTAAACACCCGTTTTCGAATTGCAAGTCTGATTTGCATTGAAAGTAAGGCAATACAGATTTACAGGATATTTTACGCGGCCAACCACTAAGCATGTACTTAACGACGGTCTGAATCGTCTTATCGCCCTCGGTCGCCCGTGTGATATCGCGACTCGTAGTAGCCGGAGATGTCTCGTCTAAGAATTTTAGCGCAAAATAATTATCAATCTCGCTATCGACCTCTTCGAATTTATCCGACGCTGACACAGGCGCGCGTGAAAAATAATCCGCTACTAAGTTTTTATCGGCCGACACATACTGAACTACATAATTATACGCCGATAACATTATAGCATATCTCTGCAGACGCAACGCTGTAGTCACCGGAATACCGGTTTTATTGTTAAATATCGACACCAAGGGTCTATGATCGGTCCTAAGTATAAATGGGTCGCTTCTTCCGTATAAATATTGGTGGAACCGTTTCACACCGAAAATAATGGCGGTTGCCTCCTTTTGTATTTGACTATAATTTCGCTCGCTAGCGGTCAACGAACGCGAGGCGTAAGCGAGGGGTCGCTCCTGGCCGTCCTGCGTCTGCTGCGCCAGCACGGCGCCGAGGCCGGCGGGCCCCGCGTCCACCGTCAGCACCAGCTGCGCACGTGGCTCAAAGTGCGCCAGCACGCGCTCGGAAGCCAGCTCGCGGCGCACGGCCGCCATGGCTCCCCGCTGCCTATCACCAAATACCCAAGGCCCTTCGTTCCGTAATAGCTCGTGTAATGGATTAAGAATGGATGCAGCGTTAGGAATAAAATTCCTATAGTAGTTGACGACCCCTAAAAATCTCTTGACTTCGGTGACGTTTGTAGGCTCCGGAGCGCTCATAATTGCCTTGACCTTATCAGCGCAGGTCATTAACCCTGACTTGCTTATCACATAACCTAGGTATGTCACGCTCTTCTTGAAAAACTCGCACTTTTCTTTCTGTAGGCGTAGACCTGCGTTATTTAACCTACGTAAAACTTCAGTTAGCCGCTTTAAGTGTGATTCTCGATCAGGACCTGTGACACATATGTCATCGAGCCAGACGCTGACTCCATCGATTCCTGTCATAAGGGTTTCTAATGATTTTTGAAAAATCGCCGGAGCGTTGGCTAGGCCGTAAACCAGCCTAGTTTGCTTATATAAACCCTTATGCGTATTGATAGTCACGAGATCTTGAGAAGAGTCATCCAAAATGAACTGATTGTATGCATTTTTTAAGTCAATTTTACTATACAAATCACCGCCCCCTATTTTAGCGAATACCTCCTCTATCCTAGGCAACGGATACTTTTCTATAACGAGGTCTCTGTTAAGCGTGACCGAGAAATCTCCTGCAATCCTAACTTTACCATTTTCCTTTAAAACAGGTACTATCGGCGTGGCATAATCTGAATGGTCTACCGGAACTAAAATACCTGCGTCAACTAAACGCGCCAATTCCTTTTCGACCTTATCTTTCAGCGCAAAAGGTACAGTTCGTGGCTTAAAAAACTTAGGTACTGCGTCCTCTTTTAATTGTAAATGTACTTTAAATTTATTGAACGAGCCTAACTCATCTCGCCATAAATCTGGAAACTTTTCAATTAAATCCAAAACATTTTTATCAGAAATATAACTGCACTGCAAAGATTTCAAATCGGTTGTAATAAACAAATCAAAGGTAGACATAAAATCTCTTCCGAGAAGTGGCGGTCCTCCATTTTTTATTACAAAAATTTTAATATTTTTCTTGATTTTGTTAAACAAAGCTTCTATCGTGAAAAACCCCAAAGGTGATATTTTATGTCCATTGTACAAACACATGCTTACAGTACATTGTTGCAAGTTATAGTTCGAAAACTTCTTCAAATACAATCTATCAGAAATAACGGTTCTTCCCGAGCCCGAATCAAGTTCCATTGAAATATTTTGGTTTCCTAAAATTAAGTCTATCGTGATAGGTTTGTCCGTGACGTACCTTATATTAAAGTTCTGGCATTCCTCGCAAATGGAGTCCTGCTCTTGGTTGTCACTGCTATCCTGATCTGATTTCACATGGAAAACACTCGACTGATTTGCACCGGCACACACTTTTTTTAAATGACCCTTTTTACCACACTTCTGGCACTTGTAACCTTTATAACGGCACTGATCACTGTAATGATTTCTCATTCCGCAAACGGTGCAGCGAGCGGACTCGCTGCGCGCCGACCCACCAGCGCCGCTCGCGCCGTCGCCGCCGCCGCCGCCTGCGCTAGCACCGGCGCCTCGGCCAGCACCGCCGCGGCCGCGACTCGCCTTACCCTGGAATCCTGCTCGATATATTGGCTCCTCCTTGACAGTTATAGCCTCACTGTACAAAGCCTTGGCTTCTTTAGCACAAGCCGCCTGCTCCGCCATTTCGATTGCCTTCGTCAACGTCAATGACGACGGGCTTTGATCGAACAACTTGTCCCTTTCTGGACCGGCCCCAAGGCCAAGGACGAAACGATCCCTCAGGTTCGTTTCCAGGGCGGTACCGAAGTCACAATAAGTTGCGAGTCCTCTCAATCGCGCCGCCCATTCCCCTAACGATTCGCCTGATTTTCTGGTAGCTCCAAAAAATTTTGCCTTATCCACGAAGGTGCATTTTTTTGGCTTGAAATGGCCATCGAGCAATCCAACAAGCTGCTCAAACGTGAGCGCATCCAGCTCCGCTGGGTACGCTAGGTTAAGCACGAGGCGGTAGGTTTCTTCCGTGAGATGGGTTAACAAAATTCCGCACTTCTTTTCGTTGGTAACACTATTTATCTTCAAAAATTGCGTGAGTTTACCTTTATTAATCAACCAGTCACTAGTTTTATGGTCAAACACAGGCAAATTCCCAAAATAAGTGTTCATTTTCACTATTTATTTTAGCGCATGGGGGTAGACCGTCCTCGATCGCCAGTGAAACGTATGGGTAATAGTAAAACAGCCGGTCGCGGTGCGAGCTCATTTATTACTGCCAAGCAATTACAATGACGCGCGGTGCACGACCGCGCGTGTACCATCAGTAGCTAGGTAGGTATAGCTACATATACATCACTTACACTATATGTTAATTAATAATAATTTTAGGAAATTTTGTTTTCCAAATAGTTAGTTAAGAAAATATTTTAATTAATATAGTATGTACGCGTTCTATCAAGATAACTTGTTAGAGGTTTTCTAAATTTCCCTTTTAGCCTCAGTTTCGAAAATCAAGATATAAAATATATGAAAATACTGATATATCTAATGAACAAAAAATAATAATCAATCAATAAGATCCTTGGAAAAATAGTTAGTTAAAAAGATGTTTGGTTTTGGTATCTAACTACGAGAAATTCAAATTCAAAAAATGTGAATTATTGCGAATTTTAAATGATTTTTTCACCGATATACCTTATTTAATTTAACATAACAATAGCTTACCAATAAAGAAGAGCATCTTCTTTAAAATCATACATTTAAAATTGTAATTAATTTGTTGTTATTATTTTTCTGTAAATATTTTAAAACTACTTTAAAACGCTGCGCGCAAATCATTTCAAATCAGCCCCATACACATCGTGCGCTAGGTGTAAACGCTCTTATAGTGACCAGTTATTTTCAGAACTGTGTTTCTGTTTCGCTCTTTTCAGAGCGACGCTGTTCTCGAAGTTCTTGCTTTTCTCAAAGTGGCTCCTCTATCTTGTTTCTTGGCTTAATAACGTCGAAACCCACGCTTACAGTGGTCAACCAATAGATACGTAATCGTGCCAGCGAACTTGGTTGGGCGTTGACCCGGAGCGCCTACTTTATTTCTTCAATAAAGTAGAATCCTGCTGGGCCTGGAACCACCGGCCTTGGGGAAGAACCCTCACCCGCACAAAAAAAAATCGAAGAAAGTACGAAGTTTGATGGTCTTAGGCGTAGAAATAAACTTAGAGCTGTGCTGACAAAGCATTTGATACGGAGACAAATAAAACAAGTAGGTACACACGACAACGCCGACGACGTAAAAAAAGTAAAATAATAAATAAGTGAAGATCAAAAACAATAATTACGGTTTTTGTTATTATACTTAGTGCGTAAGCCCTCACACTCAGGGTAATAATATTTTCGACTAGTCGGTGAGGCTGACGGCTGAAGCCTTACTAGCGTATTTTATTCATCTGTAAGTCGCGTAAAATGCGTTCTTTCAACAGAAATTACATCTTATCGTGTGACACAAACAGGATTTTTGAATAAAACTACTCATTTTACGCGACTGACAACTCAAGAATTAGGCTCGTTTGGCCTCAGCCTTAACTCGTAGCGCAATTGGTAGCGCATTTCCGTACTAAGAAAAAACTGCGGGTTTTAAGGCCCGTCGTAGTTGATTTTTTTTGGGATATTTTTTAATTTCATAATAGTTATAATAAGTAAGTCGTCGTAGATAAAGAATGGGATTGAAAATGACAGCGGGACAGCTCAGCAGCCACAGAAATAGATATGTTTATGTCAGCAGACGTCCCGCTGAGATCACATTTGATCAAATATGATCTTCAATCCCATTCACGACATATACATAGACATTCATACATTACATTATTATACATTATTATTATTATTTGATATACATTCATAGACGATGAGGACAAAATATATCTTTCACAGTTCGCCGAACACCGTAACGCACTATGGTTATTTCTCATGGAGCTAGCCAGGAGGCGGTGGGGCGCCAGACCAAGAGGGGAAATGAAAGTAGCAGCCCAGCTCTTGGAGGAAGCAGGATCACCGTTAAATGACATCGAAAATGAAATATGGCAGCAGAGAGTCCATTTTGCCGCTGCTATTGCTAGGATCCGAATCAAGAACAAGGCGTACATGTGAGTAGAGTAGAGTTGTGTATTTTAACCGTCGTCGACGCAAAGAGGGGTGTTGAATGTAACTTTAACATGTTAATCTGTTCTGTGTAGGTCTGTGTGACAAAATCTGTCATCGTCATCGTAGCTTCTAACAGATGAACCGATTTTAATTTTTTTGATTAAAAATAGATCAAGATAGTAACTTGATCGACAGTGTCTTAAAGCTATGTTTGGTGAGAATCGGTGCAGCCTCTGTGCGGTTGCATTTACCTTTCTGGCTGGTAGAGGAAAATGACAGACTAATAAATAGGTAGGTTATATAAGTATTTTTTTTCGTCTACGAAATAAAACCGGCCAAGTCCAAGTCGACTCGCACATGGAGGGTTCCGTACGATCGTACTAAATTATTTAGCAAAAGAAATCCTAAAAAACAGATTTTTTGATAAATTGAAGAAAAAAAAACGCGGTCACCCATCCAAGTATGGACCGCGCGCGCGCCCGTTGTTGCTTTACTTCGGTGATCGGTACTCAACGTGGAATGGAACGTCCATTCTAAGTTTCCCCTTAATTATTAAATTTATTTTGTTTTCGTATTTGTTGATATAGCGGCAATTGTAATACACAATCTGTCGAAATTTCAACTGTCGACCTATAACGGTTCAAGAAACACTGCTAATTGATTAACAAAGTGATTTTATTACCGTCAACGACAAAATGAATGAAGTTTTTTGCTTTTTGACCCGCTGTTGTCATCTGTGGAAAATGTTTTTTTGTACGACTATACGGCAACAGGAAGTAGGTAGTACCCTAAAGGCTTAGTACCGTGCAGTGCGCGAATCAAAAACTTTTTTATTAATAACATAACTACCTACTTATTTCAAAGGTTTTCAGTTTTTTTCCTTTACTTGCGCTATGAATGAGACCGTGCTTCTTGACAAATTTCATGTTTCTAGGTCAATGGGAATGTCTCCTATAGGTTGTATATAAAATAAAAAAGTGTGTTTATTCGACTTATTCGTCAACTCGCGGCAGACGTTGTCCATGGACATAAATTTTGTAATTTATATTTTTTTTTATTTGTGTATTTTGTAATTTTTAACATGGTTTTGTGTGCATTGATTCCCTTGGAAATTTCAAAACAGCTATAAGTTTCGACTACGTTGGCCATAGTTGACTTAGATAGAAATTTGATTTATATCGCGGCTTCAAGAGGATACGGGCTTGAGTAATTGATGCTAATTTCAACTTGATACTCCACACGTTCCTGAGAAAAGGGGGTTGAGAGACAAACAGACGGACAACAAAGTGATCCTTTAATGAGGGTTCCGTTTTTCTTATTGAGGGACGGAACCCTAAAAACTGGGTAAATCTAAAGGAATTCGAAGTTGATTTTTAAAACGAAAGTTGAATTGTTTTATAAACGATCGCCCTTAATCAGTCAGTATCAATACTTATTGATACTGACTGATTAAGGGTGATCGTCACGGGTTGGCGCGAGATTCATTTTTTTTGTGGTTTTGAATTTTTTCTGCTTTTTATAAGGGTATTTGTTATTGTATATGTTGGGTATTCGGGAAAATATGAGATTTTGGGCTAAAAATCAATATTTTCCCAAATGCTCCCCAAATGACGACCGAAGTGGCGCGGCGGGCGAATGTCCGCCTGCGACGCAGAAGGTTGCGGGTTCGATTCCCGCCTTGGGACAAATGTTTGTACGATCTGCAAATATTTGTTCCGGGTGTTCTGGGTATTTTCTATATATAATAAAAAATATCTATCTATGTTATGTATTGTATTAAGTTTATCACTCATCTAGTACCCATAACACAGGCTCTGCTTACTTTGGGGCTAGATGATGCTGTGTGGATTGTCCAGCATTATTTATTTATTAATATAAAAAAAAAAAAAAAAAAAAAATACAATTGAATCGAAGTTGGCTACCTAGAGGTATGTATATCATGAGTTCATAGAAGATGTTTAAGATTTGCGGCAAATTACTTTTCCGTGGTTTTATTCCTTGTAGAACGCAGAAATAAATTAAAAACAACGAAATAATTTGAATCTTGCGCCAACCCGTGACGATCATCCTTAATAGGTTGATTCTTCGATTTCAGGTTGTCACAACTGTTACCAGAACATCTAAGGGATGAGCGTGCAAATGGTTGCGCGAATAAACTAACTGCTACCGGTTGGGTTAACACATTCAAAGCTAAGCAAGTATTTTCTATTATTTAGGTAGTTGATAAGACTTGAACTATTGATTGTGCCGTCCTATTTAAACCACACCGATAAAAAAAATTGCCTTTAACTTATAACTTTAACATGTTCATCTGTGAGTATCCGGAGCGCGTCGATGGGAGGAGAGTTGTTATGAAAAACAAATGTGAAAACTAGCCAACTTCGTTCCGATTATGGCTTCACCGATAAAAGAGCTGAGGTCATATAGATATGTGCCAAGTTTCTTAGCAGTTTATAATATTAATTTGTTACGTTCTTTCATTATTTATTCTGTGTGAAGCCACTATCTGGACCTGAACGAACTTGGCTAGTTTTCACGTTTATGTTTTTGATTAGATTTCATTAACTTTTTGATAAGTTTAAATGAGTAAATTTTCTGTGTGTACCTACCAATACAATTAGTAAGAGACCGCGCTTTTCTTTATCCAGGCTTTTTCGGTTTAAAACATCAGTAATATTATCCATTATGCAATCATTTGAATTGTCTGTAAATTTAACGTTTTGTATTTTGTTTTTAAACATTTTAGGAAAGTGGCGCTACTAGTGAAACACTTACAAAGTTTGGGATACTCCTACAGCAGCTCCCAGACGCTTTGTGCCGGCGAGTACCGCTTCGATCGAGTCTGTCCAAGGTAATTTACAATTATACTGTACTGTAGCTACATTTGATGTTTGGAATAGGAAACAAGTACTTGTTATTTCTCACTTCTCTGCCCGCGGCTTCGATCGCTTTTTCCGGGATAAAAAATACCTAGCCTATGGACCCCTTCACTATTTTCTTTCCAATGCGGTAGCGCTTTTACTTGTTTATACGACATGGCAGCGGCTTTCCCCTTGATCTGACTCGTATGCCTAGTTTTTTTTTCCTCGTATTTTCTCTACTTTACCTTCTATGATGTTTATTATTATGAAGCTGTCATGTCGTATAAGATGTCCAGTCATTCTCCCTCTTCTATTTTGAATGGTGTTCATCAAAAACCTTATCTCCTCAACTCTTTTCAGAACCTCCTCATTAGTAACCTTCTCTGTACAGCTAATCTTTCCATCCTCCACCAGCACCACATTTGAAACGCCGTCTAAACCGCTGTGTCATGGTCGATGTTTCACATCCATAAAGGGCTAATAGGGCTATGGTGTTACTATAATTAGAATTAAGTAGGTATAATTACAATTGAAAATTGTTATGTTTTCTTAGCCTACTAAATTATTGTTATTTCTTACCCACTATAAATAAATACTTACCTAGGTACGGAACAATCAAAACAAGTACGTAACGTACGCCTAAGCGGCAGAATTCAGTGATCTAAAATAAGTCTTATGTACCGACTGTAAAATTACCTGATTCACAAACAATAAATGAATTATGAATTATAGTAGGTAGGCACTTACCTGCGATAGAAATTACCACAACCGGGAAAATTGAAAGTCAAAGTCAAAGTCAAAGTCAAAAACTCTTTATTTCCATAAATACAATAAATGTATACTTAGAAAAGGTCAAATTCTTAATAATTTAACACTGACACGGAAATAAAGTGATATTTTTGATTTCAGTCGCTTCGGTACGTACCCGTACGGTTCGGCCTGTTAGTTGTTATTTTTCGAGTTGGAGCAAATTCCGTCCCACGCTTTTTTATCCTCTAGATAATCTGATATTTTATAGTAGGCCTTTTTACACAGGAAGGTTTTGACAATTTGTTTGAATTTATTTACTGATAATTTTTGCAACTCACTAGGAGTTTTGTTGTAGAAGCGTATACATTGCCCTTTAAAAGATACATTAATTTTGTGTAGTCTAGTTGTGGGCACAGCGAGTTTATGTTTATTCCTTGTATTCAAATTATGTACATCGCTATTTTTAGTATATTCAGTCATGGCGCTGGGTTTCCTTCATTTTACTTTTACTTCTTTATATTATTATTATCATTAGTGTAATTATAGACGAGCAGCTGAGAGATGATATGTCTATATCACAGTGCTTTTAACGTTTTTCACTACATTATCATAACATAATATAAAAACTATCGTAGTTTAACGAATTAATCCATATTAATATTATAAATTCGAAAGTAACTGTCTGTCTGTCTGTTACGTTTTCAAGCCTAGACGGCCAAACGGATCTTAATGAAATTTGGCATGAAGATAGATGGCATCCTGGGGGCAGACATAGGCTACTTTCTATTTCGGAAAAGAGCGTGCGAAGCCGCGGGCAGCAGCTAGTTATCAGTAAATATGAGCGGATATTGAATTCTAAGCGTTTGTTTACTTCCAACAGGTTCATAACGCTCAGACCACCGGCCGACGTTTCAATTGGGCAATTAGACCTAGTGAGGGAGGGAGTCATTGTATTACAGGTTAGTTATTCGTGTGACTTTGCATTGAGAACTTATGTTTTGTGTTCGCGTCCTATCAAACCTTAGTAATTTTAAGAAATCATACCTTTAAGTTAACTTACCACTGCCAGCTGAGTGCTAGACCAGATCAATTTGCAAGACTCGGACCTCTTCTAAGACTATGGTTTGCAGGTGCTGATAAAATAAAGTGTGTAAAAAAAACTCGTAATATTAAAAACCTCCTGTGCCCCAAACAACGGACGAAAGCCACGCGGCCGATTCAGGCTGAAAGAGCGAGATGCGTCCAGCTGGACGCGTTTGAGAAGGGTCGGTCCTCAATAGCACTAAGGGCAGCCGCCCTCTTAATTCCTAATGTATGTAGCCACATACATTAGGATTTCCGTTTATATAGAATAATAAGAATAGAATGAACGAACGGAACGGAAATAAACGTACATTATGTGTGTGGATTATTTACGGAATCTCGAATCGATATTTCGTAACGGGTTTTCGAAACGTAATTAGAGGGGCATTTTCTCTGAAATGAGACGATACAGGATGATGATGAGAGATCTGGAGATGATCAGCAGTGGACCAGTATAGGCTGTGGAGTGGACTCTCCACAGCCTATATTGGCCCACTGCTGGACCCAGGCCTCCCCCTGATAAGCGTGTTGGCTTTTATCTCACGGGGGGTACCTAATGCCCATAACCTCCACGCTGGGCATGCGGGTTGATGGTAAAATTATCACAGTTCGATGGTAAAATTATTCCGCAGGGGGCGCTGCTGCCCACCCCCGGCGGATATCCCATAGTTGCCTCTTACGACACCCGCAGGAAGAGTTGGTGTGGTGCAAATTCTAAGTCGCCCCACACAACCAATTTTTGATTCTTCATCTTGATTTTTTGAGCGTACCTACTTACATTACATATATATGTATATATATATAATATCTTGGAATAGGAGCGTGAGTTCTGCGAAGGAGCATCCACACTCTGCAGGGCCCTGCGTGTCAATTCGCTATGCGGCGTGGTTGCGCAAACGCACGCTTCCTCCCCACGGTGCTCTGCCTACCTCGCCGCTCAGTTGAGAGAACTAGCTGGCGTGATCAAGGCGAAGGCACCGACAGCACCGATCACTCCGCAGCTTGGAAGGCTGGTGGTATTCGGGGCAGGGGATAAGTAAGTATTTAGGATAGAGTATTCAATGCCCGCCGAGACTCTGCGGTGCGACCTACAGGGCAGCTGCAGCTGTAACACGCTGAATATCAACATGTGCGCATGGGCAGTGACTGCAGTGAGTGTTAAAATGCTTTGCGTCCACCTCAAGCTTGTCTGGAAGAGATCGCTCTTATGTACTCATTGTGATAGGCGCCATTGTACAATTGTATCTATATTTGCTAATGCTGTTGCTATTCAATCGTAAGAATCCTAAAGTATTCATATATTTCTATGTATTTTCGTGTATAACTTTTGTAAATGTACCTACGTTAGATGTACGTATTTGTCTTCAATCAGGTATCCACCGCCTCATCCGTAGAACCTTAAAGAAAATTAACGAAAATTGTTTAATTTTTAGGGTTTTGAAGATCGGAGATCGGTTTCGAAACCCTTATGGCATCGCTTTTTCTGCCCTTTTTTCTCTCTTTAATATCTCAGCAACTACAGCAGCAAATAACGTGAAATTTGAAATAATAATACATTTCGTGCGCCTATACAGATTAAAAGAAAAATTGTATAGATTAAAAGAAAAATAAATAAAAATAAATGAAATCTCAAAATGTAAATTTTCAGTATACAAATTGTGATGTCGAAATTTTAAAAGAGACCTACATTGTCAAGTGGGGTATCAAATGAAAGGTATCAGTTTGTACATTTCAAAACAGTTTTTGTAATTTCTGTAGGTTTCATACTTTTTGAAATATTTTGAAAAAAGTAAAAAAAATACCCATTCCCCCACCCCTATCTCCGAAGTTTGCAGAGCGATCCATCTGAAATGTATAAATGTATGTAGCGTTTGTAGATTAACAGGAAAAATATAGAGAAGTCTGTAAGTAGAACACTTATTGAAAAATGGTGAAAAAAGGGGGGAGGGAAATTTTCAAAAGGCCAAGGCTACCTCACCGAGTGGGGTATCAAATAAAAGGTATTGGCAATTTTGATAGGTATGCTTCCTGTCCGTCTGAGCGTTAAAATGACACTAGTTAGAATTGAAATGGACGATGTCAGAGTGCGCCTTGTGAATCTATGGGAGGCCGGCGGAAACCTTGATCGATGCGGAAATAGTAGATTGTGTCAAAAAAAATGTTTCCTTTGTGACACAATCTACTACCTACCTATTTTGATTCTTTTTCTTGATTCTTTGAGTACCTATTTGTAAGTTTTTACCATGTGCGGCACAAAGAATCAAGAAAAATAATCAAAATAGGTAGTAGATTGTAGCTCACGGTATCGAATACTTTCGCCAATCGCAACTTTCCCCGCAATATTCAATTGGCATGCGAGCGTTCGATTTTCAATTTCGTTTTCAGAGTGGAGAGTTACGTCGATGCCCTTCGCCAGTTAGGAATTGATGCGTCGATAGTGCTGCATTCTGATGCTCCGGTGCGGGTTCTGAAAGACGCGATATACTGTGACACGCCGGATGTGACGTCAGCGTTGGATGACGTGGTGGCTGTGCTGGCCACGCCACCGAACTCTTACTCGGCTGTCATGGACCCTATTGACTTGGTGTGCGGGCGAGGAGGCGACCTTGCCATGTTAGAGGTCAGTGTTGGATCCAAAATCAGGAATTAAATTTTTTTATTTCTATAGGCCTACAAAATAAGCACTTAGAAAAGGCAAATTTTCAAATCGTTGGGCGAAAAAAAAAAATTTTACTCCTTTGCAGTGGTATGGCGGCCATTGGGAACTGTCGGAAAAGTATGGCAAGGTGATTTTCGTGAATGGCTACTCGACGATGATTAGCTATGCAAAAATTAGCCTGTTACAAATGGTTGAATTGTTTTATTTAAATTAATGTGTTCGCGTCGGTATGGCGGGCTGTAAGTCACACCCGACAAGTATGGCATTACGCTACCGCCTACTTCTTTTTTTTCGACTATCTGAAAATACAAGCATTTTGTGGAACAAATCGTTCGACACTCGTTATTTATCCGACGCGTTCGATTAACGCCCACGCGATTGGGCCGCCGCGAGCGCTATGACCATCATTTTCCTTTTTGCCTTTACGTAATAAGACCCCTGAAGAACCGCCATACTGGTACAAATGACTTAATATTTTGTGTCACTATCTCCCGGTCTAAAAATTGGTAAAGTACTTTGTTATAACACAAATTACGACAATCACACTGATATTATAAATAACTACAAAAATTGTATGGTATAAATTCATAAAAAAATTAAAAATATCAATAAACTGTAAAATTTATTTTAAATATTAGAATTAGGTATAATATTTTTTAATTTAATTAATATTATTATTAATTTATTTGTAGTGTTAAAGTAGTTGTAGACCTGGATATATTATAAGCTACTTTTTATCCCGGAACAACACGTGAGAAGCCGCGGGCAAAAGCTGGTTAAAAATACTTAACTTATTGAAGGCCTTTTCCAAACGGATTACCTAAGAGGCTAACAGAGACCGTACCTAATGCAGAACTAAATAAATCGTTTCTCTTTTGTAGATTTTGACGGAATCTGAAATAGATGGGCATGGAAAGGCTCGTGCCCAGTCAATATTAGAAGAACAGAAGAAAACTTTACGATCGCTCATGTCTAAACCCCAGGTACCTCTTTTGGTTGGCCAAATTTATTATACTTGTCTTATATTGGTAAGTACTACTTACCAATGATAAATTTGTACTACCTGCCTAAGCGTGGCGATTATGGAAAAAACTGTATTTTGGGGAGGCATGTTCAGCAGTGGACGTACTATGTGTGCTTTTAGGGTTCCGTACCCAAAGGGTGAAAACGGCACCCTATTACTAAGTTTCCGCTGTCCGTCCGTCACAGGGCTCTATCTCAAGAACCGTAAAAGATATACAGTTTTGTATTTCTCTTGCCGCTATAACAATAAATAATAAAAATAAAATAAATATCCTAATTAAAGGGGGCTTCCATACAAAAACGTATTATTTTGTAATTTTTGCTCTTTGTTTGTCAAGGCTTCTTGAACTACTGTATGTAGACACATGAAACTTACAACAACAAATACTAAAAATATAATAAAGTGGTACAATTTAAAGGGGGTCTCGCATCAATAGAAAATTTGATGTTCTTTGAAAAAGTTCCTTGATTTTTACGGTACGGAACCCTTCGTGTGCGAGTGGACTCGCACTTGGCGGTTTATTTTTATAGTCAGTAGACCGTGCTGATGAGGAAGTACTTAAAAATTTTACCTTTCGCGATTGATTTTTTCCAGATACAATTGATAATGTATGAAACCCATTCGTCTTTGGACGCGGAGAACAACGCTCAAGTGACCCGGGCGATATCCGAGGCCAACAGACTGGCTCGCGAACGACACGCGTTGCTCAAAAAGAAACATCGATCTGGCGTAAGATTATATCAATTATTATATTTATTATCTACCTACGCTAATATTAAAGAGGTACCTATATAAGCCCTGGATTTCAAATTAAAATTAAGTTTGTTTGCTTGCGAGTTTGTGAGTAAACTCTGGAATGACCGGATATGCTATTTTCAAATATTATTTCGCTAACAGAAAGCCACATTATCCCTGAGTGACACAGGCTGTTTTATCCAGGTCAGTCCCTCCCGTCTTTGCTCACGTCAGTGAGCCTTTAGACTTAGCATAGTATAGCAGTATTGCCTGCCCAGCAGCGCGGTGATTATAGCAAAACTTTACAATTTTAAGGAAGGCTCATAAATGTGCAACATGAGAGTGAGGTCCCGGGTTCAAATTCTGGGTCGGGCCAACGTTAAGAAAAATTCACAGTAATAGCCCCGAGTCAGGAAGTTGCCGGTGTTACACGCTCCTGCCCCGAATGCGCCTGACCTCTCACCGGTCGTGTCGGGCTGCCGTCCTATCGGATTATGAGAGTGAGGGAATAGAGAGTGCACCTGCGTATGCGCACACACTTGTGCACTATAGTAATGTCCTGCGCACCTGACTAGCCTCCGTTGAGACTGGCCGCCGTGGCCGATGATTCGGCTAGGGGGACATTATCATGTGCAACAAATCAAGTTAGGTCATGATACAAAATTGTAAACTAAATCGATTTCGTTCTGCCCATAGAGTCCTCTAAAACAAGTAACTGGCATCGATCTCTCCGGGATCAATCTCTCATTGACAAACATTGCTCAATCGGACGCAGACAACGAAGAAGACAGGTCTCCAAAGCTAATACCCTCTACACCTAGCACCATAAGAAGTGGATCTCAGAGTGCGAGCATCACCAGGCAACCACCAGACAAGAATGCTTCCCGACCGGGCACTGATAAAGCTAGGCCGATTCCTCCCATGCCACATCCTGATGCGGAAGCCGTGCCGAGAAACCCTGATCTTGATTTAGCTGATATTGAGGTGAGTTCTTTTTTTTTTAATAATTTATAACAAACTTAATACAGATTCAATTAAGTTTTGTACCATAACACCTAAAGTGGGTTGTCTTGGTACTCACATTCGTCATCTATCTATCTATATATATATAAAAGAAAGTCGTGTTAGTTACACCATTTATAATTCATATATAACTCAAGAACGGCTGAACGGATCTCGGTGAAATTTGGCAGCGAGGTAGATGGTACCCCGGGGCCAGACATAGGCTACCTTTTATTCCGGAAAAAAGCGTGCGTAGCCGCGGGCTGCAGCTAGTGACAATATATAAATATATTTTTAGTTTGGCTTGTTCTGGCCTACCGCACTGCAACGGCTTTCTTATTCACTCCTCGCTCGCGCAGCATCACATGAAATACGATACTGGGATGTTTTTTTAAACCCCGACGATTTTGCTTGAGACCTCTGGGACAGAGCTGATTGATAACATGATAACAGCTGCACCGATTTCATCAAACATTTATATCTAAGCATCATCGATGAAGCCACACTCTCGATGAAGTATGATTATGCGATTGGGAGCTACAATGGGACTCGCGGACTCATAAACGGACAGGGCAGGACGTTAAACTTATACATAATATAATGCATACCTAAATCTAAGTAAACTCTGTAGATATGGTACGTGCTCCCAGTAGCGCTTACCTACTCAACAACTGGCCTGTGTTACAACTACACACAAACACTCGCTCACAGTTACATGTCCAATCTTGGGTGCAATCACTAAAGGACGTAACAAGCATGCAAGCACGCGTAACACGACCACCGCCGCCGGTCCGACTATGACTGAGGTGGGTGGATCTAATTTGAGCCTTCCACTTTCAAGAAGCTCATCTCCCTTTTTTACTTAGATCGATGATATAATGTCAAATAGATAAAAGGGCGTGTCCCTTTTAATTATTTGACGAGCATTTTCAACAAGAAAGATCTATTCGCTTTGCAACGAGTTTAGACACTACACTATAGATTGAGTATAAGAATGAATGCGGATTTTAATGTTTCGATTTTACAGGTTCCCGATTGTGACTTGTTCGAAGTTGGCGAGCTGCCGACTATAGGCAATGGACTAGACATAAACTACATCCTGGACCGAGACGGGTGCTATCTAGGCCTGATCCAAAGGAAGGTTAATGTTGAAAAAGTACCATTTTTAATTAACTGAAATGAGATATACCTATAGGTGTTAGGTCAGTACACAATGCCAGGGTTTAGTGCTTGCTCGGCATCTGATGTCTTAGGCCCGTATTATGAAAGCTTGCTCAGTCATAGATACATATATTTACTTGAGTGGCGTTTATACCATAGAAAAGCGTTACTCAAGTATATGAACAGCTTTCATAACACAGGCCTTAGTCATATAGGTATGGTATCTATACGTAACACCTATATCCAACGGCGAACAAGGGTCTATGATTATACTATTCCATGAAATAATTTTCTTTTTGGTAGTTCGACTGACAATCATCATCATGAACCATCTGAAATTAATAGTACTATAGAAAATCTCAATAAAGATCTGTCTAATATTGCTCATTGGTCAAAAAGAAATAGTCTTTTGTTAAACCCTAACAAAACTAAATACAGTACTGATCTGCGCATCCAGCTTGTAGAGTCTATTGTGTTATCAAAGCTGAATTATGCAGACGTGGTAATTGGACCCCGATTGCTGTCAAGAACGCAAAGATTAGTTCAGCGAGTCCAAAATACCTGCGCCCGTTTTTGTTTCGATGTTCTATTTAGAGGTCATGTCACACCCTTTTTAAATAAAGATTTTATCTTGAAAATGAAGCATCGTCGTAAATTTCACCTTGCATGTCTTATGTTCGGTGTTATGAAATACAAATCACCGACTTATCTCTACGAGAAGTTGTCATGGTTGTCTAGCTCCAGATCTTGTGGCTCTCGCCAGTGCTCGAAGCAGCACGTGACACAGCGGCACAGCTCTGCCTGCTTTAGAGGCAGCTTCCGCTATGCAGCTTCCAAGTGCTGGAACAATATCCCGCCGCCGATAAGGAACCTGCAAAGCTTACATGAACAACAAAATTAAAGAAATTTATATTTGATCACCAGAAGGAGCAGGAAAGTCTAAGGCACGACACAAGTGTATTATGAATGTCTTTATATATATATTTATTCGTATTTTATTGCTTTTTATTAGTGTGTTTTGGTTTGATTGTATTATGTTATATTATTTTTGAGAATTATCCGTATCCGTAGCGCCAACAAGTGGGTCTGGCGGAAGACCAGCGTTGGATGCTAGTTTGCTAGTCATCCAACACATGCTGAGCCAGAGCCAATTTTGTAAACAGACTGTCATCATTTGTTATATGTTTTTTTTTTACCTTTTTAATTAAGTTTTGTTTGTATTATTAAGTACATGTTGAGCATGTTTAAGTCTGTTAATAAAATAAATATATTTTATTCTTATTTTTTTTTTATTATCATCAGGGGAGGGGTTTATGGGTAATTTTACGACTTTTTTTCAAAATATTTCATAAATTATGAAACCTAAATTATGATGGGATCTCGGTGATCCCTCTTTTTGAAAATTATCTCCCCCCCCCCCCCCCCTATTTCACCATTTTTCACAGTCTGCTTACAGACTTCTCTATATTTTTCCTGTAAAATATAAAAACATATCTTCAAACGCTACATACATTTCAGATGGATCTCTCTCTGCAAATTTCAGAGATATGTCGCACCTTGAAAACAAAATTGACATTAAACGAAAAACCCAATTTTTCAGGACGGCCATTTAAAGTTTTTGTAATTTTTGTGAGGGCCATAACTCAAGCTTGTATTGAAATAGGGGTGCAGTTGTTACTTTAAATAATAGTTCAGGTATTAATCTATATGTATAAGAATAGTTTTTAATTTAATGAAGAGGTATGAATAGAATAATACTAATTTAAAAAAAAAGTTTGGTATAGTGTCGTTTTTGTTTTTAAATTGTCAATACTATTTTGCTAAATGACATCATAATCTTAAAAATAATCAGCAAAGTGCCATTTTTGTCCTGAAATAACAAGGTATATTTTGTTTAGTGCCTAAAATAACCCCTAAATCTTATTAATTTAATACAAGTAAAAGAAAAAGGAATAAAAGAAATAGATTTAAGAATAATCAAAAACATATTTATTAAGCAAATGTCATAAAAAATTCTTAAATTCTAGAAGATTTTTGTTTTATATACACCGTTTAAAATAAGGTACACAAACTAAAGTCCGTGAAAAATAAACAACAAAGGTACTTATCTAATAATAAGTCCTTTGTAGTCCTTAAAGAAATCTTAGAATTAGGTCATCAGACTTTTATATACTCTAAAAAATAACCTTTTTATAATACAGTGAGATCGTGAAATCAAGAATAATAGTTTTTCCGAATTAAAAACTATGTCAAGATCGTCAGTGGCTACTGAAGACTTATTTTGCAGAAACTTCAGTACGCAGGTTCCTACTTCGGTAATTCCACGGTTTCCTTGTGATTCATCCTAGAAGAAGCATTCAGTTTTGTCAGATTGTAGTTAGGAAATGGTAAAGTTTAGGCAGTTTATATTCGACTTGTAGTACCTAAAAAGTCGAAACTTCACCATTTGGTACTGTCATTACTGCTTGCAAACATGCGACAATGAAATTACCTTTTTCACTCTTTTTTCCTCTAGACTTATTTCTTTCTCTTTTAAATGCCTCTCATAATCTTCCTTCAGAGCTTCTTTTTCAGGACCTACAGCCAACTTGTAAATTGTGCATTTCTCGCATTGGTCTTTCTTGGGTGCAAAGAAACTGATATTAAAATGTTCTTTTAGAACTTTGCGATAGGCATGCTCCATAACCTAAGGTAATCCGTTCTTTTCGCAGTAATTTTTATAGTCTTTGTATAAGTCTACCACTAGTTTTCCTCCATCTATGTATTCTCTAGAAGTTTGTTGGCGTAAGTAGGTAATGGCTTTCGATACGCGGAACGCTGTTTATATGGCTTTTAATTCCTTCAATCAATTCCAATTTTTGATTCTTCCCCTTCTAATATACCAGTTTCATCGCATTTATCTTGCAAATCTGTCCTGATACATCTATCTGTAATATCCAATGTATTTCTGGAGAAAGATTTACAAACTCTCATTTTCGTTCCGTACACATGCTAGAAAAAAATATTTTTTGGTTTTCTATTTTAGTTAGTTTTCTTGTTTTGATATTTAGGAGTAATGACTTGAATATTACGAGCGGTGTATTCTCTTTGTATTTCAATTGAAGCCATTTCCCAGTAAGTTTCGAATAGGTTTTGTCTATATTCTTCTGATATTTTTTCTGAACATTTTAGCTTACAGCCATATCCTCAAGTTTGTTTGAGGTTTCTGGCGGGAAAAACCTTTTTTAATTTGAATTTGAGACGGTTCTTTTCTAGAATTTCTTAATATTGTTTAGCTATAAAACTCTTCCTCTTATTTTCTCCCTTTTCCTTGATTTTTCCACACCAACTTAGCCAGATTGCGTTTCCGTCACATTAGCTTCGTTGTTTTCTTGAGATTGAGCATTCTGGTCCATCTGAACTGGATTTGGGATAGCAATAGGAGTACTATCAACTGTCTTTCTATTTTCATCAAATCGTTCCCAGTTTATCTGCTATCAGGACTTCTGAGTGGTTATCGGTACAGCATTCTCCAAAAACAAGATCGTCAATTTAAATCAGTTCATAGTTAGGTTGAATGTTTTGTGCAGAAAGATCATGATCTGAGACATTTTCATCGAGATCGAAAAATCGATCGGGTTTTCGGGGCTTGTAGGAGGTGTTACCACATTCATCACTTAGACGACTTCATTTGGCAAAGACTTGTGCTAATTGAACTAATGATAATAAAATAAGCCAAATAATCACTTGCATGAGCAAGCTTATGCTCAAACGAATTTAAAAAAAAAATGTACACTAGGTAAATAGCACGTGAAAAAAATAAAAAAAAACAGGTACCTAACAAAAAAAGTATAATTTACTTCACTAATAACTAAATTCATCAATATTATTAACCAAAAAGTGACTTCAAAATCATTGTGCCCATCATTGTTATTGGACAAGTCTCAATTACTCACTAGATTTTAGTACTTAATAGGCATAAAACACCATAGTGTCGCTTAAAAGTAATAACACAATATTTTATGTCAATTTTCTTACGTTTTAAAAGACACTAAACATAATATGTCACTTTGGTAGTCTATCATTCATAATTATTATTCATGAATTGTTATAACATAACTGACCCTAAACGAAATATGTCACTTTTTGTTTAATGAACAAGCACAAAACCTATAAGTATGAAGTGACATATGATGACATCTAGCGTCATCTAAGCGTTTTATTTAGAAACGGGTCTTTGAACTCGACGTAGTTTTTTCAGTAGATTACAGATGTCGCTGTAACTCAATTTCGCCAAATTTAGCTTAATGTCGCTTTTGTTTTCAGGGTGCGATGTAATGGGTAATTTTTCACATGCGAATAAAGTTATGTTAAATTTTTTATGAAAAAAAAATATGAATTTACTGGCTTCTACTGAAAAGTCGTGTTTTGTTGGTTACGCCAATTGAACCTGCAACCGACGCGCGACGATACTCTTTATATAATTTTAATACTTTTTCATGGAAAAATCATGTTTCTAACATACTATGTCGGCTCAATAAAAATCGAAACTTTCGTTAGTCCCCATATTTTTCAAAACGGCAGATTCGCATCTCATCTGTCAAAAGTAACTATGTCTATGAAATACTTCACTCTGTGTTCGTTCACTCACCTGTCAACAATTAGGGAACTTCATAGTCGTGCATATAACAAACAGAAAATTATTTTGTGTGATATTAAGTGGGTGGGACACACTTGGGTAGTCATATTAAAATAGCCGCTGAGGTAAAAACTTGGCCGAGTGGTAGCCAATACTCCCCAGTAGGTATTGGCCGCCACTTAGAACCGTAGAAACTAGAAAACTAGGTCATCCTCTCGAATACACTCAGATCCGGTAATGATTTGCTATTTATTTTACTAAGTAGGGGAAACTGGGTAGGTACACATGATCCTTCTGGGTGACTTGGTACAGTGGAATAAAAACATTACTAAACGATTTAGATTATTTTAGAACGGCAGCACTGATTCGTTTTTGAAGCTTAGCTATCGCAGAAAAGAAACATCAGTCAAACTCAGTCGCGTTTACAAACGGTCGCAGTTTTTTCATTGACACACACA
The DNA here is from genome assembly GCA_963662085.1 of Eupithecia inturbata. Lineage (NCBI taxonomy): Eukaryota > Metazoa > Arthropoda > Insecta > Lepidoptera > Geometridae > Eupithecia > Eupithecia inturbata. Next base: position 6,274,570 of record OY759179.1, on the reverse strand, counting down.
CGACTTTTATTTTGGACGATTTGGATGTGGATTGGTAGTGGCAAATTTAATGACTGTATAATTGTTGATAAAAGAAAAGAAACACAAATATTGTGTGCTTTTATTTTCCTTTAACCCAAATTTATATTTGTTATTGGTTTAATTTATATTAGATAATACATAAACTTGTTGTGATTGGGGAGACCTAATACAAAATATTTGGGTAGAATTGATCCCCGGATCAAGTCTACCCAAATCTGTGCTGTGTGTCCCACAAGTGCTGTGTTGTGTAGGTACCGATTATTATGCATAAGTTTCATGCTTTTATTTAATCGGATTTGTTCGTCGTGACTGGTTGGTTAAAATATTGGGGATTTCAGCTTTAGATTTAAGTTTTTAATTGGTTTTAAGATGCTTGGATCGTTGGAATCATAGTTGTATATTCAGTTTGTACTATGCATTTTCTTCGTTTATATTCGTTTTATATGTGTTGTATTTGTTTAAACATTTATAGTGTTAGTTTTAAAGTTTGTTTCTATTAGTTCATTAAGCATGTGATTAAGAAAAGATCTGTGACTAGTTTTAGTAATAGTGTGTAATAAGATAACAATAACTATCCACCAGTAGGTACTTACTTTGCTACCCAGCAGTGATAGCAAAGTCTACTTTTTTGCTGCAAATGTCTATATTTAAGCCTGGTAAAAAATATTAGGTTTTTTTGATATAAGTTCCTACACTAAAAACATCTAGTGGTTTTTATTTTAGTAGAGTAGGTTTCTCACCATCAACCGTTTTGAGCACGCGTCCCCTAGTCTCGTATGCATCAAGTATCCCATACATAATGGGAGACTTGTTCCACCTTCTATCTTTTAAATCTTATAGAAAAATAGTAAGTATCTTCAAACATTCTTTTACTAAATAAATTATGAATGCTTTAGTCACAAATCATCACAGTTTCGAGGTAAATCTTTTATTTTATAGACCAAAATAAAAGTGGGCGATCAACTGTTTCCCCTATCATACCATTGCAGAACCTTCATTATAAATCTCAGCGGGTTAACTACTAACCTTGTTGGTGTTATTCCATCACAGACATGGTTCGTGATTTTATTTTATTTGTGTGGCTTTCAAAATACTGCTTCCATGCTAAGCCTATAGTGATCGCGTTACGAATTTAAGTTAGGTTCGGAGTGAACGGAGCGCTCTCATTCATAATGGTTATTAATAAGGATTACCACAGGGTATAGAATTACAAAATCTGTGTCACAGGTGATCACCAAACTGGACGCCAAGTTTATGATCCAAGTGGCGGAGGAGCGCGGGCTGTTCGGATCCGGAGCGGCGCCGCCTCAGAGGCGTAAGCGGCCCGACCATGCGCCTACCCACAAGAAGCTAAGCAAGATGCGCAAAGCTAGCTTTGAGGTAATCGCTAGCTACTCGTTCTTGCTTCTACTACCTACCTACTACCTATATTAAAATAAAAATGGTTAAAAACGCCGAGGACCGGAATTGATTAGGAGATGCGTAGCCATAGAAATAAATAAAATCTGTAGATATGGTACGTTCTCCCAGCAGCGCTTACTCGACAACAGGCCTGTGTTACAAGTACACGCAAACACTCTCTCACAGTTACATTTCGAATCTTGTGCAATAATTATAATGAACAAACACGAGGGCATTGATGTTGTCTTTCAGTCAATAAATCACACTGTACCTACTTACGTAGTAGCAAGCACGCGTAACACGGACGTGCCGCCGCGCCGCTGCGCCGCCGCCGGTCCGAATATGACTGAGGTGGGTGGACCTAATTGCACCTAATTTGAGCATGCCACTTTCGAGAGGCTAGCACTTACTGACTCTTTGTGTAGCAGAACTTATGTAACCGATATAGATTTTAGAAACGAATAAAATGACAGTGTGGACATGAGCCCCATGAGGTGGATTGAAGACCTGGAGACGGAAACCGATGGATGCGGAAAGCGCAGCACCGATCATTGTGCCGAACTTGGGGTGGCCTTTGTCCAGCAGTGGACGTATTTTGGCTGAGATGATAACTACGGTCGATTTTAGTAATACTTAATGAATAAATATTTATGTCGTTTGAAACGTACCTACTACCTTTAGAACCTACTAAGGACTAGGTAGGTAAGTACTATTAAAATAAAATAAAATGTTATTGACATAAAATCTAGTGTAAGCTAGTGTTTTGTACCTACGTCAGTAGGCGATGTTAGTTACCTAAGATCCCCAAAATAATGAACGGATCAAGACGAAATTTGCCATTAGGTATAGGTACATACATAACATGTAGAACGTGATCGAAATAAAATAATACATAATAGTTTTAACGTCAAGGCACATCGACAACGAAATAAAGGGTATTTTTGAAGATTTTAATAGGATACCTTCGTACTCCAACGTAAGGCACTCATTACAGTCATTAATTACAAAAAGATTCGCGCCTAACGCCTTCGCGATTCACGCCTTCAGTGTGCTAAGACCCCTTTTTTATCCAGTAAAACGCGCGCGAAGCCGCGGGCTAGCATGCAAGCTAGTATGCAATATGAGATATCACCTCCGTAGGTAGACCGCGTGGCCGCGCCCACGTACGCTTCTCTGCAGCGGGCGTCCCACGAGCGTCGCGGCAGCGCCCCGGCCTCTCTGATCGACGCACAAGCGCCCTGCGAGAAGCACGCGCGACGACAGGCCGCAGCTATGACCGCTATGGGCTGCGGTTGTAATGCACGCCACAGGTTTGTAAACACGTCGTGTCGCGTCGCTACGTAGCATCTCTGAAGCAAGCGCGACGACAGGCCGCAGCTATGGACGCTATGGACTGCGGTTAAACGCCACATTGAAGACATCAAGAAAAACATTCGCCGTGAAAAAACGAAATCCAACCGGGTTTACTGCAGCAGCTTGTAGCGCAAAACACGAAGCTCCGTTTTGAACAGTGAGTAGGTAAGTACAGCTCGACGGAAAGCATTTAGATGAAATTATATTTAAGAAAAAAAAATCCGCACCATCACTTCTTGTAAAAATATATTCAATAAAACGATTAGCAACGTAGTTGCTTTTTTATTCAATAAATATAACTCATCTGCTTACTATTTTTTCGTTCGTAACACCCAATTTCTAGAGCTTCTGGAATGACCACCGCTTATCAATTTCACTTGATAAACACTGGTTAAGCAAAACTGTTTTGTTTGTAGGGCACCACCCATGCAACAAGCAATCAATGTGCACATGCAAATTACTTCAAACAGGTCTCAAGGGGATATCTCAAACATGAGGCGAGAGCTACACTTGAAGAACAATAGATCTGAAAAGTAAGTTGTAAGTGTGCTTTATTTTTAGTTAAAATCTTCTATACAAATAAAATTTAAGTTGTTGTTTGTAATAAGAAAGTATCCGTTTTTTACTAAATGCTTTAAAGGAAGTAAACACGGTACCCTGAAATGTTTTGTCTATTCTCCGAAAATGTTTGACCGATTTTGGCGGGACTTTAAACTGGCAGATAGCTGATGTCATATCGGATAACCTAGAAACGTTCGAAATCCTCGGCGCGTTAGTCACACTCGCACTTGACGGATCTTGTTTAAATTACAAAATATTTTCTCGATAGTCATGGTGAAAAGTAGTACCTACCTATGTTTAAATCGACAAATATTTTTCGTTTCGTGCCTTTAACATCCTTTGCTACCTCAGCAGTCTACTTTAGAGCTGCTGCTACGCCTCGTAACTCTATTTTAGACTGCTTCGCTAGCTCGGGATTTAATATCGGCACGTTCAACAAAAAATCGTTTTGCCCATTTGTTGGACAAATAACTATTAATACAATTCTTCTTTCTTCTGCTCTGCTGAGCCTAGAAGATGTTGTGTGTATTGTCCAGCATTATTATTTTTAATAATATTTAGAATTTAATATATATTGTATTATTTGTCAGAGTTCCGTACCGGCGCATGTCCGCCGACGCTTCCGGCGCACTGAGCCACGTCCCCACGTGCCGGCGCCCCTACCCGCTTGTAGTGAAGGAAGTCCTGTTCAGGAAGATTACTCCCCTCAAGAGGATATTAGAAAGGCGTGCTATTCCTACAAATTTCCCCGTTTTCAGATTAGGTAAAGAACTGCATAGTTATTTCCAATAGAGCGAGTCTTTGCTCGCTTAGTAAGGCCTCAGATTACGTGAGCGAACTTGACGCGATCGCGAAGCCGAGCGCCTACTTGGCGCTCCGCAATAGCCCGTGGCTTCGCACGCGTTTTTCGGGGATAAAAAGCCTATATTAGAAGCGTTGTACCTGAAATAAAACGCCGTAATATACTTACCTCACTGGAAGCTTTTATATTAAAGATACCAGATTTTTTGCCGTTGGTACATAATGTAGCAGAGTCTGGACAGTTTTGAGTCCACTAAACCCAATAATAACTATTTAGCGAATTCGCGATTCAAATAAATAATTAGTTAGCTTTTACTCGGGACGTGCTTGGCTAGTTATTATATTTCGGCTCATTAGCTTTCGGCTCAATGGCCACACCTTAACTGTAAAAAGTCTAAAGAGACTATGTGAAGGTCACCTTTTGTAAAAACCGTTATCTATTTATTAAAATTAACGTTTGCATCTTTTGCCCTGGAAGGAAGATCACGAAAACACAAAAGGTAGGTATAGGATTTATCTGCGGCTTGACTCTCACATTTTCACCTCTTCGTTTGTACCAACGTCTATGAGTCTCAGAATATCTTATCTCTGACCTTGAGGTGCTACCTAAACGCTAAAACTCACCGAGAAATCCGTTGAATTTTACCCGTTATGATTAAGGTTAAAAACAAAGACCACGTGCTTTATTAAAAACAACGTGCGTTGGCCTTTGTCCTGCAGTGGGACAGTTATAGCTTAAATAAAAATAAAAACGGGTCCTATGCTTAATATAAAATAAAAAGATTTTTGATTCGAACAGTGGATAAAAAATTGCAAGATAGTTTCTAGTGCAAGGAAATAAGTAAATTCAAAAATTTTGTTTTATCACTTTAAGATATAACTTTAGTATAATAATCACTGTAGGTGTAGTGCAACTGTAACAGAGACAGAACTGCTGCGCTTATGCTGCATTGACGGAAAACGATAAAATATGGCGCTGTCCATTTTGCGTAAGCTAAAAATGGCGCGTGGCCGCTAGGTGTTGCCTCTTGGACCGGATGTACTAGCAAACAAACTGGTAAAAAGTAGTCAAATGTGATGGGAACTGATGTGCTCTCACTACAAAAGCTTCCAGTGACGGTCTAGTAGTCTAATAGCGTGATTTATCGCATACCCGTATTTTCTCTCTGTTACTATAAATACCCGATAAATAATCTTTGACTATGTTAACAAAACGCGCAAGTTAAAAAAGTTCGTTCCCTACAGATTTTTTCGGAAATAAAGTTGTATAAAATTCTTATTATTTCTTATATCTCTTAATTGTACAATAATTTGTTTTTATGATTTAAAATAAAATTCTATCATCAAATCTAGTTTCATTGAAAGTCTGACGTCGTATAAATAAACAAACTTTATGTAACTACAGTTTTTTGTTCACTGCGGGGCGGGATCACTTGTATTTGTAGACCGATAGTCTAAATATAATTCACTAATCACTACTACCTAGTGAATACATCAGCCAATTCATTTCCCGCGTCCTCTTAAGCCGGGTACTGAGCGATGCTACGGGCCGTAATGTACCATTCGCAGCGAGATGATACGTTACGCCATGTGCTAAAATCCGTCTCATTGCGAGCGTCTTCTTTCCCCATACTGACTGCACGAACACTCGCTGTGTCACGTTACATAACGCCTCATAACGCCAGTCACCTAATTGCTGAGAAGAAGCGAATTAAAGCATTCCGAAGCCTTTGGAGTAGTTTATTGCTTTCATCAGTCTGTCTTGCAGTTTCTCTTTGCTTTCATATTCGGGGAGTAATAGTACGTTGAAGCAGGTGTGAGCTGTGGGCAGTCTATCGCAGTCTGGGCCGTTTCTGGCGATCACTAGTTTGAGATGGCTGAGCCCACCAACTGGTACCCTATCCGAGCCGGTCGTAAATTGGAGAAGTTTCCTCTTGTCATCTAGTTCGAGGCTGTGCACGATGCTCCAGAAGTCCTTAACGGTCTGTGAGTCCGCTGTGAACCCGCCGTCGTATTCTGTCGATTTTTCTAGTTCGTTGAAGTCAAAGTTCTGAAACAATGGATGAATTGTTGATGTGGTGGTTTGGCGGCTTAAGGCCTGAGCATATACATCCAACACCGCTACCGCACAACTTAAAAATAAGCATTCAAATATGGGCTTAAACTCGTTATCTTTAGATACATTTTGCAGTGACAGCATGGTTTTCCACAAGCTTCAAACGAGTGTCCCGCGAGCTGTCTGTTATCTGATGCCTAAAATGCATCTAAACATTACGCCCACGTTTGAATGCACATTTTTGTGCTGTGCGGTAGCGGATCTGATCTGCGACAACCTTTATTATATCAGTGAACAAAACAAAACAAAACCAACTGTTAGGAAAAATAGCTAGAAAAAAAGGGCATAAGCCCATGACTTCATTTTCACGAGATACATGCCACCGCGTCGTAGTAGCCGTAGTGATCGCGGCGTAAGAATCGACACCTGATCCTACCAGAGAAAAGGCAGAGGCAGGTAGTGCGTGTACATACATACATTGTACTTAGTTACATCTACAATTGCCGTCCGTAACGCCAAAAGTATTAAGGTCGTTGGCTAAAAAACTGCTCTGAATGTTCAGCACACGCTGAGCCAACCTCTACTTCGGCGCAGGGTCATGGTGGTAGACCTAACTAATGCTTACTACCTAGTAGATTACTACCTACTAGGTAGTAAGCATTAAGCGCAGTAAGTAGGTAGTAACTCAAAAAGGTGGTACCTAGCTACCACCTTTTTGATGTTACTGTTTCTGTTTTCAGTTTGTTTGTTTTATATTTTTTTTGTAGTTGTGTCGAAATAAATGTGTATTCCATTCTACGTACCTTGCTGCCACATACCAGCATCTCCACCTCCTCAGGCCGGAACAGCGCCGCCATCGGGCTCTCATCCGTCACCATGAGGAAGCCTCGTCTGAACGCACGGAACTGCGTCTCGACTGATTGGTTGAGCAGGAAGTCTGAGTACATGTCCACGAATTCCTGTAACAGTGATGATGGTACTATAAACTAATACTGTAAATGCGAAAGTTTGAATAAATGAATTAATGTTTGTTCCTTATTCCCGCCAAAACTAGGGAACAGATTGGGCTGAAATTTTGCATAGTTGTAGCTCTAAGCCCATAAATCTGTTCCCATGAGAACCTCAACGTTTATAACCTTTAACGTTTTCATAGAAACAACGCGTGCGAAGCCGCGGGCAGAAATTAGTTTTACCTGCTTTTTATTACGGAAAAACGCGTACGAAGCTTCGGGCTGAAGCTAGTACAAACTTTCTTATACTACCTTACTAGCTTCTAGTCTGCTGCTGCACGAGTATTATGCATAGTTCTTTTCTCTTTCGCAAGTATTTCTCTTACCTTTTTATTGTCCTGCGTTACGAATAGGTTATCTCCATTTTCCATCAGCTCGTGGAATATATTATTTCCGAACACGTCTCGATAACATATCCTAAAGGTCTGATAGTACACTTCTTCTAAATCAGCGCCTGTGTATTCCAGCATGTCTTTTAGACCGTTGTATAACGTCTGAAAACGATGGGAGAATGTTACACGATGAATATAATCCTATCCTATACTCGATTTTTTAATTATCTGCATAAAAGATACACAGTTCCGCAGTACGCAAACTAAAATTAACGTTCTTGTTGTTGATTTTAAAACACAATTTAAAGTACTTGTCAATTTGAGATCCCTTCTTCTATTTAAATATTGTTAACAATTATACCTATCTTTATCTCGACTCCAAGCATGTGAACTTTAGTTTTTTATTCGGATTGTTGACATAATACTACACCCCCAGTTGCCATATGGCACACGTTCTGCCGAACATCCGGTATGCTGGATGTTCAATCAATAAATTGTGACGTTTATCCATGTCACTTTAAGATGAAAGCTGGAAAGTGAATCGTATATTATGTAGATAAGGTCTATGTTTCCTTTTTTTATCTCTTTATTAACTAAAATAAAGAGGCCCAACCCTCCTACCACCTTTAACTCCGCAAGCCAACTCTACTGCCATACGTGTCGTAGGGTATTTAAGACCAAGTTCGATTTGGCGAACCATATTATGTGTTGTATTAAGTTTATCAGTCATCTAGTACCCATAACACAAGCTCTGCTTACTTTGGGGCTAGATGATGCTGTGTGGATTGTCCAGCATTATTTATTTATTATTTATTTATATTAGGGCTCACGGGTACGGGGTACCCGTCATCAAAATTGTGATGTGGAGGACTTTATTAACTAAATAGGTACCGTAGGTAGATTTTTATTTATTTAGTTAATTTCTGAAGTATATTATTAAAAATAGACTAGGTTAAAAATTCCCGGGAATTCCCGTTTGCATCGAAGAGAGATCCGGGAAATCCTAGTTCTTCAAAAGCTACCCGTTTTTTCAATCCCTAATGTGTATTAGGGATTGAACAATTGTGTAATATGCAGGTATTTTTCCGGGTCTGGATGTGTATCCAGACCCGGAAAAATACCTGCATATTACACAAACATTTGTCCCGCGGCAGGAATCAAACCAGCAACCTTCTGTTGACGTTCGCCCACCGCGCCACAGAGGTCGTCAGCGAATAAAAATCAGTACTTACGGGATTCCAATCCGCCAAATCTTCATAAGAACCTTTCTTCCCCATGAGCTTCCTGTAGACCACCATGGGAAAGTTGACCGCGAGGATGATGTTATTGTAGATCGCGAGCCCTAGCACGATTCCTATCAGAGTGAACTGCGCTTCGGTCTCGAAGGAAGTTGGGTTGAACCTGGTAACAAACGGTAGGCAAAATCTAAGTTTGAGCACATGTGAGGCAAAATCTTTTACACACATGTTGAAAATTTATAAATTGAAAATAGTCCCAACACGCGCGCCGCGACGACTTATTTAGATAGTCTCTTTCTCGTGCGAATATAAATCAAAAGCACGACAAAACAAACGTTTTTTTTATCGCGGCGCGCTTGCTAGCCTTTCTGGACTTTGTGGGTGTTTGATGAGTTTTCTTGTAGGTCACCACACAGTGAGATAGTCCAGTAGCTGAGTGAACATGCCATAGTCTCTCTCTTTCGTCTCTGTGTGTAACTCCTCTTTCGTCCACGCCTTGTACAGATAAGGCGCTGTTTGTACAAGTAGGAGTGTGAATGTATGATTTTTTCTTACCTACTTTGGCTATGTTCAATCTTCTGTGCTGTCTGTGTATGAGTAACAGAATAAACGATCTTCTCCTCATCATCAGCACACATACGTCCACTGCAGAACGTGCCTACCCTAACAAGGGGGTTTTGCCATAATAACCACGCTTGGCAGGCGGATCGCAGTGAAGATGTTGAGTAATACGCAGCAGGAATGCTACTCTACCTCTGATAGGCTCCTATAGCAGCTTTTTGGACATCCACAGACTGAGTGAACTCCTTGAACCCCTCCTTGGTTCGATATTTACGCCACGACAGCCGCGGCTGTAAACCATCTATCGGCTTAAAGTAGATAGTCCGACTGCTGTGTGAACATGTCACAGTCCAGGTTGAAGATAGCCTTCACAATGAGCTGGAAGAACTCCTTGCTGACGCCTCTTTGTACATGCCTTGCACGCCCACGAACTCGACCTTTAGTTGCTTCTTGAGGTCGAGTGCTATTTGTATGAGGGTGTAGGTACTCACCACACAGTGAGATAGTCCGCCTGCTGCGTGAACATGCCATAGTCCGGGTTGAAGATGGCCTCCACAATGAGCTGGAAGAACTCCTTGCTGACGCCTCCTTCGTCCACGCCTTGCTCGCCCTCGAACTCTACCACCAGTTGCTTCTTGAGGTCGAGTGCTTTTTGTATGAGGGTGTAGGTACTCACCACACAGTGAGATAGTCCGCCTGCTGCGTGAACATGCCATAGTCCGGGTTGAAGATGGCCTCCACAATGAGCTGGAAGAACTCCTTGCTGACGCCTCCTTCGTCCACGCCTTGCTCGCCCTCGAACTCTACCACCAGTTGCTTCTTGAGGTCGAGTGCTTTTTGTATGAGGGTGTAGGTACTCACCACACAGTGAGATAGTCCGCCTGCTGCGTGAACATGCCATAGTCCGGGTTGAAGATGGCCTCCACAATGAGCTGGAAGAACTCCTTGCTGACGCCTCCTTCGTCCACGCCTTGCTCGCCCTCGAACTCTACCACCAGTTGCTTCTTGAGGTCGAGTGCTGTTTGTATGAGGGTGTAGGTACTCACCACACAGTGAGATAGTCCGCCTGCTGCGTGAACATGCCATAGTCCGGGTTGAAGATGGCCTCCACAATGAGCTGGAAGAACTCCTTGCTGACGCCTCCTTCGTCCACGCCTTGCTCGCCCTCGAACTCTACAACCAGTTGCTTCTTGAGGTCGAGTGCACGCTCCATCGCTACCATTTCTAGCTGAAATTATAGTTACTATTTAGAATCGAGACATTTGTTATTTTTAACCGACTTCTATTAAAGGGAGAATGTTCTGTGTAACATACATAAAAATAACATTCCTGCAGCCAGGTATGTTATTTTTATTTATGTTCAGCAATTTCTCCGTCAATTGTGGACAAGTTTTAATATTTTGGTTTTGTAGAGAATGATCCCGGGGTGGTTTACCTTAAAAACTACATATATTCCCAAAAAATTATACGTATTCCTATTTATTCTTCAAAGCTTAAATTAAAAAAAAACTGTTGATCTAAAGGAGTATGAAGTCTAAGGTTTTTTGTTATTATAGTGCGTACCCTCACACTCAGGGTAATTTCTAAGAAATCAAATAATACCCCAAAAATTTTGAAGTGTCAAAAAAATTTGGTTATTATTTGATTTCTTAATACGAAGTCTATCTATTCACCCATCCATCCATCCAAGGTTTCGCATTTAATAAGAGTGAGATAGTGTGACTGCTTCAAAACGAACCTCCACTAACGCATCCTCAATAATATGCGTCCGACGCACTTTGAGCCGAAGGAAAGGCATCGGCGGCGAGGCCCCTACCACGGCGTGCAGCAACGACACCCGTCGTTCAGAGTACATCCGGATCCGGTTCTCGTAGTAAAGGCCGAGGGACTTCGTGGCCGGGGTTAGGATAAACGGGTATTTTAGGAACGCGAACTTCCTACCTGGAAATATGAGAGATTGAATTTTGTGACTTATGTGTTTGTTACACTAACGTACTGGGTGTCTCAAAAGAGAGGACATATTTGTTTAGCTTACTGCGTGAACGCAACGCTGGTCATTAGTCGCTATGGAGCGTTTCTCGGGAGCAGATCGCGCGTTCTGCGTACGCGAATTTAACAAAAATAGTAATTATGCGAATAAATGTAATGCAATGTTCGAGGTTTGTTACCAAAAGTAACAGCATTGGTTGCAATGTCATCGCGAGGAATTATCGGCCCTTACTTTTTTGAAGATAAAAGGGATCCCCTTTTATCTTCAAAAAAGAGATGGGGTGTTGTTGCCTGAACTGCAGAATTTTCCAGGCTATAACCAAAGAACATGGTTCCAGCAGAACAGAGCAACTTCACACACATCTAATGAATAGGAGCCATCACGGAGCGTACTTGCCAAGCCGTCATCAGATATTTTAGTGTTAGATTGAATGAGTGTCGCGAAGGTAAACATTTGGACGGCGGTATTACTAAGAAATAAATTCCCAAAGAGTGCGTTTTTAATATATTATTAACCATCTTTGCGATAAACGGCTTATTTTTTTTTATTAACTATTTTTACATATGGCCTTTCTTTTGAGACACCCTGAACAAGTACATAGCAAATTCATCCAGCACCGCTAACGCCCAGCACAAAAATAAACATGCAAATATCGGCATAAACTAAAAAATCTTTAGATACATTTTACAGTGACAAAATGGCTTACCTACAGCTTCAAGCGAGTGGTCAAGCTGACTGTTATCTGATGCCGTCGATATTTAATGCATCTAAATATTACGAGTTAAATCTTAAATTTTAATGTACATTTTTGTGCTGTGCGGCAGTGGTGCGGTCTAGATCTGCGACAACCTTTAGGGCTGAATTCACCAACTAAAACCAAGTCAGTTTAGAGTTATTTGACGCAGGATTGCAGCTATTTGAATAGACCTTTATGAGGTCTGTTACAAAAAAACGAGAAATTGGACGGGTTCATCGTCCAGTTTGTATGATTTTCGTTTGTTAGTTGAAATAATAATCAAACAAATTTTAGTAAACTAATTTTTTATGTAGTTATAATCATTCTCCCGATGCATGTTTAGGCAAAAACTCTCAGGGACCTGTTTTGGGAGCTCTAATTTGTAGATTCTATTGAGTAAAGACCAACAAAACAATTTTTTTTTGTTAATAATAGCCGCTTGTATAATAATAGAATACATTTGCGTTACATGCCTTTAAGTAAGGAAAGAAAAAACTGAACCAAACTCGATTATCGACCAGAAAGGCTTCGAAACAAACCCCAATCCGAAGTTTCGTTTTAATGAATTAAATCCGAAGTTTTGTTTTAATGAATTAAATAAAAGACTGTAATTATATTCACGTATAATTCGCGCTCGCGCGGTACTGAGAGCAGACCGCCGCCGGCGCGATGTCTTTTATTTAATTCATTAAAAAAAACTTCGCAGTAATTTAAAACAGACTTGATATTGTAGTTCCAGCAAATGTTGATAATTATTTTGGTATGAATATTATGTCAAAATGATGTTGAACTTCGGAGATATTGGGGTTTGTTTCGAAGCCTTTTCGGTCGATAATAAAGTTCGGTTCAGTTTTTTCTTTCTTTACATAAAGGCATGCAACGAAAATGTATTCTATTATTATTCAAGTTTGGGCTATTCGTAACAAGAAAAAACTGTTTTGGTGGTCTTTATTCAATAGAATCTACAAATAAGAGCTCCCAAAACAGGTCTCCGAGAGTTTTTGCCTAAACATGCATCGGGAGAATGATTATAACTACATAAAAAATAAATTTCTAAAATTTGTTTGATTATTATTGTAGTAGAGAAAACGAAATATTATTAACAAGTGATTATTATTTCAAGCAATAAACGAAAATCATACGTTTGGTCGATGAAACCGTGCAATTTCTCGTTTTTTTTGTAATAGCCCTGATAACTGGGTTTGGAGCGTTTAAAGAATTTGGTGAAAATAGGCCTCAGTAGCAGCCTTGAGTCAAAACTGAGTTGGAACTAAAGGAGGAAAAATACAATCAAAAACTCACCTCTACTAATCTCCATCTTATAATTACCGAAGTCTATATCCATTTCAATGGTGTCACTTAGTGGCTCATTATAAAACTCGTCGAACGAAAGGTGTGGCTTTCTCGCATCTAATACGTGAACACCTAACTCGATAGCTAAAAAAAACAAAAAAATTAAAGTAAACTTCATAGCAAAGATTCAAAAACGTTCAAAATCAAATAGAACTACTATTATACTTAGAAACGTTGATGTTCTTCCAACACAAACTAGACATTCATAAACTATTGTTGTTACCTACTTTATTGAGTTGAGATGGTAATCCATACCAGTTGTATAAATTGGAAAGTAACTCTGTCTATATGTCTTTTACCTTTTCGTAATAGGACCCAGAAATAAGGAATCGAAACTACAACCTCCTGCGTTGCAGGCGGACCTTCGCCCACTGCGTCACTGTGACCATCAAGTAGTACATACAATATTACATTATGAATGTGAGCGGGTTAACTACGAACTTAGTTTGTATTTGCACCCCGCCTCCCGCGAATCGTACGCAACGATCTCTCCACCGCAGTGCTTGCAGGAAAGCGGAACGAACACGACTCGAACCGCACTGAAGATGTCCCTCGTCAAGGGACGAAACGTTAATGTTCTTCCAACACAAGCAAGGAACCGAACGAACCTTGCTAACTCGTTCACATTTATAATGAATTCGACAAACTACGTTAGTTTTTTAGTAAAATAGTATAAGAGTATTTTTACCTAATGGGTCATCGGGCTGTAAATTCTTGGATTTCATAGAAGTGGGCGGGTAGAGATGGCCAAGAACGTCGTCTAACGGGTCTTGCTGGTTTGTTATCTCAATGGGCTCTTCCCTTAATGTGTTGGGCTCCACCACTCCAGCTAGTAAGTTGGCGTAATACACTATCTGAAAGAAGAGAGTAAGAGCAGTTACACATTTCATCAGATTCGAATCCGTGAAAATATGGAACTCAGACTAAATCGGATATTGCTTTTCTCACTGCATTCGATCCAAATCAATATTATAAATTCGAAAGTAATTATGTCTGTATGTCTGTCTGTTACCTTTTCAAGCCAAGGCGGCTTAAAGGGTTGTTATAAAATTTGGCAAGGAGATAAATGGTATCCCATAGGGTACTTTAATCCCTGCGAAGCCGCGGGCAGAAGGTAGTTTGGAATCTTGGTCCAGCATTATTAATTATTTACTTATTTATATACCACTGTGACTTACTTTCATAAGCTTAGTAGCCAAGGTGACATTCTCGTCGTCCTGCACTTGAAACTGCCGGCTGTAGTTGGTGGAGATGACTCGCAGAGTGATCAGCTGCTGTAGCGCCTCTAGTATGTGCTGGAGGCTGTCCCTGCAGTGCTGTGCCCATGCCCGCGCTAACTTTGCTTGAGCTGAAATAATCAGACACATAAATCAGGATATAAGTCTTAGAATTTACATCACCCAAATAAATGAATTCTATTCTAATCTAACCCAACTCTCCCCCGGGGGTGGTGAGAGGCGACTAAGAGATATAAACCGGGGGGCGGGCAACAGCGCCCCTTGCGGAAAAGAACTACTAACGAAATGCGATCGACAACCCATTATGTTTGTTATTCAGAAGATAAGAGAATATTATTTAAAAAATCTCCTAATTGATGGAACGAGTGGATGGACCGTGGTTTACCCATTCCCGCACCAGAGTGATATAGAAGATAGAATGACACCTCGCAGACCGCACAACTCAATGTACTGCCCCTAAGTTAAGTAAACTAATGCGTCATTTTTCTTGGGCGGACAGTTGGGAGGGACGACCACGTAGTTCGCGTCGTGCGTCAATAGATGCGGCTAGCACAGGACCGTGGTTAATGGCAAACACTACAGGAGGCCTATACTAAACGGCCCCGTCGGAGGATCAGCGTTGGTTGCTAAGCGACCAACTTATCCTGAGACAGGGACCATTTTGTGAATCGAGCAAGTTTTTTCTTTTTGGTCTCTTTCTCTATTATTGTATGTACAGTAATAAACATAATGCTTTGAGCTACAAATAAGATTTGTATTTTGACGTCTCTAGCTCGAGTGACACGGCGCGGCGCGCCGTGCTGGGCAGTGAATGGGTTAAGCAGCTCCAATCTTACCTTTTAATGGCAAATGTTCCGCGGCATGGCACAGCGCCGGAAGTGCAATCTCCAGGTAATCACTGCAGCCTAGATCAGGCACTTCAAATGCAATCACAAAACAATTGACTATCTCCTCCACTCCCATCCGCTTCGTTATCCGTAGGTCTATCTCCATACTGTCTGCTAGAGTTTTGAGCGCAGTCACTAATGCTGAACTGTAATACTCTGATGGCACCTGAAAATTGAAAAAAAAATATTCTATAATAATTCTATTCCAGTACACTTAAGCCAAGTTTACAAGAGTGTGCTCGGTTTAGGGTTTGCCACAAACAATATGAGTTGCGTCCGAGTAGATTTCCGAGTCCACTCGGTCTGAGCAGACTCTGATTGTGTCAACGTGGTTAGAAAGGAAAACAATATGCGTGAAGTATACATAAAATAAAGTGCTATATTGCGCCAAAGGGCCCTGTGTTCAGCTTGCCATATCTAGCATCTACCTAGTCTTTCACAGATCATCATCCCACTAAGCTCGGATGCATGGTTGTGGGCAATGTGGGCAGAAAATATGTAGGATTCTAAAACCAAAATAGTTAAGAAATAACTGGCTACTTACTTTGGCAAGGTACTGAAATGCTCTGCGACATGAGGCCACATCTAGACCGGGGCCCAATACACTATCTATATCTTTATCTGGATCACTAGAGGTGCTCATTTCTTTGGATTCTTTATCTGTAATAAAAAAAAACTGTACACTGCTTGTGCAATACAAAAGAAGTTATTATAAACCAATTCAAAAGAAAATTGTCCTCCTTTGAGGATGTAAAGGTATAGATGATGAAGTACATTCGATTTGCGTGTGTGCTACGTAAATTCGTCATTGTTAAAATGTGTTAAACTTACCCATACATTTCTCTCTGTCATTTCTCTCATCAACTTTTTTGGGAAAACTCCTGGCAAGTAAAGCAGGTGTGGTAAATGCTTCTCCCAAGGCTCTTATCAGCGGCTGTCTCAGCTTAGTTTGGAGACATTCCTCACATAACTGATAGATGCGGTCCTCTGTCAATGATGCACCATCTAATAAAGTCAATAATAAATCGTCAAGTATTGAAAGTAGGGTTTTAAACTCAACGGATTCAGAATCCATTTGTTTTCTTTGTTTGTGGTTTATTTTTAATCTTCCTGGGTGGATTCAGTGAGCCTTGGCACTGTTTGTGAAAGAAACAAAGAAATATAATCATGCCACTGTCACTGATTATATTTTAGTGAAGACTTTGTGAGCAATATTGAGATATTATCAATTAGTTAAATAGACTAATTAGTAAATAGTTTCCTAGTATTCCTATTGATATTTAATTCTCAGATTTTATTGAATGGCCATCATATTTATTGATTAAATATCCATTTATTTATTTTATTCATTATTTTTTAAATTAATGCACAAAATAAATTAATTTCAACATCTTGCTATTATTCATTTGTATTTATGTATTTACTATTGATCCTAAATTCTTACAAATAGTATTAAAATAACTTACTACTGTGACTGAGAGTTTTGGTTTCTTCCTTACTTGATACATGTATTATGGGGGTATGACTAGTTTGAGGTTCCTCTTTAGAGGTGCTCTCAAAGAGTGGTGAAGTGCTAGAAGCAGGTCCAGCGTCTTTCATTTCAACATCCTCGGTTGTTGGATGAGATGGAGTGCGTGTTGTACTGAAAGAAAGAAGATGTAACAGAAGTTAATGTTTATTGGAACCTTAAGATACTCATGACACTTCAATTCCCGCACCAATAAACCATATTCACAATTTAAAATGTAGCCTACTTTTACCACCATTTATCTTTGAATTAAAGTCCTTCGCACCATTAAATTGTCTGTTTTATACCTGGCACCTGATTCACAGGGGTTCTCAGTGGATTCCGTTCTTGGAACTTTATTAGGCTGCCTGTCACAAAGGCGTGCTTCCTTGTAGAAAAGTTTTATTGCCTCTGCTGCTGCTTCATTTGGTGATAGGTTTCTGGCCTACAAATAAACAAATTTTATTGTAAAACATGACCATTACAGCCGACAGCTGAAAAGAAAAAAAATTTGAAATAAATGAGCACCTCTAATGTAAAGATGATGCCGTGTGGATTGTCAAGCATTATTTACTTATTCAAACTGTTGAAATTACACTGCTGTGAATCATTATGTTGTATCAAATGTTTTTTACCTCTCCACTTGATGCACAATTTTGATTGTCACAGTTGGAGTTCCCACAACCATCAAGCAGTTGGTAGAAGTAGCGCTCTATCAGCTGTTTCGCTGCAGCACGCTTCATGATGTCTGCAGTACAGGCCTCGGGAACTTCTCCTTCGTTGTTTCCTTCTACAGTACATAAACTTGAACTGATCTGGTTGTCTGGGACACTTGGGGTTGTAGTTTCTGACGTTGATGCTTCGTTCCCCCTGGTGAAAATCAAACGGTGGAATAAGCGCACGCATCCTAAAAATACTAAACAAAACCAGACCAAAACAAAGATCAAAATAGCAAGTAATGCATAACCTTACATTTGTTTGCAAAATTCTACGGAAGCATAAGTTGAGACAATGCAATTTTGCGTTAGCATAAAGAAAAAGTTATTCCAAGAAACTACGTCGCAAACGTTAAGTTTGTACAATAGAAACAAATTACCTTGAAGCTTCGTCAGAATGACTGTTAGGGTTCATAGAAATTTCTCAGCAGATCAAAATAAATTGACGATTGATGTATTGTTGAGAAGTAGAACATTTGGTGACTAATATTTCTTTATTTTTCTATGTACTGTGGTAGGTAATTGTATTTAATCACATAGAAAAAATTACAAAAATACGATAGAATCAACCATCATCATTCTTCTTTTCTTGAGTATTTTCTGAAGTTTTCTTTTCTGTCTGTTGTTTTTTTTTATACACAACTGTCAGTCTGTCTATCATCTATCAGTCACCGTAAACTCCTATCTCGCGACAATCCAGTCGCAAAAGCCATCTGACAAGAAGAAGAAGATTGACTTGACTTCTTTCTTTGATACGGTCCAACGAGAAAAAATCTGAGACGTGACCTTTGCTAAATATTCGAAGGCCCCACCATAAATATATATATATAATATATATATAGCATATTTCTAGAAAAACATAAAGTAGACGAAACTTCGATAATGTTTCAACCAAGAAAATATAATTGCTCAAATTTTGCGGGAAACATAATAAAATTTTCGCAGCTGGCTATTTCTTGTCCCTTGGCTTTTTTCACTTCCACAAATTTTCCCAACGACTTTAAATTGACAAAATGTTCGCGCCTCGCTCGCACGCTATTATACTGCCAATATTTTCTCCACAAATTTTCTCAACAAAACTGCGAAAACGGTGCCCGCACTTATATTGGTGCCTTAAATTGTCACACCTACTCCGAGATTTATATATTTTCGCGGCTCGCTCTACTTGTTGTTATTTTTTTGCCGGTATTGATTTAATGTTTTTGTATATCAATATGAAAAAGTCTATAGATACCAAAAACTATTTAAGCTAGCCATGTGTTCTTCCAAAAGGTATACGGGCAATTACAGTTTAATTGACGTTTTTGACAAACCCTTTCATACTCTCCGTTGGCAAGCGACCCGACTGGGGTCGCTCATAAAGATGGCGGTCGTGGTAAGCGACCCGTGGTGGGTCACTTGATCGCTCTTTTTTTAAATGAAAAATGCGTCTAAACGGTCGGCACGATCGGTTGGAAACCGATACCATCGATTCTAGACCAAATAGAGGTCACAACAAGCCTAAAATCAACAAAAGTGTAGAAAAAATCTTTTGACTAGCAAGCGTCCCAAAGACGGTCGGCGGCGACCAAATTTCGAAGATGCTGCTTATCATTTGGTGAACAAGGGGAAAATGTATAAAAATAAATAAATATGACTATGTTGAACGGAAACTTCTGTTTATTTCTTGGATTTCTACGCATCTACTATATGTTCACAAGATCCTCTATAGGTACTACTATTTTGAACCAAAACAACCAAAAAAAGGTGGCAGGCAACCCTTTTTTCACCCGTATATGTAGAATTGCACCACCCACTCTCCCTCTGTGATAGGAGGGATATCCATGTCAGTGCGCTCCATAGGCTTTGATATCGCCATACTGGGAGGTTGGTACGGTAGTTACTCAGGAAACAGGGCCGTTACTATACCAGTACAAACGATCTTTATCAACTTTGACAGCCAGGCGGCTCTCCTAGCACTGGACTCACAACCAGAAGGTCATCACATCTAGGTTAGTCGAGGACTGTCTGTCATGCCTAAACGCGCTCGGCTTGAATAACAGAGTCGTCCTAAGATGGCTACCGGGACACGCAGGTATCAACGGCAATGAGTGTGCCGATGAACTTGCGCGTTCCGGGGCCAAGGGGACTCAGCTGGGCCCCGAGCCGTTCTGTGGCATACCTAAAAGCCTGGCTAACAGCTTCCAAGCTTTCAAAGTCAAAGTCAAAGTCAAAAACTCTTTATTTCCATAAATACAATAAATGTATACTTAGAAAAGGTCAAATTCTTAATAATTAAACACTGACACGGAAATAAAGTGATTTCAGTCGCTTCGGTACGTAGACCAAAGTAAAGAAGCGACGAAGAAACCTTTAGCCTGTTAGTTGTTATTTTTCGAGTTGGAGCAAATTCCGTCCCACGCTTTTTTATCCTCTTGATAATCTGATATTTTATAGTAGGCCTTTTTACACAGGAAGGTTTTGACAATTTGTTTGAATTTATTTACTGATAATTTTTGCAACTCACTAGGAGTTTTGTTGTAGAAGCGTATACATTGCCCTTTAAAAGATACATTAATTTTGCGTAGTCTAGTTGTGGGCACAGCGAGTTTATGTTTATTCCTTGTATTCAAATTATGTACATCGCTATTTTTAGGGAACCGATTGATATTTCTATGAGTGTACAATAGGTTTTCATAAATATATTGACATGGTACTGTCATTATGTTTATTTCTTTGAATTTATCACGCAGGGATTCTCTGGGACCCATACTATAGATAGCACGAACAGCCCTCTTCTGCAACACAAATACGGTGTTAATATCTGCAGCGTTCCCCCACAGTAGAATTTTATAAGCTCTAGAAGAATTCCTTGGCCATGAATCACTCAAAATTATTAATAAAAGCTTTCGATAAACGGTACACAAACCGAATCCTAGCGCTAAGCAGTAGTAACCTTCGCATCATGACAAGAGCCCTAACTGGACACTGTCGCCTTAACAAGCTCATGTTCAAACTGGGTCTAACCGACACATAATCCTGCAGATTCTGTAAAGAGGAGGAGGAAACACCTCTTCACCTGCTAGGAGAGTGCGGAGCACTAATGCAAAAACGTAGCATCTATCTGGGCAAGCACCTGCGCAGCCCAGACGAGCTACGAGCCATCACCCCGAAGAAAATCCTACAGTTCCTAGCAGCTGCAAGGGTTAGTGGCGAACTATGAACGTCGCAGCTTCAGGGCTAAACATTCGAGTGGCGATCACAATAGGCCTATCATGGCCGTAGTGACACAAAAGCCAAAGAAAGCAAAAAAAAAAAAAACCTGTAGGTACACCTGTTTTCCCTCTGGCAGGCAGCTTTTGCACACATGGCATGGCAAGCAGCGTCACACACAGTTTTAGTCCAGGAGCCACCGCCTGTTTTTTTCAGTGATTAATAACAGGCTCAATTTTTGTGAGTAGGTTCCGTTCGACGAGACGCCCAAGTTTTTCCTCTGAAAATTCTCGATAGAGGTAGCTAATAAAGTGCGCAGCTGTTAAACATGTCGATTTGGTGGAGTGTCGAAATTGTTTGACTAACAGTTAATTTTTTATTGCAATGTTTAAATAATTGTATTATAAACTGGGAGGAATAATTGTCCTACAAAATCGATGGTTTGTTTGAGAGCGTCCTTCACTCCGAATATGTCGAAACGACGCGGCCATAAAAATTATTAATAACAAGCTGATTTTTTGTATGCAGCTTTGTAAATATTGTTAGAATGGAATGACCGTATGGTCCTACAAATTTAGTGGTAGGATTTCTCAGTCCGACACTTGGAAGTTGTCAATTCTATGGTAATACCTTTTTCATTAATAACAGCCTAGTTCAAATTTTTTCCTATCGGGGATAAAGTGTAGAACACTATTTTATCACTGGCCTACAAAAAAAGTAGTATGTATATATATAATTAAATATATGTCAAGCGGTCCTGATAAGCATGTACCATTTTCCACCATTATTGGACCAAGCTCGATCTTAGCAGCATGGATCAGAACTGGACCCTCGTCGCGAAGGTGCCTTGTTCGATCCCTTGGAGGAACTTTTTTTTTTTTTATCGGGGAACACAAATTGTCAACAATATTGGAAGAGTGGATTTCCGTCGCGTATTGAATAAATTAAGACGTTAAGACATTAATTATTAATTATTTTTCTAATTATTTTTCGGAGAATATTTATCAAGAGACGCGGCAGCGGCTCAACGCCAAGTTTAAAATAAAAAACGTAGCACGCGAGCTGCCGCACTCTTCAACACATTGAAAGCAGCTGAGTGGGGGCATTTAAGGGATTTTTCGGCGGGAACTGAGAAAGATCTAGAAGGAAGCCGTGCCGGTAGCGATGTGTCGTTCGATCATTCACAAAGATCGATATCAATCATGACCCGTTATGAAAATGACCCGGATCATATGACCCGATCATTTGAATGATTGTTTTTGCCGGCGGCCTATCATCGCCTCACTTCGATTTTTCGTTTCATTTCGATCATGCATTTTGTGATTGATTACCCGTGCGAGATCGATTCTGTGCGTCGTCGCGTCGTTTCGTTAATAACTGATTTGGTTCTCGCAAAACTTTTCGAATTCTCGGTTTATGAGTCATTTGCAAAAATTTTGTACTTTACTCCTAAAATGTGTTGCCCCGCCTGTAAAATCAGGAAATATTATGAACTGGTTGTCAATCTAACAGATTCGTTATGTCCTAAATATTATTAAGAGTATTACTCTATAATTTAAATCCTTTAAATCCTTCACGTTCAAGTAATTCTATTTTATAATAATAAATAAAACTAATGAGTCGTTTCCTTTTCCATACAATTCCGATTTTCGATAACAAGAACATCAACTGACGCCATATTATTTGATTTTTAAAGGGGATATTAGCTAAAATATTGTTATACAGAAAGAAAAGAAAACTGCTTTAAAAAGTTTAGCTTAAGCACAGAATATTTGATTTTAAACCTATGTCCACTTTTGTAGTACTTTGTGTAACACCTTTGTGTAACGACGAAAAGACGTACTAATAATTTATATTTGAACGTAGTCTTAATTTAATTAGCACTGGCAACACTGTATTTTGCTGCCCACCTATCGAGAAAACCACGCCGCCATACTTTTTTCATTCTCGTCAGTGATTTCAATGTGACAGTCGATTCGATTTTATTCAATTTTGGTGGGCATTTATTTTTGCAGTTCATGCAACTACAGTTATTTTATTGTTTAAAAATGTATTGATCAAGCTTGCGAATATATGTGTCTCCAAGCACCAAAACTACAACTACGAAATAATATCATATATTTTTTATATTTTTGTAGGACTAGCGATACATACCCATTTTTTTGTAGGACACTGTTTGATTTAGGGAAAGGATGCACTAACTCATGATGTGTTTTTTTTGTCCTACGGTTATTAATAATAATAATAATAATAATTTATTCAAAAATTACTTAAGACAAATGTTTAACATACGAATAATAATAACTTAAATTCTAAAGATTACATTTGCCTGAACTAGGTAAAACCTGTATCTCAGGCAAAATTGCTTACAACGAATACATGTAGGTATAATCACATAAATAACGTAACACAAAGCGACTGTAGATTTTCAAAATAACTTATGCTAACTACGTTAAACTAGGCTACATTTGAAGGGTACCTGTAATACTAGTAAAAATAGATTCTGCTTATAATAAACCTTCTATAAAGAAATACCTACTATTATGCTTACTGTATCGGCACTTTTAGGCGCCTCCGTAGTCTATCGAGTTTATATACCTATTTTCTGCGATTGTTTTTGCCGGACAGTCAGCAGAACCTGTAATGTGCTTACTCGGCTTCTTGAAATGTAGGCAAGTAGCACATTTGGGTTCTTCCGCCTTTCTAGTACACTCCTTTACTGAGTGACCTTGACCTCCACAGTGTCTGCAGATGTGGGTCACCTCTCGACAGGACTTGGCAGCGTGTCCATATTGCTGGCACTTGAAGCATCGTGTGACCAAAGTAAAGTCCCTCACAGGACACGAGGACCAATTTACAAAAACCCTCTCCTTTGTCATTAGGGCCCTACGAATAGCTGCTGGTACTTCGATCACAAAGTTGCAGGTCTCAGCGTCCTTCTTGCCAGACTTATGACTCAATCTTATTGAGGAAAGGAATTTTTCCAGACTGAAATCTAGCAGTAGTTCGGCTATATTTTGTTTATAAAGGCAAGTAAACACATCTTTTTCCTGCATTGATGAGGGCACTCCGATAACTACGACTCTGGGTTTGCGTTTGAGAGTAATGAAAAAGTTTAATGAAAAAGGTATTACCATAAAATTGACAACTTCCAAGTGTCGGACTGAGAAATCCTACCACTAAATTTGTAGGACCATACGGTCATTCCATTCTAACAATATTTACAAAGCTGCATACAAAAAATCAGCTTGTTATTAATAATTTTTATGGCCGCGTCGTTTCGACATATTCGGAGTGAAGGACGCTCTCAAACAAACCATCGATTTTGTAGGACAATTATTCCTCCCAGTTTATAATACAATTATTTAAACATTGCAATAAAAAATTAACTGTTAGTCAAACAATTTCGACACTCCACCAAATCGACATGTTTAACAGCTGCGCACTTTATTAGCTACCTCTATCGAGAATTTTCAGAGGAAAAACTTGGGCGTCTCGTCGAACGGAACCTACTCACAAAAATTGAGCCTGTTATTAATCACTGAAAAAAACAGGCGGTGGCTCCTGGACTATTTTGATAATATGCCTGCTGAAATCCCCCCCTCTCTTCAAAAACTCTTCTTCCGTTAGTGTTTTCTCCTTTTGTATCTAAAAAGGTTTGAAGATTTTTGTATGGATAAATCATCATCACCAATATTGGCTGGCTGGCCCTAATATTTGTATTTTTTTACAAAATCACCGCAGAAAATATTAGTTATATATTTAGATAAAGGACACAAACAAATAAAACATGTCTTTATCACAATAAAACTTATTTATTTAGAAGACACTAAAAAATAATTCTATAACATAATGTCCTAAAGCGTCAGGATTCTGAGCTATTTACAGGCTGATGAAAATAACTAAATTTTTCTTCTTAAACAGGTTGTCTGTGTGAACACCGTTGTACTTGAAACCAGAGGTTTAGTATCATGAGAAGAGTCCAAAAACCGATGAAAAAAATTAAGATTTTTTTCTCCTTTTAAAAAAAAATTCTTATACTACTTCATAAGCGCGTTTTACCCTACACACACCTACACCGGTGCCCACCGGCAGACCGTCGCATTCCATGCTAATTTGTGCCGATTTGCGCGCGTAAATTGTATTAAGTACCTTACTTGAAGAAGTGACAACATCGTACACAAATGAACATCGAACTAAAATGGTGTGGCTTTATGATATTGCAACATGAACTTGGCTCGTACGATGAAGGCAGAGCTGTTCCCAGGACAACGTGTGCCGAACCGGGAAACTATCATAGCGGCTACTCAAAGGCCACGCACCTATGGCCAGTTCACTGTGCCTAGTCATGCACAAGGTCGTGGCAACCAATAGTTGGTGGTCAACCTTCAAGAACAAATCTTGAATTAATCTGAGAAGACGTGCGGAGGCTGGCGTGGCTGTAAACGGAGCCCATTTTATAAACATTTTACTAGTAATGTAATAGAGTGAATCAAATTGTACATAAAACTTAAAAGTTTTGCTAGGAAAATTCCATCACAAGTTATGTACCTACCTACGATCAGAGTAGTTTCGATACCTACGCGCCGCCAGCGCCAGCCACCAGACGCGCGGCGACAGGCGGGCTACGCGGGGGTAGGTACTAGGGTGTCCATGAGATCACGTACGATAGTGAAGAAATGAATTATGAAAATACATCGAACCTAATTGACTATTATTTTTAATAATTACTTGTATCATTATATTTTAGGGTTAAACATTTGTGGATTAAGTAACAATGGTGTCTACAATAACATCCTGTATGAGAATATCTCAGAAACCTGACGCTTTATGAAATTATTTTATACATTTTTATTTGTTTTAATGTCTTGTATCCAAATATATAACTTTAATTGTGCGCGGCAATTTAAAAAACAAACCGCCAAGTGCGAGTCGACTTGCACACGAAGAGTTCCATACCGTAAAAATCAGGCAAGTTTTTCAAAGGATATCATCAAGTGTGGCATAGATGAAGGTCACGTGCATCACATTGTTTTCTGCTGCCCTATTTGTATATAATAATGATATAAAGTTGCAATTAGTAGTAGTAGTAGGTCCTTCTTTGTGTATATTCTGCAGTTTTGAGTTATTGTAGCACTGCTTCCTTTTGTTCTGTTTTGTACTTTTGGGGTGTTTTTATTTTCGGAATGATTGTTTTTCTTTATTGTAAATACTAACAGGTACTTTTTTTTTTTGGACTCGCTAGTTTTAGCATTTGCCATATTTAATTTCTTAAATACATATTTAGTATTTTTTTTTAGTTCAACAATTTGGGATACATTTACAACTTATTTACCTACTACGAAACGATAGGTACAGGATAAGGATCAGACGAGTTAGGATAGGAAAATTATACTAAGGGAATTATCAATAATATAACTAAACACTATATATTTATATTATTTGTACAAATAAAGGATGCTAAGCAATGATATATAGAGGGGTCTAAATGTTTAATATTACGCAATCCATAAAGCTTGTGATGCTGTCATGAGACGGACATTGGCGGAATTGCGACAATCCAGTCGTAGAAGCCATCTGACAGGAAAAAGAACTTCAACTTCTTTTTTTTTGGCGCCGCTTGCTTTTCGCTACGACTCTGCCAGTGTCTGTGTCGGAGTGTCATAAACATCGAAGAATATGATCATTAAACTTGAATTTAAAAATTTTGCATCAAGATGATTTTGCTACGACAAACGGACAACACCAGGAAAAAGAAGAAGTCATGAAATTTCCCAGAACTGGACACTGGCAGAAAAGTAACAAACCAATCACATATTGCCAAATACAAAGGAGTCAAGTCGTCCAAGGTTCATTATGCGGTGCAGACTGCAGAGTCAAAGATAAAAGAAGAAGAAGAAGGTATTGATTTATTTTTCGACCACGGAGTGGATAAATAATCTCTTTGTTTTCGACGTCGAACACCACCGCATAATAGATTATTTTATGTTGTGATTATCTTTTCATCAACCGCTAAAATAATCTCCGTAGAAACACAATGTTCTAAATTGCACGGTTATTCGCAGCAAATACCATCGTCTTCAGAAATTCACGCCATTTACTGAACAACAAAACATGACGGAGTTATCTGCGGCAGAAATTGATGCAGACCGTGTGGAGACTATCATGAGAGGCTTTCAAGTGTATCCTTTTCTTGGTATTATGTATTTATCAGTCATCTGTACCCGTCTGGTACAAGCTCTGCTTACTTTGGGGCCAGATGATGTAGGTAGTGCATATGTTACCTATCTCAGTGTGAAAATGTCCACATATCCATCCATCCACAAAGTCTACGACTTTGATCAAATCGTCACCGTGGACAGGACTTCAGAATGTCACATGACAAATTAGTTATATAGAACCTTACAAAAGTGACACTCGAAATTGGTTGAATTTGTCTACGAAATTGTTATAAGAATAAGAATAATTTTATTGTAAAATTGTGTTAATCATAGTTACATGAAGGTCTTAAATTATAGTAAGTATCAACAATTCTATCCTATTCGGACATACAATCTTAATCTAGGCAGATAATCCTCTAATGTCAAAAAATTTTCTCAAATTGTAATGAACGTTATTAACAAGCCTCTTCCTTAACTTAAGTTTAAACATGTTTCCATCAAGTTGTTTTAGTTCTACTGGTAAATTATGGAAGACTTTGATAGCTGTTACATATTTATGTGCTTTTGATGCAGACAGTTTGCGCAGAGGCGTGACAAGTTCTGTGCAAACAGCAGAAGAAATCAGTGGAGTCGAATTTATTTTATTTTAATTTTATGTAGGTAGAGATGTCTGTGCAGATCCCAGTTCCCCCACTTAGAATTAGAATAATTAGGTAGCTGAAAATAATAAACACTGTTTTTTTATAGGATTAATCTGAAAATCATACCGTCATAATTATTTAAACTTATTTGGTTCCTTATTTTTTTCAGACAACATATAGTTAGGTTGGTATGTAGGTAGTTAGTGTAGTCACAGAACTGAGTATTATTTGCAAACTAGTATTTTTATATGCAAGCACACATCAATTAAAAATAAATATAAAATCAATAGCCTCTTTATCCATGAACATAGAACAAAGTCAAAATCGTAACATAGGCAAATCAAATAAAACAAATGGTTTCGGCAGAAAGTCTAAAGAACCGTATTATGCCTATATACATACATTCAATACTCTCATATGGTATTATACTATGGGGAGCTTCAACAGATACAGAATGTATACTTAGGATGCAAAAACGTGCATTTAGGACTTTAGTAGTAGCAAAATACAGGGACACGTGTCGGGAACATTTTAAGACACTAAAAATATTGACATCAATCATACTATACATATATACTAGAAATAATAAAATATGTACGAAAAAATATGGACAAATACAAAATCAGAAAACCGAAAAGCCAAAAAAGCACAAGACCGAAAATAATTTTAGCACCAACAGAGCATAGACTCCAGAGAGTGTCGAACAAAATGCCTATGACAATGGGTCAGAAGTTGTATAGTAAACTCCCTGAATTTATGAAACTGGAGGAAAATGAGGGCCTCTTTTTCAGTCACGTCAGGACGCTTTTATTAGACAAGACATTGTATACCATACAAGAATACCTTGTAAATTACTACAGCCGTCTAGCTAGCACTTAAAATTTCAAACAAAAATGCCCCAATGATTAAAATAAATTAGTGATGCTGTAAGCATCACTAATTTATTTTACATTTACAAATTTTAATTTATTTCTCATTTAATTTAATTTCAATTATCAAAAAACATGTACTAAACTGAAAATATTAAATAATACACGGACTTAATTTATTTTTTAGTATTTAAGTTTGTATTTTTTATAATGAATAAAATATCTTATCTTTTAACTGTGATTTAAAATTAAAACACCTAAACACGCAAAAACAGCTATGCGTCAAAATAAAAATGCACTTAAATATGTTTAAAAAAGGTTCATTTTAGCCAAAACTGACACCAAGGCCGAAGCTTCTGTTTCAGTTCTGCCAAAAATTATATATATTTAATAATATATATATATTTAATAAATTTTTTTTAGGAGGTTTAATATCCTGATAACCATTTAGAGCCTACTAATGAGTTACATCATATATTAAATGTTAATTCTAATGTTATATGTACATCCATACAAATGTTATCTGGTTCCTTGACTCACTTTATCAGAAATTGGATGAACCTCCGTGATGCGGACAGTGGTATGGTTATAAACAATAAAATTGTATATCTAATTCCATAGAGTTTATTATTAAAGAGTTTAAACCTATCCTCTGTTTGTTTTGTTCTAGGTAAAATTCTATGGCAGCTCAATGAAGACTTGTCCTCCCCTGAAGTGGAGCACGAGGCTAGAGTGCCAAAGCGCATCCTGAAAAGCCGAGTGGTATCCCGCGAAATGAACTTTAGCTCCATTGAGTCCATGGACAGATTCCGTCTTGAACAGGTAAGAAAAGAAATCATTACTAAACTCAGTTCAGCTAATAGTGTTGAGTTAAAATAATAAATCACTCTAATATAAATGCAAAAATATGGATGGATTGATGGATGTTTGTTACTTCTTCACGCCAAAACTACTGAATGGATTAGGCTCAAATTTTGCATAGGTTTTTAGTACTGGACCTTGAATAAATATATGAAGCTGTGAGAAGAAGCTAGTTAAACTAAGGGAACAATAATAGTAAAAGTGACAACACCAAAAGATAGCTTGTTTGAATTTCAAAGTGGTCCTTATACCCCAGTTAAATTGACAACCTTTACAAAGCTATATTTTAAAACTACAATACACATTGTTTGGCATTTCAGAAAGTGCTTTTTAAAGGGCGCTGCCTGGAGGAATGGTTCTTTGAGTTTGGCTTCGTGATTGCTTGCTCCACCAACACCTGGCAGTCTGTTATTGAGTCTGCTCCTGAATCTCAGATGATGCCAGCCAATGTTCTCAAGTGGGTTCTCTAAAAACGCCTTCTAATTAAATAAAAAC
Organism: Eupithecia inturbata; assembly: GCA_963662085.1. Classification (NCBI taxonomy): domain Eukaryota; kingdom Metazoa; phylum Arthropoda; class Insecta; order Lepidoptera; family Geometridae; genus Eupithecia; species Eupithecia inturbata. The sequence goes on along the minus strand of OY759179.1, from coordinate 6,244,590 downwards.
CTAACTATTAATAAAATAAGGGCCAGATTCCACCAAAGCGGAGATGAGGCGAGCGGAGAAGTTTTAAACAACCAATAGAATGTCGTTATTCACACATCTCGTCTCCGCTCATCTTCAGAGGATACCGCCGAGCGGAGATGTATCATATTTGTATGCGGAGAAAACAAAGATTGTAACGGATATGTGAGCTATGCCTCGCAAGATGTCGACATCACGCAGCGGAGGCGAGAAGAGATGTGAGCGGAGTGCATTGAGCGGCGCTTTTAGTACATTCATCTCAACCCACATCCGACGCTCCCCAACACACAGCTCAGCCACTCTAGCCAGCACATATCTCCGCTTCAGTCTAGCCAGTACGCATACAGCTTCGGTGGAGACACCCTAGCTGAAAAGCGTCTCTTCTAGTCTCCGATTCGGACATCTCTGCTCATCTCCGCTTTGGTGGAGTCTGGGCCTAATGCTGGAAAATCCACACAGCATCATCTAGTCCCAAAGTAAGCAGATCTTGTCTTAAGTAGATAACTGATACATTACATTGATGTACATATAATTTTTATTATACATAGAAAACACCCAGAACATCTGGAACAAATATCTGCAGATCATACAAACATTTGTCACGAGGCGAGAATCGAACCCGTAACAACTGCGCCTGGCCTGCACGTAGCCCAGACCTGTTTGTGACTCAGGCCCTCATCAGCACATACATCCACTGCTGAATGTGCCTCCTCAGACAAGCAGGGTTTTGCCATAATCACCACCCTAGGCAGCCAGATTGCTTATCGCAGTGGAGGTGTTAAAAATGCACAGAATAAAACTACTGCCCTTAGTTGCTGGAATTAATTCTTACGCCGTGACAGCCACGGAAAACGAGTCTTACCTACTCCGCGTCTCAGGGGAATGGTGTGAATTATAACTATTTTATATAAGACACAAACTTCTATTTAGTAAAACTGGAAATCCAAAGATATTATTGTCCGTTGGTGGACAGTTTTCATCACACAGTATCCTCAACAGCCTATATTGGTCCACTGCTGGACGCAGGCCTCGCCCTGACAAGCGCCCTATTGGCTTTTATCACATGGGGGCCCATAATTCCCACGTTGGGTATGCGGGCTGGGAATCGCAGTTCGGTGGTAGAACTGTTCTGCAGGGGGCGCTGCTGCCCGCCCCCGGTAGATACCACAAACAGTATCATTTTAACTTAAATCCAGCATAGTTTTTAATTTTACTTGATAAGAGCCCCTGGATAGAAGATATGTACTACATTGTCTTATTCATAAATGCATGAAGTCCTGTGCATTAAACATAAATCTTTATTTCAGTGGCAATGTGGTCATCGAAACCAAGTTCTTCGATGGTGATCTACTCCTCACGACATCCCGCGTGAGGCTCTTCTATGTATAATTTATTCTACATACATATCCATTTTAATTGCATTTACTAGTCAACTTCATAATGCATTTTCTATTCCCCTCATCTGTAAGTAGAAATCAATGTTGTATTACATTCTCTAAATAATAATTACATTCAAAAAAAAAAATATTATATATTTTTTGTATTTAAGTTAACATACATGCCATACAGCGGGGCGATGCAGCCAGCGTCTTGGGGACGCTTCCGACTGGTATTGATATGGATCAGTTGAGTTACCTGCAGATTGTTTGCAACAGTCTGCAGTTAGCTTAATTGTTTCAATTGTAAATACTAGTTCTAATTTGTTTTTATTATTGAATTGTAATTTTCTTTAAGTTTATATTAACGTAAACAAATTTAACTTTTTTTATTTATGGTAATTTTAAGTTTAACCATTATAATAATAAGAGGTGATAAAATTTTAAAAATTATATCATGGTTGTAGAGCCATACATTTTGGGTAATCATAAAATTTTAGGACTTAGGTTACGTTTTCAGTAATATATCCCTAAGTTCCAAATTTTCAATTAAAATATAGTTTTTAGAAACGTGTTGAGGTGTTTTTATGCTAGTACTTACTTATAATAATCGTCAAAGATCCTAAAGAGCCTATAATACTGTTTTACTATAAAAACTTCCGTAGTTTAACGAATTCATTATGAATGCAAGCGGGTTAACTACTAACCTAGTTTGTGTTGGAAGAACACCAACGCGTGGTTCATCCCATATGGCAGTTGTATGCCGCACACTAGCGCCGCTACCATTTTTACTTAAATTTTTACTGCGCAAAAAAGAGTTTGGTGGCCAGCAAGAGCAACTTCGCATCTCTGCTTAAACTATACACAAACAAAGAAAAACCAGTACAGAGCCGTTAAAAAAACTTATGATAAGTATCATAAACTGTACAATGGACTTTAAAAATTCCTTTGCTTAACGTAATTAGAAAGAAAGAATAGGCGGTGGCGCTAGTTTGAGGCATACAACCGCCTTAATAATACGTCAGAAGCCTACGCGGGAGCCTTTATTGCGTGGCATGGTTTCATTGTTTTTCCGCGTGATCAATAGATGGCGCTACTGGTTACGATGAAACAATTTTACAGAATACCAAGATTTGCCACTGCCATATGATGTGACCAGTGACTAGTGAGTGGAAGGCAGATAAACTTTGTGAGCCTGTATGCAGATAACCAAATAACATATTTAAAACATTTTACTAATATTCTGACCCGAGCTCTCGATCAACTGAGTTATTTACAAGACATTCCATTTCCGTTGACATCTTGTGAACCTTTGACTCTAAGTCGTTATGTAGTCGCTGATATCCCGACACAAATAAATTTGTATATTCCTAATTTTATGAATGAGGGTTTGATTGAGCGACTCGTCTTGATAAAGTTACGACCTTATTTCTCATTGGGATTGTGCTTATACAACGTAGTGATTCATTTATAGTTAAAAGATACGTTGAGCATTTAGCTGGGCCGTTTATCTAGTTTGCCAGCGCGTCGCGCCGCGCCGCCGCCGCGCCGCGCCGCGCCGGTCATCACAACACACTTCACATTAATATTATAAATGCGAAAATTTGGATGTATGAATGTTTGTTACCTCTTCACGACAAAACTACTGAACGGAACGGGCTGAAATTCATACAGGTAGTTCTAGGTCTGCAATAAAATATAGGCTACTTTTTAGAGTTCCGTACCCGAAGGGTGAAAACGGAACCCTGTTACTAAGCCTCCGCTGTCCGTTCGTCCGTCCGTCCTTCTTTCACAGGGCTATATCTCATGAAACGTAAGAGGAAGACAATTGAAGTTTTCAGATAATGTGTATTTCTCTTGCCGCTATAACAACAAACAATAATAATAAAATAAATAAACAAATTAAAGGGGGATTCCATACAAAAAGCGTGATATTTTTGGTTATTTTTGCTCTTTGTTTGTCAAGATTGTATCTTTTGAACCACAATAGGTAGACACATGAAACTTTCTATAATTAATTATTACTTCAACTGTAATTATAACAAATACTAAAAATAAAATAATGTTAAAAATCCCGCCTCCAAACAAGTGAAAATTTGATGTTCTTTGATAAATTGCCTGATTTTTACGGTACGGCACTCTTCGCGAGTTGACTCAAACTTGGCGGTTTATTATTTCATAAATCACGCGTTTGAAGCCGCGATCAGAAGCTAGTCACATTAACATTATAAATGCGAATGCTTGGATGGATATATGGATGCTTGTTACTTCTTCATGTCTAAACTTCTCAACAGATCGGGCTGAAACTTTGCATAGGTGTAGCTCTTGACCTGGAATAAAACATATGCTATTTTTTAACCCATAAAATATCAGTTTCCATTGGATAGAAATAACCTTACATTTCCATAGAAACAACACATTCAAAGCCGCGTGCAGAAACTAGTCATGTAATAATGAATGAACGGCCGGCTACCTACTCGCATCCTCTATTAAGTAGGTACATTAATTGTTATTCCGCTGAGTACACCATATATAAGCGAATAGATTGGATATGGTTTTATCAATAGATCGTGACTCGGTCCCGTATCTTATTAGTACGCTGACACGTTTAATGCCATTACCATAGAGGAAATGAGGAACGTATTACGCGGCTGAGGGCAGGAAAAGCTCTTAAAAGACACGACACAGGAACTTTTTGTGAATTAAATGATTGGTAGCGATGGTCGCATCCTCTTTAGCGGAAAGGAATGAGGCGGGATCCTTGCTACGGAAACGACGACGCGACGCGACGGAGCGGAGGAAGCGCTCCTATAGAAACCGCAAACACTCTTCTCGCATATAAATAATACAAATTATGTATATAATTAGGTATGTGCCAACGACTACAGCGTACCTACTTGTCAAGAATCGTAAATTAGCCATTCAAACTAACAATAAAAAAATATGTACATCGTGAAATTTCGATGATTGTGTATGATCAATTGATCATGTATGACACTATGTCTTTAACCAGTATAAAGATAAAAATAACTCTGTTATAAAAAAATAGAGATCCCACGAGGCATACATTGCCCTCAAACTTTTTCACACTCATGCACAAAACTGCACTGAGTGTGAAAAATTGCTCTACCATGACTGTAAAAGTATTTAATAAAATTCCTAGAGACATAAGAGAACTGCCTACTAGTAAATTTAAGACAAAACGCCGTAGGTGGCTCTTAGAAAAATGTTTTTAAGAATTGTATAATCAATAAATTAAGCCGAACACATTTGTGCCTGCCAGTACTTTTCGTAAAAAATTGCTCCGGATAAAATTGATCGTACCGCCTAAACCAAATCGAGGGGAGAACGGACGGGTGAATACGGGACTGGGTGACAACGGACCAAACCGTTGTTATGATGTTCCACCTAGCTTTTAAGGTATTTTTTGTACACAGTTCCTACACAATAAATTTCTTTTGATTATGCTCTGTTCTAGAATCCTAGACATTTTTTGTTAACAAATGGGTTAAAAACAAAAAAAATACACTGGTTGCGACATCGGAGCAAAACGCAGAGAATTTTGGTTTTGTTTCGAACAATTTCCTTCATCATTCCAACAGAGACGTTGGCCGTTCGACCGTTTTCAAACTCGAATATGCACCGCGCTAATTTGAGCGCAGTGATTTCTCGCTGCGCCCGTGCTTAGCTTGCCCTTATCATGTTATTTTTTTATGTTATTGTGATCAGTTTTTGTTAAGTTTTCATTCATCTTTCATAACATAATAATATCTTGTAGCTATGCTTGAACCGAGTTTAACTAAACTCACTAATGATAATAAAAAACAGCACTAAAAAAGAACATTTTAAAATAGCTTTGATCTAAAAACCTATTCACGGCGCGATCAAAGTTTGCTTTAAATGCTAGTAGGTAGTTATTAATTATTACGAAGACATTTTGATAAAATATTAGGCGCTTTTTGATAGGAAAGGTCGGTGTTATCGGTTGCATACAGCTATTACACATTGATTGTAGGTACCTTTGTACTTAGGTAGCTGATAGATAAGCTACCAAAGTACACATTGATTTCTTATACTCCGCCCACGCATTTATTTTCTTTGACATAATGAAAGAATAAACAGTTTCATACACTTAATAATCGCACGTAATCTGTCAGCTCAATAAATATCGAAGCTCTCGTTAGTGCCAATATTTTTCGAGCCGATAGATTCGAATCACTATTCTTAAAAAGAAGCAGAGTCTATGAAATATTGCATTCTTTCATTCAGTCAATGTAAATAAACGCGTGGCATAGGTTGAGTCACAGAGCAGATACAGAGAGGTGTTGTAATTATATTTCCTTAAGAAACAAAGCGTGACAATTTACGGGATGAGAGGGTGTTAGATCCCGCCCACTTTTTTATTTTTCACCTACCGGTCAATAGCAAAACTGCTCGATTCATTCTGTGTCGATGGTACTTACGTAGATTAACTACTTCACACTAGATGTCACTAAGTGTAGGGTGTAACAGGGACTTACTCAGAATTTTCGTACCAGGGAGTAAACAAGTAATACCCGCCTAAATCAAAACTCGCATGTCGTCTTTTTTGTCACTATGAAGCTTTCAACATTAAAACGGCACGCAGAAATCTTTTTATATTTTGTCGGAGACCAGTCTTATCTATTAATTTTTGTGATCTATTGCTGTTTAAGGTTCTCTTCGGATGGAAATCTAGAACATACATTATTTAAAATTTTGAAGCCCACCCATTAGGTGGGCTTCACTTACTTTAAACTAACTAAACAACAACTGTTATAAATGTTATTAGTTGTCTCACAGAGGGAAAGTACTTTCAATAATGTAGGTAGAATATTTTTAGGAGGCTTTATTTTATTTCCTGCGTATTTCATATTTTTTTAAGGCACTTTCCATTGATGAAGCATAGCCGTGAAACAATAATTGGATTCTAATTACGGCCCTGTCTTTTTGTTATATTCATGTTGTTGCCCCGTTGACAAAGCCGTGCACAGGACGAACGCCGACAGGACACTGACTAAGGCCACGCCTACTGTGATGACGTCAGGACCTAGTTGAGAATGACAGTGCACAGTTGCTTAGGTCGCCTCCTCTCTGTATCTGCTCCGTGGATTGAGTTTTGAGCGTTGTAAGATGTTTTACTATATAATATACCGCCAAGTGCGAGTAGACTCGCACACGAAGAGTTCAGTATCGTAAAAATCAGGTAAAATTTTATAAAGAACATCAAATTTTCACTTGTTTAGGCACCCCGTTAAATTTTCAACTTAAATATATTTTTAGTATTTGTTGTTATTACAGTTGAAGTGATACTTATTTATAGAAAGTATCATGTGTCTAACTATTGTGGTTCAAAAGAACACAGAGAGCAAAAAAAATCATGTTTTTTGTATGGAATGCCCCTTTAATTTGTATATGTATTATATTATTATTATTTGTTCGCTCACGAAATGCATTATTACTTTAAATTTCAAGATAATAGCTGCGTTAGTTGTTGAGATATTAAAGAGGGGAAAAATGACAGACAGGGCGACAACGATTCCGAATTCGAATCGACCTAGGTATTTCGAAAACGATCTTGAAACCCTAAAAACTAGCTTCTGTCCGCGGTTTTGCGCGTGTTTTTTCGGAATTAAAAGTAGCCTATAAGTTTATTCCAGGTCCAGATTTTATGTGTGCTAAAGGGGTTTGAATATTTTGGCCCTAATATCGGTCACCATTTTGTTTCTATTCAAAATCGCCGCTTACGATAAAAGTAATAATAATTTGCATAAAAGACACTAAAAAAATAAAAAATCTCTTATAAAATAATGTCCTAAAGCGTCAGATTTCTGAGATATTTACATATGAAGAAAAAATATAGCTTTTTTCATTTGTGAATATCTCAGAAACCTGACGCTTTAGGACATCATTTTATACGATTTCTTTTTATTTTAGTGTCCTCTATCCAATTAAATAACTTTTAATGAGCGCGGCGATTACTTACAAAGAAAGATAACAAAAAATCTACGAGGATATTGATGCGGATGACGTCATCATCGGCAAACTCGAGTGCTTTGAAATACCTTTATTGCCGATGCAAAATCCGAAAGCAGTGGACGCACCCTAACGATATACTGTAAGCTAGCGGCTGCCCGCGGCTTCGCACGCTCTTTTCCGGGATAAAAAGTAGCCTATGTCCGTTCTCGGGATGCCATCTACTTTCCTGTCGAATTTCGTTGAGATCCGTTCAGCCGTTTAGGTGGAAATTATAACAGACAGACATACAGAGTTACTTTCTAATTTATAATATTAAGTATAGATACGAGAACCTTCCGATGCATTGGACGCACAACGTAACTCTAGCTCTAGAGACATGTGTAGGAGCGGGCGACGACGCGGCGACGCGCCGCCCGGATGAACACCAAATGTGTGATATTTTTAGGAATGTTGATTACCCTCTTCCTGTTTCCGGTATGGCTTGGCTACACCGCTTGATCCGCCGACTCGCTTCAATACATAGCTGCTAATTAGTGATGAATAATTAATACTCTGTTGACATACGTTTATTGCGGGTGATATGGTAGACCGCACTACTACTTTCAGTCAATGAGTAGAGTCTATGCAGTTTTATGGTATAAAACTTAAGTAATTTATTACAAAAAAAAAATTGAAATAATTTCTGTTGATAGGTAATTTGACTTTTACGGTTCCGTACCCGAAGGATGAAAACGGAACCTTATTACTAAGCCTCCGCTGTCCGTCCGTCCGTCCGTCTGTCACAGGGCTCTATCTCATGAACAGTAAAAAGTATACAGTTGAAATTTTCAGTGAATGTGTATTTCTCTTGCCGCTATAACAACAATTATTAAAAATAAAAGAAATATCCAAATTAAAAGAAGTTTCGTTAAGGACAAAAAACGTGAGTTTTTCGGCAATTTTTGCTCTTCGTTTGTCAAGGCAGTCTCTTGAACCACAATAGGTAGACACATGAAACTTTCTATAAATAAGTAACGCTTCAACTGTAATAACAACAAATACTAAAAATATAATAAAGTTAAAAATTCAATGGGGTCTCCGAAAAAGTGAAAATTGGATGTTCTTTGAAAAAGTTGCTTGATTTTTACGGTACGAAACCCTTCGTGTGCGAGTCAACTCGCACTTGGTGGTTTATTTAAATGTCCATGCGTTCTCATTGAAATACCTGAAGCAGTTTTGAGCTTTTCCTAAAGGCGGCTAATGTGAATTTGCCAAGACTTTAGTCACACCATACCTAACACGTTTTCTTTTAGAGCTGTTGTTCATCGAAAACTAGCTCATCCCAATGCAATCATACCTGTGTGTGTGTGTGTGTGTGTACCTGTTCACGGCTGAACGTATCTTGATGAAATCTGGCAAGCCAAATCCTTCATATATTTATCCCTTTTTTTGTAGGACGAACTACTTTTCATCCGGGAACAGCGCGTGCGAAGCCGCGGGCAGAAGTCATTTGGAATTTGATAACAATATTTTGTTGCATCGCATGTCTCGCTTCTATAGCGGATCTAAACAATGGGAAGTTGTACAATTTCCACCTCCGCCCGTAGATGAAATCATCACACAGGAATGGGGGGTCAGCATGAGTTTACGCAGACATCCTGTACTATTCCGAACGTCTAATGATTCTGTAATGAAAGCTTGTGCTCGGGATGTTCAGGCGAATCCACACTTCCTGTGACCGTTAGCCGTGCGTTTGGATTGAAAGACGCCGTAGAAACGGTTTCTAGGTAGGTATGTAGCTTAGGTAGAGGTACCTACCGTAAAATAACGAGGCAACTTTGCCATAATTTGGACAAAAATCCCAATATTTGCCTTATTAACAGATGAATTACAATATTTATTTGTTTTTGCATGACACTTAATAGAAATTTGGCTAACGTTGTATGCATGTGTCATTCTAAAAAAACTAGTCAATAAGAGCCTACAGAGTATTAATAAATTAAGCATAGTTGCCAAAATTTTCGCAACTCTGCCTACGCTCAGTTTTTCTTTGATTTTGCAGTTTATGTAGAAATCAATACAGAAAATGGCAATACTGACAGCTGGCAAAGTTGCCAGTGAATTTTGGACATGTCCATACAAGTACTTTCTAATGCATAGGGTTATCAAAAAAAAACACGGAAAATAAGAATCGACAGGTATTTTTTTTTCTTGTTTAAGTGTTTACACCCAAATTAAGGTTAAAAATGACAAGTGGTACAAAAGTTAAGATCTAAAATGAAAAGAAGTTTAATAAGGTTTCGTTATTTCATAAAATATGACAAAGCATATTTTTACAATTTCAATTAATATTGTAAGTAGGTTAGCTGCAACAACGCACAGATAAAAAGATGGAAGAAAGGGAGGGAGGAACAAAGTTAATCTTCTACTAGCTGCTGCCCGCGGCTTCGCACGCGCTTTTCAAGTAGCCTATGTCCGTCCCCAGGATACTATTACCTCCCTGCCAAATTTAATTAAGATCCGTTCAGCCGTTTAGGCGTGAAAAGGTAACAGACAAGAGTTACTTCCAAATTTATAATAATGAGTATGGAAAGATTCTTAGAAAATGATATACATATCTGATACCAGTTATTTCTAAGATATTTGAAAAGCATATATAATAATCGCTTTATAACTACTTTCAAGTTTTACGTAGAGAACAGAAAGGATTCAGAGAAAATTAAAACTTAACATGACGACTTACGATTTTCTACAACTTGCCACAAAAAATATTGATAACGAAACTCCCGTCTGTTCAATCTTCTATGACATGACACAAGCATTTGATTATGTTAGACATGACATTTTATTGTGCAAACTTGAAGTATACGGTGTGTAAGAGGAAATACTCTACAATTGATCAAGTCGTACCTACCTAGAGAATAGAAAACAGTTTACTAAGATTACCAATATTATTTATAAAACTAAAACTGAAGAAAGCTTCCTCTCACGAGAACGGATTGCAAAGTACGGCGTCCTCCAGGGGACTGCTAGGCCCTCTGCTGTTTATTGTTTATATAAATGATCAACCCAACCAAAACCAACCACTCATCCAATATCACTATTCGCTGATGATATCACGGTTACTGTAGCATGTAAGAATACTGACAGTTATAAAAATTACATTAATTTAGCTTTGATATCAATTATAGACTGGTTAAATAATAATAATCTTAAAATTAACATAAACAAGACAAATATTATACATTTTAGACAACGCCATAATGCAGCTGCAAAAACGATTGACATTTATTACAACAATAACGAAATCGAAGAAGTGGAAAGCACAAAATTTCTGGGGTAAATATTGACAAGAAACTGAATTGGACACATACAAGCACATAGAAGCTCTCTGAATCTCTTCAGTCGACCTTCGGATTTCGTGGTCCGCAATAGGCGTGACAACAATAAAGTCTGTCAAATAAATAGGAAAACCACATTGATGGGCAAGAGTATCTTTGTTATGGCACTCTCCATATATAATAAATTACTACAATCTATAAGACTACTGCCGAATATGGAGTTAAACGATTCTTTCAAATAAATGTTATTATGCTATAAATGAATTTTTAACTGACAAAGATTTTTCTGCTTCATGATGACATTCTTTATTTTTAAGTGGCTTTTATAGCTAGTTGAAACTAATGTTGAATATATATAATATTCAACATTAGTTTCAAGTTCAGTTTTATTTTATTTTATTGTAGGTAAGCTTAATTAATTAAATTGTTATTATTAAAATTTGTAGGTACACAGACATTGCACACCGTAAAGGTAGGAATACATTGACTCACATAGACATAAAAACACCTGTACCTACATGTATTTCAAGCAATAAACTATACTTTACTTTACTTTATGATGACGATCCTTGTAAAAAAATAATAGTGAAAACTCCTACAACAATATGAATTTCGCGCCATCTTAAAGCGTAGACACGAACACCTGGTTCCCAGTGACGCCAGCGCCAGTTAGTATTTATTTTATGGTTAAAAATACTGTAGTGCTATAGGTAGGTATGATGCATAACAAAAACGATCATTGATGCGTGACTTTTTGTCACTGACAAACAGTAAAAATAATAAATAGGTTCCGTTGTGGCGATTTTTGGGAGACCTTATACCTATGTTGGAGTGGACTTCTTTTGGCTATAACATGATGATGATGGTGATCAGGAAGTTTTAGTATTTAAAAGTTTGACAACCCGGGCGTGATTGTGGTTTTGGGGAAGTTGTCAACTGACACACTCTATTTGCAATAATTTGCGGATATTTCAATAAAATGCAGAAATAGCAATAGCTGACCTCTATAGCCATGGTCCTAGATATATTCTGGATGTACTATCAAAATTGCAATTACCTGAGTGAGGCCTACAGATTCAGCTCAGCGACCTCAAATTTGCACGAAAAGTTTTAGCACATGTTTACACCAACTTACTTATAATCGCCATATTGGTATAACTATCTGGCTGGCATGGCAGTTGGAAAAATATAAAGTATGCTACCAAAAACTACTAAAAATATTCTTCCATAGAAACCAAACTTGTTCCTGGGTAGAATTTAGAGTTATTTAAAATTTATTACATTTTTTTACAGTAGGCAAAGTTGCCACTGTTTGGCAAAGTTGTCTCATTCTACGGTACTTGTAGTTGATAATTGGTAACTATCTAATTATAAACTGTAGACGTTATGCCCGAAAATAGATTATTTGGATATACCCGATTTTAATTTATAACTACAGAGAACAAGATCAAGTCATTGGTTAGTATGAAAGTAGTAAGTACTTACTCTACTGAGTGAGTTTTCATTATTTCAGAATGCTGTTTTCATACAAAATTTCCACGCATCATTAACAATTTTGTAAACTCATATTTTTTCCGAGATAATTTCAGAAGATAGGAGCTAGATATAATGAGTACCTTATACATTTTCTTATAAATATAAAGGGAGGGGGCTTGCTCTGAAAATTAATCAGACAGAAAAGCCTGGCTGGTTAACTAACAGCTTCGATACTCCCGGGTCAGCGATCCCTCTGCGTCAGTTACCTCTACCTACGTCATTGAATGCTCAATAATGTTCACCCGTTCACTTATTATTTGATTACGTGTGCTCATCTGATTATTGAGAATTTATATTAGCAGGCTGATTTACTCAATAGTTCTCGATATTTCTGTTGCAAACATTGTTTTACATGGGATCCTAAAGATAGAAAGGTGTTCCAAACATGCACCCTGCTAGGGAACGACAATATTTAGCTATCTAATTTTCTAATCTATCTATTTTTGATATACAATAAACTACCTATCTAATTTTATTCACTTCACTATCTTGATATGCGAACAGGGGATGCTTTAACCCTATGCAGGGTTTGTATCGGTTGATGTTGTGGTTACGTGATTGGAACAAATCATATAAGGCAGTAACAACAGGGAGTAGATATGTATATACTATACCACTTAAGTGGATAAAGTAAAACAGAAATCAATTATATTCCCAAATATTTTTCGACTTGAACCTAAAGTAATACACAACATGGAAAAATAACTATAGGTAGGTACCTACCTACTAACTATTTACCACCGATTTCTCGTCTCTCTTCCTTTCTTCATGTTACTTCTGGTAAAACGGTAAAAATAAAGCAAACCTATTGAACCTGATGACCGAGACTCCTCAGCCTGGAGCGTGGTGCATTCAACCGTTTCGGAGGGTAGCTGAAAAAACTGCCCGCTTGAACGACTTGATTGTCACTACTCGACCACAAACCTTTTCTTGTGTAAGTTAGGTGCTTTTTGTGGTATTCGATCGAGAATATTTCGGTGATCGAACAATCAAAATAAAGTGTTAAAAATCCAAAACAGAAAGAATCCCCAAAAATTTCACAATCAAGCTAACCTTAGGTTGGCTTTGTACTTCAAATGACCTCCATAAAATAAAACGTGTAAGTATTAAAGATCGAGCTAATCAATTTCGAGAGATGTATTTGGTTCGCTCAAGGATCTGGTGCCGCTTGCATTCTGATCAGCTATCCTTTAAAGGCCTGGGTTACATCACTATTTGATTTAAGGAGGTAGGAGCCGATGGATTTGAAATATGAAATCGGTTATCGCCGTTAATTATCGATTCATCGTAAGTGCTCCGCCATCTTGGATGTAAGTGACCGGCCATGTTTGATGCGCGGCTTCCGGCGCGCGCGTGTCTGCGCATGCTAATGTTCGCGCTTGCGCAGCCCTGCGTCCTGTTTGCCTAGGTTGCTATCGCTGCCACTGTCACATATCTACCGTCAAAAGGTAGCAAATAAGCAATGAACAGTTAATTGCGTCTATTCATTCATTAGCAACTTATTAAAATGATTTGGTACCTAGGTCCCTTAATTTCAACTAAATCTTATAGCTCTACTTGCTATTTAAAACTTTGTTCATGAAGGTACTTAGTTTTTTCAAAACAATCAAATTATTGTTTGTACCATTTCTATTCTAGACAACAATCCCTGTTCTTGGCCCCGTGCTGGCTGATGTAGATATGTTAGTATTAAGGTTATGTTATAGGTACCTATGTTTGTATGTTAGGTACCTAGAAATATAAGTCAAGAATGATGAGCATGAGAGACAGACCGGCTGCGCGCGCGCATAAACTCATAATAACTCATCCGGCGAGATAAGGGAACCTCTCATTCAAAGCCAACGGCATCACTTTCACATAATTATAAACAAACACAAACAAGAGTAATGTTTATTCAATTCAATTGTCCCGTATCTTATTTTAAGTACATAAATAATACGATTCTCGCCAAGTACCTAGGTCTCAGTTCTCCTCTTTCTAAGTTCTCAACAGAAATCTGATCTTGAAACGTTAGGTTTTTTGAGTTACGTAGTAATTAAGTATGTAAATCATTTATTTATCACATAAATAACACGCATAAAATTGGTTTAACTTGCAAAACAAAATAGCACAATTTTATAAGTATAAGTAGATAAATTATATGTATAAAAAAATATTAGTGTTAATAAAAAGTAGAGGCACCTCATGTTAACAGCTTTTTACACAGCATCATATTCATCTATCCCCTAAGCTAAGCAGATTCCTAATCAAACTTATCTCCATAGCCCATAACCGAGCGACGATGTATGTAACTAGCAGGCACATAATTATCTGAAATCTGTGCTAGCAGGAATTGAAATCGAGTGATTTTTAACCGACTTCAAAAGTGGGGGTTGTTAATAAATTGCTTTACTCTTTCAAAATAAGCCTACGGTGCCATAATGTAGAATACTCAATGTTTTATTACATAATATGTACGGATTATGATAGGTGGCAAATACTATGTTTAATTTACCTATTATATAAATAGAAAGATAGAACTCTTTATTGTATCACACAAACACAAAATATAATACAGAAGAAAATGCTGTAATTTACAACCTACCAGTTTTTTATCTTTGTTCTCCCTTGTACAAAGATAAAAAACTGGTAGGTTGTAAATTACACTCGGAAAAGAGCTTCTTACGCTCTTTTCCGAGATAGAAAATAATCTATGAAATATCCTATGTCCGTCCCCAGGATATCATCTATCTCCATGCCAAATTTCATTTAGATTAGTTTAGCTGTTTATGCGTGAAAAGGTAGGTAACAGACAGACAGAGTTACATTCGAATTTATTATATTAGTACCTACATATGTTTTGGAACTGAATAGACCCGTAGATATCAATTCAATACGCTATAGAAATCGTAGCCCTCTACTTTTGTCATCATTTTATGTGACTTGGAACTTGTTAGGTGGTAACTACTTTCTGTTTTAGCATATTTTTTCTTTCCAGAATTTTTCTGGAATCGTTATTAAAATCGTATTTTTAGCGTGAATTGTTTTGCTAACTAACCCTTTGTTTCGTCCATTGTAAAGTTTTTTTATTCGTGCTTTGTTCCTATCCCGCATGGGGCCATTGGGGCCATAAAGGAAATGACATGTGGTTCCCAAAATCTGCTGGAGAAAGTTTAGTGTGGACATTCTTCATTCACAAATTAAACATCATGTTCCTTTTTGCCTTGTTGATACAGGTATCAACAAAGCACATATTGCATATACATACATGATGTAATAAAAAGTAAGTTTAGGTACTGGGTAGCCAAACTTTAAGAGGTGGTTCAGTTCTATCGCGTCTATTTTGGTATAATAAATAACGTGGCCCGTGAATAATTAACGTAGCGCGGTATTGATATGGGTCAGTCAAGCTATCTCTAGATTGTTTGCTACAGTCTGCAGTATTCTCAAATTGTAATTTTCTTTGATAATAAATATACCTACGTAGCGCCAGCGCGCGTATATATCGTAAACTAAAAAAATAAAAAGTAAAATATGGCTAACTTGAACCATATTTTACCTACATTACATATGTACAAGCAAATTAATGAACCTCCGACGACGCAAGAGGAGTATATTTAGTTCGTTCGTATAGCAACTAGCCCGAACGGATGGATTGACTTTTATTAACATTACTTTTTGTACTTATATCATCGATCGATCGACCATCGAGAAAGTCCGATCTATGTTCGTCATTCATTTTTACGCCGGTTGTCCACCGCCGCCGGCGCCGCGCGCCGTCGTCTGCGAAACGTCACCGATAATGAGATGACGGTGACGAAGTAGCGACACATAAATTTACGATTTACTATGGACGCCTGTCGACCGCACGCCCGTCACCCGAGCGCCGTCATCGTAATCACGATCGTCGTGCAAGCATCGACACTTCTCGTTATGCTGATGCTGCCACAACTTGTCGTGAGGAAAGTACATAACGCTCACTGTGATGTATCTTTCACGTATTAGCGGATGAATCCAAAATTGTTTACTTCGTCTTCGCCTTCGACTGTACAAAAGCAGCAGAAACAACTACTTCGCCGGTACAATCTAGTCATTCCTCAAACGCAACTACCACGAACGACAGCTACATCAAACTGAGCCACCGAGATCTTCGCGGTGGACACACTCGATCGCCGTTACGTCGCCTTGAACACGGCCTGAAATAATATCGTTATCGGCGACGTTTCGTTGACGATGCCGGTGTACAAACGGCGTTAAAGATTCAAAGTGAAATCGTTGGGGCAAATATTAGTATTTTAAATGTAATCTTATGGGTCTATGTACTCGAAATAAACCATTTTTATTTTATTTATTTATTTATTAGATTTTTTGTAAAAATATCTGTTGAATAAGAACTTACTCAACTCATACATTTACATGTTTCTGTCGGGGGGAAAACAAATAAGAAAGTATAGAGGTGAAAGAATATCCACAACAGCTGACCGTCCGGCTGGCAGCACACCTGCCACATTCCGAGCGCGCAGGGCTTCGAACACCCCAATCCGAGCCCTGAACTGAACCTGACCACACGAACAAAAAATATATCGCTTGAGCTTGAATGTATTAGCCCCTTAGGTATTATAAATCGGTTCTATATCCATCCATACGATTATATTGGACATGGGCCACAAAAAACACTGCTCTTTTGGTTCATACCTACTCAAAGAACGAAGAAGGTACGCAGTTAGCTAGAAAGTTAGCTTATGTTATGTAAGTAAGCTAGCTTAGGTATCTAAGTAAGATACATTCATAATGAAGAAGAAAGATGGTTAGTCAAAACGTTTACCCACTTTTGCACCTTGGCAATTAAATCTTCGCTCGTACTTTCTGTACGAGCAAAGATTTAATTACCAAGGTGGCTAAAGGCTGATGGAAATCCGGTAATATATATAATATAAGTACGACTATTTTAGAAATATATATATATGTATATATATAATAAGCTTTTTCAAAATTGTTATGGTATAAGGTTTCTCGTTTGCTATAGCGCCTACTAAGTTATGGACAAAGATTGGTCGTGGGTTCAAGTCCACTCAGACACGTAACCTTTGCTGGGTGCGCATGATAAAGTACAATAGGCTACATCAACCTTAGACCAATTATTTTTAAAATATTGCGAAGTATGAACGTTTAAGTGGCTAGTTTTCTCTTATTTGTCCGGCTTCACACAGGAGCAGTGTTTCCCTTAGCGGGGGAGCAAGGGGGGAGGCCTTGTTTGAGCGCACGCGCTTCCAAGGTGAACCAACACCATACGGGCACATAAACCTCCTGGGCCTATGTATCTCAAACTTTAAACCATTTACGTATACTTACCAAGTGTACAATCCATCCATACTGATATTATAAATTCAAAAATAACTCTGTCTGTTACCTTTTTACGCCTATACGACTGAATGGATCTTAGTGAAATTTGGCATGGTGACAGATGTTATCCCGGGGACGGACATAGGTTACTTTCTATCTCGGAAAATAACGTGAGAAGCCGCGGGCAGCAGCTAGTTTACTAATAAAACAGCCTCGCTTCAGATGGGTGCCCATCTGAAATTTTGTCTTTGGACAGCCCACTGGCGTTCTAATAAACCCACGAAAGCATGATACTACCCATAGTAAGTATCATGTTTTCAGTGGGCTTAATAGAACCTGGAAGCTCGGTATAATATAAATTTATATGTATACCTACCTACCTACCTAGCTTTTTTTATTAACTTTATGCAAGCCAAGGCCTGAGTTTGGTATTGTTGAGATTGAGGCCCAAGTAAATAAAGGGTTAACGCATTAAAATACAACAACAACACTACAACTTGTAGAACATCCAAAAAGTGATAGGTACCCGATTATCGTGTTATTTTGTGCTAGCTAACAGTGGTGATCGCATTTTAACATTTTTACTGCGACTACTCTGTGTTAGAGCCCTGCCTGCCTGGTGATTATTAGGTACATAGAGTGGAAAGTTTAAGCACCACCGACTCGTCTACCCAAGCTCAAATTGTTCGTTCAACACAAGAACGCATAAGTTTGCGTTTCACGTTATATAAACGGAGGGGTTCGACGCCCGAGATGCAACCTTTAAGGTCGACCCTGCGGCGCGGCCTCCAGCTTACGTGCACTTGCAGCTTGTACAGTGACGATTGCTGCTACGTCATCTGCATAAATAAATATGTAGCTCTTGGTTGCAGAGATAGGAAGATCGTTGAGCAGCAGCGAGAACAGCAAATTCGAGGACAGACGACCCCTTTGCTACGCCCATTATGGTCGTTAGTGGATCGGACTTAACATCTCCGCCGTCGCCGACTACGACCTGCGATCTGATCCGGAGTAGGTCGGTCAGGAGAGCATGCGCAGGTCCGCTATGCCGTAGTGGCGGAGCTTGGCAGCGAGTACTCCATGATCTGCAACATCAAAGGCTTTTGAGAGGTCACAGCACAAAACCGCGACTCGCTGCCGGCGCTCGCAGGCATCGACTATAAGACGGACCACTTCCCGTGCGAGAGACGTAGTGGAGTGGCCTGCGCGGTGCGCGTACTGGCGCACCGACAGTGCTTCGGTGCCTGCGAGGTACTTTGTAGTATAGAAAAAGAATAAGAATAATAAGACCAAAATATATTTATTTTGTAAACAGATTTAAACATACACAACACACACGTAATAATACAAACAAAACTTAATTAAAGAGGAAAAAAAAATGATGACAAAGCCTGTTTACAAAATTGGCTCTGGCTCAGCATGTGCTGGATGACTAGCAAACAAGCATCCAACGCTGGTCTTCCGCCAGAGCCACTCGTTGGCGTTACGGATAAGTCTAGTACTTACTCCGTTCTCGAATACCTTGGCTAGCGCTGGAATTATGGACACCGGTCTATAGCCGTCCATGCTCTCGCGCTTACCTTTTCCCTTAAATAGTGGCGAGACCTTACTAGTCTTGAAAACTAGTGGGTAGGTGCCAGCATCCAAACAGGAGTTAAATAACACTGCCAGGCACGGCGTGAGCGGCGTCGCTGCGATGCGTAACGTTTCCATAGAAATCTTAAATAAGTCTTTAATAGTACTTACTTGGGATCCGCGTCATTATAATTTGATACACCTCCGCTGGTGGTAGAATCGCACAAACCGCAGCGAGCGGTCAGTTCTTGGGCGGGCGGCCGCGAGGGCGGCGACGACAGCTCGCAGGTCAGCGCGCGGGGCGCCGCACGCGGCCGCTGCGCCCACAAATCTTGCGTTCATGGCGCCAGCAGCTGCCTTCTTTGAACCAAATTTAGTTCCAGAGTTAGGGTCTTTGACGACGTCCATAAAGTTAATAGAGGGCGATGAGTGTTCTCCTCTCTCATCATTGACTACCTTCCACATGGCTTTCTGAGTATTAGAATTTGCCGAAATTATATTTCTGTAATAATTTGATTTAGACCAATTAATTATGTTTTCATATTGATGGCTAATCTTTGTAATTAAATCTTCTAAATAGCTAAGTTGTGGATATTTTTACATACTAGTAATGTCAAAAAGAAGGGCATTTAATCGGTTCGGTTTCGAAACCCTATGGTCTCGCTTTTTCTGTCCTTACAAATTGTGATGTCAAATTTTTAAGAGACCTTCAATGTCAAGTGGAGTATCAAATGAAAGGTATCAATTTGTAGTAATTTGTACATTTCAAAACAGTTTTTAAAATTTCTTGAAAAATTTTCAAAATGGGTGTCTACCTCAGCAAGTGGGGTATCAAATGAAAGGTATCGGTTTGTACATCTCAAAACAGTTTTAGAAATTTCTGTAGGTATCATACTTTTTAAAATATTTTGAAAAAAGTCGACCCATTGCCCATACATAGGAGATATAACATAGGAGATAGGGGGAAAGCCCCCTATCTCCTATGTTTGCAGAGCGATCCATCTGAAATGTATGTAGCGTTTGTAGATAAGGGTCTATATTTTACAGGAAAAATATATACAAGTCAGTAAGTAGACCACTTTTTGAAAAATGTATAAAAACGGTAATTTTCAAAATTCTTGAATTTTTTGGTATTCATCAAATAGCAAAGTCTCTAACCAGTACCTATAGTACATATTGGTTACTTGCCAATCGTTCGAAACCCTCGGCGCGCGAGTCACACTCGCACTTGACGGATCTTGTTTTTTACTGTTGCAAACAATCTACATGTAGCTCCGGTACTTAGTTTGTACATGTAGTTTATTGGAAAGGGTGGTACGAATTATGAAATGAACAGATATTTTTTTGCATAAAACATGGAATACAAGGTGATTAAAATTAATTATGAGCTCATGTTCAGCTATTCTATAGCATGCAATTAATTATGTATAAGGTTTAAAATAATAAATTCATTATTATCATAATAATTGCGTTCATTTAGTCAGTTAAATAATTCTTTTTCAATAAATGGTCATTCAATAATTTAAATTCATTAGGTACCTGCCTTATTATACATTTTTGCACACATATTCAAGCATTTCGATACTAGATAAAAGCTAGTAAAATAATAATAAAAAACCGCCAAGTGCGATTCGACTCGCACAAGAAGACAAAGTTGCCTGATTTTTACGGTACGGAACCCGTACCGTAAAAATCAGGCAACTTTTTCAAAGAACATCAAATTTTCACTTGTATGGATATCCCTTTAAATTTTCAACTTTGTTTTATTTTTAGTATTTGTTGTTATTACCTTATTACAGTTGAAGTGTTATAGTAATAGGGTTCCGTTTTCACTCTTCAGGTACGGAACCCTAAAAACAAAATATTGTTTGATGGTACCGTAAAATGAGGCAACTTCGCCTAGCTTTGGCAACTATGCCATACAGTAAAAAAATCGAATAAAATTTAAATAATTCAAAATTCTATCCCTAAGCAAGTTTGTTTTTTGTGGGAGAATATTTTTAGTAGTTTTCGGTAGCATTTGTTATATTTTTCACACTGGTAACATTTATAGTTATTCAAATATGGCGATTCTAAGCGAAGTGGTGAAAGCACGTGCATAAAAATTTCTTGCAAAATTGTGGTCGCAGAGCAGAATGTGCAGGTCTCAGGTTAGTGCAATTTTGATAGTTTACGCAGAAAATATCTAGGACCATGTCTGTAGATGCCAGGTATTGCTATTTCTTCATTTTATTGAAATATCCGCAAAGTAATGAAAATAGAGTGTGTCCGATGGCAACTTACCCAAAACCCCAAACACGCTAGGGTTGTCAAAAATTTAAATACTAAAACTTCATCATCATCATCATCATCATGTTTTATCTGGATGAAGTCCATTTAGGCCTCCCAAAAATCGCCACTATAGAACCTCTTATTTTCAACCGACGAAAAACAAAGGAAGTTCTCAAGTCGACGCGTATGTATATTTTTTTTATTTACGCATAACTTGTTACATAGTAGTCCGATTTTGTTGTTAATTCTTTTGCTTACCTACTTATAAATTAGGTAAAAATTTATGCGCCGATTTTATTAAATTAAGGATAAGAGAAGAATACTCTATAAACAAATCTGTGCATTATTGTTACAAATATCAGAATTCCACCAAGAATGTGTTCTTGTTCTTATGCATGGTTGACAAAGAATATTTTTTTTTTGATTATTTTGTAGATTCTTGTTATTTTGATAGTATTTTTATGTAAGTAAGTATTTTTATGTTTGTGGTCTAAGACTTGTGATGGATCCATACCATTTTTAGAGTACATAGTATGTGTCTTTTTAAAATTAAGGATAGGTGAGAAAATAATTTTTATTGTTACATACATAAATATACCTGCCTGATGATTCTCGTTTCCGTGTTTGTTTTTGACAACCCTGTGCGTTAGGAAGTATTTGTATGGAAATTTTCAAAACTCCTTGGCAACTTTGCCTGCTGTCAGTATTGCGATTTTCTGTAATGATTTCTCCTTATCTGGTCTTTGCGTTACAAAATATACATAAATCTCCATGGTATCTTCACCGGGCGAACAATTCTACTGCGAAATTAAAGAAATACTGAGCGTAGGCAGAGTTGCCAAAATTTTGGCAACTATGCCTATTTTTTTAATACTCTGTAAGCTTTAATTGAATAGATTTTTTAGAATGACACATGCATACAATGTTAGCCAAATATCTATTATATGCCATGCAAAAACAAATATTGTAATGCATCTGTTCATAAGGGAAATATTGAGATTCTTGTCCAAAAATATAAGCTAAGTTGCCACGTTTTACGGTATCTATAATTAAATTAAGCTATATGAAATTTTCTTCAATCCCTAGGTAGATACTAATTAAATTAGGTAAGATTGTTCTACGTATTACTTAGTAGGTACCTACTTAAGTAAAATTTTATGGGTGTCTTATTTAAGAAACAATGAGCCAAGCATACCCTGCTTTCTTGTGCTTGGGACTGCGGACGGAAATAAGCAGTTTTTGTGAGACTGGGCCGGGACTAAATGACAAAGCTCGCTAATAACTTTTGAACTACCTACCCTACTTCCTTCCGGACCTTTTTCGGAAAGATTTCAATGGCGGCGGTTCTGTTTGCCTGGTTGACACAAAAGAAATAACAATATCTAACTATAGAATGCACACATGTGCTTTTTTTAACGTTGGTCGTCATCATAATTCAGCTTTTGGTAACAAAACCGTAGTCCGTAACGGAAGGAAGCGCAATTGAGCTGTAAAAGGGATCGCCCGCGCCACCACCGCCGCCGCCCCGCCCCGCCCCGCGCCGCCACCGGGTACGCTATGAATAGAATTTCGCTATGCGTGTCTTCGGCGCGATTTTGCAGCTAAGAGTTCACCGGTCAGTTTTTAGGTTTGAGGGGAAGCGAAATGGAAACAAATTCGTGATCGTCAGTTTGATTCGGGGCTTAGCAGGCAGGAGTGCGTCGGCGGAGGCTGCGGGGCGCGGGGCGGTTTCCGGCGCGGGCGCGGCGCAGCGTGGGAACGAGCGCACCCACCTACCAGCTCCTCAGATTAAAACGGCCGGTACTTAATTAATTTGATAAAGTTGAGATCCGTACCTACTTTCTTGTATTCAAGACAGGAAGATCCGGTAAGTATACATAAGTACCTACCTAAAATAACCTAGGTAGGTACTTACTAACTTACTAATTAGAAAAGTTAACAGCGGTAATGACATCCTCTAATAGTTTTTGTTAATATACTTAGAGGAAGCTATTTGCAGCCATTGCTCTATTACCGGTTAGTAAGAGCATAAAATCATTGATATAATTTATTAAAATAGGTAGGTACCTATCTAGTTAGATGCGTAAGTTTGTAAACAAGTTTCCTCCTCGGAACATCAGAATTTATAAATTTGATGCGGTGCCTACCTGCTATTGTGTTTCGAGAGTCTGAAAGTAAGAGCAGAGCTCTGCCTGCGTCATTTTTTATTCGCAGAAGTGGCTCACCTTTTGTTCTGTGTCGGAGAGCGTTGCAAGATGGCAGCCCACCTGTCCCAGCTCCCGACAGATGCTCCCATTGAAGACAAGCCGAGCTAAAACTTTATCAATCGCACTTCATTCTTCATGGGCCCATTCATGGGAATTTTTAACTTCGTGCTTAGTGAACCACCTTGGTTAGTTAGTGCCATGGAGCTCGAGATAATCGGTCGGTGGCACGACCTACCTACACCTACATTTGAAACAGAGGTAGGTGAGTACCTGCATACGGTATATATTTGTTCGATTAAAGGTAGTTATTTGTGGCCTGTGGTTGTAGTTATAGGAAGGTACAAAAAGCCAAAAGTAGTTGAGCACAATGCTGCTTATCATTAAATCCTATTCAAGCTGCCATTCATAATACCGCTTATCAATTTCTTAGTAGGTAGCTAGCGGTCCCATTCATTATTTTTAATATTGATAATAATACGCTCAATAACTCCATTCTTCGGGTACCTATCTCAATCTCCAGTGATCGGCAACGGTACTACCAGGGTTCCCACCCTCCCGGAATGCCCGGGAGAGTCCCGTAATAATTGTTTATCTCCCGAGCTCCTGGGAAGCAATAATATCTCCGGTTTTTTTCCTAGAATTAAGCTTAGGTATTAAATCTGCTGCCTTGCACTCCCAATTTTTGTGCCAGTGATTCGGGAACAAATGCAGTCTTATGACATGTATTGTTTATTTTATGCAAAATATAATGCAAGTCTTTCAGAAAGCCATTAAATTACTGGAATCCGACAAAGTAACAAGCATTGGAATTCATGACATAATGGTTGATTTGAAAACGAAGCTACAAAGCAGTTGATAAATTTGATGGTACATCTGCTAAGGTTTTATTAAAACAGTTGGATGAACTGCAAAATATAAACTTTGAAGCTGGTCAATAACTTTTTACGCGTTGTTTGAATTATTTACAAAAATATAACTTTGAAGATCCGGAATACCAACCAATGAAAATTTTATCATTAAAAGAACCAACCAATCACATGGTCAAGCAGTATTAAACTACTAACAATATTTAATTTTTCATGTGAAAATTTACGATTTTGTGGTAAAAAACCGATAAATATTAGATGCTGCTCGAAAGCAAAGTAAATATAAAGTTTAAAAATAAAATTAATACTTAGTAATTTGAGATTTTCATTCAATGTCCTAAAATCCTCCCGGGTTAGTTCATTCGAAAGTTGGTAACCCTAGGTGCTACCTGCGCCATCTGCCTTTATCTCAATGTGTCTCATCTCAACTCCCACGGAATACCTACGACGAATCGCGGCTGACATTTAAAATACATTATGGTTATTAAAGTAAGATTGGTTCGTAGCATACAAGCGTATTCTCAAAAGCTGTAATTCAATATTTAGAATAGAATAGAATAATTTTATTGTGTAATTGTGTTACGTTACGAATAATGTTCTTATAATGTTTTAACAATTTTATCCGTTTCGGAAATACAATAACAATTTTAACAATTTATAAAATTGTAGAGGTACAAATAATATTATTTACTTTACTTAATACTTAAGCCTTAGGTATTTTAAATGTAAAATGAAACCTATAATTTATATTATAATATAACTAGTTAATTAATTAAACTATAATCTACTCATCAAAAAGTTTTATGGACTATACACCTACCTAGTGCACGCAATTACCTAACTAGCCATTTCCTCATCTTAAATTTGAACGTATTTCCATTCAGTTGTTTTATATGTATATATTGGTAATTTATTGAATAGGTACCTACTGTAATAGCTGTAATGTGCTTTTCTGGAAAATAGAATTATTTATTTGTTAACAATAAAAAAAAATAAAAAATGGTGAACATAGAATTATTTGTGTTTAACTTAGATTAAATTTATAAGGTATTTATTTCTCAAGTTATGTATCTGATCGGTTTTGATTTTGTATTAAAGAAATTTGCATTATTTTGTACAAATAGGCAAATCTGTGATATAAATATATCAGTAAGACTTAGTTTTATACCGTGTTAGCGTCGTAGTCGTCTAGCGTGAGTCATCCTAGGATGAATCACGCTGGACCGAGTCGGGTCCGAGCCGAGTGTCGGTCGTAGCACGGTCACCGAGCCGGTCCCGTGCCGACTCACGCTAGACCCTATCAGGTCCGAGCAGAGTGTCAGCCGTAGCACCCGTGGTACCGTGGCTGTAATTACAAAGACGGGCCTCGACCTCCCTACACAAACAACGACTGCTCTGGAAACCGCCGCACTGTGGGGTTGGCACCGCACTGTATTCATGCACCGAGCCGAGCCGGGACCGAGTTGTTTCCGACCGTTGTCCGTTGCTCGACCGTCGCGTCACTCGGTTGCCGCTCGGTAGGTATAGCGTGAGGGTGTCCATACAAAATGTATGTAATATTAGTTGATCGTACTACGGCCGACACTCGGCTCGGACCCGACCCGGTCTAGCGTGTGTCATCCTTAATAAATGTAATAGGCGGATTTTTCAAATGTAATTTTTTCATCATTATGTGGGTATCGTATTCTATAAAATCGAGGGTGGTCAAAAATGGAGTCATTTATAAAATCCAAAATGGCATAGGTACTATTTTATGATTAGTATAGATAATTGTAAATACTAGTTCTAATTTGTTTTTATTATTTTATTTGATTGTAATTTTCTTTGTTACTAAAGGCCATTGCCGTTTCATTTTTATTATAATAAATTTTAACTTATGAGTATCGTTTTTGACTCACTTTATGGTGAAAATTACGAATAACTTTGATGGTTATTCTAAAACCCTAAGATGGAGGTTTTTTCCCAAAATATTACTCATGGGCATGGGTATTGTCGAACTCGAGGTCGCAGATTACGAATATGCGGTCTTTTTTGAAAAACGAAATGGCGTAGTGTTTTATAAGTACCTAACTATCCTTTAATTTTACTCATGGACATCATTTTCCACTAACGGTCTATAACTATGCACAGGCCTCGTTGCGACGCGACGTGACGGGCAGGCTGTAGACGGGCGTTGTCGCTGCGGTGTGACCCAGAGGTGCGTTTGGGCAGTGAACCCGTTAAATTTTTTATCCTAGCCATGGTGTAGGTTATCACTGAATAGCTAATATAAAACAGTGCGTGTATGTCAAAAAAAAAATTAAATTTAACAACGTACCCTACGTTTGCGAATATTGAGCTTTAGAGTTCAATTTTTTGTTGAAATATCGTTTCTTTTTTCTCTTTCGTCCTTGCCATTTTACACGGTTAGTTTGGGAAATGTGAAAAATTCACAAACGTAGTAGGTAGGTATGTACACGGTGTTAGGCAAACCCTGTGCCATATCATGGTAACTGGGAATAAGTGGAACCAAGTGCAATAGCTTGGCCACTTTTTAAACCCTGAAAAGCCTCTCGACTATTTTAGAATACAATAAAATGATGAAAAATTATGTAGTGTAGACGCACAAGTCTATCTGCACCGCTTCGTCGCGGCGGTGCAGCGCCACGTGGCGGCGGCGGCGGCGACGCGGCGCCCTTGCGGGTCGCAACGCAGAGGTTAGTGAATGCTTTAGAAACTTTGATAGGTATTATCGGAAAAATTCGTACTAATTCCATTGAAAATTACTTTGATAAAGTTATTAGCTATGTAAAACAGGTTAATAAGTTTGTATAAGATTACACGTGCGGAACCCTGCGCGTGGCCCGACACGCACTTACTTGGCTTGGCTGGTTTGTTTTATGGTGGAATCGGGTAGGCGTAAAGATGAGTGCATCTTTTCATCACGACATTGACTTCCAAATTAAATGAATGTTGCTTGAGGTTATTATGCTAAAATACTCGTACCTACTTGGAATTCGTAAAGTTTTGTATTATTCTTATTTATGTAAAGTTTTTCAATAACTTATTAGTATTTTTATATAATATTCACCGTCTACCATTGGAGATAATTTTGAATGTGAATTCCCGTTCTTAATTTTCTAAGGACTACAAAACAGCAACATTGAAAACAAATTGTCTATGATAGAAATATCGAAGAGTCCACGAGAATGCAGTTTTTGGCGGGACTCGATATATTATCGAAGGGGCGACATTTATATCACCTAATATTTTATTCCCGATAAACTGCATCTCACTCGATAAAATATCACTTGATACTCAGAATTGGAGTTTTGGTATGGCTGTTCAACGTCTGTTTATGTCTTGATGAAAACAAACTAGGCTAGTTTATCAAATGTCACGCAACATAAAAATAGTCTCCCCAAAATTCATTCATCCTCACTCATTCACAATCACAAGGTTACCCATCCAAACGAAGTGGCATGGCGGTGGCGGCGGGCGGGGCGGCGGCGGCGGGGCGGTGCGTTAGAAATAGCATTTTATTTAAATGCTATTGCTACTCAACGTAGTTACTTAATTATGTTCATTCATGAGGCCGTTACGCTTAGTTCTGTGCTGACTCTCCCACGGTTGTTGAATGAGCGCAGGCGCATTCAAGAAGGGAAAGAAAGGGGCGTCACTTCCGCTGCAGGCGAAGTGCAGCGCAGAGCGTATGGCATCACTTCCGGCCGTGTGCTGTCACCGGATACGTGTGTTCCGTTCCGTTTCGAATCAATTATTATTTCCTTCGTATTGTTTCCTCTTTAAAATGATTAGTAGTTTTTTAATTTTCATGTCATTGCCCTATAGAATTTTATCTGTTTATTTGATTTTTTATTTGATTCCCATAAAAAAAACTAATTAAACTTAAATTTAATGGACCATACTGGAAAGCGCATAAGTATCTATATCTAACCTACACCTATGTAGACAACTGTGTCGCCACCTTTCGGAATATAATACGATCGCTAATTAATGGGTGTGCAGGAGTAACTCGCAGAAAATGAAATTATTTTCGCCTGGTTAGTAAGTACTATGCACCTACTGAAGTAGGTAGTAGTGTAGAACCTGCGTCACTTTATTGACGCCCGCGTCTTTCAGTAGATTAGGTAGGTATACAGAACCCACACACAGATAGATTTAACATAACAAGCAACGTATTCCGAGACGATAAGGAAGGAACCCTTCGATCAACAGTTGTATTGTTGATCGAAGAAGGAACCTAACTTTTTCGATACTAATATAAATAACTAAGTACCTATGTATCTACAAAAATCTCGCAAAATGCTCGAAAGGCACACTGATCTAAAGTAAATTAATAGATAAAATTTAGTTTAGCCTACTTGGTAACTAGACCAGTCTATTTAATTTTCAGCCCTAGTATTATGTCTTAGGTATGGTATTTTGCTGTGGGGGAACGGTATTTGTGCTGCAGAAGAGAGCTGTGCGTGCAATCTATAATATGGGTCCCAGAGAATCCCTACTACGTGATAACTTTAAAGAAATAATGACAGTACCATGCCCACTGAATGACCATGTCAGTATATTTATGAAAACTTGTTGTACACTCATAGAAATATCAATCAGACCAATTGGTTTCCTAAAAATACCATAATTTAAATACTAGAAATAAGATTGAATAAACTCGCTGTGCCCACAACACAACTAGGCTACATAGGATTAATGTATCATATAAAGGGCAATGTATATACGCTACAACAACAAACTCAAAGTAAGTTGTAAAAATTGTCATCATTAGATAAATACATTAAATCGTCAAACATAAATACTTTATAAAAAGGCTTACTTACTACAAAATATCAGATAACCTAGAGACTATTCATATTATTATTAACTACTATTATTATTATTTTTATACACTTCATTGATATATATATTGTAGGTAGGTATAGTAAAAAAAACATATTATAACGAGATTATAAAAAAATAATTTAATAATAATGTTATTTCAATAGAAAATAAAATTTTAAAAAGGAGACGGGAAGGATGACTTCTCGATACTATCGTCAACCGGACTCAGGGCTCTGTAAGGTCTAAAGGAAATACCTAAATCATTTTTATATTTGGTAAGTAGGTACTTAAGTTCTTATCGTAGTATTCCCCCTACTCAATCCACCCTAGTCACAGAATATGTAAAATGAAATTGGCACCAAAGTAGGTATAATTGCAATCGAGTGATTGATAAATAAGTAAGTAGGTACCTAACCTACCTACCTATAGTTCATTCGCAGAGTCAAGCTAGTAGAGCTCAGTAAATTGTTCGTGCATTAGGTAGTTTAGTAGTGAAAAGACCTGATAAGTGAGTGGGTACAACATGTTTTGGTGGTTATTAAACCACCTTAACAGGGTTTTACCATGATAACATGGTACACATAACAATTTTTAAAACATTTTGCAAAAAATAACGCGATTTAAATGTACTGTAACACAAATGGATGTAAATTACAAGTCACATTTTTACGACGTAAACCCTATGGCTGGACCCGAACAACGTCCACGTAAAATACAAAAGAGTGAATAGTAAAGTTGTGAATGAAACAGTGCGCGGCTAGAGCGAATGGGAGCGGAAGCGAGCGGTTAGTCCACTTCCTGTTTCCTGCAGGGCCGATAGCAGCCGAGCGGGCGCGACCGCTCCCGAGCTCGAACCGTTTTACATTTTCAAAAGGAGTTTCATTTTCATTTCATTTCAGTATCATTTTCAGTTTCAAGTTACATAAATGCACTGATTTGATGTAGAAGAAGAAAAATATATACCAATTACCAATGCAATAACTACCGCATTGGATTCGATTCGATTGGAATAACCAATTTATTTATATTTTATTATTTATATTACTTAGTGTTTCTCTATCTTTTATAAAATAAAGTTAATCCTCTGAGGCGGTCTGCGCACAGCGACTTCATTTGTATTACGAAATAAAACGTGGAAAGTGGCAAAAAACCCCTTACGGGGATCTGAAGGGCAATTCTGGCATTATATCTACTCGATAAATATGGCAAGAACTGTCAAAATATCGAGTGATTGCTTCGTATTCTGATAGACGACCGATGTGGCGCGGCGGGCGAAGGTCCGCCTCTGACGCAGAAGGTTGCGGGTTCGATTCCCGCCTTGGGACAAATGTTTGTACGATCTGCAAATATTTGTTCCGGGTGCTCTGGGTATTTTCTATTTATAATAAAAAATATCTATTTATGTAATGTATTGTATTAAGTTTATCAGTCATCTAGTACCCATAACACAAGCTCAGCTTAGCTTGGGGCTAGATGATGCTGTGTGGATTGTCCAGCATTATTTATTATTATTATTTATTATTCTCAAAATCTGCAATTCGATATTTATCGAGGGCTTTTCGATAAAATGCTCGATAAGTCGCTCGAGAATATAGTTTTTGGCGGAACTCGATATATATCGAAAAACTATATCCTTGTGTATTTGTGATAACCACATGATATTTATCCTCATAGGGATCCTGCGTATACTTTTAATCGGCCTCCTGATCTTTTAATTAAGAATGACCTTGAATGACACGCACATTTCAATGCCCAAATGCGAATAAGTTTATAATACTAGTAAACGGGAGAGCTGCCGAATCGCCCACGCGGCCACACTGCTGCTTCGTTCGAGCCTACGCAATCGTGCGCAGATTATCTCATAGTCACTTTAGTGATGCAGTTGTGAAATACGGAAATCGGTCACATTCATACACACACCCTCACACACACACACACACAACACAAAGTTTAGTCGAAGCTGTTGCAGACTAAAAATCTTTAAGATAAGGTAAAAGATAGGTTTACATAAATTTTTACCAGGTTAATTGCCAACTTGTTTCAGTTTAAATTACCTAACTAGGAAGTAGGTTCTGGAGCCACAGACATCAGCCTGTGTCGTGCGTGACTGCATCCAGGAAGAAGAAACTGTGGAACACGTAGTGGTAGTGGTACACTGCAAGAAGGCCAGACGGAATACAGGATTAAGGAGTCTCATAGATAAGATGTATCAAACCCGCCCACGCCTACAGAAAAGCTGAAACGAAGCTGTCAATCGCCGAAAATCCTGCTCCGGTACTTCAAGGAGCTGGGCCTGGTTAGGCAGGGGGGACAATGCACAATAAACTCCCAAGCGATATGTCAGTGAAGATCCCAGTTCCCTCACTTAGAATTAGAATTAGAAGTACCTACCTACCTAAGAAGACACTTTATTTTAGCAGGTAGGCTACTTTGGTACATAATTGTTTCTTTCGTAATTTTTTTGCAATACAATATTTTCTATCTACCTATATATATTATTAATCGTTCGGATACGGAACAGTCCGTACCTAAACGCGTTGTCCCATCACTAGTTCCACGCGAGTCCGTCGCCCACGCCCACGCCTCCCCTTCTCCTCCCATCCTCTGTTTTGTTTCTTCTCCATCGGTTCACAGAAGATGAAATACTAAGTATTATGAACTGACTAGCTTTTGCCAGCGGCCGAGCACGCTTTTGCCCGAGAAAAAAAAGAAAAGCTTAATTCCTGCTATAGTACCTATACTATTAGATTAGTGCTATTAGATTAGTTAAACAATGGTTTGTTAGGTGCGTTGAAAATCCATCCGATCATACATCTTGCTTGTGGTAAAACGTGGGTAAAGTAGAAATGGTCTAGCGAAATTTTTTTTTAAGTACACCTCAGCTTGTTGAAAAATAGGGCGGTAGGTAAATGTTATGAACAATACGTAGCTTATCGCTGTGTTCCTTTTATTTTCATAAACCAATAAACTCGGTTTTGATATACGCCAATGAGTGTACCAATTTTTTTAGCGTGATGATTATGCAAGTTCGGACAACATATTTTATGTTCATAGAACAAAGTCCACAGAGGAACATACCATTCGAAATTTATCATTGTTACCCTATTATAGTAGGTATTTACTTGCATTTTTTAGTGTTTTTATTGAAGTGGAATACACTCTCAGTTAATCTGTTTACGCTGAGGTTGCACGCACAGCCTGCATTGTTCCAAAAATGTCGTAAAATCTTTTATTATTTTTATACAGGGTTTTAAATAATTATGTCACCCTTATCAATAAAATCTTACATTACTAATCCGATTCTGATCTTTCTTTAATAGCTGCACGATATTTTTCAATCAGCGCCCAGCAAGGCAATTCTCGCCCATATATCACTCGATAAATATCAAAAGAACTGTCAAATTTGACAGTTCCTTTGATAATTATCGAGTGTTATATGGGCAAGAATTGGCTTCCTGGAAGGAAATTCTCGCCAATTTATCACTCTAAGAACAAAAAAGATATACCAAAAGAACTGTCAAATTTGACAGCAATTTTGATACTGTCGAATTTGACAGATCTTTCATATAAAAACTGTAAAATTTGACAGTTCTTACCATATTTATAGTGATAAAAAGGCGATAATTGCTTCCAGGGACAGTCGTTCAGAGAGGATGCTGTTGCAGCCTCCTACCTTCCAGAAGACATGATGGGAATCAAACATTTTCGACGAATTTCTTCGCCCCACGCACACTCCATTAAAATGTGGTATACATCTTCAATTGTGCCACATCGATGCTTATTCCAAAATAACCATAAAAAGTTGCACTCTTCGATACTAACCTAATTATAATTATTATTTTGATTAGTGTTTTAAGTGGTCTGTTAATTCAGCCAATATTCGTTTCGTCCGAAAACAAAGATTATGATTACATATTAATTAATGTATGTAGTTAAAGATACCTATTTATAGTATAACGTGCAGCTACGTTTCATTGCCAGTTTATTTTGTTGTAGGAGATGGCATCGATTTTTCTTTTTAGCTAGGTACCTGTATGAGAACATTATTTTTTTAACGTAATTCGATGGCAGTTAGTTGGTAGTTGGTTAGTAACAAATTCCGTAGTAATCGGATGTGGTCGGGTGGAGCGGCAGAGCGGGCGGACGCGCGTCCGGGCGTCGTCGTCGTCGTCGTCCGTCCGCCGGACACCGCGGCCGGCCGACGCGGACGCAGATACCCGCATCCGGCTGCCAACAATCAACCCTGACTATAACACACTATTTGTCAGCCCTGTGCCACTGACAAAAAATCAAACCGTATGGCCTCATGTCATGACATGACTCTCCGATGACGTGTAAAAGGATTAATAGTTAAATTAAGGAAGCCTTTGCCCAGGAGTGGGATAGTAAAGGACCAAAGAAATAATAAGACCGATAGAAGTGTAGGAAAGGGAGAAGGCCTTTGCCATGCAGTAGCATAAATCAAGCTAAAACACAATAAAAATTGTACTTATACAAGACGCGACGACGATAAAGTTAAGAGTTTAACTTACTACTACCAGTATTATAATTATGTACCTACATCTACATATCCATGCCTTATACTTTTAGGTAGGTTGTAGGTAACGATAAGCGTTTATCAGGGGAGGCCTGCATCCAGCTATGGACCAGGCTGTGGTAGGCTGTTGAGTTGGGGAGGGAGGCGAGGTAAAATAAAAGTATCCCAGATAAAGTTATAACAACTTATTTTCTGAGTACTAAATTAAAATTAACCATCCATCATCCTTTGATTCGACACAAGTCAACTGAATAATGCACACAAGTATAATAAATAATATAATGTTGGTTTAGCGATAAAGGTAAGTAGGTAGGTGGTATGGTTAGTTAGGTATTCAGGTACCTAATCGTCCGAAACGGATGCATTTTATATTGAATTTTGCAGTGAAACATTGCAAACGTTTATTCTGTGTCATGTCAGAAACAAGGGCGTGATGATATCTAACGAAAACTATGTTCCCGATTCAGTTGCAGATTTATCGTAAAACATTTCGTTTTCTTTCAGGGTTATTAATATTATAAACAAAAATATTAGCAACTCTTACCTAACTTTTGTCTATCAATAAAGTTAGGTATATAAAGTCTCTGATTATTTTAGAGGAACAAGAATATTAATACAAAAAAAAACTTGTCTATCTATAATGTTATACCTATAGCCTGTTTTTTAAGTGTCTGAAATATAGTTGGTGGATACAATCGATACGTTCCTTACCTCGACTGCTTTATTAAAATATCATCTTTTGAATTATTGAAATCATCAATTAAACTCTCACCACATTATGCTAACTCCTGCTCGTTTGCTAGGAGGTAACTGGTAATATGGGTTTTTTAAACAGCCTACGCATAAATTTAGTAAAAAATAAACGATAAAATTGATCATAAATGTAAAAAAACTCATAAAAATAGGATGCAGTGTCGGCTCCCACGAGTCCGCCTATACAAAAACTAGTTCGCACCAAGTCATTTCCATTGAAAGAGCGCTAGTCAGCATTCCCGTCGTGGGTTGATTTGATTGGGCTGGTTTCTAGCTCTAGATAGCTGATAGCTCTAACTAAACTTTAATATTACTTTATCAACGGTTGATTGAGATAAACGCTGTACTTTGTACGTATAGGCTTTCAATAATTAATAAGTAAAGTTACATGACAGGAAAACCAAGAGTTCGATCCTTGCCTGATAAACCGATGACACTATGAATTTGGCAAGGTCGGCCGTGGTTTGATAATCTGTAAATGGAAGGATCGGGGAGGATTCTTAGCCATACCTGTTACTTTTTACTTGCCTATTAATTAAATGTGTTTTGGACCGTATGTTTCCTGTGAAGTGGCCTAAACCACCTTGTAGATATTATCATTTATCTACTTTACAAGTACCTACTTAGGTATGTTGCAGTTGTAGATATGTACTTGCGTAACGCGGGTATGTTGGTAGTCGGGTACGTAAGTCATTCAGGTCCGCTTAGCTCAGACTTCTAGTATCTACCTACTATTAAGTACCTAGTCGTGGCACATTGAGGGCGTTTTTTATCTGCCGCTGGTACTGGACGCATGACCCGTTGACCGGCCTGACCGCGGCTTGCAACGTCGCCAATTTGTACGAGATATCACCCCACTCTCGTTCATGATAAACTGTTCTACCCACGCCTCTACGCCAGACTCGGTTTAGACGCATGAAAAAAGGTTGTTGAGCTTTGCATTATGATTAAACTTAATATATCTACAATAATTTATAATAACTTTAAGAAGCCACTTACTTCGTTCAAAAAGTGAGTTTATCAAATTTTCCTGACAAGGGCCACATCCTATGTTTCTTAAGGCTCTATGAAAATAAAAGTATAGTCAGTCGATATTTATTTTGAGGTGAATTTCATCCAGTTTGGATGAGTTGGTCAATACAGAAAGTTTAGTGGCCAACTCTCTCTTTACTTTTATTTTACACTGGTTTACCTACTGAAGTCAATCAGGCACAATAGCTGGATTGGAAGGAGTAAAATATAATTCTCATAATAGGCTAGCGACCGACAGAGTGGTCATCATTATTTCCGATTACCCAATAGCTGTTATCTTCTGGTGGCAGAATGGTGTTTGAAGCGCCCGCCACTTCCTGCGCAAAGCGATGACCTTATCTTATCGCTTCACTCTACTCTGCCTGACTGCATAACATATGCGATTCAATAATAATGCCAAACATAAATTAATTACTCGGCATTTTTGTGAGTTTCAGATAAATTAAATGACACCTATTGCTTAGGGGGCGTCCATTAATTACGTAAGGCGTTCATCTCACGTGGTCCCCCACGTGAGCCCTATTGCTTAGGGTGATTTGGTGAGATAGGTCTACGCAAATATAACGTAATATTTTTCCACAAATTTTAGCAGCTCCTACTTAGGATTGTCCGTTTCGTGTTGACGCGAGATTCAAATTGGTAATAGAAAATCGATCGATTTGAGGCAAATTACTTTTCCGTTAGTTTTATTTCTTGTACAAAGCTGATACAATTACCACAAACAAATTTGAATCTCGCGCAAACACGAAACAAACAATCTTATGTAAATATTTTATTGTTCGATTTGGTCACTGTGATTCAAGATTAGGTACGTTCATAGAAGTTCTAACTGCAATACAGGCACAGATAAACTTATTCATACATTGCTACACTTGCACCCTTTTACGCCAAATGATCAATAGGCACTTGCCGATTTTTATTCACTTCGATACGATACATAAATGTATCACAACAATTCTTATACTACCTACCTATGCAGGATATACGGTGGTTACCTACGTAGGTACCACTTGGGTAACCTGCTGGTCAATTAAGATGTTGGTACCTACTCCTATTAATTTAGCCGCACTTTGGTTAATTTTGTTTTGTCTTTTATTCGTAATCAAAATACCTACAGCCAATGATTGGCGAAAATATTATACGAGTGATACATTCACGAATACATCTGAATAGACCAGCTGTTTGTATAAAATTAAAAAGGTAGATGGGTAGTAGGTAAACTATTGATTTGATTAACTAGCTAGAGGTAAACACTTACATCATTTTACCAAAAAATTAATAACATGCCACGAACGATGCATCTTGGGGTCACTGCATGCCACGATTCATCACAAACAGGTCACATACAGGTCACATGTCAAGGAACGTAACCGTTATCTGGTGAACGAGATTTGACTGAAATAGTGATTTGATTTAGGTACCTACCTTACGTTTTGTTTGCCTCGTATTTACCGATATAACCCATTTTTAATTTTCTTACTGGGAGCAGCGACTAAATTATAATTTTGGCCGGATAGTTTGTACCCGTACTCTGTATTCTTTCTTATCAAATTCGGCACTGTTTTGGCTATCATGCACTGACAATGTCCATCTCTAATTCATTATATTATTTTTAATACAACTTCTTTCATAAATTCAAAATATTTATTACTGCCTCTGTTTTATGTCAAAGTCAGTAGTCAGTCAAGGCAACATGTCAAGTAAAATTCAAAGGCTGGAACAAAATCTTTGTATTGCTTTCCTTCATGTAATTCTGTTGTTTTGTTCGTTAGAAGCTTGAAAAATAAATATTAATTTTTAGGTGTTTTAATAAATACCTTCGTTTCTATAGTGCTACTCATAAAACAGTGATATTGACACGCCTTTTCTTCTCTCACCTACGTAAAGAATATAGGCATTGGACAAGATCTGCCGGCACGATCTCACTGTAGTAATGTTATCAGAATCAGCAGAAGATGATATTTATATTTACTTACTTACAATAGCAGTGTTGGGATCGTAGTAATAGACTTGCCTACCTATCTTCTGGTATCTTTTCCTATATCAAAAGACATGTAGAGATTGGTGCAGCCAAAAACAAATTCATTAGTGCAATGTGCACAAAAAAATATTTCAAATTAAAGTGTGAAAAGCTTCAATCAGTTGGTAAGGAGGTAGATACCCAAGGTAAGTATGTGTTCTTCAAACAGATTATTAATCTGTCCTGTCCAGAGTATAGTGAATGTCCTGATTCACTATACTCTTTCCAAACTCAAGATGCAATGTTTACAAACATGGCCCCCACACTCACCTAAAAATCACTTGTTGTACATTTTTTGACAGAATTTGTACTACTTACACCTACCTACTTGTTGATTTTAGCTCTTTCCTACAATGCTTATCTGTAAATATTTTTAAACTTTCGCCATCTGAACACATTATTATTAGTACTATTTCTCAGAGGTGGCAGCTCCACAGTACACCAGTCATCCAGTGACCATGACAGTGTGTAAACCTGTTGAAACATTTGGAAAAATAGGTATATAAACATGATAAATACCTGTTCAATAATACTAATAATAATGCTTATCTAGTGCTGACAATTATATTTACATCATGATGCCAAAATGAGAATTTTGAATTTGCTTTGCGAATTATTTACAAACAATATGTGTTGAGAATGGCTCTAGTATAGATAGGTGATGTTACTATCTTTATTCTGCATTCATTGTTGCATCAGTTGCATGTATGTAACAGTTACAGAATGTGTTTGGTTGCTAATGTGTTTTTATTGTTATACTCTTGCATTGAATTGAGAGTTGCTTTTACAGCCATGCATAAGTAATAAAAAAATTATAACTCATGGCAGTTGATGTTCTCAAAAACATTTGAAATAGTGAGGTGGTGTTCTTCTGATAGATAAGTGGATGATTCCATTTTAGTTGAGGTTTTTTACAGAAGTTTTTGAACATTACCTATAAATCAAAGTTTACAGACAAAGCTGCTAATTGTCTGATTAGGTACTTACAGAACACACCACCCTAAGACTTATGAATTTGAATGCGACGTGAAGCTTCCTATTTGTTAAATGCCTTGTTCCCTGACATGGCTTGTTGGCTGTTTCCTCAAGATATGCTTATAAAGAAATAGTAACTTAAAAGAGACAAATCAATAATTAAGTAAAATAAAAAAGTTTTAAGTAAGCATTTCTGAATGTTTAATTTTATCTATCAGTTTGTCTTAAAATAAACATTTAGTAAGTAAACATCGATAGAAAATGTATCACAGAACCTACATTACCTAGGTACCTACCTAGCTTTTTAGCTAGGATCAGGTTTTTAAGATCAAGTAAAAATACCATAATGTAGTATGTAAACATTCGTATTTATAATATAATGTCGTCGTTTTATTTACAAATAAATACAAATTCAGTTAATAAATAAATGGTAAATTATCTACATCTTAATAAGTATGCTCTATATCTCATTTCTTAATCTTCTCTGGATTTGTGTAATCCAAAATACTAACGTTAACATTAACGTTTTTATGACACGTTACGGTCTCAAGAAAATTTGAGAGTCGGACGTTCGGGCGACACGTTCACGTACATTCACACTATACAATTATATTTACAAGGTAGGTACTCGTAGACGATTCACTCAAAGTCGCAGGGCTCTCGTCCGCTTGAGCCCGGCAGCACACACCGCACGGCACTGCTCACTGAGTCCACCCCCGCGCGGTCCGAAGCGAAACCCGCTCGCCAATAAATATTTGTACAGGGCGGCCGCGCCGCTCCAGCGCAGCGGAGGCGCGGGTGGCGCGCGGCGGGACTAGATAATACTGGAGAGCCTCGGTGGCGGCGGCTCCGGGCAGCGGCATCCGGAGCGGCGGCAGCGGCCGTACAGAGCTGCGCCCAGCGCCGCGCACCCGCGCAGCGGCCAGTACAGCAGCAGGCACGGCAGCGGCGCCGCCAGCGCGCCCACGCACGCTAGCCGCGGCCCGCACGCGCACGGCTCGCGCGCCTCTTCCTCGCCGCTCCCGCAGTGGTAGTACAGAGCCTTCACGCAGCACATGCACGACGCGTAGTCCACGCACGCTTCCGCGCTGCAGAGACAGGAGCGGCCGCACAGCCAGCGCGAAGGCAGCGGCCGCGGCCGGGCGCACTGCTCGCAGCGGCACCGGCCGCACGCCTCGCACACTATGGAGTCGGGAGCGAGGGCGCCGGCGCGCCGCTTTTCCCCCGCGGCGGCCGGCTGCGTCGTCACCGGCTTGAGCGGCTGGTGCGCGCCCGAGTGGGCGGGCGCGGGGGCTGACGGCGCGAGGTGCGCCCGCCGCGGGGCCTCCACGTAAGCGTTCCGCTCACGCTCACCCTCGGGCCGCGGCCGCAGCAGCGATACTGTGGGCTGGCGCGCGCCCGCCGGCCTGTGGACGCGCGCCGCCGGCTTGGGCGGCCGGGGCGGCGCCGCCGGCCCGCCATAATCATCCATCGAGTCCGGCTAACGGCTCTCCGGGCCGTCGCCTTCTTGTTCCCTCATCGTCGCCACCTGCCAAAATGACAAAACATCCTGTTAATTAAAATACTTGTAACTTACATAAACAAAGTATCTAGAGTGTTAGGCAATAGGATTCTATTCATTCTCTTGTGTATGTGTGTGTTGTGTAATTGGAGTGCGTGTGACCGCTTGGTGTTCAATTATCAATAATTAACATACACATTTTTATATTACCCCAATCCATCTAGTCTAGTACAACCTACAACGCCGTAGCTAGATGTAGGAGCTACGTCTCTTGTAGAAGTTACTACGACGTAGCTTGGAGTGTGTGCTACGTCTCTTGTAGAAATTACTACGGCGTAGCTTGGAGAGGGTGCTACGTTGTAGAAGTTACTACGGCGTAGCTTGGAGAGGGTGCTACGTTGTAGAAGTTACTACGGCGTAGCTTGGTGTGGGTGCTACACCTCTTGAAGAAGTTCTACGGCGTAGCTTAGTGTCAGTGCTACGTCTCTTGTAGAAGTAACTACGACAGTAGCATGTGGAAGCTGCGTATCTTGTAGATGGTACTACGGCGCGGTAGCTTGGCGTAGTTATTACGAATCTCTCTTAGCAACCTAACCTAATCTAACCGTAAGCAGGAAAACAATTCATTGGAGAAAGTGGGTGTCTATATGAATAAGGTACGTAATAACTTATTCAAAGGATAGCACAGCCTGGCTAGTGGATTATTCAGCTTTAAGGCCGCTCCGCAGAAAATTGCCCAATTCTTTCCTCACTGTTTTAAATATTTATCTACAACGCGGCAACGAATCTAATGTAAGTGATAAAACAAATCACAAAATGTGACCAAGAAGGTTGAAATTATTTTGTAAACATAAAATTTGCTCCAATTATTTCGCAAGGCGTTTTACTAAAATGTTTTTTTTTTTTGTTTTATTATTATTTTATTGAATCTAATAATAATTACGACAATTGATGAAGAAATCAACGATCATACATACAGCAAAACTTCCTCCTTTTTTTTAAGTCTAAATTACTATATATATATAATCCAAGATATTTTATGTCAACAGGACGCGCAGCGAAAAATAGTCAAATAAGTTCGAAAACGTACAAAAGATAAATAAAATAATGAATGAAAGCTTTCAAAACCGAGAAATTTCTTTGGGTATATTTTTTTGGTTTTGTAATCCTTTTGTTTACAACAAATGTAGATATTAGAATGTAGTAGATAACATTGATAGAATTTAGTTTAGAAGTGTATAAACCTGCTGAAACGTCGGCAAAAATAGGCAAATACCTAAACAGCAGATCGATCCAGTCGTCTATAAATTCCGGTTGCGTCAATCGTTTGCAAGCAACATTGCATTGC
Source organism: Eupithecia inturbata (assembly GCA_963662085.1). Taxonomy (NCBI): domain Eukaryota; kingdom Metazoa; phylum Arthropoda; class Insecta; order Lepidoptera; family Geometridae; genus Eupithecia; species Eupithecia inturbata. Next base: position 6,203,106 of record OY759179.1, on the reverse strand, counting down.
AATCGTTATGGTGAATCGATTTACATTACATTGCCCGGATGATTCCAATTTTTTAGCGGTTTTTAGTTTTTTTTGCGTTCTACAAGGAATAAAACGGAAAAGTAATTTTCCGTAAATCATAAACCCCTGATAAAACTGACTTCGATTCATCGATAGTTTTGGAGCATTTGAGATTTTTTAGAAAATGGTCTACGATTTGTGGCGAATTGCTGTTCCACTAGTTTTATTCCTATTAACAAAGAAAATTACAATCAAATAATAGAAACAAATTAGAACTAGTATTTACAATCGAAACAATTGAGCTAACTGCAGACTGTTGCAAACGATCTACAGGTAGCTCACCTGATTCATATTAATACCAGTCGGAAGCGTCCCCAAGACGTTGGCTGCATTGCCCGCTGTATGGCAATGCTGATGCGCTGCGCCAGATACTCACCAAGTTTAATTCCTTGTTTTCTTTATAAATAACAATTTAAAAACGGCAAAATATCTCCTGGGCAATGTAAAACGCCCTTAATGGCTACAATATGTTTTGCTTTTTACAACTTCCGCTATTGTAGGTATGTTATATTTTATATGTGCTTAAAGTAAAACTAGCTGTGCTTTGCCAAGTGCCATCCAAGTGTTGGTCAAAGGCCTCCCCCAATTCCCTTATATAGTACATATGTATGTAAAAGTTAAAGTTTAAACCCTCTTATGAACTTCTCTCAACTTAAAAATAGTCAGGAAACAAACGAATCCGATATGATTCGTTTGTGTCTTCTATTGATAGTTCTATCCAGAGCGAGAAAAAATCATCGTTTAGCCAATGCTTATTTGACATATTTTTATAAGGGGGATCTAAACTTAATAATTTTTGACATGACGGATGTATAAGCGGGTTAACTACGAAGCGTCCTCGGAGGGACATCCTGAAGAAGTCCCTCGTTATGGGATGAAACGTTGGTGTTCTTCCAACACAAAAAAGGTTCGTAGTTAACCCGTTTACACCCGTAATATATTCGTAAACTACGATAGTTTTTATGGTACCTAATTATACTTTTGACATTTCACACTATTTCTAGCTCCTTACAAATGTTACCAGTGCCTATTACAATAGTCATTAAAAATTTCGGGGTTACAAAATAATACGTTTCAATATTGCTGTACCTCCTAAGCTGAAAACATCATAATAATACTCGCATAAGTGTATTTCCATACATGCCAGCTGAACGAACTATATCCTTGCAAGGATATAAAACGTGAAAGTACCTACCTACCTTGTTTTTATATCCCTAAATTTCCATCGTGTTGCAGCGAACTAACTGTAATCAGAACTATTTCTTCGCCATGAAAGTTTTCTTATCGATGCGATAATACTTGTTTCCTGCTCGTTAAATTTATTGTGCATTTCCTGTGCCGATTTAAGCCCTTCCTTGTCATTCATTGTTTTGAGCCTTTATGAAAGAAAATGTTCAGTGTGGGGTAAAGTTCTCGCAGATCAGGATCGCAGCGCTGCCGCTACGCACAAAAATGTGCATTCAAATGAACTCGTAAAATTAAGATGTATTTTATAATGATGGCATCAGATAACAGACAGTTCGCTGGCCACTCGTTTTAAACTTGTGGGAAGCCGATTTGTCATTATAAAATGTAGCTAAAGACTACGTCCGTAAGAGTGTACGCCCTTATTTGAATGCTTATTTTTGTGATGTGCGGTAGCGGTGTAGGATGTTTTTGCTCAAGCATTTAGGGTAGAAGAAGACCAAAGTAAAGATTAATAGATTGTGCGAAAGATGACATGTCATCTTTCGCCAGCGGCCATGTTGCGCCGACCCCCACCTACAGTGGGATAAGAGCAAGAGAATATGGAAGGAGTTGTTCACCAATAATATTTCAATAGCAAATTTTTGTTATCAGGATTACAAAATCAAAGTAATATTAGTGGAAAATATTTATGACATCATTAGAGCAAATCGCATGAGTTAAAAAAAATAGTTTTGAATACTTCCATTCATCATTCCATTCGTTCGCCGTTTTCGATTTCGAATTTGACCTTTTTTGCTTCGCGTGTGATTGATTATACGTTATTGTCACCTTTTAACCGACGCCAAAAAAAGGAGGAGGTTCTATGTTCGTCTGTATGTTTTTTTTTTCTAGTTTTTTTAAGTATGTTCATCGTTTTCTTCGTCAATTACTATGGACTGATTTGGAAAATCAGTTCCCTATTGTATGGATAATGATCCCTAGGTGGTCTCTAATAAAAAATATATTCCCGAGGGTTTAATATTTGTCCCGCTAAACGTTACACCGTTTAGAAGCGGGACAAATATATAAAGGAATTAGAAGTAGTTTTCAAAACAATGAATTTATTGTTTTCTGTCACTCTTATAATAACTAGGTACTTATTTGCAAGTTTGATGAAAATAATGTTCAGGTTTTTAATTTTTAGGGTTCCGTACCCGAAGGGTGAAAACGGAACCCTATTACTAAGCCTCCGCTGTCCGTCCGTCCGTCTGTCACGTGGCTATATCTCATGAACCGTAAGAGGTAGACAGTTTAAATTTTCAGATAATGTATTTCTCTTGCCGCTATAACAACAAAAAATAAAAATAAAATAAATATTAAACTTAAACGAGGCTCCCATACAACAAACGTGATTTTTTTGGCTATTTTTGCTCTTAATTTGTCAAGGATGTATCTCTTGATTTACAATAAGTAGTAAAAGTAGACACATGAAAAACTTTCTATTATTAAGTAACACTTTATCAGTTAATGTGTTACTTAATTATAGAAAGTTTTTAGTATTAGTTTTTAGTAATACTAAAAATAAAATAAAGTTGAAAATTTTAAGGGGTCTCCGAAAAAGTTAAAATTTGATGTTCTTTGAAAAAGTTGCCTGATTTTTACGGTACGGAACCCTTCGTGTGCGAGTCAAGTCTGAAGTCGCACTTGGCGGTTTATTATGATAATTGCTTTTGTCTATCCAGTTTTAAGGTTTTTATAGGTAGGTACGAAATGTAGGTTAAAAGGTTTAATCACAAGAACTACTAGCAGAAAGAGAAGACATCAAGATTTAAATATTTTAATTTCTGTCTTTTCTGTCATTTTCATTTTTATTTCCATTCCAAAAACTAATTTCTTATTTTTATTATAAAACAAATTTGACTTGCCGCAAATACAGTCATAGGTTTAGCAACTTTTTTTACCAACATCTTACGGTATTTAAACTTAAGGTACGCATGCATGCATACCTACTTTATATTTCGTAGTTAGACAAAAATTCGTGAACATTATTAATTTCAGAGGAATCCCTGAATCCTCAACCAGGGGAGCAGGTAAAGATATAATTATATTTTAAAGGTACTTTGCGCGTGTGTGCACCGAAGCTTAATTTGGGCACTTCCTATACATTTTTCATTGCTTTATGTTTTCCTTGAAGTGAAAAAACAACTGAATGAAATTCGTAAACTTTACACTGTAAAAGTAAGTGTTCCAGTGTAAAATTTACGGATTCGAAGTCGGTTTTTAGTTTATTTCAAACATTTAAATTATAATACATTAAATTTTTATGCTACTCCAGGCAAAAAATACTATTTAATATGTGGCAACCGCCCCGAGTAGAGTAAAACTTTCGTTGTCATATCTAAATAATAATAACCATTAATCATCATCCCTAGTCCACTGGAGATAGGCCTCCCCCAACGATCGTCGTTGCGCCCTGTCTTCATAACCATAATGGTCAAGTTAAATACAATAAAGTATTATAGTGCGTATAAATACATACATCGTCATAGTTTTTTCAGTGTCGATAAATAAAAAGAAGCATAACAAATATTTCAATAAAATAATAACTTTAAATATTTTATAATTTAGTCTTCTTAAAAAAAATATAAGTAGATTTCTTCCTCGGTGAAGTTACCCTACCTACATAATATGTTTTGTTATGTACGAATAAAGTTAACGATGTCGCAGATCAGAGGCGCACTGCTACCGCACAGCACAAAAATATGCGTTAAAATATGGGCTTTAACTCGTAACGTTTAGATGCATTTCATATTGACGGCATCAGATGACAGACAGCTCGTGGGCCACTCATTTGAAGCTTGTGGGAAGCCATTTTGTCACTGTAAACTATATCTAATGATAAAAATTAATTATAAGTCCATATTTTAATGCACATTTTTGTACTGCGTGGAAGCCGCGTTGCATTAATGTGTGCAGAGCTTAAGCCTTCACGTCGTCGTCGTGTTGACTATAAACGCGAGCGAATAATAACTTATTGTTATTATTGTGAATGACGTGATGTTTCATACAGTCTCACACAAAAAAAATAAAGTTTAAAACCAGCTTGGCTTCGTGAAGCGAAATAGGTAAAAATGTAAAGCGACGTAAAACTTTTTTGCTTATTTACAAGAAAACTACACAACTTATAAGGAAACTGGTTGAAGGAACCAAATTTTTCGTAATAACCTACGAACCAAAACCTAAGCCATTTCAGACCGCGGGGTTCCTGAGATGTCGATCAAATTATGTGCGTGTGTGCAGTACACTTTCATGTTTTTTGTTTGTCGTATTTTTTCTCTATTGTATTTTCACATACAAGAAACCGAAGAAAACAATTTAGAATTTTATGTAATTCGAGTTTTTACCAAGGGGATCCCGTGAGTACTGAGATCTAGGCCTTGTTTGACAACCAAACCCATTAGATTCGCCCCTAAAAGTAAGAACACGTTACTGTCGGATGTGAAACACGTAAATAAAATGTATAGGGTGGCTTTGTAATAAAAAGTAATGTAGTAGTTTTTGTATAAGTAAACGGGTATTTCGGTGACTATGCTCGGTTCTACAAACGGACAAGGTACTTAAAGTATGTCAACAAAATCTTATGAATGATAAGTTCACAAATATGCAGGGTTGAGATGATTTAAATTAGATTTGAATCAAATGTTTTATTTTTATCATGTGATTTTATTCAATTGTTTTTCAAGGAAAACATAAAGCAGACAATAATGTATAGGGAGTGCTCAAATTAAGCTTCGGTGCTCCCCTGGTTGAGGATTAATGGATTCCTCATAAATTAATAATTTTCACGAATTTTCGTCTAACTACGAAATATAAAGTAGGCATGCATGCATGCGTAGGTACCTTAAGTTTAAATACCGTAAGATGTCGGAAAAAAAGGTGCTAAACCTATGACTGTATTTCCGGCAAGTCAAAGTTGTTTTATAATTTAAATAAAGAATAAATGGAAAACTTAAAATTACAGAAAAGACAGAAATTAAAATATTTCAATCCTGATGTCTTCTCTTTCTGCTAGTACTTTGTGTGATTAAACCTTTGAACCTACATTTCGTACCTACCTAAAAAACCTTAAAATGGATAGACCAAAGCAATTATCATAAAAAAACCTGAACATGATTTTTATCAAACCTGCAAATAAGTACCTACATAATATAAAAGTAACAGAAAACAATAATTTGATTGTTTTGAAAAAAATAAGCAATTTGAAGCTTTATTTACAACGTTTTTTTAAGTTTTGCGGGACAAATATTAAACCCTCGGGAATATAATTTTTATGGGACCATCTAGGGATCATTCTCCATACTTTGGAATGCATCAGACTAGATGCCAGAAATTATCACGCTTATCAAAAATCACGCTATATTAATATGTAATAAGTGTATTTGTTTATTTATTTATAAATAAATTATAAATTGTATTAAATTGTTGCTAACCTTCATGAACTTATCAGAAATTAATCATCAACAATCGCCATCTCAGAAGCGTTATCAATACGCTTCTATGAATTATTTTTCTCTTCATGAACCTAAACAGGTTCTTTTTATATTTTACTTGAATCGGATTTTATTTCTCGACACGACTCTGTCTATTTATATACTGCCCATACGGCCGACAAAACTGAAAGGAAGAGCAGCTGGGCATGTCTATGAGAACCTCTTCAGAAACAACCTCAAGAAGATGTTTTTTAAATCTTTCTTTAATTAATTAATTTCCCCTATAAGCTTAAATCGCGTCATCTTTCGCGTGGTCTACTGGAAAAGATATAGGCATCCAAGATGGTCTTATCTTCATTCAGAATTTCAAAAGTAGTTGTTCCATATTCCTAAAAACTGTTTAAGTAGGAATTCTTGTGTAGGCTGTTATTCGTTAAGGAATCGTGCGAGTTGGTGTGTGTGGAATACCTTACCTATCCAAAGTTCATCACGATATTTCAGCTTATCAGCTGATTAATTTGCGTTATGGCAGTAGTTTTCATTCCAAGTTTGCTCAGATAATCTTTGATAGAACTCCAGTCCGAATTGGAGATAACGTGATGAAACAGCACAAGAAAGGAGGGAAAATCTTCTTATAAGATTTGTCAGCTACTGTAGAGCTCGGTCAAAAGTACTAAGTTACTTGTTTAGACTGAAATTCAGGTCAAAAGAACCTACTATTTTTTCCTTTCCGATGTTTGTGATAAGCAAGTTTAGTCAGGTCAACTTCAGATGTAGATGGAAATGTTTAAAAATGAGGAGCATAACACCAATCGTATTCAAAAGTAGATACCTACTCTCGCAATGAAACAGCCAGAAGAATTTCGCTTTTCAATATTTTGGTATGTTTCAATCTGTTATGTGAGTAAACAAAATGTTTTTCCATTAATATTCATAGCTACTCAGAATGTTTACAAGTTAAACCTTTATATAGTTGATGCTCTGCCGGTAGAGCATCTACTTCCATCCATGGATGAAGAACCAAGAGCCAAAATTCTATATACCTACTTGTAGGTAGGTAATAGGTACAAATGTTATCAATCCCTCATATTATTACCTATTTTGTTATGTCTAAATAACTTCTCTATCTCATAAAGTTCGTTACGAGTTGATATTAAACTTAAATTGCTATTGTTTACAGTTAGTTCATTATCAAGTCGTTCAGTTATCATGTTAGTTGTATTTAAAAAGTTGTTTCTGTTGCTATACGTGGCATGTTTTCTTTGAATATACTGTGGAATATAACACCATTTTTCGATATTAAAATATAGAAAACACGTTAGGTAAACCTAGCGGTAGCACTTTTAGGTTATTATTATGAATGAACAGATATTCTTGCTAGGCTGCTATAATAGTAAACTTAATTTGTTGCACATTATAGAGAGTTGGTACCTAAATTGTATTATTAGGAACTACGTACGGAGCTTCAATCTGAGTACCTATGCACTGTACCTGTCTCAAGAACAGATACTATAAGATGCTTGGGATTAAGCACCCTTAGTAGGAATCGTTGGAAAGGTCATCGTTGCCAGTGTCACTTATTCGTATAAGTTCGTAATTAAAGCAATAAGATTGACTCCTGGTTTAAGAATTGGTCGACTCAGCTTGATCGGGCATGAACTACCCAGACTGGTGCAGGCTGAACCTTCATCACTCACTGCACGTGTCTCGGTCGCAGAGCAGACACCGAAACGAAAGAGAGCCCCGGCGTCCCTCACAGTCACATTATTTACTCGATTTCTTTTTGATAACAACGATAACCGAAACGCGTTTAGATTCTATTCAGAGCTGGTTAGTTAAACCACTATCGTCTTGTTTTCTTAACCGTTTATGTAGGCGGTCTATCCCACGCCGAATGAGATCTTTGATGTAGGACGTTGGTACTTACAAAACAGACGGTCCACGGTCACACGTCTCCTACTTACACACATATCGGTACACAAGGGCACTCGGGCCAAAAGGCCTCACACACCACAACACTTAATTTGCTATTGCTTTGCGTACGGGCGGTCGATCATTCATCCCCCACCAGACCCGCGCCGGTTAATTCACTGACACACAAAGAATGAAGCAGAACCACCGAATTCTGATCGCGCAAATCCACGGGAAGGTTCGTAACGACCGGCGCGGTCCGGAGCGGCACCTGGCGCGGGCGGGGGGCAGCCCACGCACCGGCCTCGATTCTCGTCCGCCCGCCGCGCGGTTATCACTGCAATATGGCCGCTACTCACTTCCTTTCTGAAGTTCTTCGTTGATTTCTACTCCTTATTTCGACGACGGCGTTTTCCTTTACCGTTCCGAACTCGTGCGGGTTCACTGCACTTATTCTTATACACATTTTAATGGAAAACTGGGAGCGCTAGCGCTACGCTCCGACGAAACGTGCGTCCGTTTCGTTCGCAAGCACATTCCGCACTGGCGTCGGCGGCGGGTGCGGGTCGGCGGGAGAGCGGGCTCCCCCCGCGCACCACCCCGCCCGCTCCTCGCCTTTTTATGAATGGAAGGCGGCCATACTGAATGAACCGCGTACACTGAGCGGTTGGCCGCTATATTCGCGGGCGAGATCGACGTCAGGGGTCCGGGGGGCGCAGGCCGGAAGCGAGCTGCCAGCGCTCGCGGTGCCAAATTTTGCGGCGCGGGCGGCAGCAGCGGATGTGCTCGTTTACCAAGCTTCCGGCGAGATCCCTCCGCACAGCCGCATCCGGGAATTAGATTTCCGGTTGGCGAGAGTCGATCCAGCAGGACCTACCACCACCCACTTTTCTCCTGTAACGGCCATTGCTTGTAATGTCCAGTCAAATGATTTGCATGGTTTTTACCGGCAACGTGCTTGAAGTACCCATGATTAATTCCAAATTTGGTTTTAAAAATAATGTTGCCCATTCACTCAACAGATGCATCGCCAGGCATGGTTCGCCTCGGCCCTCGCCCCGCGCGCCGCTTCTTATAAACCTCTTACATAGGTGCACAGCGTGGCATATGTCATGCATAGTCGCCGTTTGCCGACGATTTCGCGACGCGTTCGACGACGTTGTACGCGACGGTCTGTGCGACGCGACGAGCGTTAATTTTCACAAGGTTGTTCAGCGACAATAAGCGCGTTGTGCACGCTGTGGGGCGGCGGCGTCTCTGTGTCAAGGACACTATAGCGTAACGCCATACATAAGCTGCCGATTCTTTAAATTTCAAGTGTTACTTTGCTAGTTTGGTATCCTCTAGCACTTGGAGGAACACAATATTATTTTAGATTAAAGTTATACTCTGTCACCTAAATATTCAAGACACCTTCTGCCTACCGACCTGAAAGTTATTTTCTCACGAAGGCAAAACAATTCGCATTGAGCGATCAAAATACGTCGAATGAAGAAGGTGTTTACAAATTAAAACGTTCCGAGTATACTGATTAAATGATTTTGTAACAGAAGACACGAGGAAGGTGGCAGTGGCAGACAATAACCCTAACAATGGGTGGTCAAACAAAGTACTATGTCTGAGTAGTAAAATGATGCCGCCCTCTTCCTATATAACCAAACCGTTGTATTGAAGACGGTTCGTAGGATCTACGCTAATAGACTATTGTGTGTGTTAGATTAGAACTTAATCTTGGTATTAATTAGTAAAACTAAATCTAACTATAATAGATCTTGTCTTTTTGAAATGAAAAACAAAAACAAAAGACCTTAATAAACTAGAAACAACATTGATTATAGCCGTACAATATTTAAGAAATAATTGAATTGAATTGTAATTTAGATTAACAAAATAACTCTTTTATATTCGTAAAAACATTTTTCTACCTCTATAAGCCACATACGGAGTTATGTCTTAAATTTATTAATTGGTAATTCTCATAAATCTCTAGGTATTTTATTAAAAACTTTGATACTTAGTCATGAATCATGATTGAGAATTTTTTACTACTAACTGCAGATTTGTATGGGAGCAATTTTAAGCCTAGTAGGATCTCTATATTTTACTCTAGAGTTACATTTAAGTATTTTTAAATGTAACTTTAAACTGGTCAAAGAATGATGCATGAAATTTATGGTTTTTAAATAGTGGCTTGCATGACTGTAACGGGCTCGCTCCAAAAGTTTTAATAGTGGTAAGAGAAAAAAATAAAGCATTTCATAGTAGAGTAGGGGATGGTATACCTGTATGGCTAAAACAATCAGATGGTCAGGCGACACTGTGAGAGCATTGGGAAGGCAATTCCTTCCTCATGGACCTACTCGTGATCAAAGGCGGACATAGAAGTACTTCCACCTAGACCTAAAGAGAATTCCTTGGGATTTTTTAGACAATTTGTCTCAGGACGTATAAATAGCGGCGATGGTTGATTATCAATATCTCGACAGAGCCAAGAGCTAAAATAGGCATTAATATACGTTCTCAACGTTCCTTCCTTAATACAGAAGGTGTCTATAATCGCTGGCCCACTCGATAGAAATCAGGTTTTGTTTGTTATTCTGAAGGCGGCTCAGGCGAGTTAAAGCGGAAGCCGGCTTCGCCTCCGCCCGCGCTTTCCATCCGGCACGGCCTGTCCCGTGCAGCTAAATTGCCCCTATCTGATTTTATGATTTTAATAGATTGAAGAGACGACTCAAGCTTATAACCTAACATGGGTTAAAAAAACGAAATACCATTACGCGCTACAATTGTTTTATGTCGACTAGTGTATATTACGTATTGGTTTGGGTATTGTTTTTTGAATTAGTTTCTATTCTTGTTTTGTTTTTGCTACAGTTGAACTACTAGTGGTTTTATGCAGATAAATGCATGGACTATAAGTTGTCTGAAATAAAAGTATATTAAGTAATTTCATTCATTCATTTGAAGTCACCTCTTCATTTTGATATCCATGTCGAAATCAAATGCTACCTAACCTACGCGTTGATAAGCGCGAAACAGATAACCCTCCTCCCCTCGTCGAGTTATCAGGTTTTTACTCAAAGATTATTGGACCGCAATTTATAAAACAGAGGGCCATTTTCACCAGATTTTACCAAGTATTCGAAAAACTATACTTATAGAGATGGATTAAAGTGTAAGTCACCGCGGGAATCACATTTCTTTCTGGATTTTTGTATTTTCTGTGTGGTAGGTATATTACTTACCTGGCCGATTGGTAGTTTTGCGCACATTGTTAACCATTTTCTACCGGTTTTCAACGGCGCAAAACTGCTAGCTTGTATAGCGCAAAAATTAAAAAAACAGAAGAAAACTAAATTACCGCATGAACGGTTACCTACGTTCCACCTTCAGCTGATAGTACTGGTAGTTATACCTACCTCCAACTATGTGGTGTACGTGCACAATATAATATACCTACAATTTCACTCAAATTACAAACTCTCTCCTACTCTGCCCTATAAACTGCCCGTTTGGCAGAAATTCTTATAAAAAGACAAGCTGTTATTTGTTCTTGTTCTGATAGGAGGTAATTAGATGTGTTCCACGTAGCAATCGGACTCGGGGTGGGTGAGGCGTTGAGGGCGTGCGCCTGCGTCGACCTTCCATGAGGCCGTCTGTCACTCCCGTGCACCAGTGTTGCCATATATACAGATTTATCTGTACCTATACAGAATTTGAACTTCGGATACAGATGAAAGATTTGGCTCTGGTTTTATACAGATTTTATGACAATTATGACAAATATAGCAGTATTTTTATCAGGCACAATGAAGTACAAACTTTAGACAACGAGTGGCGGCACTTAAATTTTAACAACATGGTGCTGGAATCCAACAAAGACGATGTGGAAATTTTTTTGAAACAAATCCTTTGTGCACAAGATCTAGATGGAAACATACTGTATCCTACGCTTACAAAATTCGTTTCCGCGCTATTATGTCTACCACATTCTAGTGCTGCAGTGGAAATAATATTTTCGTCAATTAATTTGATTAAAACCAAAACACGCAATCATTTAAATACAGATACCATTAAAAGTTTGCTATTATCTAAACAGCTGCTCTACGATGATCCATGTTTCAAATTAAATCTAAATAGTAAAATGATTAGCAAAACGAACAAAGATATGTATAAGTAGGTATGTTAATAATAAACCAGGTTGTATAACTTAGTTTTATTTCAATGTAAAGTAATTACTATCCTTCCCACTATCATACAGAATATTATACAGATATTAGTTATTTAGACCCATACAGATTTTATACAGATTCACAACATCAAATTACCAGATTTAGCACCTTGGCATATGGCAACACTGCCGTGCACCGCGCCACTCCACTGCTTGTGCTTTTATGGGACAGAATTTACTTCAATCTATAATGATCCTTATAAAACGTCGTCAACGCGTCACCGACTTTATCTTTATTTTATATACATATATATATATTTTGCTTTCAGACCAGCAAAGCGTGCTTTGATACCTATAAATAAAATAAATAATCCTAGACAATTCACACAAAATTATCTAGTACCAAGCTAAGCAGAGCTAGTGTCATGGGTACTAGATATCTGATATACATAATACAATACATTACATAAATGGATAACAAAAGTTCACGTGTATAAAAGCTTTTTCGCGAGACGTGAGATATGAGCACTAGCTTTTAAGAAAATTCCCTCCCAATTCAATAAAAATATACCTCTACACTACAACGATTTGTCGTGATTAGAAAATACCAAGCCAATGACGTACCTACCCAACCAGGATGTAGTGTTCGCTCGAAAAGCAAAAGTAGCTGTGACAGAGAGCGAGTAAAGCGTCTCCACAGCACGCTGCCCGGCCAATGACTTCACCAGCCACCTCGAACACGTCCGAACTATCACGTCACCGTCGTTTGATACTACACTTTATGCTATAACGCCTTGCATTCAAAATCAACTGCAATCACTCTAGCTTTGAAGCTTTCGTCCACAACTCGCACCATTATTTTCTAAGCAGTATTATGTACTAAGTAAAAAATTAAGTACCTAGTCATTATTGGAAGTTTATTTCGAATGATGCTGGTACAGTACGTATAAAGCTTCTCAAACACTCATTTGTTATCATTTACTTTAACAGTCCATTGGTTTGATGACACTCCTGCTAAATAACATATCTTGCTAAACTATAAGACGCGTTGCCTTACTAACTCTACTTAGTGTCTTCAAATGTTTTGATAATTAATGTAGAAAATTCTTATGTTAGGCATAAACATCAAAATTACTCTTCAAATATTAGTTTTATGTAAAATTGTCTTTATCGCACAATCTTGGACTTGAAGATTATCTGAGCAGTCTAATAATCTTTTAATTGTATCTTCTTTTAATTTTGTCAAGATGTTTACAGGCGTAGATGGTGGTGTGGTGTTAGTTGAGATTTGTGATCAACACCTTTGGTAATGCTAGGTGTGGCGTGTGGGTGCCGTGGGCGAACGGGCCAGGCCAAGCCCGCGACCCACGCTTTATGCCTCGTACACGGCCCTGCTGCGGTGTCGTCACCAACTTTACTTAAATATAGGTTTCCAACACGCACTTTCTGCAATTCTGCAAATTTAATGCCCTCTCGGCACCAAAGTTACCTAACCAGAGTTTCGGTTTGCAGTTTGCATAGCGTTATGGAACATGAAAGAAAGTCACTTTAGTGTTCGTGGATGGTCTGAACTCAACTCAAACAAGACATTAAAAATGTTTAATTCCCTTGTCTTCCCAGGCCAAGTTCTAGGAAATCTTTTGACTTTATTGTAAATTCCTTCGACTATGGAATCTACTTTTAACAACTAAATTTAATCTACCCGAAGATCTCAAACCTCTAAACTAAACCCTTGTCACATTAGGCATGATTTTTTCACATGAACTTTTGTAAGTTTTCGTTAATTTCACAAACTGTAACTAAACTGATTATTACAGTAAAACATGAAATGAGTGGCACCTTGCCACTCATTTCACTTCGTCTTACTCTCATTTAGAGAGACTACTATCTAATCATAGTAGAGCGAAAGATAAACCCTGCAATATTAACAAAACTTGTTTTTTTGTCCTTGGTAGAGATTGGTAGCAGAAAGTGCTTGTTAGCTATTTGGTGAAAACAAAGCCTTTTACACAATTTCAGTATTCAGACAGCTTGAACGAGCTAATGAGCACGTAATTGTAGAGGAGAAGCCTTGGAATAGGACGCCTGCCCGTCCGATTCCCTAGATGTTTGTTAAATTATTGTAGAGTCGCAGTTATTCTGGGTTTGTTGAAAGATAACTGACCTTTTCAAAAGGCAAAATAGGCAAATAAGATATGATTGTTACAAGGCGCACGAATGTACCTAGGTATAATATTAGAAATAAAAATATTTATCATGAATGAATAACAATTCCACGCTCATAGCGTAATCAATGAGTCGCATGCAAGCAACAGTTCGACTCGATGTCGGGCTCATTGATCGATCGACTCTATATCAACCACCACAAGAGCGCTGTGTCTATACATCGACGCTCACATGAAAAGAAAACCGGATGGCACACACTGGCGCGACTATCGCTGTGTGCGTCTGTGCGCAAAGGATTTCCTACCGCCCCGCGCTGCGCCCGCGCCCCTGCCACAGACCTGTTGCGCCGCTACCGGAGTTACGCCGCATAGTTACCAGACTTGATATGCCTGCTCTCTGCGCTGGCCCACGCACACCATACCACCGCGTTCGAACACATAATTATCATGGCACACCATCACACCACTCTTGAAATTGCCGAGCAACTCGTCTGGTTTCATCGACATCTTTAATATCTTCTATTACCGTTTGCACTATAGCTAGTAAAGATCCAATCCGCTCGATTTATAGCCCCACTTATGGATGCAGCCGGATACATGACATCATGAGATGCTAATACTCTACGTCGACGACCGACAGACGGCACAATATAACGCAGTTAGTTTTGTCCTAAAGTACCTACCTACTACCGTATTACTAAATTATGCCTACTTTATCGTGACAGATTCTACGGAAAGAATTTTTATCTAGTCAACCACGTCCAGTCCCGAAGTCTGCAAATATACAAATAAAATTCTTCGTGTAAGTAAATAAATAAGATAAGAGCAAGACATCAGAATTGGTCGCTAGCTCGATAAAAAACGAGTAGCGCTCCACCATCCATCGTACTTATCGATCTTTTTATTTTTTGTTTCGTATCGTAGGTATTTTAGGGTTCAACGAAAACAAAACCTTGACAACCGAGCCTCTCTGGTGATAAAGTTGGTTTGATTAAGGGTTTGATAAAGTTTATTCGTTACGGTTTGAATTCCTGTAGAATGTTTCAAAAATATAATAATTTGTTTCATACACACAACAAAAATTACAGACTCCAAAGCGTTAATCGAGGGCTTGGTAGGTTGAAATGAAAATAGGACTAATAATCCCTCGGGAATAAATGGGACCACCTCCTCGGGATCATTCTCTATACAATAGCGTAATAATTTTCAACATTCGGTCCATAACTGACGGAGGTATCGACGAACATACATAAAAAAATACATACAGCCGAACATAGAACCTACTCCTTTTTTCGAAGTCTGTTAAAAAATAGATTCAAGATGCACATTTTTATTGTTATCATGTTGTACATTAAGGTCTTAATTCAACATGAGCCCGGGTGGGGCACTGCAATTTGGAACTATTTTATTGATATGCGCTCTCCAATTCATGTTTATCTCTTTGTTTATTCCTAGAAGAGTGGTATGCATTTATAGATTCTAAGTATAAGTTATGAAAAGAGTAATTAATTGTAAGGGGATTTTTTGGTAGGTGTGGAATTGTATGAGCTAAAATTACAATTCAATAATAAAAACCATAGAACTAGTATTTACAATTGAAACAATTAAGCTAACTGCAGACTGTTGCAAACATTGTACAGGTAGCTCAACTGACCCATATCAATACAAGTCGGAAGCATCCCCAAGACGCTAAATAAATAAATAAGATTATGATCTTCGAGCCTGTCCAATATCTTCTGCAGAGTCATATCAAGGTGTTCAAGAGATTAGTACCAGTTTTGCTAGGTATTACTATTGATATGTCATGTGCAAAAAGAGTGCAGTGGTCGTCTATTATTTTAAGCAGGTCATTGATGTAGATGATAAATAGAATACACCCGAATAGGACGCTGCTATGAGGTATTGATCTTTTAGCTACAACTACCCGCGTTAATAAGTAACGTTCGTAGCGCAGAGCTCAGCTAGTAAATTCATATACTTAAATAATAACTAGTAATAATATAAGTTACTCAGATAATTATTGTAACTGTATGTCTTCAGAACAATATAAAATTGAATTTAAGGAAGTTATAGATTGAATCCTTTCCTCGCGAGTCTGACTTGGTCTTGAACGGTTTTTATCTGGGCTTGGCTTCGAGTCTGGCTCAAACTCAAACGGAAGTTGTAACGAATTTTAATCGTATAGCAGTAAGTATCTCGGACGGCGGCGCGGCGCGGTGGCAGTCCGTTTCGTTTGGCCGCTCTTAACAACGAGTTTATATATTTTTTTGTAAATAACCACCGGAAACGGGCGAGAAACTGCTCTGGAACACATATCTTCAATTACGTCGGTATCTCGGCGATCAATGATATGATAAGAGGCAAACGTAGAACTCAAAAATAAATTTTAATTTTAATTCCTGTAAATGGAAAAATTAAGCTTGCGTTGTATTTTGATTTTATGGGATAGTTGATGATGATGATGGACTATTCATTAAGTAAATTAAAAAGTAAAACAGTATGTAGGTATTACAGCAATAGACATAGGTAATTTAATTACAATTAGGTGCACATTCTTAACTATGTATAGTTACAACAAGATAGTTATCTTAGGAAGAGTCACAATTAAAACACAAAAAATAAGAGAAGAGCAACTAATTATGTATGTAATTTGTAGATTTGCCACATAGAGATATTTATTATGAACCTTGTTTTTGTCTGCTGTGCGTATATCGCCCATTCATTGTTTTAAGAATCCGGTATTAAGTCGGCAGCTGATCCCGTAGTTATAGTGTACAGATTGTGTATTTGCGACGATGTATATTTTTGTAATATTTTTCTGCCAATAGCGAGACGTGGGCGTGTAATAATGGCCCGAAATATAGACGATCACTGGTCGGCGCCCACCCAGAGTATCGAAAATATCGTTCCGCAGATAAATAATGATTATAGTACCTACATACCTACATATTCATGTCCAAGGATGAAGTTAGTGGTTTTACCTACCTATTTAGAAAGATCAACAAATATTGAGACGCGCGGTATAGCGTCGAAACTTGCGACGCAATAACAGTGAGTATCTATACACGAACCATTGGGCTCACTTTTGGTCCCACCTGTATCTCAGATATTATCAAACCTACAGGCTTGCAAGTTTGCAAGTTTAGTAAGATCCATTAATAGAGTAGGAATACCAAATTTTATAAATAAATTAGATAAGGTTCTTGAGTTATTTGTTAGCTTAGGTACGCAAAGTGCCATTTTTAACAAGATTCAAGATTCAAATTTTTATTGCGTTCATGTTGTACATTGAAGTCTTAAAATTAGGTAGGGGAGACCGGGGACAAAAGTAACGGCGGGTCGAAAGTAACAAACGCTCTGTAGCCTTGTCTTATGGCCGAAACTATCCGAACGACCGTTGGTTGTTAGCTTGCAACGCCCCCCACGCTGGAGTTCGGTTTCCGCGCCCCCGCTCAGCTGCAAGATTAGGTTGGTGGACGAATTATGATTTTTGACAACGAAATTATTTTTTTGTTGTTCATTCATTTAGTGTTTACGTAGAATTAAGATGATGTTAATAATGTGACTAGTAGCTCGTTGATTAACGTTAAGATTGCCTTTAGCATTGTGTAACTTGTTTTCGTACAACACGTTCTATTTTAAGGTTAGGTTGCATAAAACACAATAACGGGGTTGGGGATAAAAGTGACATTTCATGGCAGGACAAAAAGTACCATAAGTAGTAGTAAATGCTAATTTCATCAAAAAAGAAAGAAATTTATTTTTGTCGTGTGAATTTACTTAAGAAGTCATATTTTGTCTGTTTTGTTGATTATTATGATGTTATTTATTGTTTTAGCAAGAAGATATTGATTAATCATCATGAAACAAATTCGTCTGAATGTTTGACTGAATAGAAACATGAATCTAAAGTTAAACTTAAAAAGAACGTAATTATTTTTGTACTATAGCTATGAAATAAATTATTTAATTCAATCTTACGTTTTTTTCATTGTGTTTATAACATTGGGCAGAACTTATAGGATGTTTCTTTCGGCCCACGCCTTATTACTTTCGTCCTGACCGAAAGTAACAATCTCCAATTTGGTCGAAAGTAACAATCTCCAATTTTTTTTGCAGCTTTATATTTATCCGAAACCATGATATATTAGACAAAATTATAATGTACATGTATTTGACCATAAACGGAAGTTTAATATGACTATATTTACTTTATCACAAATATTATTACAAACGAGAAATCAGGCATGATGTACAAACCGTTACTTTTGTCTCCGGTCTCCCGGTGCAAGCTTCAATTCAACATGAGCCCGGGAGGGTCACTGCAATTTGGAACATATTTTCCAGATAACACAATTTTCTTTTGTTATGTAATAAAATAATATAACATACAATATGGAACATATATATAACTATATTTTAAATACCATAGATTCAAATATTTAAAATAATGTATTAACTTCTATGTTTCAAAATATTCCTGTAAGGCATAGGCTATAAACTTTTTTTAATCAGGTAAGACTTTAAAGTATTTTAGGATCTTAAAAGTTTCATTCATCTTTTATATCATGGGGAATGTTGTTGAAATAGAATGTGTTCCGGAATGGAAAATTTTAAGTTTAGATTAAGGGGGCGGCAAATTTTTTATGAGGGCGATAGTACCTATTCTTGAAAAAAGTTTAAGTTTTTCGTGACAAATATGCATATTTCTTTTATATTCCAACTTTAAAATGAATAATCAATAAATAATAATAATAAATATGCATATTTATATTATTTACCAATGAGTGTTAGGATATTTTCTTTAATAAAATAGAAACCCTATTTTATTCCATTGCAGCTCTCCATTGTATCCAACCAAGTTATCAATGATTCTAAATTTCTAATACATCGTTTTTGGAGACCGGGTTTTGTGCCAGGCGAGGCCAATAAGCGTAATAAGCAGTTGTTGCTGTTTTTGAGCCTGGTGATTTTTTAAATTCATAGAGATCGTAAGTGAATCTAGAAAGCTTAGTTACTATTTTATTGATATTGTTTTTCCAATTTAAGTTTGTGTCTATGTTTATTTCTAGAAGAGTGTTTGCATTTATAGATTAAATTTATGTGTTATGAAAAGAGTGATTAATTGTAAGTGATTTTTATGGTAGGGGTGGAATTGTATGAGCTTTGTTTTATGGAAGTTAAGTTGACTGACTCATCAAAAACTTAAATCACTTCTAGATAACCTAGGAAGTTGAAATCTGGTATGAAGGTAGATAATCAAACTTCATCGGAGGAAAAAATACGAAATCTATAAATTTATATTTTGGGGTATCAATATCTGTGCCGACATTGATTTTTGTGAGATTATTTGTGAATATTTCATATATAAATAGTAAATAAATAATAACGCGCTGACGAGTACGCACAGGTTTGAACGACCTCCATCGGTCGTTTTGGATGGGTTGGGCAATTCAAATGATTGCATAGTTGATAATTACTAGAGACCGGATTATACGCTACATAAAAAGCCCGAAATATGCATGCAAATATGCATGAATATTCATAAAAATTGGCAAAATATGCTACATCAAATAGTAAAATTAGAATATTAAAATTAATATTAAAATATTAAAATTATTCAAAATCTTAAACAATTAGAATGATATCGACGGCAAATTAACAATTATTTAACATTTTGTAGTCTTGTAGACGTTTACAGGCCATGTTTCATAGCAGTTTTTATCTTAATTTGTTACGGTCTTTCATTATTTAATTTGTGTCTTACATTAAAACAAATGCGGTATGCATACACTTGCAAAGACGCAATTTACATAATTAAAGAATGTAACAAATCAAGATTATGAACTGCTATGAAACTTGGCACCTATCTATATGATCTCAGCTCTTTTATTGGTGAAGCCACTATCTGCACGAACTTGGCTAGTTTTCACATTTATGTTTTTGTTTAGATAAATTACCTACATAATTTTAGGGTTCTGAGTTTGAAGCATTCCTTAACTCCACTTTTGTTCGATTCTTATCTTTAAATACCTATTTCAATTGCGTTTTTTACTGTATTTCAGATTCACATAACAAGACATTTTATTTAACACTAGCTGCTGCTCGCGGATTCGAACTCTTTTTTACGGGATAAAAAGAGCCCATGTCCGTCCCCGGGATACCATCTACCTCCCTACCAAATTTCACTGAGATCCGTTCAGCCGTGAAAAGCTAACAGACAGACAAAGTTAATTTCGAATTTATAATAGTAGTACAGATATACATATATTGTCGTAAGTAAGGCGCCCCATGCCACTGTCAATGCCGGTCTGTTTTTATTCCTTTGTATTAGGCCGCTTCTGTGTTCTTCCATGTTTATGTACCTTATTATCATTCAAGTGATTCGATATGTTTGCTTATAATTATATCACAGAACATAGCACAATGCCTCTTATCAATAGGTGCCTAAGAGACATGCGTGTGAATTTAGGGACTACGGTAAATATCTATTCTCAGATTGGTTCAATGAGACTGTCCTGTCTACGTCCAGCAAATACTGCCAAGTGCCCAGAAAAAACAGCTCAATTGCCTGAAACATCTGAAATGATCGATGAAGAACATACAAGTAAAATATACTTGTGATGTTTTATCGATAACTGCACGTTCCTAGATACAAGTTATTAGGTTTAAATACTGCGATGTCTCTTTAAATCGAATCGCTTTCATGGCACTAAGTAATTTTCGATCTTGTGTCGAAAGTGTTACGGGCTGTGTGTGTAATTCTTGCTGGCCAATATAGAATGCCTCTACTTACGTCGACATCCCGGCAGCGAAGTGGTCGACTGAGAACCAGTTTCATTTAATCATTATAATTGCGTCCTCCGTTAAACCTATCTCTGCAAGAGTTTGTGGTGAATTGGCGTATAAATTATTCTTTGCTTAGCTTAGCTCTGGTTTAGTTTATAATATTTTTATGGTACCTACTACCTACCTTCTTTTCAGATTTTTTTCAAATCAGCTTACGTTTGTAAACACATTCAAGATTTAAATATAATGGACCTATTCGCGAAAAATAACTATCTGAAATCTAGGTTCAAGAAGTATTGACTACCTAACCTACTTATATGTAGGTACATACTTTAGTTCCTAATCTCAGAAATTTAGTTGCGTAATTTCCATTCAAGAGATAGACGGTGCGGTAAACAGGAAGTGGTGTCGGCTACAGTCAGGAGTGGTTGGCAACTCTTCAAATGCCACGTGCTCTACGGTGTCGATGCTGTGACTTCGATACTTAGGGCAGATGCCATGCTTAACCACTGTAGACTCGAAAGTAGATTTAATTAAGCAGGTGACTTAAATACTGTCTTCTATCAAAAATCATGTAAAAATATTCGGAACTGTTATTGGTTCAAGATTGTTTTACTATGACGACATTGACCGCTTCTCTACCGACTTCAAAAAAGGAGATAAGTAGGTACCTACTGTATTCGCCTGTATGTTTTGTATTGTATAGGGCATGATACCGAGGAGGTGGACCCACATATGTTTAATTCCGGAGGGCTTACTTACTATTTGTCGCGTAAAACAGAATTCAGGAATTTGTAGTCAGTTTTTAATTTGTGTAAACATAAAATTTTTTTCCATCGACGACGACTGCGCTTAACTGGCCATGCTACTCGTGTTGAAATCTATGATTTTATTGGGCTTAGTAAAGATGATCTTTGGAAGTAAGTCCTCTAATAAATATATCTTTGCTGCACAATGCCTACAAACTGCAACAATGCATTATTTATTACCTACATTTTAGCTTTGTCGAGCTTAACATTATGAGCTTTTCATATTGAAATTTCCATGATTTCAGTACCAAATACCTACCTAAGTCTCTCTGCCTCGTCTCTAACATGCATAAAGAATTTCTTTGATACGTAAAAATTTATAAAAAAACTAGCGCGCGGTCCGCGAGCCACATGGTCAGCCAGAAGAGCTGAACAAAAGGCGCGACTGAATGCGCCGCAGATGTGTTATGTGGTCCATATGTCTGGGACCGACGTCGCCTGCCTTCCAATTCAACCTTTGCTGCTCTACTTGCTTCCTGTGCCATCAGTTTCCAGGTTTTAGAATCCAAAAAATACTCTTAAAATGAAACTCTATAACTCACTTTAAGTAGAGATCCTAGTACGTTTGCAATTTGCCGTTTTCAGAGTTGTCCAACCAATTTTTTTTTTAAATTCAAATTTCCATGATATTTTTGTTTTGTAAATAATGTTAAGTGCCTAGATCGAAATAGATTTATTTTTCAAATCTTTAAAAGTAGGTATTTTATGTCGAATTGAAATCCAATACAATCATGGTCATTATTGGCTTTTTGCGAGCTTCATTGCACATGCTAAAACGTAAGAATCCTGATAAAAAATTTGTCTACGTTACGTATCTAATCCGTACCTACCATATTGTGTTACTTAATTAGGTTTTTCTTATTTTATTAATCCAATAGTTTATTCGCTTTAAAATGTAGAGTTACTCTAGGAAGAATATTATTACGCGCGTCTCAACTTATTAGTAAAGTTAATATTATTGGGGTTAATGAATTCGCTTCGATTAGTGAAGTGAACAGCTAATTTGTGAATGAGTTAGTGAATGACAGTTCGGCCATGATGTTTGTTTACGCGGACACATCGCGCGCTCGCCTCGAGCGGGCGCGCGGCGCGCTCACTGCCTCGAAATAGCATGGCCACGGCACCAACATCCAAGAGTGCGGTCGACGACCTGTGCCCTGCCGCACCAAAAATATTGGAACTTCGCTCACACCAGCCACACTCAAACCTTTCTCTGATTATGATAATAGGTCATTTATTTAATGTGAATTATTACTACTTGACAAAATCTTATTATTTTTGGGCGTAGGTACCTAATTTAATTAAGTACCTATTTAGATCGGTAGGACTCGCTCGAGTGCATACCTAATACCTAAATTCTAACAATTCGATTTGGATGTAGGTACCTAGTAGGGCTATCTTACAATTTCATAATCATTACGGCCTAGACCTCATACGAAACTAGATTTCGTTATTGAAAATATTAAAATTGCTATACAATTGTACCAAAGTAAATACTTTAACAAATGAATTAATTTATAGTCTTTACAAATAAAGGTGCATGCATACAAAATTTTATTCAATTCCATCTTCTATGACGCTTAGCGCCATCTGTGCTTTGATGTCGTAAACTGATATGACAAGCTTTCTTGCTATTGGTTGTGTTCCGCGACGATATGGTTTGATGATGATGTTTAGTGCAAGTGTTTTTATGGTAAAAAACTTGTAGTATTTTTTATGATGTGTAATCTCGTAATAGAGCTATTATTTATGTAATTACTAGCTTCTGCCCGCGGCTTCGCACGCTCTTTTCAAGTAGCCTATGTCCGTTCCCGGGATACCGTTTACCTCTCTTCCAAATTTTACTAAGATCCATTTAGGCGTGAAAAGCTAACAAACGGACAGACACGAGTTAATTTCGAATTTATACTTAACTAGCTGCTGCTTGCGGCTTCGCACGGGCTTTTTAAGTAGCCTAGGTCCGTCCCCGGGATACCATTTACCTGCCTGTCAAATTTCATTGAGATTCGTTCAGCCGTGAAAAGGTAACAGATAGACAGACAAGAGTTACTTTCGAATTTATAATAGTATGGATTATAAACTAGTATGGATGCCGCATTGATGCAAAATTCGACCGTGACTCTTATTTCGCAATGATCAACAAGTATCGTTATTAATCACTTGTTTACATTTTAATTGCTACTAACAACAGTTATACCATAATCACGATGCTACTCAGTTAATGTGCTGGCTATGCTTTGCTATCTACACAAATGGAATGACATTCGTTGGCGGCGGGGGCGCACCCACGTGGTACCCACACCTAGCTTGCCACAGTTGATGTTAACTGCCATCCTATCCCCATTCAGAGAATGTGGTTTCACTTACCTACAGTTGCACAAGAACTGAAATTTTATTTGCTAACATCGTTTTTTTATTTCGTCATTTTCATGGAACTGAGAAATATAAATTATTAAACCTATTGTAGCAGTTCTGAATTGGACTTCTGATGAGAATCTTCATGTAACGACAGAAAATTAATCAGTTCTCAAGACTCAAATATTAAAGCTAAGTAAGAACCTATTTAAGTTATCTATCACACATTAGTATAGGTACCTACTACATTTTAACAGTTTTAATTCAACTTAAAGTGCCATGGCTTTGTTGGTACGCTGTTTTGTAAACATTAGTCCGACTAGATATTCGCTTCATAATCCTATTTAGGTTTCTGTAAACATCAAGGCTGTAGACTAACAATTTTATCGTGTGGTTTTACTATACATATAACAATAATGTAGATTAGAGCCTTAATTTAAGCAGACTCGTGGGCTGAGTGCGCTATTCGCCGCCTACGACTTTATTTGTTGCCTCCAATTTCGTCGAATCATTTCACAACGCACATCAGCAAGTTCGCTCGATACTCTGGCACCCGAACCAACCAAATTCTGAGCCCACAGACACCTTGGTCCGTGGGCAGGTGGAAAGTGGACCAAGCGAATGCCTAACAGTTATGCAACTTATCAATATGGTATGCGTACGCACCTTATCGGGTACGAAAGTTGACATTCGGTCGTCCTTGATAAGGCACTGGATTCCATTCCTAGTGCTATGCGAAGGTTTTCATAATTGATTTATGACGCAGGGAAAAGACAACATCGATTAAATCTTTCATGGCCCACGACGCACATGTCCGTCTGCAGGACTTCTTAGGAATATACTTCAGGTACCTACGAGTTTCTTGGGTGGATTTCAGTCAGAGACAGCCTCAATCCATACGCACTGCTAAAATAATGGCACATATGTTCGTCGCATTGCATTAAAATAATGTAAGTAGAGCAGGAGATACGGTGCGTTTCAGTTCAGAGTGCAGGAGGCGAGTTAGGACATTTCCTGCGTTAGTGACACGTGCTCCCCTTATCATGTTCATTGATAGATTTATCTGGAAGAGGTCGCCGTGCCCCGCGCCCCGCTCGTTTGTACAGTGCTCAACTGATAAGGCTAGTTTTTCGGAAATAAAAACTAGTTTAATTTTATCTTCCGAAAAACTAGCCTCGTGGCGCCATATTTTTATGCGCAAATTTAATATTTTTTTTTTATTTCTGCGTGTAAGAATTTTAGTCGAAAAATGGAACCCAAATAATATGTAGGTGGTTTTTCCCTAGTAAGGTAGGTAGTATTTTAGTTTACGGCACGTTTTGCTTTTATTTATAAAATCCATGTGCATGGTGAGCAGATAATGACTTCGTATTCGTACTAAAGGGCCGTAACGGGAGATCTACTTCCTGTTGGTGAGCGGTGTGCGGTGTCGGTCGGTGTAGTGTGTCGGCATGGCACTTCCAGCGGTGTGCATTGTGCCGATGCAGTGAGCGCTCAGTTGTGCGTGTGTACAACAACCAGGTACCTATTTAACTAGGTAGGTGCCTAGAAATTATATGGATGAAGCAACTGTTCAAGCCACCTCGCAGAAAATTTAAACCAGACTGATGAAATCCAAATTCTCGATGATCAAAATTGCTAACTCTCATTGTACTCTTACTGATTAAGATCTACGTTTCTCTAAGCATATTTTTTTCTGCTAGGTCTTTGTGCATGGTCATAAATTCATAATATAGGTAATGTATGTGAAAGTCGAAGAATCGAACCCTATACTCGTTTTGAGACGTAGGTTTACGAATCGTAAAATGAAACGAACTTCTGTAAGTAATAAAAGTGTTTTCATTACAATTTGCTAAAAAGGACGTAGTGTGTGCGTCTAAGATCAGTTTGATAATTTTATTGAATGAAACAGCAGCTCGTTTCGTTCAAGGTCGGCGCTCGGTAGCTAGTTTGGTATTTTTTAAAGAGTAGGTAATAAATGGATGACGCACCGAGTGTGGATCCGGTGTGATGCTGGTGGAGAGGAAAATCGGGGTCGATGTTTTGTTTTAACGTAGTGTGTGAAGCACATTCAATGTCACTCGAGTCACTGATGTTGTGCGCAGGTCGCGCAGCGCGTACGCGCGGCCGATCGTCGGCCGACTGTTTCAGCGAAGCGCCCGCGACCGCGATGCTACCCATTCATTCGCGCGCATCAATGAACGAAAAGCACGTGGCCGAAATAAACTAGGAAAAACACTTATTTACTGATCATAAAATTTATTAATGAGTGGCCAATCCGTGATCAAGCCAAAATAGTTGTAATTTTAGCCTCAGTAGCAAAGACAATGCTAGCTGTGCGTGATATGATATACTACCGACCGCGACGCGACGGGACCATTTCACTCTGCATGGAAACATTCATGATTTTATAAATTGAAGTATATATGTAGGTAGGTATCGGAATTGGCTGGCCTGAACTGGAAAAAACATTATTGTCACTACGAGCGACGCGACGCTGACCCAACGAACGTTGTTAAAAAATCCCATAAAATAAATGAATAGATACAAAACAACGTTTAAAAATTAGGTAGGTAGGTATAGCTAATTGCCGCGGGTATCGTAAGAGGCGACTAAGGGATATCCCCCGGGGGTGGGCAGCAGCGCCCCCTGCAGAACAATTCTACCGCCGAACTGCGATCCCCAACCCGCATGCCCAGCGTGGGGATTATGGGCATTACCCCCTGAGATAAAAGCCAATAAGGCGCTTATCAGGGGGAGGCCTGGGTCCAGCAGTGGACCAATATAGGCTGTGGAGGTGGAGGTGTATAGCTAATTTAGTTCAGCCAGCAATTAGTGATGCGAGCAATATCCACAAACCGCATTTACTTTCAATTTAAAGTTTCTTTGTAAAGATTTTAGGTATATTTTATTTTTTACCGACAATGTTGTAGCTGGACTATACTTCATTTCTAACTGATCAGCTCTAATTGGATAAGGCTCGCCTATGTTCATATCCTCGTCATCGTTTTATAAGTTTATCCTATGTTATAGTCTGAGTGAGTAGGTAGTTACCTACTCAGGATATAACATAGCACTACCTAGTTCAGATTCCGATTTATTTATTGCATACATATTCGTTAATACATGTTTTAGTTTAGGACTTTAGGTGGTAATTAGCTTATAGGTAAGTAAGTACGTGTACCCTGGAATGGCGCAGCAATTTATTTAAAGATTATTATAATAGGAAGGTACATAATCTATTTATAGCTAGAAACATAGTAGTCGGAAAATATAGGGAAATTCAGCTACAATAATCAAAACAATTGTAACAATAACTCTGTAAGTACGTCAATATTTACTCAGGCAGCCAAATAGATAACTATTTGACTAGTATAGAGTTATCATTTAAAAATTCCTCAACGGAGTTGTAACATTAAGAAATAAGGTATTCTTTTAGTTTACTACGAAAACCCGAATCTACTTTAAGATCTTTTATGGAGCTAGGTATTTTATTATAAATATTTAATAATCGTGAGTAAGGACCTTTGCTATTAACTTAGCTATATAATTGTGTAAGGGTAGTCGTAGGTAGAATTAGTTTGTCTTTATTTCGTCTATTGTAGGTAGTTAGTAAAATGTTCAAATTTAGATTTAAAAAATAGTAGATTGTATCTCAAGGGAACAAAATAAGGCGAGAGCGACCTCGAGCGACGTAGGTACCTACTTTGAATCCCTCGCTACGCTTAGAATTCAAAGTACGTCGCTCGAGGTTAAATAATTTTGGTCCCGTGTGGCACACTCTGCTTTTCATCCTAAACTATGAGAAAAAATCATCATACGAGAAAAATAAATAAAAGATGCTTTTAGTAGTGACGAATATTTATATTTAGGTACATAATACCACCAATATACCAAATTACTACTAATTAATAATGCTAGAGAATCCACACAGCATCATCTAACCCCAAGCTAAGCAGAGCTTGTGTTATAGGTACAAGATAACTGATTCTTTATACAAATACACTGCATAGATAGATATTTTTTATTATACATTGAAACATCCAGAACACTCGGAACAAATATCTTCAGATCGTATAAACATTTGTCCCGAGGCGGGAATCGAACTCGCAACCTCCTGCGTCTCAGGCGGACCTTCGTCCGCCGCTTTTTTTTATTACCGGACTTTTTTGAAGCGAATTGCGTTCAAACTTTTAGTGTTCCAAATTCAAAAGTCATTTCGTCACTGTAATTAAGTGCGCTGGAATAAAATTACCCACTTTGTTCGCACTTATCGAGGAACCCTATGCCTCTTTTCGAATAGATGGGATAAAAAAAGAATTACAGAATGAAAGGTCATAGTTCAAGTATGAAAACCTAATGTAAAGTAGCTAACTGCCTACCTTAAATTGTATAAATCTCGCGTTGATATTAATTAGAAGAGTTATCTGAAACACTATTTCACAAACTACTCAATCACCAGTTTCAACACTTGACAGCACTAATTAAACACTTACTTTCCAGATTAAAATTTAAAGATGCAGAATATGGGAAGCTTCAGAGCTCGTTGGGTGCACGTCACGAAGATGACTGGGTTTGGTTCCGCAGAGGCAGCGAGCTTCCAGGTACCTACGCGCGTGCGCCCAGCCGCCCGGGGCGTGACCTAGACCCTGAAGATTCCTCCCCTTAGCCCACGCATATCGAGTTTCCATGGTTACGGAAGCTTCTTACCGACAGCAAGCTGAAAACGACCCGAAAACACAAAAAAAATCGAAAGCGGAGCACTCAAATGCGGTGGTAGAATGGGAAAATACTGTTAGTGTCATTCTTGCAAAAATGCAAGTCCGTTCCGTAGGCGACCACTGCCTTGCCTATATGACTGGCAACACCCAGCAGAGGATTAACAAAAGTTGTCCACCCAGTAAGCAATTTTTTGCTCCTTATTCGCGTTTTTGTTATTCGCGGGTAAAAAAATTGCGACCCTTTCCTGTATTCGCGGCTAAATATTTTGCTATTCGCGAATCCAGTCGGTACATTTAATCGAAATCGTTTGAGATAAAACTGGATTTGTGCGGAAAAATCAGTTGTCGAAAAAAAGAGTTTTCGCACTTTCCTAACCCGAAGAGTTGCGAATGTGCAAATGTGGACAAATATGTCACGGCATTAATATTACTCAAAACAGAGTTCGCATCAAGGTTTGCTTACTTTAGAAAGAATGAAAACTTGATCAACCTCTTTGCGCGACCATTCAATGTACTGTAGGTACCTACCTATCCGTTGAAGACATGCCAGAAAATTTTCAGATGGAGGCTATCGAATTGCAGTGCAGTACCTACCAAATCTATGTCGATAAAAATTATATTCCTGAGATACGCAAAAATGCCCAAAAAATTAAATGTTTTTTTGGGCTCTCAAATAAACATATATACTTAGGTATACTTGTGTGCGAGCAACTGTTTTCTCGTATGAAGAATGTCAAGTCCAAAACAAGGACAAGAATCACAGATGGTAGGTGTCTGTGGGTTGCGACTAGGCACTAAAATAAAGCCTGACATCGATACACTCGTCAAAAATAAACAGTGTCAAACATCGCATTGGTCCAAGTACCTACCTCTACCTATTGAATCAGATTTATTTATTGCTTACTATTGAAAATGTGTGACTTGCTTGTTTTGTTTTGTTAGTAAAATTATATAGAGTACTGCAGGTCGTGGCCCTTCGGGCGATGTAAAATGTATTATTGGCCATTGAAAAAAAAGAGACCCATGCTATATAGCTAATGCAGTTACCTAGGCTACTAGGCCTTGGTAACTGCTGTACCACCAACTTAGTTTCAGTTGACTTTCATCACAATCTTATAAATAACGCCAAGTGCGAGACGACTCGCACACAAAGGGTTCCGTACCGTAAAAATCAGGTAACTTTTTCAAAGAACGTCAAATTTTCATTTATTCGGAGGCCTCATACAGTCGCTCCTACGGTTCATGAGATAGATCCCTGTGGCAGACGGACGGACATCGGAGACTTAGTAAGAGGATTCCGTTTCCACCCTTTGTGTACGGAACCCTAAAAATAACACGATAACACTTGGTAGGGTAGCGAATACCATAAGCATAACTCGGTAATCAATCAAACGCGAATTAGTATAATTGTATTCACCTAAATACCATGAAAACTTTTAAGGGAAGCATCAAAAGGCAAAATACGTACAATTATAGTTTAATAAAAGTTCTCCAATACAAGAATAATGTCCGATTCCATCTGTTTTTTTAAATACAAAGCATTTCAAAAATGGGAAATACCTACATTCAAATACAACCATGCGATTCATACTTTTGTAAACTCATTCATGTCAATTCGGTTTACGAGAAAACCACGAAGACAACAACTAATGGAGTTTTAGCTCCACCGAGAGAAAAAACACACATCTCCCTCACAAATTAGGTGATACACACCAATCGCATTTCATGTAGTACGGTAGGTACCTACTGCAATAAGGGAACTCTCCCCATGTCTTACCCATTCCTAGAAATCCCATCCATGCTTTAAAACGAGATCGTACGTAGGATATTGCGCTGCCTTACATTGTTATACAAAATAATCATATTATGACAAAAATCTAAACAATAGGGGAGAAGGAGGCAGCTTTGAACAGAGGCACCTTAGAACAAACGACTTTACGAGGTTATCTCTAGGTCAATTGTGGCGAAAATTGTATTTATAACACGGCAACACCGACCCCTATGTCCGTCATAGTACCATACATGTGCTCGCGCGTAAATATGAGTGAGAGGCCCTGTTTGTTTTCTGCGCTCCGAAGTAAACATTACGGAAAAAAGTTGTAAGGTTGTTGATGGAATATTTTAAGACAGTGGTACGCGGATCTTGGATTACCGTATGGATAAATTCATTTTTAATATACAGGGTGGTTTTTTGAGAAGGGCGGTGATGGCCAACTCTGAAACCACGAGAGTTAGGGAAAAGTCGTGAAAGGAGTCATGCCCTCGATTTATAAGAAAACAATAACTGCATATTTATTTTATTCAAAAATCTTTTACTTTTGACGGAAATGGACCCCAAGTGATTTTTGAAAAAAAATTACACCCTGTATTATTAAACTAATTGATTCTGTTGCTGATAAGGATCCATCTTTGCAAATAAATGTTGTACTAAAAATGAATGGAAATAGCAAATTTTCACTTTCTTATTTTTACACGGAAGAAAACTCACCTCCTATTTATACTTTTTGGTCGTTAAGTGTGAAGATTTGAAGGAGGCCTATTTTTTAAAATTTGATCTGTATTTCCAGTAAATCGGGGCCCCAGCTCACAACAGCCGTGTGGTTAGAGATATGCTGAATGAACATTTTGGGGATAGATGGATTGGCACTCATGGTCCGGTGAGATGGCCGGCAAGATCACCCGATCTCACACCGCTTGATTATTTCCTATGGGGTTACGTCAAGAACGTACTTTACAAAGCTCGTTACAATACAGTTGAGAGCTTACAAAGCTCATTGCTTGATATTTTATCGAGGATAAATCCTGTCATGATATCAAATGCAGTTAAGTTTCTAGAGAGACGTATAAACTTATGCATTGGAGTCAATGGAAACCATTTTGAGCAACTTATTAGTTAGGTAAAATTGAGATACTAAAAGTAAAATGTAAAAATTTGCTATTTCCTTTCATTTTTAGTAAAACATTTATTTGCAAAGATTAATCCTTATCAGCAACAGAATCGATTAGTTTAATAATACAGGGTGTAATTTTTTTTCAAAAATCACTCGGATCCATTTCCGTCAAAAGTAAAAGATTTTTGAAAAAAATAAATATGCAGTTATTGTTTTCTTATGAATCGAGGGCATGACTCCTTTCACGACTTTTCCCTAACTCTCGTGGTTTCAGAGTTGGCCATCACCGCCCTTCTCAAAAAACCACCCTGTATTTATACTCAAGTTCGCCAGCGTTGAGCGTTTTTTCGAAAATTAAGTTATCGGTTAATTTCTTAGTACCCATTGGGGCAGATTTGAACAAAACAGAGGGGGCACTTTTGAACATGTTCAAAGGTGCCCCAATAGGTCCATCCACACCAATACACACACACCCACACCACACCACACTAATATTATAAATGCGTAAATTTGTATGATTATAATTACCTATGTGTGTTTGTTTGTTACCTACACCTATCGCTAAAATGGCTAAACAGATTAGGATAAATTTTGTTACTGTGTGTATGTGTTGGTGTGTTTGTTACTCCTTCACGCTCAAACGGCTGAACCGCGGGCAGACACTCGTAACGTATTTCATAGTTTTTTTGTGTTTGGCAGTCTATCATACCTTTTTCATTTGATTAATTAACTGCTTTTAATTGATTCAGGTAAAATGATTCAAAATTATAAAAAAGAACGCGACAGCGAAGTTAACGAAGATGATATGCAAAAAGCAGTTTTAGAAGTTGTTGAGGGTAGCATGTACCTCAGGTGGGTTGCGGAAGCTTTAAATGTGAAGCCTAATCCGTTATTTTACAGAATTAAAAAATACAAAGAAAATATTCAGTCAAAAAATAAAGATTATACAACAAAGTACACAGCCGCTCAAGTGTTTAACAAAGATGAAGAAAATATGATAAAACAATATTTGCTGAAATGTTCTAAAATGAACGGCCTTTAAGTTACCGTTTTGTATGAAAAGTTTATTTCAATATTTAATTTTTGAATAATTTACATAGTTCATTTATTACTGTAGGTACCTAATACCACATAACGTGTTCATAACATTTTAAATTACTTTATTTAATAATTTTTTTTACGTAAAATATGTATTTTTGGTTTAAATTCATCAATTCAAAGGTGCCCCAGGCAGGTTCAAAGCTGCCCCAGGAAAGGGGCACCTTTGAACATTAGAATTACTTCTTTAAAAGGTCAATTCTCACTAAATCATCTATAAATTTATTATGATTTCAATTGATTTATGTAGCTAGATCATAAATTTTGTCTATAAAGCAAAAAAACTGAATAACAATAACTATTTTAGATTTTACAGACTCTAACGTAAAAAATGTTCAAAGGTGCCTCCTTTTCCCCTATTCAGGTGACAATAATATTTACAAAACTATTGTAAAGAAAGTATATGAATGAGCTATGTATTTACAAAGAAATAACATGGATCTAAAACAAATTTATACAAAACACCGATTTTTAAATTGTATTCGCACGGCTATTCTTCTGGGCCTGCTGGGTTATCAATAAATAAATTATGTTAATCATACTATTTACAGTGTATTAAAACAAAAATTTCATTGGTGATATATGTAAGTTAATGCGGCAGTTTGTGATTATATTAAAATTCAACAATCATCCCGATATTACTATGGCGTACAAGTATAACAATGTTTGATGTATGAGATTCTACTAAACAAAAATCTACGGTAGATGGAACAGACAAAGTTATACGAGTAATCGTAAGGTCGGCGTATACAAGACTAATAGATACTGTAAAAGGTGGGTTTACTTTAGAGGATCTGGAACAGTTTTTTGAGTTCAACCATGAGCGCCCAATCCGTCTTGATGAGGTCGTCCCGGAAGTAATCCTTACACGCGTCGATGCTCGCGCGAGATATCTGGAACAATATTCATTTATTAACAAAAGCTTCTCGAAACATCTCCATCCTCAGGAACATACTGACAAATGCCGAGAACATAATGTAAGTCCAAAATCAATAAAAGGCACCTTCAACATTGTTCTCTGTTTCCTGCAAGGAATGCAATAATTTCCGCCTACACCAAAAAGATAAAACCTGTGTACAAGTATACGGAGATACGGAGGGTCTAAAAATAGAACAACATATAACTCTATGAATGTACCCTGTGTACAACCAGGTCGACCTAATTTAAGGCGCATCGATTCACAAGTCCGGGTTGAATGGATTGACGTCATAGCATTGAGAAATTAGAGTAGGTTGTGCAAGCAAGGAACTAGGTCAGAAGCACCCCGCAGCCCCTCGCCTCGCGACCTCGGAGCCCCAACGGGACCCGGCTTCCCTTGCTCATACAAGGACATTTTTTAGTAACTTAGGTCCATCGCCACAATTTTTAGAGAACGCACTACAGGATATTACAAGGCATGACATAATTTGGATAATTTTCTATTAAAAGACGCTGCAAAACTACCACGACATTGAATAATAATCTTAGCAGATTTGAGAGTACTTAACTCAATGCTGAGGTTGGTATATGAAATAAGACTATAACGGATAGAGAATCCTGTCTAAAAAGACGAGCTTGAAAGATAAGACTTTAGTATCGCAGGAGAACAATTCAATTAATTCATTATGCCTACAATAATACATTGGCAGGACATCCAACAGACTTTAAGATTTTTATCAATGGAATCGCACTGCGAAAATATCAATGAAACTTTTAGAATGGAGATTCGACCCGGGGGCGATGTGCAAGTGTGTGTGTGTTGCCAACAGTAAAATCGGACGATGGAAGTGGGTATTGTAGGTATAGTTGTGTGCGTTACCTTGCAACTTGCAAAACAAAATGTTGAAACAGGACTTACATGGTTACGGGTAGGTAGGTTTATGATTTGGACCAATGAAGTATGGTTGAGAGAGAGAGTTATTTCACGTTGTTGTATCAAACAATACAACAACATGAAATAACTCTATGTTTGATACTAAAGTAATGTAAGGTATGTCAGAAATGGATATAAAGAACAAACAATAACCTTAACTTGGGGCTAGGTGATGCTGTGTGGATTGACAAAAAAATTTTTTTTGTTCATTTATCTACAAATGTTTTGTTATTTTATTATGTACGTTATTGATGCCCATATAGTTAGGTACGGGAAAATAGTTAAATTCGTTAAGTTCGTGAAAATGGGATGGTTTTTTTTTTGTCTGGATACAAGATTTATGTTGACAATTGTGTCAATTCAGATGTCGCCAAAACTAAACTAATTTGACAGGATTAAAAATAAATAAATAAAAATAAAATAAATAATGCTGGACAATCCACACAGCATCATCTAGCCCCAAAGTAAGCAGAGCTTGTGTTATGGGTACTAGATGACTGATAAACTTAATACAATATATAACATAGATAGATATTTTTTTATTATATATAGAAAATACCCAGAACACCCGGAACAAATATTTGCAGATATGATGCAGATATAATGCTGCCATCCTTTTTATTTCGATCGTTAAGAAAGGGATGGCAACATTTTGAATTGACACCAATGCCGAGCCATTCCGATGTCTGCTGAATGTGATTGTCATGCGTCTATAGGTACCTAGTTATTATTTTACGAGAATACCACCGACGAACTTGGAAACTCGGGTAACAGCTTCATAAACAACACAACAACACATCAGTGCAGGTAGACGTTCTCATGTTATTACATGTCATGAGAACAACGTCTACCTACCTACACTGAAATTAGTTTTAATTTTAATTTTTAACACGCTAGGTGTACCTTACTCAAAATCGGTTCATCCGCTTGGGAGCTACAGATACACGCGCTCAAAACACCCCGCTATATTTGCGATAGAGGTAAAGTGTCTTCTCTGAACTCGTAGACCATATAGGTACGTTAGTTTATTCAAAAAATTGTTTGACATTATTAGGAATGTATATTGGCTAAATACCTACTTTATGGGAAGTTATGTTTGTACTCGTAACTAGGTATGAAGTAGGGATTTCCAGTCTAAAAGGGCTTGCCAAAAATGCTGTTCGAAGACGGGAGTTTGCCTAACGTATGGGAAGCATGACGTCATTCAACCCAAAATAGATCGGCCTTCGCGCGGATGACTGAAAATCGAGTATTTTTTTATACGGAGTAGGTATGTAAAGATTTTGAAAATTTTAATGGGGTTTTAATGATTCTATTACTATTTACATTTATAATTATTATAAAACTGTCAAAAATCTGTCGTTTGCCGTTGTCTGTTTGTCAGAATGCCATAAATTCAAAAACTACCGAATACATATTATATAGGTACAGTTTTCACCTATGGATGAAGTAATTCATGAGGAAGGTTTTGAGTAAATTGGTTGATATAAGACAATGATTGTTGAAGTTGAATATGCATCAATCGCGGGCGAAACTAGTAAAGCAATATACCAGGTATATTGTAGCTAGGTATATTGCTTTACTAGCTTCTGCCCGCGGCTTCGCACGCGTATTTTCGATATAATAAGTAGCCTATTATCTAAGTCAGGCTATGTTCAAAATGTACGGCTCTTCTTCATTGTTCAGAAGTTTTGGAGATCCTATGTAACAAAATTAAATTCACATTTCACATACTTTCGCCTTTATAATATTAGTAGGAATTAGGGTAGGATATAAACCTAATGGTTTATATTGTAGCGTAACGAAACTGGGCCGGTTGCTAGTGCAACCGGCCCAGTTTCGGTACACTACAATAACGCAGGTTGATAAATATGCCGTTTGTTGTTATGATTAAATCGACCAGAGTATGTACGTATCTAATGACATTCCTGCCACTTTGTGATCGCAAAGAATGCAATGCATTGTGTGCATATACCTATCGAACCATTGACACACAGAACAATGCACATTATAATCGGTTAGCTATGCCTGTTTATGTTTAGATCTATACTCTACCTACGTGATTCATGACATGTGCGAAAGAAGCCACAAGTATGAGCTCTGCTATAAAACTATCACAGATCATCAAGTGAAAAAAAAAACATACTTACTTCGATGATATAAAAAAACAATAAGCAGAAAAAAGTCAATACCAAGCTTAAAATGATGTAACTTATAATTCAATGGTTCTAATAATAGAAAAGACAAAAAACTGATTGGCTTTATAGTCAGCTACATATATTTTTCGTAATGCTTAGAAAAGACGTCATTCGCGGCGTAGAGTTGAGTCAAGGACGCATTGACTGGTAGGTACCTACTATAGTATTCGTAGACGTGCGCGGTGCTTCTGCTGTTCTTTGGATCTAGTGACCTCCCCCACCCTTGCCCCTGCAAGCGATCAATGAAGTTGCGGAAGGGGGCGCCATTGATGTGCCGACCTGCATTTCTACATGTAGCGAACGATGAATGAAAAACTTGAACCGTTCATAACCGTCACGCTACCATGGACATCATTGATGAAACCATGTTAGTAACACGCAAGGAGGAATTAAGTAGCTAGAACAATCTAGAAACGTTTTGAGTGGCAACGTGCAAAAAGTTGTATGTAGAAACAAAAAGGAAATGGTCCTAAGATTTATACTAACTAGGGCGTTATATTATGAACTACAAGTGTGAATTTACTTTTGGCAGAGAAAGTCTTGGTAGAGATTTCAGATTCGAGGATGGAGGCGGCTCAAGACCGCTACTTGTGGCGTTGTATGGGTTAGGTTAGGTTAGGTTAGGCTTAAATAAATAAAACAAAAATATTATTGCGTGTTTTCTTACGTTTGTGAATCAGCTGATCTTATGAATTATTTCCTGGAGCTAACGCGCGTTAAGTTGAAAGGAACCATAAAGACGACTCAAAAGGCTTATAATGCAGTTCTAATATTCAAATGTACACATTAAAATTGCCATAGCAAGCTCAGGCATTGATGGGCCACCTCATACAAAGTTTGTATGCGAATCATGTTGAATTTTAATGATTGCATCCGTATACCATGACATTTTCAACGAAGCGCAAGCCGAGAATACATATTACACCGGTTTAGAAAGGTCGATGAGACCGATAGAGCTCCTGTTTTGTTGTTTAGTTTATGAAAATACGTACTCTCTATGCCCGTTTCATGGTTGCTTTTATTTAGGTAGAAAGTAAAACTTTTAATAGCATAGATTTTTCTCTTAATAACAATCAACAAGTATCCCTTTTTAGGGTTTCGTGTTCGGGTACGAAATCCTTAGGCTTACCCCCACAGCGGAATCTCACCGCGCGATTTTTTTCTAGTGGATTATAATCCGCGTACTGAATCGTAAGTTATGTGGATTTTTCGCAAGTAAATCTGTGTACTTTGCCAACTTCCATAGCTTAATAGACTACGGGATACTAACTTGGGGTATTTTGAAGTAACTAAGTGCTCCCTATCGTTCCTATAGTTGAAAATACATGAAATGAAAGTGCGTGCAGCTTCATACAATTTCCTATGTTGCAGAATTGCCCCGGATAAAACCGCGCGGTGAGACTCTGCAGTGCGGGTGCGGGGTAAGCCTTAGTGAGCACTGACTCAGTGCTCACTAAGGCTTACCCCGCATTTACTGTGAGTGAACGCTCAGTGCCACTGAGCGTTCACTCACAGTAAATGCGCGGTGGTGGCGGCGCGCGGGGCCTGAGAGGGCGCGACGGAGGCGGCGGCGACGGGTGCGTGCGCTGGCCACAGTGACGTGCGAGCTGTTGTAATTGTTGTAACGTATTGCACGTGTGGACGAGAAATTGTTTTTTTTACTAGGCAGTTCGATCTTGAGATGTGAGGTGTTGAACGCAAGAGATGGTGTGCGCGAAATAAATAAATTGGACACAAATTATATTTATTTGAATAATGCTAAAGGTTGGATGGATGTTTAGATGTTTGTTACCTCTTCACGCCAAAACTACTGAACAGAGCGGGCTGAAACTTGAGAGTTCTTGACCTGAATGATACCTTATCTTATAGACTATTTGTACATATCAAAACCGTTTCTATATTTCATATTTGTTGAAATACATTGAAAAAGGCGCAAAATTTACCATTATCCCCTTTCTAAGTATGCAGAGCGATATATCTGAAATAACCTGTACCTACTGTTTTTAGATATTTATTAAATAGCGAAGTCTCTAACTGGTACATATTGTAGACTTATAGTATAATATTTGTATAATTGACAAAAGTTCGAAACCCTCGCCGGGCGAGTCACACTCACGCTTGACGGATCTTGTTTATTATTAAAAAAAAACTATCGTAGTTTAACGAATGCATTACAAACTAGGTTCGTAATTAACTCGCTCACATTCATAGTGAAGTCTTCCTTTGCTTGGAATTACTTATTGTACATAATAATAAGGATGCTTGGCCTGAAATCACTTTGATGATTTGTTAAGGTATTAGTACATATACACTAGCCAAACTTGATGTAGAATGTCTATAAACAAACCACCACTTAACCTAAAATACACTCTGTTGCTGCGTCTTTTTATACGCAATTTACATTACTTGTCGATTTGAGATCCTTCCTTCAATAAATATTCCTTACAATTATATCTGAAACTAGACGCCAAGCAAGTGAGTTTTAGTTAATTATGTCGTGGTTTGTTTATAAATATTCTACATCGAGTTTGGCTTGTGTATAGCTACTAGTAGCTACAAATTGATTGATTGAGTTGTACCTAAAAGAATAAGCAATACATTGATGAACACAATGCAATGTTGCATTGCACAATTGCATTGTATTTCCGAATGATAAATATAGGTAACAACGTAGGTACGTTGTTTTATACAGAAGAAAACTTCTACTTTCTGTAAGTTTCATTCTGATATAGAAATAACCAAGAATTTTGTAATAAAACTGACGCAAAACGCAATTCACAACAAACTCGCAACGTTTACAATCCGTGCAAGATGTAGGTAAACATCAACTGAAACGCAGCAAACAGGGCACGACACATCATTTCCGTTCCATTCTCGAACGCAAACATTTGTAGTTAGCTGATCTACTTGGCTGTGGCGGTCGCGGCATAACGATCGAACCCTCCAGCTCAGCCCGTGGATGCCATTAGAGCCGACTTACTTCTTCCAGCTTACTTCTGCTGCGAAGCGTGATGATTGTGGCAAAACCCCCTTGTGGCATATTCAGCAGTAGAGTGGTGATTGTTATAATATTATGAATTGATAATTCAGAATTAACGTAACTAGTCCGAGGGTAGAGCAACCTCTGAACCTCTTAACCTCTTTACCTCTGAACCTCTTTACCGAAATGCGACATAAGAGCCTATGTAGTGTATGTAAAAGTAATGCACTTCAAGTAACTTTCATTTAATATCATTGAAAATAAAAATATTTACTACAACACAAGCAGTATCCTTTCTATTCAGCAATGGCCGATAATTTCACAAGCCTATAAACCGACTAACTAATAGATGGCAAACCGTACATGAATGCCCGGCATGTTTGTTGGATAGATCTATTAATAGGCGTGTCAATCGATGCCATTTGTCTCGGAGCTAAAATGGTACCGATATCATGTGTGATGTGATGTGCAACTCTCGGTCCATTCATAAACGTCACGTGTGACATATAAAGAAGCTTGTAGACGGAGCGGCAAGAGATAAACCACATCGTGCGATGATACTGGTATAGCTATAGGTATACTTGGCTTATATAAGCGTTATTTTTTCGTTTGGCTTTGCTTATGAATGATGATTAGATCAGAAATAAAACAGTTATTTATGTGTTGTATACAGTTCGCTTAGATTTTAGCATGCTAAGAGTCTGCTTTCTTATGACGACAATATACAAACAAAGACAAAATCCTAGCAATTGCTTGAGAATTATAAATGTTCAGAATAATAATTGAGAACTTATTTAGGGCTTTCATTTGGAAAATAATTTATTTTGAAAATAACTTAAGGTTTGGTAGCGTCTTAGGTACATTTGAGGTAAGAAAGGTTTACGACGGAATGGAGACGGTTTAAGCGTTTAGGGTGAGATGTTGTTTGCAGCTTGTTCGAGTATCATAGCTTTTGTCCATTATGTATGGCAAAAAAGACTAACAAGACCAGTAGGTACATATATCAATTTATGTCATTCAGTGAGT
Organism: Eupithecia inturbata; assembly: GCA_963662085.1. Taxonomy (NCBI): domain Eukaryota; kingdom Metazoa; phylum Arthropoda; class Insecta; order Lepidoptera; family Geometridae; genus Eupithecia; species Eupithecia inturbata. Next base: position 6,162,423 of record OY759179.1, on the reverse strand, counting down.
AACTTGGTCTACTTAGTCCATTCACCCCTCATGGTTCCTTTCTCTACGCATATTAAAACTGCAGCCAATAAACGGCGAAAATAGTATGAGCAATGAAAGAAGAAAACCCTTTTGGTACTCGGCAGATCCCTATCATAGAGTTGGTATCAAAACTTCTTAACCTATGGCGAGGTCAGTCCGACCATGTTTTTTGGTAAACGCTCTATGGTTTTATACTGTTTTGTTCTGGTAAAGCCGCCATGTTGTGTGGCAAACCTGTTTACGGTATACACGCAAATTTTGTAGTTATGGCGTATCCATAGACTACTAGATCTTTGAGTATGAGTAGGTATTTCATTGAATTTTGTTAGACAAACAGGTATTTACATAACATACGTACAGCACATTTTGTATAGTAGCAGAAGATAACAAGACTAGTCTGCGATAGTAAGTAATGTCAGTCTGAAGGTCATCGTTAGTAGCCACATTAGGTACCTAGTGGGTATTTGGCGAGTTCCTGGCAGATCAAAGCATTCTTTTGATTCCATATTTGCTTGGCTGTTTTGCGTAACGGTACAAGGACGTGCGAATTATCGGTTAGATAAGGCGATACAATTATTATTCTGTTCAAAATATCTACGTGGACGTAGGATTTGCTCGCAGCTTCGCACGAATTTATTTTATGATTTCTCTTTTTTTGAAAATTTTGTCGGTGTTTTTGAGAAGCTTGCAAAGAAAGCGGGTAACTTTTATTAGGTAGTACATTTTTGGCTCTCGCTGTAGCACAAACGACGGTTTTTGACAACTGAGATGTGTCTTTGAAATCGTCTGGATCTCGAAAGTAGAGCTATATAATACCAGAGAATATATAATAAATTTAATATTACTAGCGTATAGAATGGACACTCTTCGCCTCCCACCTGACGGAGCTTCCTCACCCCGCCGGCCCCTGGTCGAATTTTATTGCGGTCCAAATGCACGGGACGCAGAGATGGCATGGGTTATGGTTGTGACTGACGACGCCGATGGTGTTCGATGTTTTATTTGTTTGATCATGCACATACGAAATTTCTTTTGTTTAGAGCTTTGATTTTACCTTTTGAGGAAAATAAAATTTCTGAGTTATTTCGCTACTATCTCACTCGCACAATATGTTCATGAAGTGACCCTAGACGTCACACACACAGTTGTACGTGTAGCGCAACACAGGTGCGCATGTATGTGCCGAGACGCGACTTTTGTATGGGGAAATTGCCGAGTGTCCGGTGTGTGATAATACGACCAACAATCCAATATGGCGGAAGTAAGAAGCTATTTCAACACAAATAATTTCTACGTCGTCGTCGTGCTACTTGTTGTATTTTTCTAATCCGAAAAAAATGCAGATTATAACTAAGTTTAATAGTTAGTTTTAAATTATGTTTATGTTAACTTAAGTAATTCTACAAAATGTAAGTTCAAGTTATATAAACTTTTATATAATTTCATTCTATGCAGAATGAAGCCCCGTTCTCATTTTATTTGATCCTCTAAGATGAAACACCCTGTTCATTTAGAAGACTAAAGTTTGCTTACTTATTTCGCAAGACCGTTCAAATCCCAATAACAAACAATTACCTACTTATCATAAACAACAATAATGGTATTTTCATTGTTATGTTTGAATTTGCACACAAAGATAGGTAATAAAAATAACTGACAGACATGTTTTGATTATCTATCGTGCTGTCTGGTAGCCCCGAAGTACTTACATCTTTTGTAACATGTTCGTTGCCGCACCGGATTACTTTTTACTTGAAAACCAACGGAGGAAGATTATGAGGTTGGCACCCTATGTACGATGTAGCCAAAATTTGTTGGTTCCTTCGTAGCGCCGAAACTTCTAGTCCGATTTCGACAAATGAGGTATAATATGATTAATTTTAATACCCCGAGTATGTGACGTCAGACAAAATTGGGAGTTTAACGAGTTAACGGGGCCTAAGTTAGGGCCGAAAATTCTAATGTAAGAAAATATGCTCGTGTCGGGCATCGTTGCCAAGGTATTTGTTTGTACTTTGCAAAATAGTTTCTCAAATTTAATAAGGTTTATTATTCTCAAGCCATCAGTACAAAATTAAAAAAATAATAATAAACCAGACTACGTAACAGGAACAAAGTCCTAAAAAGGTCGTTTGTTTAAGACTTTTACGTAGTTGGGTAAAAAACCGATTACGGATTTTTTTAAAATCTATATAAAGAAATATATTTTTTCGCCAGTCAAAACACATGCACGTGAGGTTAACACTTGATTATCTTAGATTGACAGAATGAGGCAGTGCAATGTAGAGCACTATGGCTAGTTTACACAATGCGAGCTGCTGCCCTGACAGTAGGCAGTTGCTCGCATTGTCTACTCGCATACCAGTAGCTGGGCTCGTCCGAGCTGTCCACATGATTCGAATAGCTGCCTAGTCTAATGCGAGTTGTCGCGATGTCGATTTAACTTGCATTGATTAAATAAATAAACTGTAATAAGGTATATGACCCCAATATAAGCTACAAAGAGATTATTTCCTTTGCGATGCTTTTATCATATCTCTATTTAAGTAATATTTATCAAAACTCCATTAAGATTTTCTTGTCCTCTGTAGAGATTCATGAATGTAATATTCTCATGTATTATTCTCAGAAGACCATCTATCCGCAGCCATTTAGAGTTCGAAAAACGCGCGTAGGCGCAGCAAACAAAAATAAAGGTACTCGCAACTGCCTGTTGACACTGGCGAGCCACTGCCGAACGCGTCCGAACTATGCGATTCATGTGCGAGCTGCTATCACACGAGCAGGCGAGTGAAAACAAACAAGATCCGTCAAGTACGAGTGTGACTCGCGCGCCGAGGGTTTCGAACGGTTGTCAAGTATACCAATGTGTACTATAGGTACTGGTTAGAGACTATTTGATGAATACCAAAAAATTAAAGGTACAAGTGATCTACTCACAGACTTCTCTATATTTTCCCTGTAAAATATAGATCCATATCTACAAACGCTACATACATTTCAGATGGATCGCTCTGCAGACTTCGGAGATAGGGGGGAATGCGAATTTTATTTTCGAGTTTTTTCAAAAAGAATTAAACCTACAGAAATTTAAAAAACTGTTTTGAGATGTACAAACCGATACCTTTCATTTGAAACCCTACTCGGTGAGGTAGCCCCACCTTTTGAAAATTATCTCCCCCCTTTTTTACCATTTTTCAAAAAGTGGTCTACTTACAGACTTCTCGATATTTTTCCTGTAAAATATAGATCCATATTTACAAACGCTACATACATTTCAGATGGATCGCTCTGCAAGTTTCGGAGATAAAGGAGGGGGAATGGGTAATTTTTGGACTTATTTCAAAAAGTATGAAACCTACAGAAATTTAAAAAACTGTTTTGAAATGTACAAATTGATACCTTTCATTGACACCCCACTTGCATTGTACGTCTCTTTTAAAATTTCGACATCACAATTTGTACTGAAAATTTTCATATTCATTTTTTTTTTACATATATTAATCTGTACAGGTGCACATAATGTATTATTATTTTAAATTTCACGTTATTTACTGATGTAGTTGCTGAGATATTAAAGACGGAAAAAGAACAGAACATAAAAATGTTGAAAATACTCGCACATGCGAGAAACTCGTAAGATACGTCCATAAAGTGCGAGTTACTGCTCTCCAGCAACTCGGCAGGCTAACTCGCACGCTAGCTCGCACTGTGTCAACCAGCCATAAAACTGGTTGTCCGTCGCAACCGCGTCGCTGCTGCGCCGGCCGCTGCGATTCCGATGTGCCTAGACCTTAAACAACTTGTTCTTACCTTGCTGACTAGAAAATCGTTTTCGTCGAAATGTCGTCCAAACATCTTGGGCGACTCGCCGGGTATAGGCTCGATCTTGATGCACACCTCTTGTCCCTTCCGTGCCGTCTCAACTTGCTTGTGGTTCACCTCTATCGACGTCACTATGCCCAGCTCTACAAACTGAAACAATGACGTCATTAGCAACTATTATTTTAGCAACCATTATTACTACACAAACACAGAACATTACACTTGAAACTCGTTCCGCTTGTTCTCAATGGGTTATGGCTGAAAAACAGTGTTTTTGCTTCTTGAGCAAAATATTACACTGAGCCATTGCCTTTTTGACGTACTGCAGCACACACAGACATTTTACTTAGATTTTAATTATGTATTGTTTGTACTAGTCAACTGTATTTTATTATTGTTTCTTTTTAGTAGCGTACCTACTGTATAATTGCTGTAGTCTGATCTGTATGTGTGTGCCTGAAGTTGCATATAAAGACTTATCTATCTATCCATCTATATTTACAATTTGGCACAGGTTATATAATTATCAGGCATAAGGGTAATGCGGTGGCGGTCGCGACGACAGAATCGACCCCTGAGTTGGACTCAGCCCGTGGATGTAGTAAGAGTCGACTAAGGGAACCGGCCAGAAGGGCAGCAGTTTCCTTCTGTGTAGTTAAAGGGTAGGTAGTAATAGATTCAGGTAAATTAATAAAAGATAGGTAATTTTTGTGTAAATATTTTATGTATAGGTTTACTTACTTCTTGGCTCGGCACACAGATGGGCGTGCCTTCCTTGACCACCCCTGCTTCGACCATCACGCCGGCCACGATGGGGTCGCGAGAGTTGAACACGAACTGTGGCAGTATCTGCCACAAACAAAAATTTTCAAAAATAATTGCATTAAAGCCAAATTGCCGTCCGCAATTAAATATTTCACTCTTAAAGTACAAACTCCTCAAAAGAACTTAACCTTTTAATTATAGGTAGTGACTTTGATTACTTTTCTGATTAACTAAGTGTTAGTGCCTAGGGTATATTATAAAGCTGTCTTCCACTTAATTAGAGACGATAAGAAAATGGCCGATGGGCACGTCAATAACAAAATTACCAATTTAGTCAATCCTGTGGCTAAATCGTAATGATACTTGTGTTTTATCATTTAGAATGTATACTTTACCAGAGAGTAGACACTACAACCTGGATCTCTTCAAGGCAAGAGTGAATAGATGTCTTCTAGACCTTCGTGATACATTGTCGCCCACATCGTCACTTACCATCAGGTGAAATTGTGGTGAAACGTAGCTCTATTCACGATGAAAACATATCTTGAGTTTGCAAGGGAACACAGCTGTATGCTTGAACTCTTCTCTCTTCTTCTGCTTGAGCTCGTCGCGGTAGGCAGTGATCTTGTCAAACAGATGGTAGATGATGTATTTACCTTGAGTTTGCAAGGGAACACAGCTATATGCTTGAACTCTTCTCTCTTCTTCTGCTTGAGCTCGTCGCGGTAGGCAGTGAACTTGTCAAACAGATGGTAGATGATGTCAGCTGAGAATATCTTTACACCGAGGTTGTCCGCCAACTCTTGCGCATCCCGCTCAATCTGTAATGTTATTTGATATGAACTGGTTAAACTTCCACCACCATAAAAAGTGCTTTGTCTCCCCAGTTTTTGGCAGATTTCACGATCGTTCTTTAGTTTAAATATGCAATTTTTATTTTGACTGTTTTATGTTTTTACCATTTAAGGCAAGTATTTTTTCAAAATTCTGTGAATGCAGGATAACTTATTCCTCAAGAGATTGTTTATTTTCAGTAAAACTTCCTATCATAAATATTTCTGGTACTTGCCCTTCATGTCCTTTGGCCGTGGGACACACTGTATAAACAGAATAATAAAATAATCGTACCTTGACATCGAACGCTAGTATCGTGGCCCATTGGGAATCGTGCTCCAACATCGCAGATGCCTTCATCACGTCACGCTTCACCACTGGACCTATTCTGATCGCGGAATACTGAAACAAATCAGAACATAAATAACAATAACAATAAAAATAACCTCTGCTGTTGGTTTCGGCCCCACGCATGTTTCGCAAAGGACCGGATCCCATGACCCGAGATCATGGATATGAGAAACACAAATTAACTAGTAATTAGCCCCTAACAATATCGTCGTGAGCGTTTTAGTTTCATGTCTAGTCTACCCTATTCCAGAGCAGTCAAGTCCACTTCAACATGAAAGAAAACAAATGGAAACTTAGCCACAGTACGAAGTCATGGAAACTCTAAAAAATACGTACTCTAACTCTAACAAACACGTACACGCCGCGCTCCGTCAGCTTGACCGAAGAGAGAGCGGTTTTCAACCTGTTATTACAATACTTACAGGTATTTTACTAGTCCTTAGAAACTCCAGCAAGGCCTCGAGCGATCCCAGAGTGGAGGCCTGCACGTACACGCCGCGCTCCGTCAGCTTGATCGAAGAGAGAGCGGATTTCAACTCGCGCGCACACTCTTCCCTGTCAAATAATATTTACACTATTAGCTCTGTTTTTGCTTCGATTTTCATCGATGCCGGTAGAACATTAGTGACAATTCAGCTATTCTCGTCTTTAAAACAACCGAGTTCATTTTCATTAAATTCTGAAAGTACCTACTAATTTATAAGTACATAATTCTGTCAGTCTCTTTCTGTCACCTTCTCACGCCTGGCCTAGCCAAATGGCTGAATAAATATTAATGAAAGGCAAGGATACAGATGTTATCCTGAGGAAGGACATAAGTTACTTTTTATCCCGGAACGGTGCGAAGTAGATGGCAGAGACAAGATACTACCCTATATAATTTATTTTTTAATATGTAGTACTGACTTGAGTACGTCAACCTCATCTGGCTTCTGCGCCACGAGCAGATTTAGCCCAGCGATGGCCTTCTCAAGCTCCTTGGCTGCGATCTTAACACCTTGCGCGCCCACCACCACTTTGTGCTCCAAGTACGCGTTCTAGGGGAACAAACACATGGGATTAATTATTTAATAATACAATAACTTTGGACAAACCACACAGCAACATTTAGCCCCAAGCTAAGCAGAGCTTGTGTTGTGGGTACTAGGTGACTGATATACTTAATACAATACACAGAAAATACCCTGAGCAGCCGGAACAAATATTTGCAGATCATACAAACAATTGTGTCCCAAGACGGAAATCGAACCCGCAACCTCCTACGTCGCAGGCGGACCTTCACCCGCCGCGCCACATCGGTTATTAACATTAACAAACACAATAGCCTATAATTCCAGCCAAATTCAGAATGAAATGTTTGATAGCAAATTACAACAAAAAAAAAAACTAAAATTCACATGAATGGCGCCAAGCTTATGTATTATAAATTGAAGATCTAATAATCACATTTTATCATGGGTATCATGATTATCATGGGGTCTCCTTCATGCAAGGTACCGTTATCTAGACTAGACTTATGATACCTACCTATTGATTTCTACAATACCCCTTGCTTTGAATTAGAGTGCTTAAAGTTAAAATATTATGCATGCTGTGTCGGCCTGTAAGAGGTTGGTGCACTTAGCATCACTTATTCAAAAGTTATGTTCCTACCTTGTAAGTTATAGTGCACTTCCTGTAGGCTAAACTAATTCTTAAAATAAATAAATAGACGTTAGAGCGTCAGTCAAGTAAAGAAACGGGCGACGCAATATTACCTTTACTCTAAGTTCCTTCATTGGCTGCGGCATGAGGAGAGATCGTATCTGCGTGACGATCGGTCCGTCCGTGCCTGCTAGGATCATGGTGTCTCCTTCATGCAGTGTGCCGTTTATTAGGATCGTGTCGATGGTTGTGCCCAGACCGGAGATGGCTTTCACCTGAAATACGAAATTATTGTAATTTATCAACATCAAAAGCCAGTACTCACTGTAAATAAGACAGGAACATAGCCACCTGGGGGTTAGAAATAAACACCACGCTCAGGTGGATTGGTGATCGCAGGTGTTAGAATTACACAGAGGCCCTTCTTCTGGTTGGTTCCCTTAGTCGGCTCTTACGATATCCACGGTCTGTGTGGGAGGAGTCGATCGTACACCGCCACTACCAGGTAAATCTAAGGCCCAAATTATGAAAGCTCAGTCATCGATCTATGCCAATAGAAACTAATCAGCTGTTAGATACTTAAACAACATGTAGTCAATATTTAAATGTTATAGTGTTTCACAAGATGCATCATAATATTATTAGTTACTTAAGAGCGTTTACGCCTAGCGCGCGATGTGTATGGGACTGACTTGAAATGATTTGCGCGCAGCGTTTTAAAGTAGTTTTAAAATATTTACAGAAAAATAATAACAACAAATTAATTACAATTTTAAATGTATGATTTTAAAGAAGATGCTCTTCTTTATTGGTAAGCTATTGTTATATTAAATTAAATAAGGTATATCGGTGAAAAAATCATTTAAAATTCGTAATAATTCACATTTTTTTAATTTGAATTTCTCGTAGTTAGATACCAAAACCAAACATCTTTTTAACTAACTATTTTTCAAGGATCTTATTGATTGATTATTATTTTTTGTTCATTAAATATATCAGTATTTTCATAATATTTTGATCTTCGAAACTGAGGCTAAAAGGGAAATTTAGAAAACCTCTAACAAGTTATCTTGATAGAACGCGTACATACTATATTAATTAAAATATTTTCTTAACTAACTATTTGGAAAACAAAATTTCCTAAATTTATTATTTAATTAACATATAGTGTAATAGTGTAAGATAAGTGGTTCATGTTATTAACGGGTTTGAAAAGTACTGTTTTTGAGCCAAACTGCGCATGTAAGGCGTAAACGCTCTTAATTGTAATGTAGTATAATTATGAAATTAACAATGGACGTGTAAAATATTATTTTTATTAATAAATTCTTGTAATCTTGTATGCTTGACTAACGGTTTAGCATGGCATAAACATCACTCAAGCATAGATCGATGACTGAGCAAGCTTTCATAATACTTGCTGAAAAGTCGGTAAGCTCACCTCCAGCACAGTAGCCAACAGCTGCTCCGAGAATATGAGTCGTTTGTGGAGCGGTCCCTCGCAGGCCTGCACTATCATGGCTAGCAGGTTGCCCATGCCTTCACCCGTGACTGCGCTCGTAGGGACTAGAGACACGTAGGTACGCGGGTCCGGATTGTCGTAGAATAGAGCTGCGTTTAGACCCTGGAACAATGGTACATGTTAGCTCTTATAACGGTATCTTGAACTATAAACAAAAACATTTACCCATACAAATCCATACTAATATTATTATTTCACGCCTAAACGGCTGAACGGATCTTAATGAAATGTGGCAGGGAGGTAGAAGATATCCCGAGGACGGACATAGGCTACTTTTTATCCAGGAAAAGCGCGACCGAAGCCGCGGGCAAAAGCTAGTTCATTATAAATATAAGCGGGTTAGTTAAACGTTGGTGGTTTACCGACACAAGCAAGGCTCGTAGTTACGAACCTTAATTGTGTCGGCAAACCACCTACGTTTCTTTCCTTCTTCATGGTGAGTGCGTTAATATTTTGCTTCCCACAACATGCTTTCATGTGAGTTTAAGTAGTCGTCTTGTAGCGGGCTAGACCCTACGTCTTTTCAACCAACATGAATATTATAATATATTATTTTGTGATTATTTGTGTTCACTGTGTCTTTTAGAGCCAGGTAGGTAAATAGAATAATGTGTGTTTGTACTGTTGCAGCATGCAGCTTGGTCGTGGCGGCGTGGCTGTGCGGCGCGGCGCAACTTATCATTTTAGTTTTTTAAGCCGCATTAGGTCATTATCTTTAGACTGTTTAAGTTTTAAGTTTTTTAAGTTTAGTGGATGTCTCTTACCTGTTCAGAAAACTGCACAATAACATCCTTGGTCCGCTTATCGAACTCCATCTGTGTGTTATGCTGCTGTAGCTTCAGGATATCCCTTACGTCCTTGCGCTGGGCGCTTTGCCAGTCGTACAGTCGGTCTATCTTGTTCAACGCTACTATGAACGGGGTTTTCTTCTTCTTTAGTAGGTCTATGGACTCTATGGTTTGAGGTTCGAGACCGTGCATTATGTCGACCACCTGGTGAAATAAGAACATATTAGTAGACAACCCTAGTAGCGCAGCGGGCGATGGTCCACCTGCGACGCACTAATCCCATACAAAAATGAGACATCACGATAACGTCTCGATATTATCGCCAAACGCAGGACGACGAAATAATTTGTCATCCCCATCGACCAGAGCCCTGCGATGTGACGAATTTCGTAACATCGCAGGGCTCTGGTCTGATCTGCGTTGACCGACCTTGACCTGACCTGCTTTTTCAGCGTTTGAATATTCGGGGGAAGAACACAATGGTAGCCACCCCCGTTTGAAGCTTAGAAGTACAACCCGCAGGTTGTAGAAGAATGAGCAGTTGAAGTAATTGACTTATAGAATGGGATTGAGAATGATTATCTCATCCTGTCCTGTAAGTCTATGATGAGCGCCGCGACAAAATATAGGTGTTCGTTATGTGTGCATTTGATTTATATTCGTACGAAAAAGAGCGATACAAAACAGACAACAAGTTTCGTCGCCTGCTCAGTTCGAATCTCTCATGCGAGACAGTATGAGAGATGACGTCATTCTCAATCCCATTCTTTAATTATAATAATAATAATGCTGGACAATCCACACAGCATCATCTAGTTCCAAGCTAAGTAGAGCTTGTATTATAGGTACTAGATGAATGATATACATAACATAGATAGATATTTTTTTATTATACATAGAAAATAATTATTAATTACACAGGTTATACTAAGATTACTTACGAGAATGGCGATATCGCAGAGTGAGGAGCCCCTGCTTCGTAGGTTGCTAAACGACTCGTGGCCCGGGGTGTCGATGATCAGTAGACCGGGCAGTTTGAACGCTATTTCATTCACCTGGAAGGTTTAAAAGCGTCGTTCATGAAACAGTACACCGAATTCATTGTGAATGTAAGCGGGTTGACTATGAACCTTATTTGTGTTGGAAGAACACCAATTCATCCCCTAACGAGGGACTTCTTCAGGGTGAGTGCGGTTCTATTGGCGCGGAACGTTGGTGTACTTCCCACAAACAAGGTAGGTACGTAGTAAACCCGCTTACATTCATAATGAATTCGTCAAACTGTTATAGTTTTTATAGTAAAACAGCACACTGAAATAAATAAAACATACACTATGTGAAAATTTCAACTGTCTACTATTAAGGTTCATGAAATACAGCTCGCTGACAAACGAACGGACGGAGAGACAGCGAAGGCTAGTATAGGGTCCTGTTGGATCCCTTTGGGAACAGAACCCTAAAAACATGTATTTTCTCATACAAAAGTAATCACCAAGCTTACATAGTAGGTACTCAAACTAGGAAGTTCAAAAGCTATTGGTGGGAGAGTAAATACATAGGTAGGTACTTATCGCCGAATCATCATCAACCTATATTAGTCCACTTCTGGACATAGGCCTCCAGTAATGAGCGCCATAGCGCCCTGTCTTCAGCTAGCCGCATCCAGCATCTGCCTGCAGTCTGTCAGCGGTTGCTGGATACCGCCGAATACTCAAACGAAACTCAGGCATAAGGACGCCTCAACTGACGAATTTTTGCCAGTTTTTCCTTTAAAACTATTAAACGATCGTGACTTGCGACGTGCTCAAGTTGGTTAGTGAGACTCAAAAAAAAATGTTCGCAAAACTTCATAGCTGCTATCTAAATTACTTGTAGAACCTAGAAAATAGTATAAACGCGATTTTTGTTTTCGAGCGTCACTAACCACCTTAAATCTGAGATGCGATTGAGCATTCGGGGGTTAGAGACGTTATTACTGAACTTACCCCCTTAACATGTTTGGTCTGCTCCTTAATATTCTCAATAGGAACGTTGGTAGCACCGATTTGCTGCGTAATACCGCCCGCCTCGCCGTCTTGGACGTTGGTTCGGCGCAGTTTGTCCAGGATCTTCGTCTTGCCGGTATCTACGTGGCCTAGGACGCAGACAACAGCTGCGCGCAGCTGGTTGTTCGCTTTGTTAGCCTCGTTGTCTATACGACGTTTCTGTAAATAACATGGTTTGTTTTTTATTAGGAAACAAGAATCTTTGATCTAATATCGTCTAATAGACGACCGATGTGGCGCGGCGGGCGAAGGTCCGCCTGCGACGCAGAAGGTTGCGGGTTCGATTCCCGCCTTGGGACAAATGTTTGTACCATCTGCAAATATTTGTTCCGGGTGTTCTGGGTATTTTCTATATATGTATAATAAAAAATATCTATCTATGTTATGTATTGTATTAAGTTTATCAGTCATCTAGTACCCAAAACACAAGCTCTGCTTACTTTGGGGCTAGATGATGCTGTGTGGATTGTCCAGCATTATAAAAAAAAAAATTAATTGATTTGAAGAAACTAAAAACAGACTTCTAATTATATAATACTAGCTGCTGGCAGCGGCTTCGCACGCGCTTTTTAAGTAGCCTATGGTATCTCGGGACAGACCCCGGGATACCATTTACCTCCCTTCCAAATTTCATTGAGATCCGTTCAGCTGTTTAGGCGTGAAAAGGTAACAGACAGACAGAGTTGCTTCCGAATTTAAATTATTAGTATGGATTTACACTGTTTATAAAGTTTTGCGTGACAATGACTAATCCATCGGGAAAAAAACATTTATGGGATCGTCTCAGGATCATTCTCTACATAATAGTAAAAGAATAAATAAAATGATTGAAGGAAATATCGGCGAACATACACACAGCCGAACATAGAAGTTCTTCCGAGCTTTTTTAGAAGTCGGTTAAAAATAATGCTAGGTAGTGCTTCTTTAAATGATAATTAGACGATCAGCAGTTTACTCTTTGTCAAAGCACATTTATTATCGCTCCCACAGCACCCGCACGACTCTGGCTCAACACACCTATGCTCAGTTCTAGAATCCAAGATATTTTATGTCAACAAAGACATTAATGAATGAAAAAATCAAAATATTGAGTATTGAGTAAACCTAACAATAAAAATGAAGATTTTTTTTAAATAACAATTACGGTAGCTATATATTTCCCGCAGTCTCCATACTAGGCAAAGCCTGTATCGCGGAGACCAAAACTGTTAACAATAACTGAAAACAACAAGATAACAGCAAGGTAATCACTAAAAACAAAATCAAAGAAGCGAAAAAAGTTCAAATTCAAGTACGAGAAGGAACGAGAGCCAAATAAAATGAAGCTTTCAACGCCAAAAATAGTTGCGATTTGCTCCGATGACACCAGAGTGTCGTAAAATACGTATATTTGCCACCAATATTTCTTCGGTGTTGTAAACACTTTGTTAACATAAAATATCTATAATTCTAGAACCGAGTATAGCTGTTGAGTCAGAACTAGGGAAAGCAGAATTCGGATAATTCTCTTATCTGGATAATACAGTTTTCATCATTCACATATACAGATAATCCGGATAATTTGGATAATTCGAATAACTATAAAATAAAAAGAATTATCTAGATTTTGCCTGCAGTTATCACGCGATTTCCCGGGATTAAACGTAGGCTTTATGTTATTCCACGTCTAGAAATGCATTTATGCTGAATTTCGGGTACTTTGGTTAGTGCTTTTGACGTGATAAGGTAACGAACATCTATTATTATCCATTTGTGCAAACTTTCCTATCAGACTAATACTACAAATGTCAAAGTTTGGACGCACCAAACCTACAGAATAGATCGGGTTAATTTTTTGCATAGATAGCTGATTATTTATACTCTTCTATGCCGCCGATGTAGCCCGGAAAACGCAGGCGAAGCCGCGAGCTAGTTTCTAAGAGAGCTAGCCTGTTTATTCTATCTACTTATCTTTACCATTCTTCGCTATGCACTGACTAAATGAAATAAAATATGAATGAGACAGCATACTTTTTAATGATTCAGCTTTAAAAAGCTTAGTATGTCTCTAGGTATTAAATAATAAAATTTAATAAACAACAAACACAAATTACAACGAGTTATTCAATTACGTATTGTGAAGAAGTTACGAACATCCATACATCAAACTTGCGCATTTATAATATTAGTGTCATGTGATGTGAAGTTTGATGATGATGTTACGATGTCATGTGGTAATAATGTGCAATGTCCCGAAAGTTTCACATATCGACAGGATTTGTTACCTCTAATCTCTTGAGCACAGCCTCCCGTTTCTTCTGCGCGTCGGTCATCTGCTCGTCATCCGAATCGTCCTCGCTCGAGTCATCGTCAGAGCTGTCATCATCTTCGTCATCTGAACTGTCCTCATCATCTTTCTGGAATGAAACAGATCATCATCATTGGGCTTTAGCATCCATGAAGGATGATTTATAAGTACTACCATCTGCCCGCGGTTTCGCACGAGCTTTTCCGGGATAAAAAGTAGCTAAACATGTCTACCTCCCTGCCAATTTTCATTAAAATCCGTTCGGCCGTTTATGCGAGAATTATTTAGTAACAGAGGAGAGGAATTACTTTTCCTTAAATTTTTTTTTTTTTACTTTAATTTTTTTCTAAAGTGTCTTTGGTTGTTTATCTCCACCTCTTCCACCTCCACAGCCTTATTGGTCCACTGCTGGAGTCTGGCCTCTCCCTGATAAGCGCCGTGTTTATCTATACTAGTAATATTAATTCGATTAATATTATTAGTATGGATAAACAACCACAGACACTAAAAACAAAATATGATGCAGTTACGACATTTCTTAAAATTTCTCACAAGATCAGTCTATCAGAGTCGCCGATTTTATAACTGCTAGGTAGTGGTTCAACATCTACTTATTATACAGAACTAGCAGGGCAAAACAAAACACATCACTATAAAATAGTCCAGCCGAATCCGATGAGAAATGTTTGTAAACAAACTGTTGATACCTTACCTAAAATTATATGTATGTTGCCTTGTATTTTCAAACGAATTATATTCCCTGTTGATCTGACATCTTTCCTTGAATAAATATTGCTTTGCTATTAATATCTGAAACTCGACGCCAAGCTTGTGCATTTTAGTGGTTTGTTTACAAACATTTCACGTTTAATTTGGCTGGAGGATAGTTCTGTAAATAACTATCCACTAGTACAGTAAAGAACACGTGGGAATATCGATTCATTCTAAAAAAAATCACATCGACGACCTCAGCGGCCCAGTGGGTGAAGGTCTGCAACGCAGAACGTTGCTGGTTCGATTTCCGCTGCTGGACAAATATTTGTATGCCCTGCAGGTTTAGGTCCGTCGATAAATTATCATCTGGTACCTTTAACACAAGCTCTGCTTGCTTTGGGGCCAGATCTCAGATGGTGCTGTGTATAAAATTTCAGTATTATTTATTTTGTATTAGATGCTGCCCGCGGCTTCGTACGCGCTTTTTAAGTAGCCTATGTCCGCCGTCCCCGAGATACCATTTACCTCCCTGCCAAATTTCATTGAGGTCCATTCAGCTGTTTTGGTGAGAAAAGGTAACTTTCGAATTCATAATATTAGCACGGATATATACTACTAGAGACATCAGCCTATTGTAGTTAGCATTTATTTACTTTGAAAGCAGTCCCAACTAACCTCTTCTTCCTTTGGTGGTGAGCCCTCTTGCTTGGCCTTCACAGAGGCTGCCGGTGCCTGTGGCTTAGGTTCCGGTTCTGCCTCAGGTTCTTCCTCAGAAGACTCTGCATCCCACGCGTCTTTTACTGACTCACTCTCTGATACTTTCTTATCCGACACTATTGGATCCTAAATAAAAATAAACTTAAAATATTTTATCAAGTATAAAAATATGGACAAAACTGTCATTAAGATTGAGGTTATGGGTGTTCTATAACTTTAAAGGAGATAAGATTTCTTTATAATGGCATTTCTAAACATACCTTCTTTTCAGAAGTATCTATTTCAGCCTTTTTCTCTTCAGTTGGAGTAGCAGGGGTATCTTGAGATATTTGGCTCTTCAGTCTTCCAGGCTTGACCCTAGTACCAGGTCTAAGTGGTTTCTTTTCAACTGCTCCAATCTCTATTCCCTGAGCCTTGAGAGAATCCAGCAAGGCCTGAGCTCTGGCTTTCTCAGCTTTCTGTTTGGGAGTGAGGAGCTTGCCCTCTGCTTTAAGTCTTTCTTTCCTCTCCTTTTCTTTCAGCTTCTTTCGGTCTTTCCGTTCCTTTTCAAGTCTTATTGCTTCTAATCTCTGTTGTTCTCGTTCTTCCTCCTGTTTAATTTTTTCCTCCTCCTCTTTCTGCAGTCTTTCCTCTTCTTCTTTGAGCTTTTTCAGTGCTTCTTGCATAGCAGCTATAGTTTTCTTTGCAGGGCCCTTCTTTCCCTTATCATCTTTGTCACCTTTATCACCTTTTTTCTTCTTTTTTCCTTCTTTTTCCGGAGCTTCACCTTCCTCATTCTCTTCAACTTTGTCTTCCTTTTCAACAGGTATGCTTTCTTTTGGCTCTGAAGTTGCTTCAGGATTTGCATCTTTCTTTCCCTCCTTAATCTTAGCTTCTTGTTTCTTTAACTTTTCTCGTTCTTTCTTTTCTTTCTTCTTTTGTGCAGCTGTTTTTAAGGTAGCATTGTTTTCATTGTCACTGCCTTCTTCTTCTTTCTCAGGTTCAGGTTCGGGTACATCTTTTTTGCCTTTTTTCTTAGATTTTGGTTTCTCTTCCTCCTGAGATTTCTCTTCAACTGCAGCTACAACAGGCTCCGCTGGTTTAGCTCCAGAATATTCCATTTCTAATTCAGCTAGAACCTTGTCGAGATCATCATCACTGTCATTTTTCTTGCGTTTGGCTTTCTTGCCCTTCTTGCCAGCAGGCTCAATTTTTTCAGCCTTTTTTTGTGATTTAGTCACTGGTTTCTCTTCATCTGAAGAGAGGGGAGCCTCGACAGGAGAGTCAGCTTCATCCTCTATTTCCAAAAGGGAGAATGCACTTTTTTTGTCATCTTTCTTTTTGTTCTTTTTGGGTTTTTCTTCAGGTTCATCATCTGATTCATCTGTAATTGCAAAATATTATGAAATAATATCACCAGAATAGTAGGTTATAGTAAAAGGTACACCATTGGTTTTATAGTACTCAAATGCAAAGATATTTTGTTTTGCATTATACTTAAGATTATTAAGTACTTTAGTAAAGACTAGCTGCTGCCCGCGGCTTCGCGCGCTCTTTTCCGAGATAGAAAGTAGCCTATGTCCGTCCCCGGGATACAATCTATATCCATGCCAAATTTCATTAAGATCCCTTCAGCCATTTAGGTGTGAAGAGGTAACAGACAGACATAAAGATAGACAGACAGACAGAGTTAGTTTCGAATTTATAATATTAGCATGGATTTGAAAGTAACTCTGTGAGTCAGTCATACAGGACAAAGCATTTTATGCCAAAACTTTCTACCCCTTTTTAACCCCGTTAGGGGATGAATTTCAATAAAATATGAAAATATGTCTTCCATCAATTCTGTTAAAAAAGGTTCCCATACAAATTTTCCCCCTTTTTCACCCCCTTAGGGATAGAATTTTGGAAAATCCTTTCTTATCCTACATCATACAAAGAACACAACCCTCCAAGTTTCAGGTCTCTACGATCAGCGGCTGTGAGATGATCCGTCAGTCAGTCATTCAGGACAAAGCATTGTATATGTATAGATTACCTTCACTACCTCCTTTAGGTTTTTTCTTTTGAGACTTGGTAATGGAGACATTCTTTATGTTCTTTGTGACATCTGTAACATCTTCATGTACTGAATTTTTGTGTTTAGATTTTGTCTTCGGTTTCTCATCCTCACTCTCATCTGAGTCAATAATAACTCTGAAAAATTCAGGGTGGATTTCAACTTGTTTCATGATACAGTGCACCAACAAAGGGGCCTGTACTACTTAGGAGGTACTCAGGGTATTGAGCAATTTTATCATCAAGCTAAGCCCTAATATTAATGCGCTAACCATAGAGGAAGAGTGTGAAATGTACCTAAAGAGGAGACCAGAGCAATGATATAAATAACCTAGAAATGTTGGCTTACTTTTTCCCTTTTTGTACCGGTTTAACATTGTCGATGTTGGTGGTTTCTACTTCACTGTCGCTGTAAAATAAGAATATTTTATAGGTGGGTACTAGCGAATTCTAGTAAGTTACAGAAGGACTAAACATATGTGGATCTTACCCGTCATCCGCAGTCGCGTTCTTCTTCCCTTTTTTAGCCTTCCCCATTTTGTTTTATGGTTGTAATATGACACAGGACTTCTATTGCAAATATCTCTTTTCGTATTTTTATTGATTTCTATCATGTGAAACGTAATCAACGCACAAGGGTTTACAAATTGCAGCCAAAATTTTACAAGACTTGCAAGCAAAGCAAAGCAGTCGCCGTCGTCGTCGTGTCCTCGGCCTCGATTTCTTGGTGGATGGACAATGACATACACAAATTAATGACAATGTCAATCACGACGTCTTTGTTCAAGAGCTTTTAGATCGTATCATCTTTCGCTCGCCTTGCTATGTGACGGGTGTCGAATTGCGGTTCGCTTCGCTCACCGCAATCCGTCCCGCGACACACGAAGCGCGGCTCGCTTCGCTCGCCTTGCTAAGTAACGGTAGTCGCATTGCGGTTCGCTTCGCTCACCGCAATACGACTCTGCTCGCGCTGTCACACAGCTAACGCGAACCTTCAAAAAGTTGGCCAACTTTTCGGCTTACTTTCCGAAGATTAAAACCATGTTGTGCGACAATAAACTAACTGCTTAGATAACAACTGATGTAACTTCTACGATGGTGAAAAAGCTTCACGTTAAAGTAAGTCCTAGCTAGCTGCGGTATCTCGGTACCTCAGAGAGCGGTGCTTTTGAACTGAACCTTCAAAATCCTCTTGAAACTTTGAATATCCCGCTATTGCAGTGTTAGTCCAACCAAATTGTATAGTGTAAAGTTAGCTTTTATAAACGTTCTTCTATCTTAAAATTTAAAACTGGCAAGGATTGACTAGCTTTCCATTGGTACAAATTTGAAAAACCTTAAACCATAGAGAAATGTAAACTGCAACAGCTGAAAATGCCAAACTACGCCAAAATGTCTGTTTTCTGTGTTGTCCGTTGACTCCACAAAAAGCCTTCGGGGGTGATTTTGGATTTGCTGATGCACTTTTTTACAACTACACTCAAATTTATTTTAAAATGTGCAATTACATTTAGTAGTGAGTCATAGTTCAACTGTGGTCGCCTTACTGCGACCGTGTATTAATTAGTTTAATTGCCGATCTGGAATTTTGTAAGTTGTTTACGGAAGCGAGGACAATGGCATTCAGAATTCACGAAGATCAAGAAAACGGCTCCCTAACGATGAGGAAGGACAGTGCCGAGATGTTCTCCGCGAACCAGCGGCGTGCCCTCGGAGACCTCAGTCAATTTGCATGCAATCAAAATCGGAACGCAAAACTTGTAAGTTGCTTGTTTGGTTAAATGTGAACGGCAGAATTTGTTGTTTTACGATGGCTTTGTATTGTTTTAGGCTGGTTTGACAAATGTAACGTGCAAAGTACAAGATGAAAATCGTACGGTCCGCCAAATCAAGAACGAAAAGAATATCGTGCCCCCCGTAGCGCAGTTTCGCGCCTTCAGCGTATACGAAGACAAGCCGTCATCGGAGGCCGAGGTGAAGAAACGAGAGCCAACCTTTAAACCTTTTGTGGCCAAAGAGACCGCGAGGAAGGACAATCTGTTTGTGAATAATAATGCTGAAAATATAAAGGTACTCTGTGCCAAGGACAAACTGGATCGAAAGAAAGAAGTTCCACCTCTGCGGTAAGTTGTACTGGCAGGTTATGAGGTTACATATTATGTGATGCACTAAGACAATTCCATTTTTTAATCAATAGGCAGTATTTTAGTTGCCTAAATTTGTTGTAAATCAATGTAGGCCAAGTAGATCATTTTTTAGATAACAAAAGGTCATGAACAGACAACTGGTGATGATGTCATGGCCATTTCTAATAAATAGTCTCCAATGCTTGATTGTATAAAAGTTTTTTGATTAGTCTATTAAACATGCAAATTCTAACACAAAAATCTTGTTACAATATTACTAGGTTTCAGTAATATTGTAACAACCCCAAGATAGACTTTTGGTGAATCTACAAAGTGAATCCTAAAGTGAGCACTAGGATAATAAATAAAACCAGATAGGAAACAATACATCTCAAAATTGTTAACAGGCAACCATTACAAGAAAAGAATGATGTGGTTGAATCGCCCATGTCCATTGGTGACTCCAGTGTCCTCTCAATGTCTATCTCCAAGAGCCTGCTGGAAGATGAAGATGCAACCACGGCAACTACGGATAGAGACATGTTCTTCCATGTTGTGGAGTATCAACAAGACATCTATGAATACATGAGGGAAATTGAGGTATTTGTACACAATTTTTTGTTTATAGTAGATTGTTTATTTGTAGTACACTAGCTCTAAAAGTTGCTTATTTCTTTTCCAAACATGAGGCAGAAAGTCATTACGTCATTATTGTCATACTTATATGGGGAGGGAAAACCAACCATATCGCAACTTAATCAAACACCCTTAAGAATGTTGTCTAACCAAAGTGAATTTACATGATTGTTACTATCCCACAGTCGAAGAACCGTGCCAACCCTCGCTACATGCGCAAGCAGCCGGACATCACACACTTGATGCGCTCCATCCTTGTGGATTGGCTGGTGGAAGTCTGCGATGAGTACAGCCAGCAGAGTGAGACTCTGCACCTTGCAGTATCTTATGTAGACCGCTTCCTGTCCTACATGAGTGTGGTGCGGACTAAACTGCAGTTGGTGGGCACTGCTGCTACTTATATTGCAGCGTAAGTAACTAACTTGCTTTGTAAATAGGTAGACATAGACATAGACATATCATTTATTTGCCACTGTACACACAAGATAAATTAACAATTTAGCAAGATAACAACAAGAAATTAAATACATATTCAAAAACAATGAACATCAACGATGCAATACATTGAAAAAAAAAATAATAATAATAATATGTATGTAGGTACAAAATAAGTAGGTAAATAATGTGCGCTGCAGTAGCAAATGGGTCCAGGCTCAGCATAATGCCAACTGTTATGAACAGAAGGCGCTGTTATTCTGCCTAGACCAGAACAAGAACAATCGCAGGACCCTGCGATTACAAAATATGAAACAGAGAAAGTATATACTCGCTCAGTTATGATAGTAGTGCCTTATAAGATGTAGATAATTTAATACATATGTGCATAAATAAAAATACAACGAGCAAAATAAATAAAATAAAAAAGTAATACATATAATTAGGAAAATAATATTAATGTACATTACCAAAGTAATAATAATAATATAAACTCTAACATTTATATGGGGCATCGGAACCAGGCAACCCAGATTTTTGTTGATCCAAAATAACACATTTTATTCGTTTTCTAAAGGTGAATTTGGATTTTAACAGCCGAAGGGGTGGTGGAATATTATTCCAACATTTGGTTGCTTGGTACCTAAAACTGCCCCGAAACCTAGCAGTTTTGTGATTAGAATAGTGCAATAAATTTTTATTTGGCCTAGTACTATATTTAGTGCGTGACTGATCAAGTTTAGAGAACAGATATATAGGGGTACCGAAAGTCAAAACACCATGAACCAATGTGGCCATATGCAAAGCCCGTCGCGAGGCCATGTTAAGCGTTGAAGATGTGTTTAGGTATGGCGTGACGTGTGTTCGCGGCGGGATTTGATAGCAGAACCTACAGCATGCGTTTTGAATTCTTTGAATAAGGCGGCTAGTTTTGTATGTAAGACGCGGACCGTACACTAAATCCCCATAATTAAGTTTAGATAGTATCAGTGTTTCACATACTTTTACACGAATCTCTTCCTTAAGATAATGCCTGATTTTGTAAAGCAGTTTAAGTCTGAAGAAACAATTTTTTGTGCCAAGCAGTAAAAACTTAGATTTAATAGGATTAAGTACAAGAGCATTATTTTGAGACCATTTAGCTATGCAATCTAAATCTTCATTGATGTTCTTTATTTGAATGGCTACATCACTCGGAGTCATAGATATAACTGTGTATCGTCGGCATAAAGGTGGTATTTACTATGTTTTATACCCCAACATATATCAGCACTATATATGATAAATAGTAGGGGTCCGAGGATAATCCTTGTGGTACCCCGCGGTCTAATGGTTCATGAGGAGACTTTAATTTAGTACCGTCATCTCTACTAATCTGAACATACTGTGATCGGTTACTCAAGTAGCTATTGAACCATTTCAAGGTGCTAGTATCTGTACCATAATATGACAGTTTAGAGAGTAGTAACGGTATATTTAGAGAGTCAAAAGCTCTCGAGAAGTCAAGCAGGACCAAGACTGAAGCCAGACCTCGGTCCTGGTCAACAATAATGTTATCTACTACATCCAACAGAGCAGTGGTTGTCCGTCTACCTTTACGAAAACCGGACTGTACATCAGGCAATATGTTGTGACGCTCGACATAGTCATATAGTTGATTATATACAACTTTTTCAAGCACCTTAGACAGTACAGGGAGCACACTGATAGGCCTAAGATCACTTAAAGCAATGGGGTTCGATACTTTAGGAATGGGAGTTACTGAAGCAATTTTCCACAAACTAGGAAAATTTGAGGTCACAATAGACTTATTGATGATTGCAGTAATAAGAGGCAAGGTATATGGCAAGGTTAGTAGTACCATATCCATTGAAAGACCATCAACTCCAGCTGCGTTAGTTTTAATAGAGAGAAGAATTTTGGTGATATCTTTTTCATCAACAGGTTGTAAGGAAAAAATATTATCGTTAAATTTATTAAATTCAAAATATGTTAAAGTAGAAATTGGAACAGAATTATTGCCTGGAACATTTAAGAAATGGTTATTTATTACGGTAGGGTCGCTTAAGTGGTCGGGAAGATAATCTTTACCATCCAAGGTGGGAAGAACATCTTGTTTAATATTCTTCCATAGCTGGTTTTCACGATGTTCATTATTTATCCGATGGTTATAATAAGCGCGCGTCTCATTGTATATGCCTTTATTAACTAGTGACTTCAATTCCTTGTATATTGCTTGTGTACCTCTAGCTTCGTTCTACGATATTTCTCGTGAGCAGCATTACGATGGTCCATCATTATCTTAATAGTGTCTGTTATCCATGGTGCAGGTTTATCTTTGATAATAATAGATTTAGTTGGTGCATGCACATCAAGTAAGTTTGTAACAATGTTAGTGAAAACTTCCACCATTCCGTCAACCGAAGTCGCATCAAAGAAAGGACCCCAGTCAACATTTGAAATATCCGTGTCAAATTGCTTACGGTCAATATTCTTAAGAGGTCTGTATATAATAGTTTTAGGATGTATCTTTTCTTTTTTAATATTAAGGACAGCAGTAATAAAGGCATGTCCAATAGATGATGTGATTTTATTTACTGTAACATTCCGGATTTTGCAGTCGCTACATATTACGTCAATCAGTGTCTCAGAGCTATTTGTAAAATGAGTTGCGGAAGGTACAAACTGAGCCATACCTGTATAACTAAGAAATTCGCAAAGTTTTTTAGACAGACTATTACTAGGATCAAGTAAATTCACATTAAAGTCTCCCAAAATGACTATGCCCTCGTAATTGGAAAAATGTGCAACAGAGTCCGTCAGAGCATCAATAAAAGTATCCATTTTAATCCAATCAGGGCGGTACGCAGTACCAATTGCAATGCGAGATCCATTCACATTGAGTGATAACCACATCTGCTCAATCTCAGCATCAGGATGCATAATCTGCCGTGCACGAATTCCACGCCTTACATAGAACCCTACGCCTCCGCCTTTCTTCCGACTAAAATGTAAAGGTCTTGGTGTATGAATAAACTTGTAACCAGGTATTTTTGGTGCTCGCGCCTCTTCACCTTTTTTTATAAAAGTTTCATTTATGGCTACTATGTCATTTTTAAAATTATGCATGGCCATTGTAAAATCATTGTGTCCAGTGTTTAGAGATCCTGCATTATATAGACCCAAAGAACAAAATTTAGTCTTACAAACCATTATTTATGGAAATGTACAACCAGTTTTCAATTAAATGAACTTTGGAGAAATACAAAAATGCGGTTAATAGTATAAGCCGATAGATATAACATAGAAACGTAAATATTATTATATTAAGCATGAAATATATAAAAATAACTATATAATTGAACGAGTTATTGTAAGTGAGTTTGAGAGATAGATATAAGATCACTAGTATTTGGCACTGCAGCATCACAAGAACATACGTGAACGTATAGAAATGTAGAAAGAATACAATGTAACATTTACATATACTTAAGATCCTAAGCAAAAAAGAGCTCTGCTCAAAAATGGCAAAACACGGTATACACAAAAATAGCACGTGAAAAATAGGCAAATCTACTTCTAGTGCAAGAATTAAAACTATGAGCTTAGATATTACTTGGAGGGCTAATAATAAAAAAAAAAAATAGGTCCTCCCCATTAGTACACACGCAACCACTGCTGAACATACCTGCCCAAACAAGTTTTAAGGTGGTCGGCTTGACACAAAGCTAACTTGGGGTGTTCACATTGACGCACTAATAGAGAGATAGGCAGAGAAAGAGCAGCATGGTATATTTCGCCTATTTCCACTCTGCTATGACCTACGGCTAACTATTTTGGGGAAAAGCAGCTGAAAGAGTTATTGTGTTACAGAAGCGGGCTATACATTACTTACTTGGCTTAAGGTTTTCAGAACCTCAGGTCAAATTTAGAGAAGTAGACGTCTTGACAATGGTTTGAAGAGTTTACCTATTAGTTTCATTTCAAATATGTTAAGGAGGGACATGATTACAGTGCAAGACAGAAATAACTTAAGTAGTCCCATAGTTTTGTTTCTAATTGAATAAAGCTGTACAATACACTGTTACCAAATAGTTTTAAAACAATGTCAGTTCTAAATTTTTAATAATTTATAGAAAGCATAGATCTATGATTATATGATCTATGGTCTGGTAGAGATCGCTCTTGAGTGATAAGACCGCCAATTGTCGGTTTGATTTTAAGTTGTCTTATTGTAAATCTATATACAGGATGTCCCGAAACTCAATGTCAAGCTGAAAACGCAGGACAGGTGGGTTCATGGCGACCCAGAAAAACTATAAAACTATGGGTCTATCTCCAATGGTTTTTGAGTTATAGGCTTTTTCCTGAAAATCAAAAATTTTCTGCCCGGCGTCAAACTTTTCTATGCTGTGACTACAGATGTCAATATTTTGTGATTTTTATTTTTGTATTCCAAACTCAAATAACATATTTATTTATTGAAGTGTAAAATTAAAACATGATGACCCCATTTTTCGAAAAAAAAATATAGTTTAGTTAATTTTTTTGCCTAAATGGTTTTCAATCGGTTAACTTTGACCCTTTATACTGAAAAAAAATCCACTACGATAGGCCAGCATGTTATGTTAAAAGTTGGCGCAGTTATCTTAAATTTCAAAATGGTATCATACATTACACTTTTCTAATTAAAATAATTTGAAAATATTTATTGTCTGAAATAATACCTAAAATCAAAACCGTTCCACACCTAACTGTTCCATACGGAAGGGTAGGTGCTTCAAAATGAAACCTCATTTATATCTGTTCGACCTATGTGTCACCGTTCTTTTTAAAAAAATGCCTAGTTGGGTTTGATTCTTTTTTAATTTTTGCCCGGCTTTCTTGAATGTTTTGCAAACTCGGCTGTGAGTACGAGTACAAATCTGTGATTTGTGTTGTCTACGTTTTTCCTGGTAACCCGAACTATGCTTATGTCTACTCAGCGGTAGAATATGCAAATATATAATTAACGCAGAATATGGACTTAACGCAAGCGCCGCAGCCAGGCGTTAAAAAGGGAAAAGTACCCGAATACCGAACGTTATCCGGATCACCGCATTTTTGTTTATGTGCGTCAGGCATATTCAGAGGGATAACTACCTGGTGTTCGAAACCGTGGTGGATGACCCCTAGTGGACTATGATGACGTAGCTTTAAATGAAATTCAAGTTAACCCCGGTACTTCAGTACGTGCAATTGAAGAAAATACGGGAGTACCCAAAACTGTCGTACATCGAATTTTGAAACGTCATAAATACCACCCCTATCACGTGAGTCGAGTACAGAGTTTACTATCTCGTGATTACCTTCATAGAATAAATTTTTGTAGAACAATGTTAGCAAAAAATAGCGAAGATCCGCAATTTTTGGACAAAATATTATGGACAGACGAAACAACATGCAAAAAAGATGGATATATCAATGTTCATTGTTGGAGTATTGAAAACCCACATTTAATGCGCACAGATCGATCGCAATATAAATTTAAAATAAATTTGTGGACCGGAATAATTAACGGACAAGTTAAATAGCATCCTCACCGTATTTCATAAATATTGCTGTCTCACTTGCACTTGTTAATTCAATATTTATAGATGAAAACGTACTGTTGCAAAGGTGTGGAGTGGAAATGTTTTGATTTTAGGTCTTATTTCAGACAATTAATTTTTTCAAATTATTTTATTTAAAATAGTGTGACGTATGATACCATTTTGAAATCTAAGATAACTGCGCCAACTTTTAACATAACATGCCGGCCTATCGTAGTGTTTTGTATTTACTAAGTACATATACTGTCTTTATGCTATTGTGGGTTGGTTGTAATAAAAGAGAGTTTGTTTCACTTTACTGCGTCTATTCAATATACGAGACACGAGTACATAAAATTAACATTTACGATATCTTTAATCCTTATTTTAGGATATGTGCTAACAAATGGAGGTTGCTGAAGTGATTTTAGAATATGTAGGATACAGCAGAGGGTTGAGGAGTGACTGGTTAAACTCGACTTAGCTACTGAAAAAGCGGACTTCACGAAACGCGTTTGCCCCGCGTACTTTATGCTAAACTGTGTCACTACATAGTGGATTTTTTTTTCAGTATGAAGGGTCAAAGTTAACCGATTGAAAACCATTTAGGCAAAAAAATTAACTAACTATATTTTGTTAAAAAATGGGGTCATTATGTTGTTATTTTATACTTTTATAAATGAATGTGTTATTTGGGTTTGTAATACAAAAATAAAAATCACAAAATATTGACATTTGTCGTCACAGCATAGAAAAGTTTCACGCTGGGCAGAGAATTTTTGATTTTCAGGAAAAAGTATAGGCTTTTTCCTCAAACCATTGGAGATAGACCCATAATTTTATGGTTTTTCTGGGTCGCCATGAACCCACCTGTCCTGCGTTTTCGGCTTGACGATGAGTTTCGGGACACCCTGTATATAAAAGAAAGTCGTGTTAGTTGCACTATTTATAACTCAAGAACGGCTGAACGGATCTCGGTGAAATTTGGCAGCGAGGTAGATGGTATCTTTACCTGGCTACCTTTTATTCCGGAAAAAAGCGTGCGAAGCCGCGGGCTGCAGCTTTATATTAGATGTAAGTGTGCAATAAAGTATTTTCTATCTATGACTGAGCAAGCTTTCATAATACGGGCCTCAGTCTGCTCTTACAATATCAACGGGCAGAGTTGGAGGGTTCTATTCTAACGGCGTGACCGTTACGGCACAGACTATTAGCTAACTGCTTCTGACTGGTTGGTGGAAGTTTGAGATATTATGTACAGTCAGCAGAACAAGACTGCACCTCGCGGTGTCCTATGCAGACCGTTTCCTGTCCTACATGAGTTGCTGCTACTTATATCGCTGCGTGCTTATGTAACTATCCGATTCCTCTTCACAATAGGACGGAGCCGATTCCTTGAAATGTTGTATGTTGTCAATACTGCGGCCGGATGTGTCGTTCCCGTGCAGGTCTTTTTAGGGCTTCGTACCCGAAGGGTGAAAACGGAACCCTATTACTAAGCCTCCGCTGTCCGCCCGTCCGTCAGACACATAAATATAAAAAACTTTATGTTTTTGGCTATTTTTACTTTTTGTTTGTCAAGGCTGTATCTAAAAACAACACCAACTCTTTATAATATTTACGTAATTTTTTTTTTTTTGCGCCAGCTAAAGTCTACGCATTTTTGATTTTTACTGCAATAGGTAGACAAATTAAACTTTCTATAAATAAGTATTACCTACTTCAACTGTAATAACAACAAATACTAAAAATATAATAAGGTTGAAAATTTAAAGGGGTCTCCGAACAAGTGAACATTTGATGTTCTTTGAAAAAGTTGCCTGATTTTTACATTACGGAACCCTTCGTGTGCGAGTCGACTCGCACTTGGCGGTTTATTTACAGTAATCTGGTACGTTAGTGAGTGTCGCCAACCAACACTACATGAATAAATAAATAAATAAATAAATAATGCTGGACAATCCACACAGCATCATCTAGCCCCAAAGTAAGCAGAGCTTGTGTTATGGGTACTAGATGACTGATAAACTTAATACAATACATAACATAGATAGATATTTTTTATTATATATAGAAAATACCCAGAACACCCGGAACAAATATTTGCAGATCGTACAAACATTTGTCCCAAGGCGGGAATCGAACCCGCAACCTTCGCCCGCCGCGCCACATCGGTCGTCGAATGAACCATTCTTGGATGATAGAGTAATAGCTTACTGATTTTAACTTGCTTCAGCAGTAGGTACGTAACTAACTAGCTTCCGCCCGCGGCTTTGCACGCTTTTTCCCGGAATAAGAAGTATATATGCTAATCAATTGTAGGTAAGTTTGGATATGGGAAATAACCACTGAACTACCGGTCTCATTTTGATAAACAAAATAGACAGCGATATATATATATGATATGACTGAAATCAAAAATATCACTATTTCCGTGTCAGTGTTTAATTATTAAGAATTTGACCTTTTCTAAGTGTACATTTATTGTATTTATGGAAATAAAGAGTTTTTGACTTTGACTGTGATATGATGGAAGTCCCAGAGTTTTTCAAGTCCCGTCAAAGTCGAAACATTTTTGGGATATTATTTGATTTCTTATATAAGATAGTATCTTGTTATTTAGATTTAGATATTTTAACCAACATGACGTGGCAGCGGACAGTGACTAGTATAGATGAATTGCGATGTACCTATAAGTAATAATAATAAGTATGTATAATTGAACCATACTAATTTAGTAATGATGTTCTCTTTATTGCCTTTACTAATCCTCGGAATAGCTGAATTATATTTTCGGAGGTGTCGGGAATACGTAAGTAAATAATGTACCTATACACTAGCCAAAGTCGATGTAGAATGTTTGTAAACAAACCGCCCATACTTAACCTAAAATTCACTCGCCGCGTATTTTTATACGCAATGTACTTTAGGTACTAGTCGATTTGAGATCCTGCCTTCAATAAATATTGTTTACAATTATATTTGAAACTCGACGCCAAGCAAGCGAGTTTTAGTAATTATTTGTATCGTGGTTTTTCAAACATTCTACATCGAGTTTGGCTGGTGTATAGAGTTTTCATCATCATCAAATCCCACCTCCAGTGCACCTGACACCCAGGCCTATCAGAAAAGAATTAGACCCGTATTATAAAAGCTTGCTCAGTGATCGATCTATGCTTGAGTAATGATTAATCTATGGCAAAAGCGTTACCTACTTTAGCATACATCGATGACAGAGCAAGTCAAAGAGCATTACCAATCTTTATGACTCTGTTGTATTTTATGTATTATATTATTACATAATTATGTATATAATTATTGTATGATATTAGGAACATAGGTATTGTATTTTATATATTGAAATAGGTATCATAGACATAGTGTAGTAATAATATGTAGTAGTCTATTAATTATGTAGTTAAGGGTTAAACCACTTTCTTTCCTGTATGAATGTTGTGCACACGTAGATACCCACATAACCTTGTCTCTCTTTCTCCCAAAAAGGTTTGCTGGAAGAGAACTCTTTTTAGGGTTAAGCTCGCCTTTGCCATTCCTTCTCTAGTTTCATGTTTTTTTATGTATGTTTTATTTAGTGCAATAAAGAAAAGAAATTAAGAGCACAGTTTCATAATATGGGCCTAAGAGTGGGCAGGCTTAGCTAATTTCAACTTTGGTCTCTTCAAGACAAGAGTGAATAAGCATCTTCCTTCATCTTCGTGATACATCGTCGGCCACGTCTTCACTGATGATCGGGTGAGATTGTGGTCATACGAAGGTCTATTCACAAAAAACCTTGTTATTTCATGATTTGTATTGTTTCAGCTTTCCAATTTAACACCTAACTTTAGCTTAACATAGAGTTAACCATTGTTATTGTGTATTTTTTTTTGTAATAATGTGTAATAAATATTTTCATATCACTTCAATATTTCGGCACAGTTGCGCATGGTCCATGATCATTGATCATATTGGAAAGCTCAAAATAACGTTTACCATGTTAACCATGACAGTTTCAAAAGTTTATTAACTAATTGAATGTTCTTTCCTTCAAGAAAATACGAAGAAGTATACCCACCAGAAGTATCAGAGTTTGTGTACATCACCGACGACACTTACAACAAGCGCGAGGTGCTTCGCATGGAGCATCTCATCCTGAAGGTGCTGTCGTTTGACCTCTCAACACCTACCTCGCTAGCCTTCCTCTCGCATTACTGCATATCCAATGGGATAGGAAAGAAGACGTTCCATTTGGCTGCAGTAAGTATTTTTCACAAAATCTTTATTCCATCTATTAGTCGAATAAATTAACTAAATTTATTTGAATAAAAAATAGATTTTGGGACATTATTTAAAACAAAAACAGTCAGGTTTTTTTTTTTTATATTTTCTTTATTCTAATTATCTATAAGTCGTCATTTTTGTGGCAAGATATCAGTATTCTCGTGCGATTTTGGCTTCGTTAGTTTTCCAACAACAGCGCCGAAATAAAAACTTGCTTTTTTTTCTATTTCGGCTATTTCTATGTAGCTATAAAAGTAAAGAACAGAGAAACCTTTGGTTTCATGTTGTTATTTTCGGAGTTGGGATACAACCTGCCCTTACCTTTTTATCCTGTAGTCTAGATGCTCTGATAATTTCGGCCCCAATAAGTTTTACACTGAATTCAAACCAAAACCTAGCCTGCAAAAATAAAGAAGGTCCCAGTAAACGTCCTTTGAAATTGAATGCACCATTGACAATTTGAATGTCAGACATATCAAATTGTAATGGAGAACACAACATTATATTTGTTTTTTAAACTACAAACCTAATTTCACAGAACATAAAGACAAAACCATAAATCACAGACGTCTCAATGATTAACGACTTCGTCTCCGATTGTACTTTTGATTACTGCAATTTCAAAAAACTCCAAAGAGAATCTTCCGAAGAATATCTTTACATATGTCGAAAACTTCAAGCAAAACTTATTGTCTTATCAATAAAATGTTCTAACGCTTGACATCAATCCACAGTACATCGGTGAGCTGTGCCTACTGGAAGCAGACCCGTATCTCCAATACAAACAGTCGATAATCGCGGCGGGCTCGCTCGCCACGGCGCGCCACTGCCTTCTCTGCGAGCGCTGCGCTACAGACACCAAGGCAACCCGCGAGGCTAGGGATGCCCGCGAAACTAGGTAACTGAACATAGTTGTGTGGTGCCGGCTTAGAATATTCATCACTCCAACTCTTTCCGCGGGTATCGTAAAAGGCGACTACACTTAGTCGCCTCTGACGACACCCGCGGTAGCGGTGGTTGTTTGCTGTCCGCCCCAATGGATATCCCTATAACCATACACGGGCGGACAGCAGCGTCTCCTGTAGATTTCCGGTTTTAAAAACTTTTATTTCTTTAGGCTTACAAAATAAGCACGTATAAAACAAGTCCAATTTTATACTGTAAATTATTATCAAATAAGAAATAAGGTCTTATTGATTTTCTCTTCACTTCAATTTTTGTTCTGCGGTACAACCACCAAACTGCGGTCTCCGAACCGCATGCCCTCGTAGGGGTAGGCGTATGTCATTACACTCTAATGATATGAGCCAGTACATAAGCCAGGGGCTCAACTCTGTTAATCTAATCACTTCACTATGACAAGGGTGTCGTCGCAGAATTGCTATGTAGAATACCAAAACGTCTCCGGGGGCGATTCTGCGCCGATACCATTGTCAAAGTTAAACGAGCGATTGGTTTAGCAGTCTTTAAATTTCATAAATCTCGAAAGATTACGCTATGTCCCGCTATAGAACACGAAACACGAAATTTTTCGAGATACAGCGATAACTTCGAATAGATACTTGCCAGCCTGAATATTATGCCTCCTTTGATTTTTGTGTCTTTCACTTAATCCTAATCTCTGAGTATCAGCCATAGTCATTATACCTTGTATAAAAGAAAATTTACTTATGATTAGCTACTCTTATGTACTAACAAAGACTTACACATGGAGATACTTAATGCGGATGGCAGGCAGACCGATCTTTGTTTAGCTTAGCTTGCATAGATTCAATTCAATTCGATACGTTTATTTCAGACAACAAATTTATTTTAAAAATTTAAAATAAATTAAGGAGTCCATATTTGGGATGACACATAAATAAAATAAACTAATAATCAAAATAATCAAAAATAGCTACTTAAAACACTGGTCAAGAGAGTATAATAGAGAGTATAATATACGCGCTTGTCCAGTGTTCCATAAAGAGACTGTCGGTATCCAGTCTCCCAGAAATGAGCTGTATGTAGCTGTTGGAGCTGTCGCGCACCCGGCGCATCAGGGACGCAGATCTTTTGCGCATTATCGCCGCGAACCTGTGTCAGCTATGTGAGCTAAGCTAAAACTAAGTTACCTTGGCTTTTGGTCTGCAACCCGCATAAAAAGAATCTACGAGCTCATTATGTATATAAGTAAACTTGTATTGTTTGTAGCGATGAGAAAGACATCAGCGCGCATCAGAGTTGTGAGGCCGTCGCGTGGCCGCCGGCCCTCGTGCAGAGTTCGGGCTACTCGTTCGCGGACCTAGAGCCGGTGCTGAGGCAACTAGCGCGCACTCACTCGCACGTTACGCAGCAACCGTACCAGGCGATACCCGACAAGTACAAGAGTAACAAGTGAGTGATAGCTTATTTGGCCGTGTTCATACCTAGAATGTAATAAACATTTATTTCGACTAGATAGTAAAAGACTGCTGTATTGCCATCTTAACCACTGCTGGCTTATGCATTACTCTACTTATCAAGGCGACTGTGTCGTGACATATGCACGTAAGGGGGCATTTACCATAAACAGGCATAATTTCTTGTTTTCCAATCATAATATACATATTTACACCCATTACCTGTCTAATATCTACACTTTGTGCCACAATTAAACAACATATTATTTCCAGATTTGACGGCGTGTCCGCGATAGAAGCAAGACCAATGTTTCCCGTGCCCAAGTACGTAGCGCCAGCGCCCGCTGCCGGCGCCACCACAAGGCCACAATCTGCTGAAACTCGTACTTAATACACCGGCCATTGTCCAGGAACGGAATGGGGCAGATTCATCAACCATTTTCTTCTGTGGCTCAGAAACATCATTCGCTAGAATTGACGAATGCTTGCCATGCTCGCGAATGATGCTTTTGAGTTATAGGTCACTGTGTGAATGTGTCCTCAATGCTTAGTTAGCCAATACCGTAATTTTAGTGCTGGCAGTTAACGTGTTGCCCTTTTTTAATTGTATGATTGTATTGTATCAAGAAATTATTTATAAATAGAAAAGCATTAAGTCGATTAGAGCTGCTTATAGTGAGCTGCCAGCAAAATATTCTGCGGTCTCCTCACATACAATGCAGTCAAGCCAAGATCTGATGAATTGCCTTTTTAAAATGACATATATTGATGTGCAAATTAAAATAAACATCGTTCTAAAGCTTACTTTATGTTTTCTGGTAAGTTTTTACATAAGATAAACGCATTTAAGAGTTAGAGACTGAACTAATGATTGTCAGGTTTCTGTATGGCCACACTTGGTACGAATAGTTGCGTTATATAAGTTGTATGGTTGGTAATGCCGCAAATATTGTGAAACCAATGGAGTGGAGAGTTTTGGAGGGTATCGTAAAGTTTTTAGTACAAAATAGACTGCTCTTCTAACAATTTCTTATATTTTCACTTGTGTAGTGTGATTTGTTATGCTAGTTTTAGATTATAAACGTTTCCATTGGAAATAAAAACTTCTAAAACATTGTTTTGCTTGTAAAGGTATCTACTGGCTTAAAACTGGTTTCACCAAAATAACTTACGTAGATCCTCTTATTGTTTTTTTTTTATTATTTATAATCATCGACCAAATGCAATATCTTGCAAGTATTATTCTGTATATAAGTAAATCCCAAACTGTGTTCATATGAATCTGTCAAAGAAATGATTCTTAAGTTACTTTTGGGCTCACTCAGTAGTATCAGTTTGCCATAAATTTATTATTTTCTACTTTTTTTATCAAAATTATTTTATAAATTATCAATCAGAAACACAATTCCTTTGCTGTGAGTAAACTGTTCAGTTCACCCCACTCTTATAATAAGATTGTTAGTAAATTATTATTTTTTGAGATAAAAGGTATGTTTTAATGTTGATAAGTAGTTTATAATGTAATTTTAATATAATTGATATTTTTCTTCAATATGTTAATGAAGAAGAATAGTGCCTTTGTAAGGGATAATATAATTATTAATAAAGTAGATTGGATTTAATTTTCGTTAAACACGCCAGGTGCAAATTAACTAACGACATTGAGGAATGATTTCCTTCCTCTGGGCGGGACGTTACTGGGTTTGACGTACGTGATGGAATGGATCTTGATGAGTGGTAATAAGGTTGTTAGTACTAATGCGGGTATACGCGGCAGACAGCAGCAACGATCGAGTCTATTTGGAGAAGCTCGCGTCATTTCGTCTCAGAACTACTAGGCCATCTAAATATTTCAAATTCTAGAATTTATTTATAAGTTGGTGGTTGATAATGATAGGAAACGGATCGAAGTGTTTGCTTTACCTCCATAAACCTATCTTTACACAATAGCTAAAAGTCGTGTATTCTTCAGATGTTACAGTATTAAAAAAAATACTGCTTAGAAGTTTGCTTAGTTTTGATTATTTTGGTTAATAAAATGAATAAGGTGTTTAGTTTATCGTAGTTCTATAGTGATTCAGTACGTTAGCGAAGTTATATTATTTGGGCCTATAATAAGCCGCCACGCCGCACAGTGGATCGAAAAAGCCCTTCCTATAGACATAGAACTTTTTTTTTCTAAACATGCTTTTTCTTATGGGAAACCAACACAGAATCTTATTAGAAGCCCAAACTATATCATATTTTATGAACCTAGGTGATAATGACGCAGAAAAGATTTTTTGAACTTTAATTTGTATGGAGAAAAACATGAAAATCGATATTTTTCGGCTCTCGTGCGAGTGCCCGTTATTTCCTCCGGCATAAATAATGTTCCTATTTTTTACTATCTTTTGACATATAGCACATATGGGGCACTCGATGGACTTCAGGTGAAAAAAAATTAAATATATTTTTTAATTTTCATTTTGCATTTTATTCATTATACAAGGTACATTACGACCTAAAAATAATATTTCAACTCACCTAATTATTGTTACAGTTTTAATGCAATATTTCACCAGCCATACTTTATAATTTTACCTGATAATTCCATATTATATGGTGTTTTCATGATATTTAGCCGTTAAAGACGATACCTATTGTATATTTTTTTGTTAAATTTACAAGGGGCCATTAAGTTAGGTACTCGACCTTATCATTGTTACAAAATTTATTGCAGAGGTTTACCTACTTATCTTGAACTACCTGCTAACCCGTCACTTATGATTGTATTATTATTCTAAGAATTCCTTAAGCCCCTTGGCTTTATTATTAAAAATGGATGTTATTTAAGTAGGTACTTACCTAATTAACAATTTGTCATTGTCTAGTTTTTTCTAGTAGTCGTTAGCCGGTATGAAGTAAGTATAAATATGGAGGGTTCTGAATATTTTTTTAGTTATATTAAAACTTACTACGTAAAACATCTGTGAAATTTCGAGTTAAAAATGGAAAAGCATAGTGTGGTGACCATTCTGGATCTATTTGTGATTCTAAAACAGTCTGGCAAGCTTGGAAACTATTTAAAACTTTTAGAAAGTGTTAAATTTCAGTTGAATTTGAGTTTATCTGAACGTGACGTGAAAATATACGACCACAACAGCTAAATACTGCAATTCAAGAAACAAGTGAAGCTGGCGAATTGTTTTTACTCTCTCCGAGTACATCAACTGTTGGAACATCAACGAAAACGGCTCCAAGTCCGCGCAAACCTTTCACAGAATTTGGAACAAAACAAAAGGTACGAAGGATTTAAAATTATAATTATAAAGGCCGAGAAAGTTCAGAATTGGCCTTTGCTTTAATTGCTAATATGAAAAATGAGGGTAAAGATATTTTGGCAGCAGCCATAGATAATATTCTAAAGAATCCAAAAGAGGCGGAAAAAATCGTGGAACAAGCAAATGAAAAAAATAAATGTGTTTTCACCCCTACCAAAGCGCTCGGCTTATTACTGTCACTTAAACTATCAAAGTGGCAGTATATAACGTTGAGAGAATCTGCCATTCAAGAAGGCATTACAAATTTGTATCCATCATATTACAAACTGCAGCAAGCCAAGATGGATTGCTTTCCTCCGAAAGACGCAATCACTGTTACAGATACAATGGCCAAAGTAGCTCTTCAAGCACTCCTTGACATAACTGTTAAAAGAATAATAAAAAGTTTACCTGACGAGATTACAAACCAATCAATGATATTAATATCGAAATGGGGATTTGATGGTGCCTCAAGTCAGAGCACATTAATTCATTGATCCAGAAGACACAGATTCTGACACAGATGCTGATATGGATGTGTCTTTTAATATGTTCTAATTGTTTTACAGAAACTTTGTAACTTATATGTAGGTACATAATACGTGTTTTTTAAATAATTATTGTGTATGATAACTTGTAATATAGAAAAAATTGCCTTGTGTCTAAAAAAATAGTAATATTTATTTCGTGTGAATTGTTTAATCGCCTTTGTAGTTTGTAATTATTATTCTTTTCTTTTTAAAAATAATGACTGTATTTGATAATTATGCTTTTACTTTAACAAAATATAAAATTTTTATATATTTTCATTATTATGATAGGTGAAATATTACATTAAAATTGTAACAATAATTAGGTGAGTTGAAATATTATTTATAGGTCGTAATGTACCTTGTATAATGAATAAAATGCAAAAAAAAAAATTTTAAATATATTTTATTTTTTTTCACCTGAAGTCCATCGAGTGCCCCATATGTGTTATATGTCAAAAGATAGTAAAAAATAGGAACATTATTTATGCCGGAGGAAATAACGGGCACTCGCACGAGAGCCGAAAAATATCGATTTTCATGTTTTTCTCCATACAAATTAAAGTTCAAAAAATCTTTTCTGCGTCATTATCACCTAGGTTCATAAAATATGATATAGTTTGGGCTTCTAATAAGATTCTGTCTTGGTTTCCAATAAGAAAAAGCATGTTTAGAAAAAAAAGTTCTATGTCTAT
This sequence comes from Eupithecia inturbata, assembly GCA_963662085.1. Classification (NCBI taxonomy): domain Eukaryota; kingdom Metazoa; phylum Arthropoda; class Insecta; order Lepidoptera; family Geometridae; genus Eupithecia; species Eupithecia inturbata. The sequence goes on along the minus strand of OY759179.1, from coordinate 6,124,917 downwards.
AGGAAGGGCTTTTTCGATCCACTGTGCGCCGCCGCGCCGTTGATCACCATAAATCCGTCTACATTGCCAGAATAATAAAATAATAAGTACTGCAACGTTTTTTTTGTAGAAAATAATTTTTATTCACTATTTTACTTTATAAAGCGAGGTATTATGAAGCATTTTGTATTTTTTACAATTTGTACTGTTATCGGACTTCTTAATGTTTCGGCAGACATTTTAGGAGGGATGTTTCTCTTGTGTGTAAACGTTTCCAAATTTTCTGCCTGATGATGGACCTGAAACAGAAGGAAAACGTTGTTAGAGTATGTGCAAAAAGAGAAGCGTCTTAGGAATTGAGGTAGCGCGTGTGCGCCACGCACGACGCTTCTCTTTTTGCACAGACTAGTCTATAGTTTACATAAAATAATCATAACGATAGAAAATCAAAGCATGTCAGACATCAACGACATTTGAAAAATTACATTTTCGATGTTTTACTACGTCAGCGGAATCAGCAGGGAGTAACTATTTAGGTACTTTATTATTAATTGCCATAGTTGAAACCACCAAACTCCACGGCGTCCGTCGTTGTGTCCGTCGAGTTAGCAGACCAACTCGACGGACACAAACTTAGTTCTTCCAAGGAGGTAATAAATAACGCTTGTTTTCTGTCTCCCAATAAAGAAAAGTACACATAAAACATGTAATGTACGGTGCACATTTACAATGCCCTTGCAAAGTATTCGCAGCTGTATAAAAAGTTTCCCGCATAAAACAAATAGAGTTGATGCTAATTGCGGTTTGTGGCCACCTTATTTGAATTTACGGCTTGCGCGTGCGCACAGAATCGTAATGCTCCCAGCTGCAGATATTTCAGGATTATCATATTTACTATTATATTACTTGCGGAAATATTTTTATAATGCATAATACAACTTTATCATATTTGATAAATAGTTTTAACCTAGTTCCTTCGCTGAATACGATAACGGTTGCCTGTAAGGTTTTTGTACCGTTGATTTTATGACTGTATCCACCCGTGATAAAGATAAGCCTGCCAATAAACTGTTTGCTACCTTATGGTGCCTATAAGAAACAGTTTATAAACACCTCTTGGCAAAAAGATGGGTATTTTTTATCCTACTGGGGAGGGACACAACAAAACTACTTTTTATCCAGGTAAAACGCGTGCGAAGCCATACAATACATAACTTTAATTTAATACATAAATTAGAGTTCTGATAGGACTTCGCTTACAAACATGCATGCAAACTAAATCCCTAGATAAGAGGCACCTAGTTAAGGTAGGTAGGTATGCATGTAGTTAATTGAGATTCTGCGCCCGTTTTAAACTCTGCTGCTGAGAAAATAAGAACAATTTTAGAGCTTTGTTTACGAGTTTCTATTTCAGTGTTTTGTAACATAAACACTAGCGTTCCCTCCATGGAGCTGCGAATGCCTATTGGTTTTAGGAAGTTGGAACTTGGAACTACGCAACTGGCAGACTACATTTAACCTTCAAACGGTCGCCAATGCCCGGTCTGCGTCTCGAGCGAAACTCAATTTATCTTATTTGCGCACTGATTTGGCACAAGATGCATCAATACTATAATATCATTTTGCCGTTTAGTCTGCCGCGGAGACAATCTGGACGGGACGAAGTCTAACATATTCGTGGCATTTGAATGCAGAATGGGTTTCATTCTAAGACGTTAGTAGATACTTAGATAACTACGTGATTCGTTTTGATTAGCAGGTGTTCTCTTATTCTTGTTATCGGCGAATAAACATAGGTAGTCCAAAGTAAGTGAACGTACTTAGGTACATCATCTAATAAAAAGTTAGCTTATTGCCTGACTGAACTGAAAATTCATAATTTGCGTAGTCACCTTCGATCACCAATTTACTGCTGACCGAAGGTACCCACTAAAATAGCAAGTGTACCTACCTGGGTACCTACTAAACAACAAACAATCTCATTTTATGTTTAGCCATGATGATTGCATCCGGTACGTAATCCAACCTCACTGATTACCTGATTGAACTAGCCTAGACCTAAAAGACACGCGTTTATTATATATAAACATCTCCGTATCTTTTATTTAAAAAATAAAAAATTCAAGAGTACCTACTCGCCCTCAAATATTCGGCTCCCATGGTAGGTACAAAAAAAAATTGTACCTAAGTTAGCCGTCCCCCAGATTTTTCATTCCGGATGCTATGTCAATTAGGTTTTACAACAATATTCATCAAAACATAAAAAATAAATGAATTCAAAAAGGCATTAAAATATTTCCTATTAAAAAAGGTTATAGTATCTATTATATTCTGCAGAACTTCTTTGATATAAAGTTTTATGTTAAGGCTCTGCAGTAGTTTTTAGGTATCCGTACCCGAAGGGTGCAAACGGAACCCTATTACTAAGCCTCCGCTGTCCGTCCGTCCGTCTGTCACAGAGGGCTCTATCTCATGAACCGTAAGAGTTAGACAGTTTAAATTTTCAGAGAATGTGTATTTCTCTTTACAAGTTGCCAGATGTTTACGGTAGGTACGAAACCATCCGTGTGCGTTAGTATAAGTAAAAGTATATAGCTCTATATTTTTTCCCAATACCTTTTTTTATTAATCATGTTAGTAATCCAATTTCTCAGACTTAAAAAGTTGCGTGGGTATGCGCAGGGTTGGGAATTAGGATAGTGTTGATATTTTTTTTTGCTTTGATCTCAAATTTAGGGTGGTGTGGTTTGGAATGGCTTACACTAGAAAGTAGCTAAGCTATATATTCGACTTTAGCACGTAGTAGAAAATAACACAATTTTCTGCTAGTTACAAATCAATATATACAGTAGTAAAGTGTTATTGCCATCCCAACAGCAACAGCGTAACTCTTGCATAAAGAACAGCACATCCAGGTAACTTCCGGACCCCAAAAAGGGAAGGGAAATTCAATTGCGATTTGCGATTCCACACACCACACGGGCCCGATATTGTCTGTCAATGCTGTTCGCATGCCGCCTATCTGACGTTGGTGTTGACGATGCAAATCTGACGACTGTCGCCACTGGTCTTGGTTTACTTAACGAGTAAAAAATCTATACCTACTAGGTAGTAGGTATAGATTTTTTACTCGTTAAGTATTCTATGTTTTGACTAACTTAGCTTTGCTTCTGCCGGCGGCATCGTACGCGTTTGCCCGAAATAATAGTAAAGGTTCCTTACAATGATGATCCGTTTAAGATATCACGTAAAAGATAACAGACATACTCGTACTTGTTGACTTGACAGTTACTCTTAATTTATAATGTTGGGTAATTAATTACTATAAAGATTTTGTTATATTATAGTGCGTAAGCCCTCACACCCGGGGTAATTTTTGGGATATTATTTGATTTCTTATGTAAGTAATAGGTATATAGATGAATTAATGTATGGACGGATGGATAGATTTGAGTTCACATCTTCCTTTCTGTTGCCAATGGCAGTGTACCTGTGCTGATGTCACAAATGTACTTTCGTTGGAAATAGAGTCTCAGCTCATACGAACCACACCAAATGGCGAACTCGAATTTGAATTCGAACTCTTAAAGCACATACCTATTTGTTTTTAGTGGGTGGAGTGAAATAACCAGTTAGGTTCAATGCAGCTCAAAAGCTTGTGCCAAATCAATCAGATCAATGTACAAATCCCGAAATATCGAACGGAGGGCGTCATGATCACGCGCAAGTTTATGATTTATGATTATGTATAACAGTTTCGATGGATCTATTTATTGACTGCAGAAACGTGGTGTGAGAATGAAAGCTTCCAGTCGCTTCCTGGCGCAAACGAGGAATGAGGTCGGAGCTTTCCGGCTTGGATTTTTTATAATCCATGTCTTTATTAAACATGCGGAGTTATAACCAACTGGCACTCTTGTAAGATGAATCCCTGCCACCCAAATACGAAAAAAAAAACAGAAAACATTCAATAGGATGCGTTCGATGATGAGGCTATAGGGATGATAATAAAAGATAAGATACATAAATGTCATCGTTACGTAGGTAGGTCGGTATCGAATGAGTGCCTCGAACTATTTTATATTTCTCTGTCGTTCAGGCAAGTTGGAGTAAAGCCTCATTTCAATAAAAGTGGACATGCAATGGTCACGACTTTCGTAACGAAACACGACATGGTGGGAGCCGGGTGTTCCAATGGTAAATCTATTATATTATAGGAACAATCGTGGTTTGATCCCCGCAGGTAGTGCTCTACCAAGGTACAACAAGAAAGGAAGCTAAAAATTGCTACGCATTACATTATGTAAGGGCTATTTCAAAACTTTATCGTCCAAGTTGTTTATGTCCGTTATCGTGTTTGTAAACAAATACAACCGAGCAGATGGTTGACGAAGGTGATCTTATGGCTTACCTACTTACCTATTTACTGTTTTATCAATTTATCTCAGCGCCCTATACCTACCAAGTGGTTTAGGTAGGTAGGTAGGTACCTATTTCACTCGTCTAATGTACATTTGATCAAATATTAATAAAAATTTAAAAAGCAACACCTACTTTTGAATAACGATTTTGACACTAGTTTCTGCCCGCGGCTTCGCACGCATTATTTCTATGGAAACGTATAAAAATTATTTCTTTCCCATGGAAACTAATATTTTATGGGTTAAAAACAGCCTATGTTTTATTCCAGGTCAAGAGCTACACCTATGCGAAATTTCAGCCCGATCTGATATGTTGAGAAGTTGAGACATGAAGAAGTAACAAACATACATCTATCCATCCAAACTTTCGCATTTATAATATTTTTGTGATAGTGTGATAACTTGATAAGATTTACTTTAATTTGATCTAAAAAAAAAATCATTTTAAATAGCAACTCCTGATAATTTTACTGACCACATAGCGGAATGTAGGTACCTTACAGTATAATACCTACCTAAGTTCATAATTTTCACAGCTGTATATACCTATATAAATATTAAATTGCTTGCTTGAACCGTTTATTGATAATTAAAAAGATTGTCAAAAAATTGTGTTCACAGGAAGTGGGGACGGTACCTCAGAAGCCCTTCAGGGCGGAAGCAGCTCGCGCGGGCTTGCATTACAAATACCCTGATAATGAACACACGTGTGGCAGGGCGATGGACTACCCATCCTTGAGACTAAGATTGTGGCTAACTAGTCTATAGGCTTGAAACTGTGAAGTCATTGTTTTTTTCGGATAAACGTGAGCACTCTGAATTTCAAATGATAACGGTCACTTCCGCCACGCGACCTTTAGGCGGACAGGTGCTTCCCTCTAATTAGAAAATAACTTTGGTTACAAAAGTCACTACAGATAATAATACTACCTATTTACACAAATATTATGTACTTTCTTACCGCGATTTTTAACATTTTCTCTATTCAAGTTAGGTAGACCTATGTATGTGCCTAATCGAAAATATAGATTTTCGATTTAGGTAGTTGTATTTTAGGGAAGGTATTCAATCTCTGTGAACGTTACTCAACATGGTCGATGAAAGTTATTGGGTACCTACCGCCGCCGCTCGCCGGTAAGTATACCTACTCTATTTTGTAATTTGGAAAGCGTCGCGTAGTTTGCTACATACAGAATAAAGCCGCGAGCCATTAAAATTTAATCGGCAACTAGCGCGCGTACGGAATGGCATCCCATGGCCCCGATAGAATGCATCTGCAGCCTTGGAGCCATATTAGAGCATCGATTTATGATTCGATTATTGATTGGTCTATCAATAAGATGTCGATAAGTTTCAATTTGAGCGCAGGATAGCGTAGCAATATCCTTTATATCCTGAAGGAACTACCCCATTCCATAAAATTGTTTTTTTTTTTATACAAATTATTTCATATTTAACTATTTTTATGTTTTTATTTTATATAAATGTACTTGTCTTATTGATTATTAAACCTTTTAAACTTTCGCGATCTGTTAACATATTAAAGATTACCTATTTATCGGGTAGGTAAACCCGTCTAGTGCCTGCCTAACGAATAGAACGTAGGGTAAGGTCGTACCTATACATGTATGTATGTCTGAACAGTCTGAACCAAGAAATGTACCTACCTAGGTATTTTCTGTTGCGTGAACAATGCAGAGAATCTAGCTATGTAGTTAGTTGAAAAAGGTAAGTTGAGTTTTTTTCAGGTTATGGCAACGACAAATCTCGGTCAGATGGTCGAGGACGAAAAAAGTTAATTTTTAGGGTTCGGTACCCAGAGACCATTTTGCACACTTGGTACCCTTTGGGTAGGTACTGAGCCCTAAAAGGGCGGCATTATTGCTGTACCGTAGTTTCATAACTACGGTACACGTAGTTATCATTAACTACGGTACAGCAATAATGCCGCCCTGCGTGTGTAAATTACGTTTAAGAGAACTAAGTTATCTGTTATTATATTACACAGGGAATCAATAACTGGTCCTGCGTCTACGAATTCGTCACGCACATGCCCGATTATTTAACACACAGATAGCCCTATAGGTATAGCCCTATATTACGATCGCCAGACAGCGTTGCCACGTTTGCCACCTACCCATGAAGCGAGCCCAGACTCAATCACTCCCGCCTACATGCTACTCTCGGGCCGTCTCGACTCGGGTCATACGAGTGGTTGGCATCGCATGGATGTCGTATGGCGTAGCGCCAAATGGGTTTTGTTATGCGCGAGCAAATGTGAATCAGTTTATTATTTTCCATTTTTGCAAAAGAAATCCCTATTTCTATCCCATGGTTGCATTGAGTTGCTGATTAACGAATTGCTTCATCAAAACAATCTTTAACCATAAGCAACCACACCACATGTTTTTTACAATACTAATTATTAGGCGAGCTGCATCAATCAGGGTACCCGCCCGGCCCCACTAGGCGGCGATACCTGATCGAAGGCGAGCTGGGATGAACTGGACGCTCACTGCTTGGGACTATGCCAGTGACCCCTGGAAGCTAATTCTCGCCAATTAATCACTCGATTATTACCTAAAGAATTGTCAAATCTGACAGTTCTTCTTTATAAAAACTGTCAAATTTTACAGTTATTTTGATAATTATCGAGTGATTTATTGGCGAGAATTGCCTTTCCATACATACCGGATGTATGGAAAAATGGAAGGCCTTTGCCCAACAGGACTGTTAAGATAAAAATGTGTACAATGGGGTTTATTGAATTAATATTATTAATATGTAACAACAACGCGCTATGGCACTCAATAAGCAAGGCCTATGTCCATCCACCTCGACAGCCTATATTGGTCCACTGATGGACCCAGGCCTTCCCCTGATAAGCGCCTTTTTGGCTTTTATCTCACGGAGGGTAATGCCCATAATCCCCACGCTGGGCATGCGGGTTGGGGACCCTATGTCCATCAGTGGACTAATTTCCCCTGATAAGCGCCTTTTTGGCTTTTATCTCACGGAGGGTAATGCCCATAATCCCCACGCTGGGCATGCGGGTTGGGGACCCTATGTCCATCAGTGGACTAATATAGGTTGATGATGATAGGTTACTTACTAAGTAGAGCTTCTTTGCCAGCATGTATATTGCAGTAGATGTGATGGTCGGTGGCAACCACCACAGGCTCCACAGCCGTTCCCGCCTCCATTAGCTTCAGCTTCGCAGTCAAGTCTTGCACATCTGCCAAAAACGCACACAAAATATACGTAACCCATTTTAAGATTTATAAATTTCATACCAACAAACTAAGGACGCCCTCCGGCCAGGTGAGATGACGACCTGTGAAAGACTGCGGGCAGATGCTGGATGTGGCAAGCTGAAGACAGGCCGCTTATAAGGGTAGGCCTATGTCCAGCTAGTCCAGCAGTGGACTAATATAGGCTGATGATGATGAAGACATTATTTTTTTTATATGTACATGTTTTTTAGCGGGTTGGTGAAATGTAGAAAGATAAGCATGTAGGTATACTTAATGTCTTCAATATACCTATAGATACTATTAGGGCATCGAGAACCGGTCATATTTTAAGAACCGGTTCTTTCGATTCCAGTTTCAACACAAAACCGGGTACCCGGTTTTTTCGGTGCTTTTGTATTTTTTAGATTTTGGAAGTAAAGTCGTGAAGTCTAGGTATATCCGATTATAGTACCTGCAAAATTGTATTTGAATCGGACGTGCCATTTCAAAATGAACAACAAACTACGAGTACCTTCGTATGAGAGAGCGAAAACCAGCGGTATTCCGGAGCCTTCTTACATATCCTATATTCTATGGGTCAATAATCGAGATCTGCATAATAAACATTTTCTTTTTTTTTTACCTACGTAATATGAACGCAAAAATATCAATGCATTAGGGTTTTATAATCCAAAGACAAGCGCAGTCTGTAACATACTATATTAGCAGATGGTTTTATAACCCAAAGACGAGCGCAGTCTGTTACATACTATATTAGCAGATGAATATACACGTTCCAGCTCCACTGGTAGGTGGGATGGTCATCAAATGTTGATAAGCCAGCTTTAGATAATGGCCTCGTTGACTACCATTTTCAATCAATGCCATTTCTAAGATTTTCTTATTATAGTGGTGCGTGCTTGCTTACACACCACTACAATAATAAAATCTTAGAAATTCCTCACACTTAGGGTAATATCTAAGAAATCAAATAATATCCCAATTTTTTTTTTCTTCGACAGGACTTTAACCCGCATCCTTCCCTCAGTACGGGAATGCGCTAACCAATTACACCACGAGGTCAAGTGACGTAGGAGTCGAAAAACTTTGGGACTTCCCTCGGGAATTTTTTGGATATTATTTGATTGCTTAGTGCCATTTTTACCCTCACGGTAGTATACAAATCATTTGGCGTTGATGTTCTCGCAGTAGCAGCTTCTTTCAATTGTCTGATAAGTTACACTTCATTTTTAAAACATTCTTGAGAATTTGAGATTCAGTTTCCTGCCTTGTTCCTGACACTGATATACAAATAGGTTTGTGTTCTGTTTGTGCGTTGAAGAATAGACACTATTTTGCTGGGCATATCTTCACTTGAATGCCAGGAAAACACATTTCAGAATATTGAAAACGAAGATACGCTTCGTTTTCAATATTCTGAAAATACTTTGATTGGTAAAATATTTCAAAGTTTCTTGAGTTACTTAATTTAAGCGTCGCTTATTGTATTGTTTTCTCAATTGTTCAGCGATATTTACAAAAATTTAAAAGAATCGAAAAAACAGAAAACCCGGTTTTTAATATTTTGAGAACCTTTTGCCACTAGAACCGGATATTCCCGGTTCTTTCGGATCCGGGAAAAACCGGTTCCGATGCCCTAGATACTATCCCTAACATCAGATTTATTCAAACGCAGACTTAGTAATTATAGTTAGGTAGGTACCTAACTCCAACTACTATTACGATCTTTCTTTTAACAACAGTTCAATGAATACCTACATTTCTAAATATGTCCTACAGACAACAGCAACCAAAGTGCTGTGGTTAAGAAACCACAACTATAAAAAGCTTTAGGTAATTCTGGAGTAGACGAATGCAACAAAAACCCGTTAGCTATTGTTGCTGGGCGGTCCGCTAGCCGGGTCGAAATTAGTAGCGCACATGTACAAACAAACTCTCATTGTTTACACGACCCAGCCAAGCGACCGCTAGGCTGCGGAACGTGGCTTGCTGTATGCAGAGTTTCATTAGAGTATTTGATCAAATTTGCGTATGCATACAGCTTTTAGATAGACCGATTAAGGCCTATGTTATGAAAGCTTGCTCAGTCACTATGCTTGAGTACCTAATGCATTTCTATGTAATAAACGTCACTCAAGCATAGATCTATGACTGAGCAAGCTTTCATAGTATCATAGATGAAGGATGGTATATCGACTGAGAAGATAATCGTATTTCGAGCTTTGAGTTATCTGCAAATTATGTCAACAAAACCGAATAAAAAAATCTTAAAAAGGAAGTCGAGACAAAGATAATTGTGAACAAATTTTATTGAATACAAGAATTTAATAATAAAAATAATATTTTACACGTCCATTGTTCACTTTATAATTAGAATACATTATAATTAATAATATCATTATTAATTCATCTTGTAAACCATTCACACATTTAAATATATGTACATATAATAGCACTGGCTCGTTGAAAAAACGTTCTAAGTATACCTACGACGAATTTTTAGATTCTCAATAATGTAACTAATTTTTATAAGATATTATTATTATTATTTTTTTGTAAATCAATTTGTGACATGTAATTTGACAAATAATTAATTAAATGTTTATCTGTTTATCTGAAGAGAGGATCTCAATACCCACGGACGCTCAGGTCAAACTATAACAAGGTGGACGAAAACGTCTACAACTTTTACGTCCAAGCTTGTACCTAAGCCTTTCTCGATTAGGTACGTTAAAACCGTTGATATTCCAAAAGCATCAATCTCGGGATAATAAAAACGACACTACTCGGAGGTCGCATCAGATCGCTCGTCCTGAATAAATTAACCTTAATTTATGCACTCTCATGGAAAATGTTTACACAACGCGAATTATTTATTTAGCTTCTGGTTCTTATACGGTGCTGTTTTATTCTTGCGAAGGACGTGTTGTTTTTACATTATGTTTGAATGAGAGCTTAAAACCTCTATTTCTTGTAATTTATGCACTCTAACCAAAGGTACTTTACTTAAATAGCTCTTATCCTTAACACATTCACTGCACAGCCTCAGCGGTGCGAGACCCGTAGGACCTACATACCTAGGAGACCTACATGTGCGTCGTGGGCGTGGGCCATGAAAGCGTTAAGTTTTACCTTTTCCGACTCATCACCATCATTATCATTCTACCCCGGGATCACCCACTGCTGGGTTATTTCTCCATTTGCTTCTGCCAGCCTCCCCAGCCCTGTTTCTTTTCTGGCAACCAATGTTGCGATAGGACGATCCCGATATCCCAATCATCACTTCAGATAGAAAAATCTATTATAAGTATACTTACACTCATAGCACTGATCTTATGAGACTATAAAATAATACATAAGATCGCGAGTCTCACCTGACTTCAGCGCCCGCTTAAGTATCCTCCACTCCTTCGCATGATACAGCGACAGAACAAGCACCACGAGGAAGAACACCAAACACCCACTAGCAGCCAGGGTCAGGCTGGTCGTCTGGAGGTCCCAACTACCATCACTGTCCGTCACTTCACTTTCGTAGTCCATATAGTCGTAATATTCGTCGTCAATAACCGCACTATTGTTCTTGGGTGTGTTGAAGGGGTATATGCGGACATTCTCAAGGGAATGGCATACGGTGTCACGGTGTATTTCGCAGGGGAAGCGAACTGCCTGGTCGGCAGGGTCGCAGGTGGTGCACGGTACGCACTCATTGCGCTCCCTGTCCCACCACGTTTTACCCCGTTTGCAGAACTCCGCGCGTACGCAACCAGCTGCCAATACAATGATCGCTATGCACAGCTGGGGTGTACCTCCTCGCATCACCTGAGAAATATTAAATTCAATGGAAAAGATCAGAACACAGGTACTATCTAATATATGTACCTATCCAAAGGATATCCTTCTCGGTAGCGCGTAAACCTAATAGCGATAATAGCTCTACACTGCCTTTACCCAGGTAGAGAGCTCCATCATTGATAGCTCATCCCTTATAGGTTCCAATCCAAGTCATCGTACCTAATTAATTAGTACATTAGTTAGACCGTTGGTATGTTAGGTATGTGGCGTAACATTAAGTTTTGATTTTAGACCTTGCCCGACTAATTTATGTGATAAATAGAACAGATTTTCCTCTTCTTTACCAAGTAGGTATACAGGGTGTCCGGTAATTAATGGATAACCCCGCAGGTACATGTGGGGGGGCAAGGGAGCAACTCAAAAAAAATTAAAAAAAAAATCTATCTGCAAAGGTCTAGGATTTTTTAATTTTTTTTTTAAAGTCCGAATTTTGATACCTTTGTTAAAAATTTTGAACACTACGGCTACAAATTTAATGATAACGAATTGATTTTCTCTGGAAATAACCGTGAATAATTGGCCTTGCTATGGCGCATCACAAATTATTCCTAGCCACAACTGTTTGTTTTTTTCAAATAGTTAAAAATAAAAATTAGTGTATTCGATTTTTTTATGATAATGTTTGAGCACCTGTGGTATAAAAAAAACGTATGGAGACAGGGGTGGCCTACAGCTTAAAAAACTTGCCTACTTCATGTAGTTTTTGAAAAAGTATCACACTCAATTTTTTTATTGTCAAATTACCGAGTTATGGCTACCTATGTTTCTCTAGCCCTATTTTTCTTATAACAAAAACAAATAATAAGATAAAAAAATTATTTTGAAAATCAGTGAAAGTGTATTTTGGGGTGGTTGGGGTGTTATTAATAATTGAAACAACAATTTCAAATAGGTAGTCTTATAATAATTAAATAATTAAATAGGTAGTCTTATTATAATTCCTATTTTATGGCCACCACGATCGCCCGACCTAAACCCACTGGACTTTTTTTATTGGGGCTACTTAAAAGAAATAGTGTACAAAAAACCAATCGCAACAATACAGGAACTTCGTCGACGTGTTTTGGACGCGGCTCGAGAAATTGGAGAGCGCAGGTATTCGCGCCTGCTGAAAAGGTCATTCATAAGAAGATGTAGAGCCTGTATTAGAGTAGGTGGCAAACAATTTGAACATTTATTATAAGACTACCTATTTGAAATTGTTGTTTCAATTATTAATAACACCCCAACCACCCCAAAATACACTTTCACTGATTTTCAAAATAAATTTCTTATCTTATTATTTGTTTTTGTTATAAGAAAAATAGGGCTAGAGAAACATAGGTAGCCATAAGTCGGTTATTTGACAATAAAAAAAATTAAGTGTAATACTTTTTAAGAAACTACATGAAGTAGGCATATTTTTTAAGCTGTGGGCCATCCCGGTCTCCATACGTTTTTTTTATACCACAGGTGCTCAAACTTTATCATAAAAAAATCGAATACACTAATTTTTATTTTTAACTGTTTGAAAAAAACAAACAGTTGTGGCTAGGAATAATTTGTGATACGCCATAGCAAGACCAATTATTCACGGTTATTTCCAGAGAAAATCAATTCGTTATCATTGAATTTGTAGCCGTAGTGTTCAAAATTTTTAACAAAGGTATCAAATTTCGGACTTTAAAAAAAATTTAAAAAAATCCTAGACCTTTGCAGATAGATTTTTTTTTTAATTTTTTTTGAGTTGCCCCCTTGCCCCCCCACATGTACCTGCGGGGTTATCCATTAATTACCGGACACCCTGTATATTACCCAACTTACAGCATGATTATAAGTAGTTAGGTGCCTTTCTCAAAAGCTTAAAGTTTCCGTTACAATTCAACAACTTATTAAATATCTACCTAAGTAGGTACGTAAATATATATATACTTTATCTTGTTTCAAATAGGAAGCACTACGTCTATGCAAGTTCATATTTAATAACATCGATCAACTATCGACTAGATTAGCTGTTAGTTAGCCGGAAGTCGGATCGGTGAACCCTCATCGGGGTTTCCAGGTATACCTACTCAATGCGATCTATGCAACTGTACGCTTTAGGGGTTTTTATTCCATACTTATCTAGCCTTAGATACTCGTACCTACCTGTGTGAAGTACGTGAAAAAAAAAGAAAGCACTCTACCTTGTTACTTAAATTCATGTAGACAGTTCAATATGGACCACATATCAATATTGTTTCATTAGAAAGGCACTTTCACTCATTTCACTGCGTTCCTAGTCAATAAAAATCGTTGAATATACGTGGAATCCATCAGGTATAAATAGTCACAAGGTTTTCGGAAGAGATTTGTTTAGCGGCACAGGAAATACTGCAATTAGATTTGAGAGGCAGTGATGCCGGCGCGCGGTGCGTTGTTCGGGCGATACTCTACTACTACGCGCGAGACGTTCGTTCGTTCGATTCGATCAAACTTCGAGAGTTCCCTCGCCCGCGTCGTCGCGTCACCCGGCCCGTCCTACCTATACCTACCTACGCCAGGAAACACGTTCGCGTTTGGATCGCACTCGCATCCAGTCAAAGTTTCAAAATAATTGTAGAAAGGTATTTCTTGGTGTCTTGGCCTTATGGTGGCCGTATGAGCTTCCGAGCGTAGAGCCAACGAACGAAATTGTAAATTTTTCTAATTTAAAGTGAAAGCTAGGTAAGTAGGTACATGATCAAAGTAGTCTTTGTTGTAGGTAGGTACGCATAATGATATATAATTATATATACATCTATTGAAGGTTGTCTGAGATCGCTCTTGAGCGATAAGACCGCCAATTGTCACTAATTCCATACCTAATTATTATTTTGTAAATTATTTCTAAGTGCAATAAAGTATCTAACCATCTATCTATCTTATTTTGCTGCATACAAATATATTCTGGTAGGCCCCAAAAATAAGAAGACCACGCAGATATGCGCTTATTTAGAAGATTTGGGTATGCACCGAGGGTCTAAAAGCAGTCTTACGTCACGGGCGTCATTGAATCCCTCCCTCGTAACGTAACTCCTCGCTTCGCTCGTGAGTTATTCTTAGAATCCTGAGTGCGAGAGGGACGACTTTGTGCACGAGGAGAATACTCAACTTTTCACACTTTCTGTGAGTAAATACTTAGTAAAAGTTTGGTTACGTATTTTGGTGCATTCGTTTTTTATTTCTCCTTCTGAACAGAGGTTAGTTCAAATTTCGAAGAAGATCTCATTGTAGGTAGGTCTTCTTGGTAAAAAAAATCACACATTTTGATGTTCCGAATTCAATTATTAATTAATTAATCTTAATCTTATCCCAACAAAGCATCAGTCACTGTTAAGATTAAACAAAATTGTGTTAGGTAGGTACACGCACGCGAAGGGCAGCCTATTTCCATTGTTGATCATCAGGACACACCACAAAATTCATAATGTAATAAAATAAACCATTGGCTGAGTCTACTATCTACAGACTTCTAGAGAGTAAACTCAATGATGGTGACATCAAAGGTGCCTCTCGCATAATGTTCTCAAAAGACAGGATGGCGCCAAATGACGATGCTACTCTCATATCTCTTGAGAGTAAGCATCCACCAGCAGGGGCCAACATGCAACTCCCCGATCTGCCGAAAGAGAGTGATGTCGCTGTGAACACGATCAGCCAGGACGTGCTTAAAGCTGTCATGTCTTTCCAGAGTGGCTCTGCCGGCGGTCTGGATGCTGTGACTCCACATCATCTAAAAGATCTCCTGTCTGGCGGGTCTGGCCATGCAGGTGAAGTCCCTCTGGAGAACTTGACAGTTCTAATCAATCTGATTTTGTCAAGCCGAGTTAACAGCGAGATCACAGAACTCCTATACGGTGCGAACCTTTGCGCCCTAAAAAAGAAGGATGGCAGTATAAGACCCATAGCCGTGGGCACCACATACCGCCGCCTTGCGTCTAAAGTCTGCTGTCGAAAAGAAGCCGACTAGCGAGGCGGATGTGAGGCCGCAGTACGGGAATGTACTGCGGCCTCACATCCGCCTCGCTACGTACATTTTTAGACCAAAATTATGGGGAGTAATTCTGAAGGTAGACGTCAAAAATGCCTTCAATTCCGGGCGCCTTGCTAAAAGAAATTAAAGACAAAATTCCAGAAATTTACCCTTTTCTCTGGCAAAGTTACGGTTCACCGTCTAAATTAATTTACAAGTTTTTTTGTCCGCTGTTGGATGTCAGCAGGGCGACCCTCTTGGGCCGGCCATATTTAGCCTTGCCATCCAACAGATAATTCAAAGACTCTAATCCAAGCTCAATTTTTGGTTTTTGTATGACGGAACATTAGGTGGAGAGGTAAAAACAGTTTTTGATGATCTAAAAATCATTACAGAAGAATTTCGAAAAATAGGTTTGAAATTAAATTTTTCAAAGTACGAGCTTTTTATTTCGGACTCTTGTGTTGACAAATCAATATAATTGGAAAATTCTATAGTTTGGACCCCCAACAATAATGTTAAAAAAATATATAAAAAAAAAATAATAATAAAATGATAAATGTTCACTTCGCCACCTCGGTTCACCAATTCTTGATGAGTCTTTTCAGTTATTTGTAGATGAGACAATTCAAACATTCAACAGAACTTCGGACAGACTGCTCAAAATTAATAGCCTTATGGCTTTTACAACAATTAGGTTTTGTCTTTTTGTACCTAAATTTTCGTATTCTTTGAAATGTAGTCAACTGTGGAAACACAGCGAGCTCTTGGAAGGCTTAGACAAATTAGTAAAGAATACTCTCTCATTGGTTTTGAATGTCGATTTAGATAAAAAGGCATGGTCGCAGGCCTCCCTGCCTGTCAAATTGGGAGGCTTAGGTATACGCAAAATTTCAAGTGTAGCGTACAGCACTAGTTCTTTAGTTGAAAAAATTTTAAAGTCATCTTGTTTGGACCCACCTGGAATTTCATTCAAAATTTAATTTTTAGACGAAGCTCGAACGGCTTGGCGTAGTGCTTGCCCCAATGCTGCTCCCCCAAAATCTCTTTTGTCCCAACGGCAATGGGACGGGCCTCTGTATGAGTTGACACGGAATTGTTTGTTACAAACGTGCTCCAGCTCTGAGGATCGTGCCCGTCTCCTGGCCGTTTCTAAATGGGAGTCAGGACATTGGTTCAATTGGTTGCAAGCATTTCCTTCATTTAACACTAGCACTTTATTGGATCCCGTAACTTTCTGTATCGCAACATGTCTTCGGTTGGGTGCAAGATGTTGCGCGCCTCATCAATGCCAGTGCGGTACCGCTGTCGAACATCATCATCATTTGATCATCACGGAACATCATCATTTGATCATCACGGAATATTGTGTAGGTACTAGGGCCGCTGGTCGGATATCTCGTCATGCCAGCCTTAACGACATCATCCGGCGGGCCTTTGTCACCGCTACTCTCGAACCGAAAGGTCTGTTGCGTGACGATGGTAAGAGGCCCGACGGCATGACACTAGTTCCATGGGAGTTTGGTAGGCCCATTGTGTGGGACGCTACATGCGTCGACACACCTGCACCTTCCCATCTTCCGAGGACATCCGTAAGGGCTGGTGCGGCGGCAGATTTGGCCTAGGATCTCAAGAGACGCAAATATGCAGGTCTCGACAGAGCCTACACATTTGCTCACTTTGGGGTCGAGACCCTAAGTCCGTGGGGTACAGAGGCTTTGCGGGTTTTAAAATAGTTTTCTGAGCGTCTGGTCGACGCGACGCGTGACCCGAGAGCTGGTGGGTATATGGCGCAGCGCATCAGCTTTGCCATACAGCGGGGCAATGTAGCCAGCGTCTTGGGGACGCTTCCGACTGGTATTGATAAAGATCAGTTGATCTACCTGTAGATTGTTTACAACAGTCTGCAGTTAGCTTAATTGTTTCAATTGTAAATACTAGTTCTAATTTGTTTTTATTATTGAATTGTAATTTTCTTTGTCAATAAAGATGTCTTAACCTTGGGAGTAATGGTCATTTATTAATCCCAAGGGAGTAGGTACATAGATAATGTGTTTGAATTTGGGACCTCAAATTAGGGAAATCTGGAAATGTTGGCCAAGGAGACTCGAACTAAGAGAACTCATTAGATTTGTTTGAATTTGGTTATACCTTCACCTTTTTGAGCTAAAAGAACTTTAATCACTTGCTTTGGGTATTACATGACGCTTATAAAGTTATAAAGAGCGTTTTACTTTACGAGCATAATGTGAAAAAAAAATGTTTATGGGGTGTCATGGTTGGTAGACAACACAAGAAAATGAATTGCCGGATATCGCTGTCACTGTCATCGATCATAATTTGTGTGTGTCAAACAAACTCGAGAACAAAACAGCAATTACCTATAATCTTTTGGGCACATTCGTAGAATATTTTTATAATTTTTTGAAACAACTTTCTGTAAACTTAGTTGAATAGGTATAAGTGCTAAGGAATTAGCGAAAGCAATTGTTTTGGTTGGGGAGTCCATTTTATGGTTTCTCACAATAAAAATCCATTTTTGTTCAAATCCAATAAGAATTTCATACAACAAAGCACAATGAATTCGCGCGCACAGGAGACTCAAGGTGAAGTCCAAGACCCCTCAGTATCCTCCACAGTCCGCATCCTTCACCAAACCATCACCAGACCGCGAATTCGAAACATAAGACCAGATAGTATTGGACTGTATTATCCTCTCCTAAGTACCTACCATTTATTTCCTGATCCTTACGAATTTCCTGCTGGAATACCGGATATACAAAATTTTATCACATTCATTTTGTTTGTTTTTTATTTCAGATATTACTCCAATGGTAACCACAAGTAATGCAAGCATTTCCACTCCGAAAGCCTTAGTTCTAGTTGTTATTATTTTCGTCTCGTCATTGCTAGCTTTAGGAATACTTTATAGGCAATTTCCAGACCTGGAAGAGTGAGTATTTTGTAGTTTAAAAAAACCTAACCATGGGATATTGGAAAAGATAATCGGACAATTACCTGTTCTGAATGTTTCTGACATAAGTTTTCATACATTATATGTCAAAGTTATCTTTCGAAGGATATTATCCTTTAATTGCTTGTTGTATTTGGTTTCAGACATGAAAAAGAGCACTTGCATCTACCCTGGGATCTGGAAGATGCTAAACATTTAGGCTTAGTACTGGAAACATACAAAGAAAAATATTTTTATGAAGTTTTATTTGGAGTATTTTTAGTTTACATCTTGTAAGAAAGTTACAAATAATTTACTGAAATTGTTTTTTCTTTACAAAGTACTATAAGATCCAATGTACATTTCTTTTTCTTTCAGCTTGCAGACATTTGCGATACCTGGATCCATATTCCTGAGTATTCTCTCCGGATTCTTATTTCCATTTTACTTAGCCCTGATACTAGTCTGCTGTTGTTCAGCAATTGGAGCCAGCCTGTGCTTCTTTTTATCAAATATTTTAGGAAAGAAGTTGGTAAAGAAGTTCTTCCCTGAGCGAGCAGCCCAATGGGCTGTGACAGTTGAAAAGCATAGTGATAACTTGTTCAACTACATGATATTTCTTAGGGTGACCCCATTTTTGCCAAACTGGTTCATCAATATGACTGCCCCAGTGATAGGGGTACCACTTATGCCATTTGCCCTTGGAACTTTTATAGGTGGGTACTGACTTTTCCTGATATCTGAGATTTTTTTATTTATTTTCTTCCTGATTTGGGTTTCTGTATCATTACTTGGCTTCAAAGTTCTTAAAAAGGTGTATCTTTTTCAGGTGTGGCCCCTCCATCATTTGTGGCTATTCAAGCAGGAAGGACCCTGAACACTCTGACATCCACCAGGGATGCCATGTCTTGGACCTCAACGGCAGTACTAAGCATATTTGCAATTCTTTCTCTCATACCTGTTTTCTTCAAGAACAAGTTAAAACAAAAATTTGAATAAATATTTGATATGTCTCATTTTATAGTTAATTTTATTTTAATTAATTTAATTTGTTATCTAGTGTTGTCAATAAAATGATGTTTGTACATTCCAGAGCATTTTTTATTACCAACTAAACAATAATAATAACCTATAGAAAAGTTATATCTACCTAGGACAATTTAAATAGAACATTTAATAAAGATTATTTATCGGGTATTTACCACATACCTTTATTATGTTATATGTTAACAGATCGCGAAAGTTTAAAAGTTTACATTTTAGTGGCATGGATAATACTAATTTTTGGCTTGTTCTTAGCAATATGATCCAACATGAGCAACGTAGGTACTGTTTCCATTTGATGGGAGTGCTGCAGGTCTCCAATACCACCAGTTGTACCATACTGTAAAAACACCTTATTTATATTTACTTTGCAGAAAATCAGAACTCCTGAATTTACCAGGTATCAATCTGATAGCTAACGGGTGCAAGACTTTACTGCTCTAGCAGCTAATGCCACATCCTTCTTATCCCGTGGCAGTAGTATCCTCAAACCCCTCCCAGCTTTTCTGTTTATTTTTCCATCTCCCTTTTTCCTATAATATTATTACTAATGTTCGGTGAGTCATCTAATTTAACTTTTTAAATTAATTTACTCACACAAATAACCTTCTTTGAGTTCAACTTTCAGTGACCTGCACTGATGTTTGCATTCCTCCGCTGGATTCAATTCAATAACTCTAGCTCCATTCAAGGATAAAATAAATGTGAAATGACACTCTGTATCTGGTATATGGATTTGCTCTTGGCTAGTATCAATTATGATGTATCTTTCAGTACTTTGTCCAAATTTTGGAACTATTTCTGGTCTGGGAATCATTTGGCGAAGTGCTATGGCCATGCCCATGTTATTGAACTCCCTAAAATAGAATGAATTAAATATATAAACAGTATTGCAGGAAGGCAATATAGTTATAATATATAGTTAAGAAGTAGCTTACCAAATATAACTATGTTTTTCACCTAATTTTAACTGAAGGAACATATCAGATGGGTTGCTATAGTATTTTTTGTCAGTCAAGATCCTAGGAGCTGCTTTATCGAAGACAAGTTTGTTATTCTTGTAGAACTGTTGCAACATAGCAGATGTGACAGCTTCTTGGTCAGTCTAAAGAAAAGAAATATCTATGAACTACAGGCTATTTTTGAATAACATGAATTCTTATCACATTATTATGGTTACCTTATAAACAAATGGAACATTTTGTTGCTCTTTTACAGGCTTTGGTTTGTAAATTTCCCGTATATTAGTAACAGAACTACAGGGCCAACAATCCATATCAGACACAGCAAAGAAAGGGTTTTGAATCAGGCAAGTTTCATGATACATAGCTGAAATAAAAATATTCAGTATTGAAATGTAAAGTCCTAATTTGATTATTAAAAACAAACCAAAAGTAGATGCTCATTAGAAACAAAAATGTATTTAGATACCTGTAAGTGAAGGAAACAAGGATATAAAGGGAATAAACAATTTCCTCAGTATTCGTAATCCTGGATAAATGTAGTCTTGTAAGTTACAGGATAAGAAACTGTATATTACTTTGTAGTTCATCGTTAGAGCTATTAGTACAATTCCTAGACCCACAGCAAAAAAAATCGCGTATTTCTTAGGCCTCCATAAATTTAAATCAGCTGGGTCGTTCCTTGTTTCTAGAGAAGTAAGAGTTTCATTATAAAGTTCCAAAAATTCTTCGTCAGACATCGCTCGATCATTGCACTCTCGTTTCCATCTTCTTATTGTTTCATAATAATCCTGCACAGTCTCTTCGCTACTTCGAGAGGCCATGATTTATCTATGATATTTGAGTGTTAGAGATTTTTCAGGGATATTATGCTTAACTTGACTTCTATGTTATTGGCAAGGATAAAATCTTTCATATAAAATTGTAAACAGACAAACAGCCACAAACTTTAAGCTAGCTAATTATGTCCGCAAAGTAAACACAAACAGCCTAGCCGACCGACCGGCAATGTTTGTTTGACTTGCAGATCAGTGACTTACGTCAATGTCAGCTTTGTCAAAGAAACATTGACAGATTGTCAGAATGACAAGAGAGATTTCTCTCGTCCAACAGACCTCAGAATCTTGTAAGATCAGAAATCTTTAAAGATCTAGAGCATTAAACCTGGTTTAATGCTCTAAGTGTAAAGGGGATTAAGTACGTATAGATTCTATGGTAGAGGCTCGTGGTCAAGCTTAAATGAATGGCATTGGATCTTCGCATTAAGCAATAAACTAAAAGCAAGTCCAAGAATCCTACGTTCCGTAGCCCTAGCTACCTAGACAGAGATTTTCTTTGGAAGCTTATGGCGACACCCACTCTCTCCGAAAGGCACAGAGTTCAATCTGAAATAAGCGAATAAACAGGGTGTTCGGCAGACCGTGTGCCATATGGTAACTGGGAGTACCTAGGTGGAACTACATTAAGTGCAATAGCTTGCCGGCTTTTTTATTCCTGAGAAGCCACTTGGCTATTTTTAAGATTTTTCGATATTTTTCCGAAATTCTAACTACTTACCTACATTTTCATTACATCTGGCATGTTAATCCGTACCTACAACAAAAGTTACAGAACTAAATAGTTGTAAATCCGGAAAAACCTCGAAAATCTTAAAAAGTTCTTAAAAAAGCCGCCAAGCTATTGAACTTGGTTCCACCTACTCCCACTTACCATATGGCACACGGTCTGCCGAATAGGTACCTACTCTGTTTAATGGTAGATAGGTACTTGTTATCGACTTCTACTACTCAGGTAGGTTCGTGGTAACGACACGACACCAGCAACATAATATTAACCCGTCGTCATGGGGGCTGGGTCATAATGACCCGGGACTTTTTTGCTAGCTTGCAGATTGGTAACTATGCACGTGACGTTGCCGTTGTTCTCAGTAGCTGGAGTCAGCAAATCGCTCTGAGCATTTATCATTAGTTAAGTATCAGTTGGACGGCGACCGTGCTTGGAGTTAAGAGCGCCCAAAGTTGAAAAAGGTAAGTTTGACCCAACCCCGTACTCGGTGTAACAATTTCGCGCCATTTTTCAATGTGTGGTTTTTACGTTTTGTCATTGCTTTTGGTGTTGTTTTTATGTTTTATGGTTCAAATATGATGTTTTTGTTTATTTGTTTACTTTTTGTCGGTAGATAATAAAAAATGGATCAAGAGGAAAGAGAACGACGGCGGCGTATCGTTTCAATTCTTGAAGAATCGGACTCGGATGTCATGTCATCTGATCAGGAGTCTGCTAATGAAGAGGACTGTGTTAGTATGCGAAGTCATCCCAGCGACACAGAGCAAGACATCTCGGAAGATGAGGAGTACAATGACCCACTATCTGTTGTTCAAACCCAAGAACTATCAGACAGTGATAATTTTTCAATTTTTTATGCCATTTTGAACATGTCTGCCGTTAACGGTCTCATTATACATAGAATCAATAATGAGTCGAACCAAAAACGACGTCATTATTTGAAGAAACTAGGCCTTGCCCTTGTGGGTGAACATTTGAAAGCTCGCCAGAATATGACATGTTTGCCTCGCGAAATGCGAAAAAAAATTCACAAATTTGTTGGCGAAAGTTCAGAGGAGCCACCAGCTAAAAGAACCAGTACTCGTAAAAGATGTCAAGTATGTCCTGCGAAGAAAGACCGCAAAACAACCCACACATGTCATGGTTGCAACAAATATATTTGCCCTGAACATGTTGTACCTTTCTGCGGTGATTGCATTTACAACGATGATTTCAATTAGTTTTTAGTAAGTTTTTTCCAAAGATGTCTTAGATATGTTTATAAAAGTGCCATAAAAAGTTAAAGAATGTTCATTATTGATAAGAAAACTTAGATAATGCTAAGAAATGCCATTTTTGTTGATTTTTAACGTGTTTTTTTTAAAGAGGTTTAAATAAACAATAAAATTTTCTGGTAACACAAATTCTAGTTTAATTTACAAAACCATGAAATTATAAAGCTGTAATCTTAAAAAAAAAACATAATTTCTTTTTAAAATGTAGAAATATCGTAGGTCAAAGTATCGGGTCATGATGACCCACCCCCACGTCCGTGTGGTCATTTTCCACCCCCATGACGCCGGGTTAAACCAATTATAAGTTGCAGCGAGTTGCACATAACCATGGAAACGTGCTTGGTTCGAAAGGTAAGGTACCTACCTACCTCTTCCTTCTGTAGGAGGAAGTAACTCTTAGTAAGTAGGTAGGTACTTCAGAATCATTAGAACAGCTAGAATAATATCAGTGCCATCCGGGAGCTCAGCCGGATATCGAACGCGCACCCACCACTCTTATTTCAAAACCGCTACTGCTAGCGCAACTAGGTAGGTATTTAGAAAACTTATGTAGGTACTTATGATGCTTGCAAAACATCAATTATTTATTAGTAAATTGAGTTCTATCTCGGTGGCGATAAGATATGACAAAGTAAACGTGTGATAGCGCCTACCGATAACACGACAAATGTACCGACCTATAGTCACCTACTTCGATCTTTTATGTCATCTAGCTAGTCTTGTCAATACGACGACATGCCTCCCTCCTTCGCTAACTCTACTACTCTTATTCAGGCCTTTTTTATTACAAAAAAACAGTGCGTGAAGGCTCTAAATCTATGTTGATATCTTAATGAAACCTAAACAACTGTGGGATAGTGCTGTGTGGTGAAAATGACTGAAAAACAAAGCGAGAGAGCCGAAAGTGTGTCATAGATGGACATCGAAGTTCGGAGCAGTTCATCATCATCGTGGCGATGGCCTTTGCTTTTGTCTGTTATATTTTTAAACGTACGTAAATAGGTAGGTACTACCTATAAATACATACATACACACATAACCAACCAACTTAGAGCTTGTACTTTAATAATAAATCTCCACCAACCACACCACAGAACTCTCCTGTTGGTGGTCAGGTAAAAATTACCTACAGTAGGTACCTACCTGCCTGTCTAGGTATGATTAGGAATGTCAGTAGGTATCTACATACCCACATAACGTAAACGTTTAAAAGGTGCAGCTGTGTGTGATGCATAAGAAAGCAGAAATCTTATCGTATCATAAGACATTGCGTTATTATCACAAGTCTATTGCAAGTTTGTAGGTACTAGACGATTATTTTTGTAAGTGGACTGCTAAAATGTGCAAGTTATTATGATCACTAATAAAATAATGAAAGGTTTTCCGTTGGAAAAAACCTGTCGTCAAAGCTGGAGGGTTGCCTTGCCACAACCCAGCCATCCATCACACGTGACCACACTAGCGAAGATGGTTCCGTCCGAGGGCATAAGCAGAACGCGCACCTGTCCGCGCCGCCGCCGCGCGCCGCCGTCCCGCCGCCGGCCGCCGCGCCGCACGCAGTCATCGAACTTCCTCATGGCCTCGCGCATTTGTCCGCATCGAACGCGCCGTACGCAATGAACGAGCCGCACGCAACGAATCGCATTCATCATTTTTAACAGTATTTCTGTGTACACCTGACGTTTTCTATGGAATTCGAGAGTCGAGGACGAGAATATCGATACCATAGAGGTTCTGATATCTGTGATCGATACATATTATTAGGTACCTACTTAAGTATCTACCGTAAACTGGGGCTACTTTGACATAGTTTGAAAGGTTTTTGATGTTTTTTTATAGAATGTTCTAATAGAGATTTTACTTCCTGATTAGAACAATTATTGATCTCTTGGTCTGGCAAAGAACTGGGCTCTAGGACCCTCCTTCAGGCCGTTATTTTTTTTTAAATTTGGTGGCGAAGTAGCCCCGTGTATGGGGCTTCATTGACACAACTTCTAATTGCTTTAATAGTAAATTTTATGTCACCGCAGGGTTACTTCGACACCTTTAATAAAAAGTTCCATTTAATATTGCATCACATAGACCTTGTAAAGGATAAAAACAAAAACAAAATGTAGAATATGGACGTAGTTAGTTATATTTATTTATATAGGTACCTATATAAACCTACCTAAATATTTACAATAATTGTTCTTTTGCGTACCTACTACAACTAAAGTTTACATACAAAAATATCAAAAACACTACTTATTAACAACATTGGGCACTTTGATCAACATTTGGCACTAGTTTCGCTTAATTAGACATAGGAACATTCATAATAGAAACATAAAAATCACAAAAAATCTTCAAAATATAGAATGTCACTCAGAGTCCTCATAGATCTCGCACTCATAGGCGGGCTATTTAGATCCCTTGTTGCACACTCCACAAACCCAATTCTTACAGATGACGCAGCATATCCACTCCTTATTAAGACTTCTTTCTTATTCTGTTTCTGGCATCAAAGTTTCTTACGAAGTCAGGACCTAACCTGTTGTCCATTCAGGGACAGTTCTACCCTGTTTGGTGACAAATTTTTGGACAACTGTGCGATATCAGACGTTGAAAGGGGATCCCCACTCTGATAACTGTTTCAGAGCTCATTGCAAAAACAATGGGCACTTGCCCATTCTTTTTGCAATAGTTGCTCCTCGTATTTGAGTAAAACCGTTGGATGACCAGCTGTTCCCTCATGTTAGTGATGGATCCTATTCAGAATGGTGGTTCTGACAACTTTACCCTTTTCTGCTGCGGCTTTTTGCGACATTCTTCGCGATCTAACTTCTGCAAACAGCTTTTTGAGATCATCTTCACTGTAAGTTTTATATTTACCCTCTCCTATCTTCTTTTTATAACTTCTAACCATCTTTTACTTGTTTTTTTTAAATCCAATAATCAGTATTTATAATTTACCTAGAACACAATAACATTTTGATATGTAATGTAAACAAAACCACTTGCAAACTTGCTAATTACCTACTTGGATGCAAAAGAAACTTAAGATATTAATTTTTTTAGGATTAGTACTCTGTCCAGCAGTTTACTAACATAGGCTGATGATGATGATGAAGGTTGTATATAACTTTTCACATTGTTGCACTAGTATCGTTATGTGTAAAAACTTGCCAGTAGGTACCTAGGTACTTGCGCTGCGCACGCGAGCTAATGTTAAGACTGAATGAATACGGATGCCTTCATCCGTCCCAAACGCGCCGCAGTCAGCGCACTAGCCGATTTTTTTTGATGGAATCCGTCCGTTTAACTAAGTACAGTATTTTACTAAATTGCGGCGCGTTCGGCGCGGATAGGTGTGCGATGGTGCATACCTACCTACTACCAGTACCTACTATGGAGGTCAGTCAGTGACCTACTCTTATTTGGAATTCTCTCAGTATCTATAATTTTACTGGAACTATGATGTTTCAAATCAGGACTATCGTATAAGTACAGTTACGGATTTACCCTCTGATTTGAAAATGTCCCCCGAAGTTTGTGTCTTTGCTAGCCACATCCAATAGCCGCGTACCCACCTAGCGCACAGGCTCGCGCGGCAGCCTCGCGAGCCAAATGCCTCGGCTGGTGTGGACGTGCCTCGGGCTGCCTCGGGCGCGCGTTTGCTCGGCTGAGCACGGCTCGGCCCCGAGCCATTTGTTGTCGGTAAACTTGACGCGCTCAAAGGTGCCTAAGTGAGCGTTGTGTGTTAGGTGGGAACGGTTATGTTTTGGCTCGCGCGCGAAGCTACTTGAAGTTTTGTCTATTACCGAGTTTGTCTCTATCTATAATATTGATATCATGGGCAGTCAGGAGGAGTCCAGAAGCGTCTAGGTTTTTTCTTGATACGTGACTGTTTTCGTTTCTTTAAACAATAAGCAGCTAGGAAAATAGCTGCAGCTGAATATACACGACTGTCCATTTCGAATACTCGCGGACTTATGATGGCTCAGCCTGTCTCGCGAGGCGGCCTCGTGTAAATTGAACAAAACTACTGAGGCTGCCTCGATAGCCATCGCTCGCGATCTGGTCACCGAGGCTGCCGCGCGAGCCTGTGGGCTAGGTGGGTACGCGGCTATTGACGCGCCGCCGCCACTCTACGTCGTCAACTTACCTACTTCACAACTGGGCTCGTGACCCTTCTTGCGTCCATCCTCGGCCACCAAATAAGTTTTCGTTTTGCTCCAGCTATCCTAGTAGGTAATACTATTATACATTCGAAAGTAACTCTGTCTGTTACCTTTTCACGCCTAAACCTTTTTGCCAAGGTGGATTGACCTCGCTTGACCTTTTAACCTCTACGTTAATAGCTTGATCGAGGAGCTGAGGAACTCCGGAACCGGCTGTTATTTAGGCAACGTCTGCGTAAATAACCTGAGTTATGCTGATGACATGGTGCTCCTCAGCCACTCGGTTAAAGGGTTAAGGAAGCTCTTGTTAACCTATGAGCATCGAGGTAGAATTCTACTCGATGCCTGTGAGCAATATGCTATTGGTAACGGGCTAAAATACAATGTAGCGAAAACGGAAATGATGATGGTATTTAGGTCGGGTCGAGGTCCGTATTGGGTGCCAGAGGTTCGCATGAGCGGGTCTACCATTAAGGTGGTAGAGCGCTTCAAGTACCTAGGGGACCTGCTGACGGGGACGCTGAGGGACGACGAGGACATTGAGCGGGAACGAAGAGCGCGCCCGGTGAGGAGTAACATGCTCGCACGCCGTTTCACGAACTGCGGCACGGAAGTCAAGAACACCCTGCTCCGTGCTTATTGTTCGGGCATCTACACATGCCAGCTGTGGTTGAATTCCACCAGGAAGGCCATAAACACCATCAGAGTCCAATACAATATCGCGTACCGGGCACTCATAAGGTTATCGAGATGCTGCAGTGCCCGACTTCTTCGCCATCGTCCGTTCTCGCGTCGCATCGCTCTAATATAGCATTTTGAAGTCTGTCTCTGACCAGGTTTACAAAAATCCTACTTTTATGCACATCTCTCATCATCATTTTTATGTAATTCCCTTCACATGGAGAGAAACAGAAAGTAACGTGAGGTAACTTTATGCGCCGTGTTATTTATTTTTATTTTATTCTTGTATATTTTTTGAGACTGTGAGTGATTTTGCTATTGTGATATGGGTTTTTTTTGCCTGAAATAAACTAATATTATTATTATTAAACGGCTAAACGGATCATAATGCAATTTGGTAGGGAGGTAAATGGTACTAAGTAACTCGTATAAATCCCTATAGAGGTACTTTCTATCTCTGAAAAGAGCGAGCGAAGCCGCGGGCAGCAGCTATATGGTAGAAGCGTATGATTATATAGATATATAATCATACGCTTCTACCAAAACTATACCATGTTTTTTTATTTTACAGATCTGCCTCCCAAGTCTCGTACTGTCTTATGGAGTTCTGTTAGTCCCACTGGTAGATAATGACGTCCCTATATGGCTGAGCCTGTCTGCTCCGACGTTCTTTATTATAACATACAGCCTCACACGTAAGATTTATATTCTTTGTTTTATTTAAGTAACCAAAATGAAATAATTAAAAACTTATCTGAGCGACTGGTCGACGCGATGCGTGACCCCGAGAGCTGGCGGGTATCTGGAGCAGCGTATCAGCATACAGCGATACAGCGGGGCAATGCAGCCAGCGTCTTGGGGACGCTTCCGACTGGTATTGATATGGATCAGTTGAGCTTCCTGTAGATTGTTTGCAACAGTCTGCAGTTAGCTTAATTGTTTCAATTGTAAATACTTGTTCTAATTTGTATTTATTATTGAATTGTAATTTTCTTTGTCAATAAAGTTGTTTATGTAACCTAGCAAAATATAAATTACGTACTTTCGCCTTCATAACATTAGTAGGACTAGCTTCTACCCGTGGCTTCGCGCTGCTTTTTTTCCGGAGAAAAACTTATTCTGTTGGTTAATCCAGGTCCAAAACTTCGTGTTTGTTAATTCAGACCATTTCGTTCAGTAGTTATTACAAAAACTCCCAGATTCTCAGCGAATATCTGCAGATCATACAAACCTTTGTTCCGCGGCGGCAACAGAACCCGCCACTTTCTTCGTCTCAATCGGACTTTCCCCCACTGCGCCAAGAGGTCGTCTATAAATAAACTTCAACACCAGCCTATACCAGTCCACTGCTGGACGTTGGCTCTTCTAAAAAAACTAATGCCATAATCCCCAAGTGAACCAAAATGAATAAAATAACCATTGTTATCGGTATTGATTTCAGAATGCTGGTGCAGAGAAGCAGCAGACTCCTGGGGTGGGCGGGCCGGCTACCGAGTGATGGCGGCTGCAGGGCTGCTGATCCTGGTGGCTAGCTTACTGATCTGTGCCTTCGTACCTTACCAATGGCATCCTTACATTTATGGGATACTAGGAGGTAAGGTATCGCAGAGAGTTTGATTTATTATGTTGCGCGGGAGTTTTTTTTCTGCGTTTTATCTTTTCAGCTTTCTCCCTCCACCTCCACAGCCTATATTGGTCCACTGCTGGACCCAGGCCACCCCCTGATAAGCGCCTTATTGGCTTTTATCACACGGGGGGTAATGCCCGCTTTTCCGCTGGGCATTATCCCCCGTTCCTGCCCCCTGTCCTGTTCCGTTTCTGCTTTCTACAAGGAATAAAAGATAACCAGCGGAAAAGTAATTTGCCGCAAATAGTAAATAATTTTCTATGAAACCATGTTGTTTATAAACTTCGATTTGATGGTACTTTTGGAGCATATGTTTAATTTAGCCTACTCCCAAAGTACCAATAAATCAAAGTTACTTTTATCATGGATTTGAGGTGATAATGGTTTATAATTTCCGTCAAATTACTTTTCCGCTAGTTTTAGTCCTTGTAGAACGCAGAAACAATTCAAAACCAGTTAAAATTTATATCTCCCGCGCAATGTAAATCGATGCACCATAAGTTACGTTTGTAAAAAGTTCTTTGTTTTTATTGCAGGACTCGGCTCATCTCTAATATCAGCTCAAGTAGATGCAGTGGTTTTCGACACATACGACTCGTATCTGAGACTTGTGCGTGGTCTATGTTTCTGTGGCCAAGCCATCGGCCTATCCACTTTCCCCCATATTATCACAGGACTCACAGAGCAATATGGATACAACCATGCTTACATTGTTTTAAGTGGAATAATGCTTCAAAATTTGCCATGCATGTTAACTTTGAAAGTCGATACAAAAAGACCTGTATCTTTTTCAAGATATAGCGATTTGGCCCAAACGTACGCAGTGAACAACAACATAGTCATTGACAAAAAGAAAATTACTGAAACAGAATTTCAATTAAATGATATGAGTAAGAAAAGTTGGAGAAGTCCATCCGATAATAGCTTGCATGATTCATATAAGAAAAGTGAAACTGAATACTGTCATTCAGACAAAAAAAGTGAGGCTGGATACAGTAACGAAGCAAATACTACTATAACGCCGCCACCGAGTCCAGAAGAAAAGCGAAGGAACATATTCGGCGTTGAAATCCTCCCTGAAATCCCCGAGGAAAGCGAGGACACAGATGAAGACGATTACTTCCTAAATAGTAAAAGCAAAAGAAAAAACAACAAACAGAGATTCAGTGCTGCTATCAAAAGACTGAGTACGTTAGGGGATAATATAGATGATTGCATATCTAATCAGTCAAGGAGAGATTCGCAAAGCGATAGAGACGGAAATGAAAGCAGAGATTATTCCGAAGTAGAGGTCACATATGATAATATATCGCCCGTAACAGATATTCAAAGGGAGAAGATATTTAACTCATTTAGTTTCCGATGCCAATCCGCCTATGCGAGTATGAGAAGACGAATATGGATGCCCTCTTACAGGATTTATAGGGTGCGAAGAAGACTGTTGTACTTCCTGTACAGTATTAACGATACATTTATAAAACCTTTGACAAGATCATTGTCATGCTGGAGGTTTTATCCTTCACTCGCATTAGCATTTGCTAAACTGAGTTTAACTGCATTGGAGTTACCAATGCTTCCTCTGATGGCCTCACAAATGAAGACTAAAATACTGACGACCGAATCTAATTTCTTGATGACTCTGTATGCTTTTACATGGATATGTTTCTTGTTGTGCATACCTTGGTTGGTGCTTACACCGAAAAGAAATTTCAAGTACGTTTCGTTGCTTGGGTTAATGGTTTCAACCGCTGCATGTTTCAGTAAGTATTTTATTTAAATGTTCATGATTTTATAATCTTTAATATAAAAGGAAATTACAATCAAAGAATAGAAACAAATTAGAACTAGTATTTACAATTGAAACAATTGAGCTAGCTGCAGATTGTTGCAAACAATCTACAGGTAGGTCAACTGATTCATATCAATATCAGTCGGAAGCGTTCCCAAGACGCTGGCTTCATTGCCCCGCTGTATGGCAAAGCTGATGCGTTGCGCCAGATACCACCTCGGGTCACTCGTCGCTTCGAGCAGAGGCTCTAATATTTTTTTCAAAACCAGGCAAGCCTTGGTACCCCACGCACGGACCTAGGGTCTCGACTCCACGGGGAACAAATACGTAGGTTCTGTTGAGACCTGCATATTTGCGCCTCTTGAGATCCTTAGTCAAATCTGCCGCTGCACCAGCCCTAAGGTGATTTTAAATGTTTGTGATTAAATTACAATGTCAAGGAACATAATATAAACTGTTTGTTGCAGCTTTAGCAGAGGCTGATAATCACGATACGTTCGCGATCGGCGTAGTGGTAGCCGGGTTCGGCTACGGAGCCATCACATCTTGTTGGGAGACCACTGTTCAAGACTTTGTTGGCCCCAGAAAATGGTCAAAGATTCACAGTACTCTAGAAACATCGTCAGGTTGCCTCCTTGCGGGTTTCGCTGTCGGCATGGCATTTATTGTGGGGAACGAAGGGGGTTTACGACAAGTGATGTTTATTTTAGGGACAGTGATGTTCGGAATAACCGTAACTTGGTTAGTAATATTAGTTATCCTAATTTTTATAGCAAAAGTTAGGGCTACACGACTAGGGCGCAATTGGTTATTATAGAGATCGTTTCGCTACTGTAAATAGATAGGTAGATATTTATCAAGCTGTTTTTTTATGGGTAATTTTTCAATTAATAAAATTTTTAATGAGATATATAACTTTTGTGCCTTTTCGATTACCTTATTCATCTATTTTATTGTTAACAACCATTTTGCATTAACTAAATGTTTCTCTATAATTGTACAACGATTACATTTATTGAAGAGAATCTGTTTGACTTTTCGAATAGCAGGAAAACCCATCCTAATTAGAAGAAAACGTACTTTCTTATCTCACATTACGATATGTTCACTGATGCACAGGTAAACTTCATTTGGTTCGCGGAAACATACTATAAATGCGTTCTAACTATCACATATTTTGCAGATATTTTTCAAAGCACTAATGAAAAAACACAACGTGATTTATTTAAATAGCATATCAGTGAGTGTTAAGTCAAATATTTGTCCTCATAATACGTAATGAAACAACAAACATCGAAGTATACGAAAACACAATATCTCTAATTAGTTACCTGCCAAAGAAATTAAGGTTTTTAAATAATAAATTAAAAATTAGCGGCGGATCATAGGGGTAGTTTAGTACACCAATATAGCCCAGAAGATAGAGCAATAAGAAGCACTCAGCAAATTATTAAGGTCACAGGAAATAAGATCTTAACATTGTTTACCTAACGTCGACCTAATCTAGTGTGTAATGTAAATGAGTCGACGTGTACCAACAATGCTGTATGACTATCATTAAAATTACCGGCAAGATATGAAGAAGCAGCATTCGAATAATACATTCGAGAGTTAAACGACAAACGAGATTGTGCGACTGAAAGTTGTAAAAAGATTGTACGAAATGTGGAGATGGCTTTCATGAGAAATATAAACGACTTCATATTGACCTTGGTAAGTTTTCTCGATACAGTTCGATTATTTTCTCTTTGGTTAAAAAGTTGCTCTTATCAAAAAACTTTTGCATTATTCTTTTATGGACGAATATGTATTAGAAACCCACTTACTTGGATCGTAAATCGTTACTAACGAAAAGGTGTGATGGTTAAAGAACCTACTGGGAAATAACATGGGAATTGGTGTCGTTAGACTACAAACAAGGCCTTTTTAATTTTAATTCTCAATTTCACAATTTCTATTCATGTAATAGTAATTTTTGTACCGATAAAATAAAGTGCAATTTTTAATAACTATTTATAAATTCTGTTGTACTTGAATTTCAGGTAGCGTTGTCACTACCGTCAATAGCTGCTACAATCGACTGCAATGGCAAACCGTTCCATTGCTTGAACTCGACCCACTTCATGATCTGCGTAGATTTCGGAAGTGGAGTGTCCAGCACCATGGACGACTTCGTCATACTCTGCCCGCCCACCACGGTATGCCAAGCCACCAATCGGTTCGAGTGCGAGTTCCCGACAGTTACCACTACCACCGTAACTTCTGTTGTCACTAACTCACCGTTGGCGGCAACGGTCAATAATGACGTAGTGATAGACACTGTGAGTGATGTGACGACGATTCCTTTCGAGGAATATTTTAATACGCTAAGCACAACAACGTTGTCTGAAGGTAATTTGATGACGCGAGATGCGGTCACTACGGAACTACCAGTAAATAATCTATATGTAAGTTTTAATGTGCCAGCAACAGACTCAAATATCAATGAAAGTGCTATAGATGTTGGTGTCTCGCCAAACTACTTCACGACGCTAGCAACTTTGGATATTGTGACAGATGAGACCACTGTCACTGAACGAATCCCAAATGTTGCTGAAAATGTAAACGTAATTTTCGAACCTAATTCAAATATTAGTAAAGTTTTTCCTAATGCGACTGAAATCGTTCCGACAGATATTGATCTTATTAATTTAAGTGAAAATTATACCGTCGATGTAACGGAAAGTTACGATTCCAATTCTACTTTGCTTGAAACTATTATAGGTGCGACTAATTTTAGCCAGTTTAATACACCGCTTTACAATTCAACTTCTTATAATGTAACCGAACCAATATTATCCGAAGCAACGGAAAGTATACCTATTGATGATAAACAAGTTTATTTGACGACACTTGTCGCATCACCAGACGTGGTTTTGGATAATAGAACTATAGAACATGTAACAGAATCTATACTAACGAAGACAACAGAATATAAGCATTTAACACAGTTTCAAAGTAAGTCAACATTGAATGAAACGATGTCAACTGATGATATTGTAAAAAATTATACCAACACATTTAACACTGCACACGACATTAATGGGTATGCGTTAAATGTGAACCATTCTGACGTATCTTTCAATGAAATTACTACGAAGTATGAAAAACAGATAAGTACTGCACAACCAATTTTATTCGAAGTAAAGGAAACTACAAATAAAATTCCTGTTGATGAACAAGTTTATTTGCCGACACTTGACGCATCACTAGATGTATTCTTGGATGATCAAACTATAGATAATACAACGGAATCTATACCAGCTGAGACAACAGTATACAAACATTTGAAAGAGTCTCAAGGTGGTAACCGGTTTAATAATAAACCACTTGACAATTCAACTTTGTATAATATCACAGAACCAATATTACCCGAAGTAACGGAAAGTACAATTAGTATACCTGTTGATGATAAACAAGCTTATTTGTCAACACTTGACGCATTACCAGATGTGATTATGAGTGATCAAACAATAGATAATGTACCAGAAACGGTACTAGCTGTAACAACAGACTATAAACATTTGACAGAGTCTCAAAGTAACCGGTTTAGTAATAAACCACATGACAGTTCAACTTTGTATATCATAGAACCAATATTATCCAATGTAACGAAAAGTGTAATTAGTATACCTGTTGATAATAAACAAGCTTATTTGTCAAAACTTGCCGCATCACCAAATATGGTTTGGGGTGATCAAACAATAGATAATGTAACAGAAACGGTACTAGAGGTAACAACAGACTATAAACATTTGACAGAGTCTCAAAGTAACTCAGCTTTGAATAAAACTATGTCAGGTGGCGATATTGTTCAAAATGACACCACAAAACTAAACACTTTACTCGAACCTAACGAATCTGCTACAAATGTGGACAACTCTGACTCATATTTCAGTGAAATGACTACGAATTACAAAGAACAAGAGGAAATGAACACTGCAGAACCAATATTATACCAAGCAAAGGAAAATACTATTAATATACTTGTTGATGATAAACAAGCTTATTTGACGACACTTGACGTATCACCAGATGTATTCTTGGATGATCAAACTATAGATACTGCAACGGAATCAATACCAGCTGAGACAACAAAATACAAACATTTGATACAGTCACAAAGTAACTCAACATTGTATGAAACTATATCAGATGGTGATATTGTTCAGAATGACACCACAAGCCTTAACACTGTAGTCAACACTAACGAATCTGCTTTAAATGTGAACAATTCTGACTCATATTTCACTGATATAACTACGAAATATGAAGAACAGATTAGCACTGCAGAACCTATTTTAAAAGAAGCAAAGGTAAATGAACTTGAAGATAAACAAGATTTTTTGACGACACTAAACGGATCACCAGATGTATTCTTGGATAATAAACCCACAGATACTGTAACGGAATCTATACCAACATCAATCTATACAACAGAATACAGAGATTCGATAGAGTCTCAAAGTAACTCATTATTGAATGCAACGATGTCAAGTGGTGATATTGAACATAGTTACACCACAACAGTTAAAACAGTAGTCAACACTAATGGATCTGCTTCCAATGTGCACAATTCTAATTTATCTTTGAATAAAGGTACTGCAACATATTATGACGAACAGATCAGCACTGCACAAAATGACTTTGAGTTGTCAGGCAATACTGGCACTGAAATTACACAACCCGACGTGACTGAACTGACATATATTACAAAACCGAAGGTCAGTGTATCAACGATTGCTACTTCCACTGTAAATACTGAACCTTTATCAACAAACACTCTAAATGTAGCAATCAACACAGATGTTGCAGGACCAGTAACAGTCAAATTAAACGTACTCGTAATTGAATCTGGAAAGAAAACAAATATTTTCGACGACATGCAAACAACTGAATTCTCATTTAATGATTCAAATCACCATCCGAATGTTACAGAAGATTTTGTTACTAGCACATCAAATAATAGATCCGTAAAACCAGAAAATAATACAAACACAACGCCAAGTGAAAATCTTACAGGAGTTAATTATGTAGAAATCTTTAAAAAAACAGAAACTGAGACCGAAGACATACATTCGGTATTGCCAAAACCTCCTAGGTCAAATGAAACTACTACAATCGTTCATGGTAACCACTCTTTAGCAGATAACACAAGCACCACTTATACAATTTATAATAACATGAATACTATCATAACACAAAATAAAAGAAAATTGAACGACATTTCTGCAAGGATTGACGAGGCACAGAGAGTTCTTACGTCAGAAGTTAACGTAAACGACAGAACGACAGAAGATGCTACTGAAAATAATCATTTGTTGAAACCAGTCATGGAACCTACGAGCACTCCACTTTTAAACAATGCGCATAATGTCTTAGGTAGTGACTTAACTAATGAAAAACTACAAGAGATGTCAACATTTATAAATAATATAGAACTTACCGCTAGAGGTAATGTTGCGAATGTAACTTTGACGCAAAATGTTACTGGTAGCAATATGATTAAAAGCACAGAAATAAGTGAAACTCCATCCAATCATATTGAATTAAACAATCGGGTGAACGTTTCAACAGCTGATGATCAGATTAATACGGTTGAAATTTCCGAAAGCACTTCAAATGGTACTTATAGTAACTTATACTATCATACCGATATAGAGGAGATTAGTCATGATCAAGAAGTTCCAAGAAATAATATTCTATCAGCAGCCACGATTGAAAGTACATCATCAATTTTGGTATTGACTACTGAAAGTACAAAGGAGCCGCATTTTGATGCAGTTCTACTAGCTACAACGTTAAACAGCGTTGGTGATAAAATGTATATAGCAGAGAGCGTTAATTATCTAGCAAGTACTACAAATTCACCGCAACCCGAAGCTACGCCAAGTACAGCGTTTGATAGCATAAATAGCGCAGTCGATACATCCAAGCTAGTAACGAGGGAAAATGAAGTTGAAGAAATATCAACAGCATCGTCAAAATTAGATATTACTTCCCCTATAAATGACAATTCGTATCTTGCTACGGAACAAAATATTTCCACTACTGATATCACAAATTCACCGCAACAGACTACAATTACGTCAAGTACAGCATTTGTAAACACAAATAGCGCAGAAAATCAAGTCAAGCAAGTAACGAGGCACGTTGTAGATGAAAAAATATCAACAGAACCGTCAATGTTACTAATTTCTTTCACTTTAAATGAAACTGCTTACGTTGCTACGGAACAAAATATTCCATCTGCAGAGGCTACTCCAGAGCCGGCTGATTTAATTCCTGATCGATTTAATTACTCAACTACTAATGAACCGGCAAATGACTCAGCGCATCAAGAGGCTCGCATAACAATAACTAGCGATTCGTCCACCACCAAACCATCCGATAGTTCCGCATTACAAGCTCAAAACAATCGTGAAATCAAAGAAACACTTCCAGCAATTACAACGACAAAAACTTCGACAGATTCGTCAGCAATACCCAATTTAATGGTATCTAATTTGAGCGGTGTTTCGAATTTTGGGGAGGAAATAAATGTCATTACAGTCGTAGATTCACTGACCACTGAAACAACTGAAGATGCAATAAGCAAAGCAAGTACAAACAATGTTTTGGAAAAGTACCCTATCAATATTAAAAAAGAAGACATCAATCCCGAAAACATTAGAAACTCAATTAAAATAAACACAACTACGAAATATATTACAGTCAAAGAAGACACAAATCATACAAAACCATTAAGTAGCTATAGTATTCAGAGGGAAAACATAAGTAAATTAGCAATTATGTCAGACCTCACTGATCAAACAACTCTTGCCTCATTCGTTGCAGATGACGTAAATTATAGTGAAAACTTCAAGCTAGCAGATACTCAGGATCGAAAGCTTAGTGAAGCCCATGCGGCACCAAATATACCCGAAATATTACCTGAACGTTTTAGGGCGATTGTCTATGATTCAAATTCTTCGGTAAACAAAGCAATAGATGGAACCTCAATTACAAATGCTGTTGCCGCAGACACGAAGCTGGTACGGGACGAAAATAACGAACAATCAACTAAAAAATTTGTCACTACTAAAATTTCAGTAACAGAAACGTTGTTATATGAAACTTTAAAGGAAAAAGACGTTATGTCTGTGATACCGGAATTAAAATCTAATTCAGAAACGAAATTAAAAATCCCGAAGCAGTATGGTGACATCAATACAAACCCAATCATAACGACTGAAACTAGTAGTTTTAAATCACATACAGAGCGCAAGTTGTCTTTTACAACATCTATTCAAGATTCAAAATACCAATCAAACCTTGCACCAAGTACGGAATCATGGCGAGCAACAGTTCATCCAACACGACCTTATACTGAAACTTTCATAACATCTTCAAAAGCATATACCGAATCGAATGACAAGATGTCTCAGAAAGTAACAAGTCTGACGCCGAAATTAAATTTAGCTAACCCAGCTGAAAAGCAGTATATCAATCCTATACAAAATATAGAACCCGCACCGAAAAATGTTTTGACCAGCCTGGAACCTTCAGTGATTTTACCACAAGTAACAGAACCTAGAGGTGTAGCGAACCAAGATGTTCAATCAACCTCTGTACGTAAATCAACGACCCAAAAACCCTACGGAATCGATACGTTGAAGCAAGTTCAAAATCAAGAGGTATCATCTACAGAAAAATATTTAATAAATGTTACACCACTTGCAAGGGGCAATGCTAGGGGCATTATAACCAAACCAGTAGATCTATCAACGAGACAATCTTTTACCGCACCCAATACGCAGATTTTGCCTGAGAACCATGTGTTCAAGAACGGCGAACAGATAGAAGTACCAACCACTGAAAAACTAAAAGGTTATGTCATACCGATTGTATCGCCCAGTGTTAAGGTGAAAAGTGAAGGCAAACCTTCGGTGGATGTAACAGCTGTGCCGATATTGAAATCTAGTAATAACATATCAAAGGAAGGTATGCCAAATACCAAAGCCCATCCAATAACAACCGTGTACAATTCGAACCTTACCGTGAAATCAGTGCTTATAACAGAAATTAACAAAGTCCAATTAAATATTACTAGTACCACGGAAAAAACGATGACACAAAGTTCTGATCTCGATATTGTCATGGTTGATGTTGTCAATACTAACTCACCTAATTTGAGAGAGATTGCAACCGGTAGTAATGATACACATTCAGGGATTTTAGCTATAAAAAAATCAACATCTCAGCAAGTTCAGAAACATAAAGCGATTACAAGTGTGACAGAAAATGAAAATGAGTCGAAAAAGGAAGAAAAACCTGAGATTGAAATGGAAGAAACAAAACCAGAAGTCGCAGAAACTAACCCCTTTAACGGCAAGATTGAACACATTACATCAACCGCAAGCATACCCATTAAAAAACAAGCAAATGTTCAACCTAATCCTACGATAAATACAAAACAAAAACCTGTTCTAAATGTTACAACTAGAACTAGACCAGTTGATTCCCACGTCAAAAATACCTCAGCCCGATACAACACAAAAACAAAGTCGTCTGTCACAAACACACAAAATTCAACACATCCGGCTGCAGAAACAACAAAACACAACGTTGTCTGCAAATCAAACAATCGTGGCAGATTTTCAGATAACGGTGATTGCAGGAAATTCTATATTTGCATCGGTAAACATGAACCTATAAAGGGAATTTGTCCAAACAACACCGTTTTTAGTGAGCTGAGAAAACAGTGCACCAAGAACTTGTCGCACTGCGTAAGAAACAATCAGTTCCAGTGTGTATCAGAAGGACGCTTCCGTGACTACTTAAACGATAATA
Source organism: Eupithecia inturbata (assembly GCA_963662085.1). NCBI lineage: Eukaryota > Metazoa > Arthropoda > Insecta > Lepidoptera > Geometridae > Eupithecia > Eupithecia inturbata. The sequence continues at coordinate 6,084,508 of OY759179.1, read as the reverse complement.
TTTACTACATATGCGTGAATAACAAAGCTAATAGGTTCATTCGTTTTAAATTACAGTGCCAGAACGGTTACTACCTCAACAAAACTTCCGTCCGATGCGTTATGAATACTGAATCAATTATATTTACTTCTCAACAATCTCAACAGTCGAAAACCGCTAGCGATGTTTCGACCAGCAATCAAAGCACATCGGCTAAAAGTGAAAAGATAATGGAAAAACCGAAAACTAATAAAAAATTCGAATGCAAAAGGTCAGGAAAGTTCCCAGAACCAAATGATTGTCGAAAGTATTACGTCTGCACAAAGTTAGGAAAATCAGAATATAGGCAAAGGAGTAAGAAATGTGATAGTGATGAGGTGTACAACAGAAATAAGAAAAAATGCGTCGACGCTGATAGCTATGAGTGCAGATAGATAACTACAAAATAACACTAAGATAATGTCACTGACTCATTATTGTTTGAAAATAAAATTACGCACACCATTGTACCTTGTAGATGTTTTATTATATGTTTATTTGATAACCTAGATAAAATTATAGGTACTAACTACATCATACTTAGGATCTATTTAACACCTTTAGATTATTATGAAACAAAACGCTTTGAAATAAACATTTATCCTAATAGACTTGATTTCATAATTTTGTTATGCTTTCATAAATTTAATACACTCAAGATCAGTCTTGTTACTTTATCTAAATTATTAGAAGTTCATAAATATAAACTAATTACGATGTTTTCACATTCTCGGCCTCCGAGCAGGAGCATTATCTTGTATGAACTGATCTTCACTATCCCTTTGTAGAGTCACGCAAAATTGGTTCGAAAAGATCGTGCAAATAACTGAAGTTTCTCCTGTAACAGGTCTCGAAGGGCAGAAGTAGGTGGCTTTACCGGGGCTCTGGGCTTGTGTGACAGAAAACTTGTAGTTTTTACAATCGATTGTCCGTCGCGCATCGTTCGAGGTGATCTGAACGCCAGTCTTTCGATTGATGTCGTAAAGCTCCGGTTGTTTCGTCGTTGTCGGTACAGGACACTTGTATCTATCCGGCGCCGAGCAAGTCCTTGTATATCCGTTGAAAACAGTATTACCAGAGCATTTGAACTTTATCCCTTGGAAGCGATTTTTGTTTGGGATACATAAGATGTAGCCTTTGCAATCTGGCACGTTTGGATCTGCTATTCTTTCGTTTCTGTGGCACCTTATAGTTCTAGTAAAAGAAGAGTCAATAAAGTTTGCGATGTTTAAACAGACGTCACTAGATTGTTCACTGCAAACTGTGTTCGTGGGGCATAGGAATGCAGGCCCGAAGATATTTTCGCCTTCGCAAAGTCTGACTCTATTGTTTCGTTCGCAAACAAAACCGTAGGGGCCACATTCTACGTAAGTGGGATTGTATCCGACTACTACGTTGACAGTTGTCTGCAAAAAAAAAAAACATTTTCATCCTGAATGTACACAAGTACTGCCTTTATTATTCTCTTAGTACTTTTAACATGACAAGAATTCAAAAAACGATACTTTAAAAAAAAACAAATATCGTTTTGATACTGCATTTTCATTACTTCAGAAAATATGGTAAAATAATTAAATTGCTATTAAAAGTACTCACTATAAGTAATCCGAAATTCACGCAAAAATTAACCATTTTAAACCACAAAACCTTTTGGAGACTGATATACGACTAACGGAGTCAGAGAGCTTTCTTCAAACTATTCATCTCGTGAGCATTATCGTTTTTAACACCTGCCTGTGACAATAAGCAGACGAGTCCATTTGTCACGGGTAACGGTACTGAGTTGTGATTGTTTTTGTCTTTAGCTAGTTTTGCGGTACACACCTACCTAGGTCACACCGCATTGTCCATCCCAAGAGCTTTAACATTCCTTTTAGGCACAAAGTACCTAGGTAGGTACATAGGCCTGTCCAGGGTATGCCGTAATACTACACTTCAAACAAATTCATACAAAATACCCGGCAGGATACCGCGCAAAGCTGGTACCTGAGCTGCATGTTTCGCAAAATGTCGCGCATCGTAGGGTTATTCTATTTGCATTACAACCCCGAGTAAGTCGAATTTGTAAATGCTTAAAATGTCAAAATATACCTACATACCATTGCTTATATTAGATTAGGGAAATCACTAGTAAAATGAAGGATGCACATATTCTAAAATAGCGCTATAAAAAGTCTTTTGTAGGAAGGATCATAAAATAAATAGTACTTATGTTTCATCTAACAAAGAAAGTGTTATATTTGTGTACGCACAGTAGGATACCGTGTTACTGGGTCATGTCAAGTATGTAGAACGCTCTAACTAATTCAACAAACAAAGGCGCAAGCGTGGCGACCATTTTGACCGAGTAGCTTACATTCTTCCTGGCTAGCAGATAATACACGGTTATTGGTAATTCACTGAACACATGAACTGCAGGTTCTGCCCATCATCACAAACACGTTCGTGAAGACGACAGGTATTTATAGGCACATTTTTTTTTTGATACACCTCTGATACAAAATGAAAAAACACGATTGTTTATGAATTAATGAAGACCGATCTCCCACTCCCACACCTGTTAATTCAGGGCAGAGCTGTTTTTAAGTTTAGTTTTTAATAAAATCCCCCTAAAGAACGATTATTGAATGGAGGTGGGTACCTACTACTAACGCCATATTTAATAATTAATACCTGGCGTCTTCACAAACGTGATCGTGATGATCGGCAGAACTGCAGTTTAAGAAGTATCAGTGAATTACCAATAACCCTATATAATATTTTTTTTTTACTTCGGAACTTGAAAGAAAATTACGTAATGTACTCGTATTCTTAACGTACGTTGAAATATGGTGCTGGAGGAGGATGGAAAGGATTAGCTGGACGCAGAAGGTTACTAATGAGAAGGTGTTGAAAAGAGTCGAGGAGAAAAGGTTTTAGATAACCACAATTTCAAAACAGAAAAAGGAGAATGAATGAACATCTTATACGACATGACATCTTCATAAGTAACATCATAGAAGGAAAAGTAGAAGGAAGACGAGGAAGAGGAAGACCAAGAATTAGCTATATGAGTCAGGTCAAGGAGAAAGTCGCTGTCATGTCGTACAAAGAAATAAAAAACATTGCATGGGAGAGAGGAAAGTGGAGGAAATTGCATCATTACACCGACAAAAGCTAGCGGTTCTTTAATTTATCATGTACTCGTTACCCATGACGTGAAAAATGCTAGGTTATTTGGTACGTCGCGCGCGTCGTATGGTAATGTTCCTGCAGCTGCGGTAAGATGTTCTCACCATTGGCCTGTAACATCCACGAAGGACCTACAAGTAGTGTTAGTTTTTCGGCACTTAGGTACTCGGTTCTAGAATCCAAGATATTATATGTCAACAAAGGTATTTATGAAAAAACTTACAAAAAGTGATAACAACAAGGTAACAGCAACAGCAAAGTATTCACATAAAACAAAAATACGAACTTCAACGGCGCATGATTGCACAAGCGCAGCGAAAAAGGTTTAAATTCGAGTTCGAAAACGGACGACAGACGAATGAAAGCTTTCTAAACAGATAATTGTTAGAACTTCTGCGATTTGCTCCGAAGATACGAGCGTCATAAAATATTTTCCAGCAATATTTATTTGAGCTTGTAATCCCTTTGTTTACAAATAATATGTAGAATTCTAGAACCGAGTACACGTAACTTGTAATAAGGAACTATACGGAAACAACAGATGCGGCTGTAGTATTGACAAACGTGCGTCCCGGTAGGTAGATGTGGTGCATGTTATAATGATGATAATGATGTTCAATATGTCAATTGAATAAAAATAAATACATAAATATAACTAAATGCAGTTTATTACCTAATAATCTAACAAATATGAACTTATCTACTCATCATCCGAAGAAGATGAGTCGTCGCTGTCCGAGCTCGATGTGTCTCGCTTTGAGATGACACCGCCGCCGCCACCGCCGCTAGTTTTTGCTCTGCAGAGGAAAAGAGACTCTATTAATAAAGTAGAGATTATATTTTTAGGTTTCCATAACCCGAAGGGTGCCAACGGGACCCTATTACTAAGCCTCCTCCGCTCCGCTATCTATCCGTCTGTTAGCGAGCTGTTTGTCATGAACCGTAATATGTAGACAGTTGAAATTTTCACAGAAAGTGTATTTTAAATGCCCCTACAACAACAAAAAAAAGGAACCGAAAAAATACTTTTTTTATATACAACAAAAACATATTTTTTCGGCGTATTTGCTTTCTGGATAGAAAAAACTTCGGTATGAGATAGGTATTTCTTGCTAACATTGATTACCATTCCTGACGCATTTATAATTTAGGACAGGAAACTGCATTGATAAGTAACCCCTTGTTAATTTTAAAAGCAATTGCAACTAAAATATAGTTCATTAAAGACAATAATTTTCGGGTTGAATAGAAAAAGCTGTTCTTAAAAAAAAAAACAAAAACAAAATGTAATTATGAGACTTTGAATTTGTAACCCCCGTCCCTCCCCTTTTTTTATTTTATTTTGAATTTTGGTGTTACCTCCCGATGCAGCTTACTGTACATAGTATACTGCTGAGGCAGATCAGTACCGCACCACTGCTGCACAGCACAAAAATGTGCATTCAAATATGGGCTTAACTTCATAACATTTGGATACATTTTACAGTGCCGGAATAGAAACCGACAGCGCGCGGGTGCGGGACATAAGCCACTCGCTTGAAGCTTGCGGCAATTATGTCACTCAAAAATATAATAATAATAATATTATACTATACTATTAATAATGTTTTCTTAGTTTTAGTTTTTGTTATTATATTTAATTATTATTTTTAAATTTGCTGTGTATGGGGTTACCTTGCGCACCACAGTCTCCACGGAAGGCCAGCGCTATGGCACGATCTGCTCTACCATAGCACATGCTGAGTGGAGTCCGATTTTGTCAGATTACTAATTAATGTATGGTTTATTTTTATATGTATATTTTTCTCTGTATGTTCTGGCAAAATAAATATCTTGTACTTACTTACTTACTTAAAAAATTACGAGTTTAAACCCATATTTAAATCCTTATTATTGTGCGGTGCGGTTGCGGATATATAAGTTTACTCCTTTATTCTTACATATGATACGCCTGAACAACGGCAAGCGCAGCCGGGTGCAGCGAGTTAGCTAGTTGAGCCGGCTCGTTGTCGAGTAGACTTTGCACTTCCGCATCCGGTCGGTTTAGCATCGTGCTTAATACTTTCTGGCTTGCCGACAGCGCTTCGTCGAAACCGCATTCTGCTAGGTAGGATACTGCAGCCTGTAGAGAAAATACATAATCAATCTTATATAATCAATCTTATTTAATACGGTGCTCGCCCGAAAACTAAATTCGGTTCAATAATCCATGATATTTTGGTAGACAAAGACGTATATTAATGAAAACTTAAAAAAAACTGATAATGCTAACAGAAAACAACAATGTAACCACCAAAAATAAAAACTTCAACAACGCATAACTGCACAAGCGCAGCGTAATGTCAAAGGTCCACTTCGAAAATGGACGAGAGACGGCTGCATTTGGACAACGAATAAAAAACAGAATATGAACCAATTAATAGCAAAAATAGTATGCGTGATACACTCACGACTACATCTCATTAAATAAACTTGGGGCTAGATCATCATCATCATCATCAACCTATATTAGTCTACCGCTGGGCATAGGCCTTTCCTAACAAGATAGATGATGCTGTGAATTTCCCAGTTCCCATAGCACAGCGTTTTGTTGTCTAGGCTAGAAAAGAGAAAATGTTATACAATGCGTAAACAAATGATTGAACTTTGAGAGAAAGAAATTCACATATTTTACGCATTCGATGCGATGTAATTTTTGTCAATTCACCCTAGACAATGAAAAAATAAAACCCCTTTGGTACACGAAAGAGACCTATCGTAGAGTAGGTTTGTAAGTAAGTTTTCATACTAGAAAACTTCTTATTCCATCTGACTATGTTTTGTGGTAAATGCTCCATAGTTTTACACTGTTTTCTTCAATCACTGTGCTTGGCGTACAGCCATTATTTATTTATTTTTATTTGTGACGTTGCTCCACGTCCTGCTTACTCACCGCAGCGACGCCCTGTTTCCCAACAGTGGTCGCTCTCTGCGCCGTGTCCGACAAGGCCTCGGGTCTAGTCGGGACGCCCGTGGCTTGTTCGTTCGTTATCTTAGCAATAAGACTCTAACTCCACACAACAAAGTAGCAATTCCCACTCACCGCAGCGACGCCCTGTTTCCCAACAGTAGCCGCTCTCTGCGCCGCGTCCGCTAACGCCTCGGGTCTAGTCGGGACGCCCGTGGCTTGCTCGGTCTTCAGCAGTTGTATCGCCTTCTCGACTGATTCCCAAACCGGGTCGGCCTTGTCTGGCGCGTCTGAGCACATCTCTATTATGTTGGACAGGGCTGTTGCTGAGAATCTGAAAATTTAAAATAAATAATTTGAGATGGAAGTGTTTGACCAAATCCAAAACTGAGAGTTGGGGGAAAGTATTTTTAACACTTTCGCTTGAAAACGACTTGACTTTGCTGCTCAAAAACAGTGGTCAGTTCTGTTTTTGTTCACATGTGGAATAAAGCATACTATTCAACTTGTAGAAAAAAGTAATTTGTATTCAGAATGCTGTAAATTTCGATGGTGTAATATGTTATTCATACTCTATGGTTGGCGCCGAAAAAAATAATAAACTACGCGACCTGCACCAAGGGACGTAAACTTTCTTACTGAAGGCATCGTAATTTTTATGTGTACCTTGACAACATTCTTCTAGGCGGACAGCGCCATTTTTAAATAATCTACCAAACAACAGGTTCGGAATTCATATGGGACTTGCACCACTGTGAGCTGCACTCATTTTAGCTTATCGTAGGGAAGGAGGTTAGGCAGCGTTCAATCTTCACAGGAACGCAAAATTTCGTTCGTTCGAGTTCGAAATCGAGTTCGAAAGGGGTTTATAGCATTCATACCCTCCTTGGTTGTTGACCAAAATGAGTTCCCGACATTCGACCTCTTTTATATATTATTACAAAATTTGCTAGTCTTCACAAGCCTAGTTGTCAAAGTACACATAAAAATGGAAAGTTTACCTCCCCTGGTGCAGATCGCGTAGTTTATTAATTTTTTCGCGCCCACAATAGAGTATCAATAACATACTAGTATTACACCATCGAAATTTAGTACAGCATTCTGAATTCAAATTACGTTTTTCAACAAGTTGAATTATATCCTTTATACACATTTGAGCAAAACCCGATTTGCTCACTGCTTTTGAGCTTTTGCGTTTTCGAACAAGAGTGGTGAAAATAACTATTGTTCAACAAGAGAGCAAAACTATTTTTTTTGCACGTGCCGATATTAAATTCCGAGCTAGCGAAGCATTCTAGAGGAGTGTCACGAGCGTAGCGAGTGGCTCTAAAGTAGACTGCTGAGCTAGCTCGGGATTTAAAAGACACGAAACATAAAACTTTTGTTCTCTAGTTCAACATACAACTTTTCACCTCGACTAGCGACAAAATATTTTGTAATTTTTAAAAGCGGTCGAATGTTAGGAATTTATTTTGGTCAACAACCATGGAGGGTACGTATGCTATATAAACCTCTTTCAAACCATGAACAAACGAAATTATGCGTTTCTGTGAAGGTTGAATGCTGTCTAACCTTCTTCTCTACGATAAGCTAAAATGAGTGCAGCTCACAGAGATGGAAGTCCCATGAGGTGTGATATGTTACATACAATACCTCACCCACATCAATTCCGAACCTGTTGTTTGGTAGACTATTTAAAGATTTCGCTGTCTGCCTAGAAGAATGATCTTCACAAGTCAAGTTGTCAAGTTACACATAAAAATGGTGATGCCTTTAGTGAGAAAGTTTACCTCCACTGGTGCAAATCGCGTAGTTTATTCTTTTTTTCGGCGGCGACCACAGAGTATCAATAACATATTACACCATCGAAATTTAGTACAACATAGGTATATACTTTTTTTATGCTGTACATTTCTATGGTCTAATAGTTATTGATATTCTTTGATCGGCGCTGGAAAAAAATAAAAAACTACGCGATCTGTCCCAAGGGAGGTCAACTTTTGCACTGAAGGCAGCGCCATCTGTTACCGTACCCTTGTAAACTTGGTTTGTGAAAACCATTCTTTTAGTAGGCGGACAGTGCCATCAACGATTTGTTCGTATCAAACGCGAAACACTGGTTCTAAAGTTTTAGGGAAGTGGGTTACCCCTGTGAGCAATTATTTTTAGCTTAACGAAGGGAACAGCGCTCAACCTTCATAGTAATGGATAATTTCGTTCGTTCATGGTTCGAAATAGGTTTATAGCATTCGTAACCTCCATGGTATGTACGTAACCAAAATGAGTTTCTAACATTCGACCTTTTCATTAGGTACCTACATATAGATTTTCGCCCTAGTCGAGGTGAAAAGTTGTATTCTCGAGAGCAAATGTTTTTTTGTTTCGTGCCATTTAAATGCTCGCTTGCTCAGCAGTCTACTTTAGAGCCGGTCGCTACTTTCTAGACTGCTTCGCTTGCTCGGGAAATAACATCGGCACGTTCAACAAAAAATCATTCTGCTCTCATGTTGAACAAATTATACAAGGTGGTTGTTGACGGGGCCGGAAGTAATAGAAGGTACTTTATCCGGGGTGTTAGCTACAGGAAAATGATCTTATCCATAATTTTTCGATAAATTTTACTCCATTCATAGATATCCAAAAAATTATACAGTTAATAAGAAAATGGGCATTTTACACAAAAACTTTTTTGATGCCAATTGATCCTGTTTCACAACATTTTCGAAGCTGCAATGATTTCCTACGAAATGTACTTATGTGAAAATTTTTGGCTTTGCCGATATTCTATCCCGAGCAAGCGAGGCAGTCTAGAATAAAGTCACGCATGTAGCGACCGGCTCTAAACTACACAAAAAAAAACAAATGACAAACTAATTACTTAGGTAACATACCTATTATTAGGGGCTTGTTTACAAATGTCTTGGGTTTAAAACTATAGACAACGATGGATTAACTTATTGTAAACTGGTTACAGAAATAAATAATATTTAATTTAATTTAAAAATACAATTTTGTAAAGTTTCACTTACTTCTGCGTGGAAGGTGATCTCATATCCTTACTCTCCACCTCCTCTTCAGTGATTATTCCTGACTTCAGTATATCCGCGGCGGCAGCGCGCATTTTCTCTTGCACATCAGGTTCTGTAAAAAAGCCCTGGTTAGGTATAATATAATAAACTATTTCTGCACGCGGCTTCGCACGCGTTGTTTATGGTAATTTCTATCCCATGGTAACTGATACATGGGATAAATAGTAGCATATGTTTTATTCCAGGCTTAGAACTACCTGTATGCAAAATTTCAGCACCATCTGTTCAGTCGTTTTGCCGAAAAGAGATAACAAACATCCATCCATACATCTATACATCCAAACTTTCACATTTATAATATTAGTGTGATTATATGTTTCTGTAAGTCGTACAATAATTCAGTTCGCACAACAATTGATTTATAACCATGAAAGTTAGAGTATATGTTATCGCGAGAAGTGGAAGAAGTAAAGAGAGGCCTTTGCCCAGTAGTGGGACAGTAACGGGTGAAAATTATATGTTAAAGCACTTAATTTACAACAGTAAATCGCAATGTAAAACTTTCGCATTTATAATACGTGTGACGGGAACACACATCCAGTTTAAAGCACTCCAAGGTTTTGACGGTTTAATCGGACAAAAATTCTACCTTGCATTTGGTAGCAGTTGGCCATAGCATTGAGCAGTTTCTCTACGAGCCTGTTTTTCTTGGCGTGTCCGAAGATAACGGTCTGCGACCACGCTTGCGCCAGTCTGTCGCCCGCTCCGCTGATTTCTAAGGTCTTTAATATCTGAAACAATGTATTTATGTTAGTATTTCGATAACTTTATTTCTGTAGGCTTACAAAATAAGCACAAGTCAAATTTTTATACTATAAATTATTATTAACTAAGAAATAAGGTGTTATTGATTTACTATTCGCTTAAATTTTTTTCCACCTATAAGAGAAGTGAAAAAGAAATCACTAGTACATTTATATGTATATCATTAGGCGGCCTGCATTATGAAAGCTCGCTCAGTCATCGATCTATGCTTCTACCATATAAAATCGTTACTCAAGCATAGATCGATGACTGAGCAAGCTTTTATAATATTTATTTATTTATTGCATCATATTATGGTACGTACATTTGTCAGGACTTATTGACTATATTAAGAAATACACACAATATGTACCTACCCACTTAGGGTGTTGCAATGGGAGACGGCCAGATACGTTATTTATTACTAATTTCATAAAACGGTATGAAAGGTAAGTATGTCAAATAAAATTAAAATTAATGTAAGATTTCAATTACAAGTCACCAAATGTATCACTTAAAAAAACATTTAGTTCGTAGTAGAATTTTTCCAAGAGCATCTCTTTTAATCTAATTTCAAAAATATTATTGTTAGTTCCTTGGCTTTTATTCTAGTCTGGAATTTTATTATACAAGGTGCCACATAATTGGTGTACTAAGCGGAGAGGGCGGTGTCTACACCCCTCCCACGAACATTTTTTGTTCTAGCACTTTCCAGGTTTCAAGGGTTTTTACTGAAAAAAGACCACGAAACTTTCATCGCAACTAGCCCATGTAACAACCCTAACATCAGCTGTTTATCAGTAAGGTGCTTGACCTTTCAATCGCTTTTGTTTAGCCATTGCCGTCAATTTTACGGTGGTTCCGTACTCCGTCTTCTAAGCTATTATTTTACCATACAATGTTTAATGTTTATCTGTAGGTAGGTACGTTTGTTTCGTGGTAGGTACGTCTACGTAGGTACCTAATAAAGACTATTTATCGATATTTTAATATAAGTTACGTGATAAATACCCGATAAATAATCTTCATTAGGTAGATATTTAAAAAAGTGCTACGTACGTGCCTAGTTTTATTTTTAGCTTGAATGGATGTGTTCTTTATTTGCATATGAAAATGGAACCCTAAAATGTTGACGGTTTTGCGTTAGTGATAGGGTTGCACTTTTTCTAAGCGTATGCGTAAAGTTATTTTTTATTATGAAAATTTAACACAACGCATTTCTGAAAATCAACCATGAGGATCAGTTGGGTATAGGGTGCACAACAACCCAGTTTCGGGTTGGTACATGAATAACGTGGCACCTTGTATATATATTACATAATACGGGCCTGAGTGTCTAATACATATCAATATTTATATAAAGCTAAGCCCAACATTGAATTTCTCACACAACGTGCGCTGCGCCAAAATGTTTACAAACCATTGTTTGTTTAAATTTTCATCCTTAACATTGTTAGACTGAACATTTTCCGTCCGCTGCGACAGTCAGCAATGTTCAGTGAACAAAGTTTTTGAGGATGCGGGTTCGATTCCCGCCTTGGGACAAATGTTTGTACGATCTTCAAATATCTGTTCCGGGTGTTCTGGGTATTTTATATGTATAATAAAAAAAAATCTGTCTATGTAATGTATTGTATTAAGTAATTCAGTCATCTCGTACCCATAACACAAGCTCTGCTTAGCTTGGGGCTAGATGATGCTGTGTGGATTGTCCAGCATTATTTATTTAGGTTTTAGGTATTTAGTACCTGTTTTGCATATGTAGTAGAGATAATTTTTTTAAAAACTGGCGCGATTGTTTTCTGTTTTTTTTATACAATTATCCAAGCTGACAAAAGGGGTCCCCTTTTTAAGCCCGAGTTTTTTAACTGTATCTATAGATTATTACCTCTTCCATGACAGATGGTTCGGGCACGTAGATGTTAGGAATCAGAGTGTCGAGTAGCTGCATAGCCCTTTCGAATGGTGCGTGTCTGAAAAACCACAACATATTTTTAAATTAAAAAAAAACTGATATATTCCGATTCCTAAATGAAATACATATTCGATATTTAATTTTTGTATTTTGTATGAGTTAGTCTGAAATGGCAAATAAAGAATTTATTTTGTATAGGGATTGAAAATGGCTCTTTACAACCGCCATATTGGATTTTTGTCGATACATAGGTACATATCATAATAAGGCACTCCACCCGTGATCTAGAGCAGACCACACCTCATTGCATGCCATGTTTACCCGACTACCAAAGGTGCGGTTATGTTTTGGTATGTGTGTAGTCCGTTTTAAACGGTTTTTATATTCCCGCGTAGTTTTTTGTGTTATAATCCCAGCCGATTGGGCTTTAGCGACGGAGAACGAAACTGGCATATCCACCCATCTACAAAGCCGTCGCGGCCGCGGGGCGTGAGAATCGACCCCTCCAACTCAGTGGAGTCGTAAAAGCCTACCAAGGGAGAAAGGAACCTATCAGAAGAAAGGCAGCTTCCTTCTGTTTATTTTTAACACCTCCACTGCGATCACCAATCCGCCTGCCTAGGGTGGTGATTATGACAAGGCCCCCTTGTTTGAGGAGGGTTGTTCAGCTGTGGACATAAGTGCGCTTCTTAATTTTTTGTTACACCTTACTTTCTTCAGTCTGGCAAAAACCAAAGCCAATTAAAACTCCTAGCTAGACATTGAATAGTAGGATATATGAATAACCTAATTAAAACTCCGCTAGACATTGAATAGTAGGATATATGAATAACCTAATTAAAACTCCGCTAGACATTGAATAGTAGGATATATGAATAACCTAATTAAAACTCCGCTAGACATTGAATAGTAGGATATATGAATAACCTAATTAAAACTCCGCTAGACATTGAATAGTAGGATATATGAATAACCTAATTAAAACTCCTAGCTAGACATTGAATAGTAGGATATATGAATAACCTAATTAAAACTCCGCTAGACATTGAATAGTAGGATATATGAATAACCTAATTAAAACTCCGCTAGACATTGAATTGTAGGATATATGAATAACCTAATTAAAACTCCTAGCTAGACATTGAATAGTAGGATATATGAATAACCTAATTAAAACTCCGCTAGACATTGAATAGTAGGATATATGAATAACCTAATTAAAACTCCGCTAGACATTGAATAGTAGGATATATGAATAACCTAATTAAAACTCCGCTAGACATTGAATAGTAGGATATATGAATAACCTAATTAAAACTCCTAGCTAGACATTGAATAGTAGGATATATGAATAACCTAATTAAAACTCCGCTAGACATTGAATAGTAGGATATATGAATAACCTAATTAAAACTCCGCTAGACATTGAATTGTAGGATATATGAATAACCTAATTAAAACTCCTAGCTAGACATTGAATAGTAGGATATATGAATAACCTAATTAAAACTCCGCTAGACATTGAATAGTAGGATATATGAATAACCTAATTAAAACTCCGCTAGACATTGAATAGTAGGATATATGAATAACCTAATTAAAACTCAGCTAGACATTGAATAGTAGGATATATGAATAACCTAATTAAAACTCCGCTAGACATTGAATAGTAGGATATATGAATAACCTAATTAAAACTCCTAGCTAGACATTGAATAGTAGGATATATGAATAACCTAATTAAAACTCCGCTAGACATTGAATAGTAGGATATATGAATAACCTAATTAAAACTCCGCTAGACATTGAATAGTAGGATATATGAATAACCTAATTAAAACTCCGCTAGACATTGAATAGTAGGATATATGAATAACCTAATTAAAACTCCGCTAGACATTGAATAGTAGGATATATGAATAACCTAATTAAAACTCCGCTAGACATTGAATAGTAGGATATATGAATAACCTAATTAAAACTCCGCTAGACATTGAATAGTAGGATATATGAATAACCTAATTAAAACTCCGCTAGACATTGAATAGTAGGATATATGAATAACCTAATTAAAACTCCGCTAGACATTGAATAGTAGGATATATGAATAACCTAATTAAAACTCCGCTAGACATTGAATAGTAGGATATATGAATAACCTAATTAAAACTCCGCTAGACATTGAATAGTAGGATATATGAATAACCTAATTAAAACTCCTAGCTAGACATTGAATAGTAGGATATATGAATAACCTAATTAAAACTCCGCTAGACATTGAATAGTAGGATATATGAATAACCTAATTAAAACTCCGCTAGACATTGAATTGTAGGATATATGAATAACCTAATTAAAACTCCTAGCTAGACATTGAATAGTAGGATATATGAATAACCTAATTAAAACTCCGCTAGACATTGAATAGTAGGATATATGAATAACCTAATTAAAACTCCGCTAGACATTGAATAGTAGGATATATGAATAACCTAATTAAAACTCCGCTAGACATTGAATAGTAGGATATATGAATAACCTAATTAAAACTCCTAGCTAGACATTGAATAGTAGGATATATGAATAACCTAATTAAAACTCCGCTAGACATTGAATAGTAGGATATATGAATAACCTAATTAAAACTCCGCTAGACATTGAATTGTAGGATATATGAATAACCTAATTAAAACTCCTAGCTAGACATTGAATAGTAGGATATATGAATAACCTAATTAAAACTCCGCTAGACATTGAATAGTAGGATATATGAATAACCTAATTAAAACTCCGCTAGACATTGAATAGTAGGATATATGAATAACCTAATTAAAACTCAGCTAGACATTGAATAGTAGGATATATGAATAACCTAATTAAAACTCCGCTAGACATTGAATAGTAGGATATATGAATAACCTAATTAAAACTCCTAGCTAGACATTGAATAGTAGGATATATGAATAACCTAATTAAAACTCCGCTAGACATTGAATAGTAGGATATATGAATAACCTAATTAAAACTCCGCTAGACATTGAATAGTAGGATATATGAATAACCTAATTAAAACTCCGCTAGACATTGAATAGTAGGATATATGAATAACCTAATTAAAACTCCGCTAGACATTGAATAGTAGGATATATGAATAACCTAATTAAAACTCCGCTAGACATTGAATAGTAGGATATATGAATAACCTAATTAAAACTCCGCTAGACATTGAATAGTAGGATATATGAATAACCTAATTAAAACTCCGCTAGACATTGAATAGTAGGATATATGAATAACCTAATTAAAACTCCGCTAGACATTGAATAGTAGGATATATGAATAACCTAATTAAAACTCCGCTAGACATTGAATAGTAGGATATATGAATAACCTAATTAAAACTCCGCTAGACATTGAATAGTAGGATATATGAATAACCTAATTAAAACTCCGCTAGACATTGAATAGTAGGATATATGAATAACCTAATTAAAACTCCTAGCTAGACATTGAATAGTAGGATATATGAATAACCTAATTAAAACTCCGCTAGACATTGAATAGTAGGATATATGAATAACCTAATTAAAACTCCGCTAGACATTGAATAGTAGGATATATGAATAACCTAATTAAAACTCCGCTAGACATTGAATAGTAGGATATATGAATAACCTAATTAAAACTCCTAGCTAGACATTGAATAGTAGGATATATGAATAACCTAATTAAAACTCCGCTAGACATTGAATAGTAGGATATATGAATAACCTAATTAAAACTCCGCTAGACATTGAATAGTAGGATATATGAATAACCTAATTAAAACTCCGCTAGACATTGAATAGTAGGATATATGAATAACCTAATTAAAACTCCGCTAGACATTGAATAGTAGGATATATGAATAACCTAATTAAAACTCCGCTAGACATTGAATAGTAGGATATATGAATAACTTAATTAAAACTCCGCTAGACATTGAATAGTAGGATATATGAATAACCTAATTAAAACTCCGCTAGACATTGAATAGTAGGATATATGAATAACCTAATTAAAACTCCGCTAGACATTGAATAGTAGGATATATGAATAACCTAATTAAAACTCCGCTAGACATTGAATAGTAGGATATATGAATAACCTAATTAAAACTCCGCTAGACATTGAATAGTAGGATATATGAATAACCTAATTAAAACTCCGCTAGACATTGAATAGTAGGATATATGAATAACCTAATTAAAACTCCGCTAGACATTGAATAGTAGGATATATGAATAACCTAATTAAAACTCCTAGCTAGACATTGAATAGTAGGATATATGAATAACCTAATTAAAACTCCGCTAGACATTGAATAGTAGGATATATGAATAACCTAATTAAAACTCCGCTAGACATTGAATAGTAGGATATATGAATAACCTAATTAAAACTCCGCTAGACAATGAATAGTAGGATATATGAATAACCTAATTAATCAATGACATGAGAATCAAAATTGCAGAGCCCGACAGGGTGTATGTACTAACTTAAGCTATAATTAGGAAGCTCCCGGGCGAATTAACATGGCACCTGGCTCGGAACACAATACTATCCCCGCTGCACAGCACGGCGCCCCGCCATCGCAGTGCGAGGGCTGTAGCGATAGTATAATTAAAGATAAGATAATAATGTGTTTGTTATTATTATTGCTTTTTTGGTAAGTTTTTGTTTGAACCAGGTGCCATGTTAATTCGCCCGGGTTATATGTACATTGAAAATAAATAAATAAAATATTAGGATACCTGCAAGCGACAGTGACATAGTGCCTGTAGTAGATACTCTCTTTGTACGCGTCTCCGACTAGCTTGTAGTTGTCTCCTTTCATCAGCAGCGCGTGGACTCTTTCAGCCATGTTCACATCCTGGGAAAGACGAGTGGAACTCAAATTTAACTAAAAAAAAATGTTTTTTAGAGCCCTGTGTTACGTTATTCCACGTATGTCAGGGCTATAAAAACTTTATTCTATTTTTTTTTCTCCTCAATAACACCCACTATGGCATTTGCAGATTATCCCCCCCGACAAAACAAGACAAACTCTTAATTTAAACCAAAGTGTGATCTAAGAATTTATATAGGTATTTCATTAAATTACGACACAGGCGGAGAAGAAAACCGCAATCTTTCCACTTTGTACGGGAATGTGTTACACATACATCCAGCCAGCCCCCTATCGCACAGCACAAAATTTAATCTTTTGTTACATTTTACAGTGACAAAAGCTGTCTGTTATCTAATGCCGCCAATATAAAATGCATTTAAATATTACGAGTTAAAGCCCATTTTTGTGTTGTGCGGCAGTGGTTCGATCCAGGCCTGCGACAACCTTAACACTATATAAAACAAAGTGAATTCTGGTTAAAACCCCTACTAATCACATCGTTTCATTTAATCTACCCTGTGATTTTAAATACGCTTTTGGAAAGCAGGTTCTTAGCTCTAATTATCTTAAATATTGTAAGTATTTTATTTAACCAGCAACTAAAATCACCTGTAAATGGTCACTGCAAACTCCCATAGCAGTAATGAAGAAGTTTGTGTCGCTTGCCTCTTCGGGTGTCAGCTTATCTCTACTCTCCAAATCAGTTAGCATCGATGACAGAATGTCTATGCGTGGTCCCCCTGAAACAATATTATTGAATAATGTACTCCTAGCCGAATTTCTGCCAAGGCGGCCAGTAAACGGATTCAACGATACTTGTTTTATACAGGGTTATTGGTAATTCATTGACACTGCGTGAACTGCAGGTTCTGCCCATCATCATGAAGCTCGTTCGTGAAGCTGGGATCAGCCGAGCCACCCACAACCCATCCACATACACCCACTGATAATTCAGGGCAGAGCCATTCTTAAGTGTAGTTATAAATAAGGCCCTCTAATGAACAATTATTCCGAGGAATTATTAGAGGGCCTTATACACAGTACCCTACTAATATCATTCCCTTTCTACCCATTTTAAGAATTAAGAACATCTTCACAAACGTGTTCGTGATGATAAGCAGAATCTGGAGTTCACGCAGTGTCAGTGAATTATCAGTAACCCTGTTTAATGTTTGCCTGCTTTTACGCTATTTTGTTTGTTTCTTTTAAACACTTATAATACAATCATGTTCAACGTAACGGTCATTGCGACATGAATAATTAAAAGGATTCCGCTAGAGTGTTATTTAAAAGAGAAAACTCACTCTCTTTACAAAACAGGCACAGTAGATAGTAGTAAGCGAAGAGTCCCGGCTGGATGTCGAGCGTTTTGAACTCCGCCACCATTCTCAGAGCCCTTGAAGCTACTCCTTAAGGCTGACTATTAGTAGAACGTTATTCAAAAGAGAATACTGACTCTCTTTACAAAACAGGCACAGTAGATAGCAGTAAGCGAAGAGTCCCGGCTGGACGCCGAGCGTTATGAACTCCGCCACCATTCTCAAAGCCCGCTCTTGTAGCTACTCCATAAGGCTGACAATTAGTAGAACGTTATTCAAGAGAGAATACTCACTCTCTTTACAAAACAGGCACAGTAGATAGTAGTAAGCGGAGAGTCCCGGCTGAATGCCCAGCATTTTGAACTCAGCGACCATTTTCAAAGCCAGCTCTTGCAGCTGTTTGCCGCCGCCCCACACCGATAGCGATCGCAGACACATGGATAGTGTTTCGTTGTTTGGTGATATTCCCTGGACAAAAGATGAAGTACATTGTACATCTAGGCGAGAAAGTGAGATATTCATAACGAGGGTGTCATTCGCTTACACACAAGGTAGGAATCGCACATTCTCCCGTGTTACATAGTGCTTTATACTAATGATAGTACACCAACGAGGAAAATCGTCGTTTTAAAATCTTCAAAACAATCGATGATATAAGGAGTAACTTTCCGAGCAGCAACCATTCTTATGAATCATTCTATCTATTCATGAAACCCGTATAAAATCAATGGAAAATCGGTTCGGTTTTTGAGTTGAAACCGTATGATAAGCCGTTCGGTAGTTTTTGAGTTCATCACACACAGACAAACGCTTTTTTAATGTTTCAATTCCCAACAAAGGGATGTAGGTGTTCTTACACTAACCTGGTCATTCATTTCTGTTAGTATCCTCTTCATTGCTTCTATGCGAAGGGTGGTGCCTTCATAAAGATAGCCTACACAGCCCAGCAGTGAGTTGTGAACACTAGTGGATAAAGTGATGCCTTTTTCTTTTGCTTCTGCTGACAGTTGATGTGCCCTTTCCGCCTGGAAAGAGGTTTGAACGAATTAGAATGTGAATGCCTAATCAATCACATACTAATCTTACTAATATTACAAAGGCTAAAGTTTGTATGTGTATGTTTGTTACTCCTTAACGCCAAAACTACCAAACGGATCGGGCTGAAATTTAGTTAGATGTAGTTCTGGATCTGGGGATAAAAAGTAGCCCGAAAAAGCGCGTGCGATGCCACGGGCTGAAACTAGTAATAAATAAATAATGCTAAACAATAAGGTGTTAATTAATTCATTGCTGAATGATCCACATCATCTGCATCATCTAGCCCCAAAGTAAGCAAAGTATGTGTTATGGATTATCTAGTACCCATACCACACAGACAGATAATATGTTTGTTTTGTTACATAAAGTTAACATGAGTGATCAAAACTTGAAAGAAACCTTTGGAAGTGTGGCAGCCTATAGTAGAAGTTAGCTGAACTACAAAACTAACGTCAACGGAGGCTTTTCCTCTGTTTCAGTTACAACTGACCTTAAACAAGTACCCAACATCAACTGTTGGTGGAAAGACCACATGGCAAGTGGACCAGCTGGGCTGGCCCGGTACAGAGATCTCCCTACGTAACTATTTGGGGAATTTGTATATTTGGGGAATCCCATTTGTATGTAAAAGTCATTATACCTGATAGTACTTTGCCATGCCTTGGATGATAGCACAGTATGCTTCAGGTGTTTTTGGTTCAATTGAGGTGAAGATTTTGTCAGCTAGACCTCCTAATCTGTAACAGAAATATTTTTTTAACTGATAAATTGAATAACCAAGCAATGGGTGAAATCAGACTGTAATAAACAAAAGTAATGAAACTGTGCAACAAAACTGTGGGTCTAACAGGTTTCACTAACATCCAAGCCAAGAACTAGTAGAGAAAACTGCACAGGACATTAGTACCTAAAGTATCTAAAAGTATTTTCTTTTATTGGAGGGTAAGACACTATCATGGTCACCTGGCCACCACAGGAGTAAGTTTTACCAAACTATACTCAAGCTCAGATATCGCTGCAAATAATGTCAACAAATCCTAACAAGAAAAATTATATTCACATGCTTGGAATTGAGGTAGTTTTAATTGTTAAATGATTAATTCTTGCCTTTTTACCTTTTTTACAGTGACTTATAAAATTTAGCACATATAGATAACCTTTCAATACTCACCTCCATGTAGCGGCTTGCCTATCCCTCGTAGTAGCAGAAAACCACCTCTCTTCAAGCCACTCCATTGAATCCGGTTCTTTCTCATTATAAAAGCAAAGCAACTGCAGGAATTGCAGCTTTAGTTCCTCATTCACACTCTCAACTCCACCCAGCAGTTGGAATACCTTCATTGAGTCTTCCAGTAAGGAGTTTTGGATTGTGTATTTCAAGTCTTCTTCTGTAACCTGAAATGATAATAAAAATAGTGTTAGGGCTTAGTTTTGTTATTTGCTATAATAAATAAATAAATAATATAATAGACTGACAAACAGTGACAAAGTTTCTAAACTGCTAGACTAGAATTTTATAACAGCCAAATACAAAAGACTGAACATTATAATTATGTAGAGTAGAGATGCGGTTGATAATTCATATCATTTATTGGGTTTTTTTCATCCAGGTATTATTCTTAGGTGTAGGTAGTCTTAGTAGGTACACAATGCATAAAAACCCTGTCAGGGTGAAACAATTATTTTGAGTTGTTTTTGGTGGATACTTATCTCTAAATTGGTAAATGCATTATTTTCATTTCACATTACTTTTCCTTTATTAGCTTTTTTAAAAAAAATTTCTTAGCTCTAATCTTATTGCTAAATTTTTTTTTATATCACAGTGTCCCTAATAATTAATATGTGTGAACATTTCTGTAATACCTTTGAAATTATACCTAAACATTATTGTTACCTTGCTCTCATCATTATAAATTGGTCTAGGTGTAAATGCTCCAATATAGGGTTCTGCATTATGATATGGAGTCTTCTTTTTGCCTGGTGGATCCCACACTCTTGTGGTGAACCATTCTGCATGCTCGTCACGGATCCAAGCAGCGGCTTTCCTGCCTGCTTCCGCTGACAAGGCATAGGCACGCTTGCGAAAGTTTGAGAGCGGAATTAGGTGAGGATCATCATGATATCTGCAAAGATTTATTAAATTCTTGACTGTCTTTAGAAAAAATCACATCACGCTATCACACTTAAACTATTAATGTGAACGTTTGGATGGATGGATGGATGTATGCTTGTTTTGTTACTCCTTAAGACCAAAACTACTGCACGGATCAGGCTGAAACTGCATGTCTAGACCTGGAATACATAGGCTTCGTTTTATCTCATAAATCAGTTCCTGTGGGATAAAAATAACCTTAACAATATGATGAAAATATTTCCATAGTACAATAATTATGATCTTTGTTGACTTGATCTTTAGGCTGTTTTATCCCAGAAACAATGAGTTTGAAGCTGCGGGCAGAAACTAATCAGATAATAAATATTAAACAAATTAATAAATACTTGGTGTTTATATCAAGTATTTATTCGGATATCCGTAAGGGCTGGTGCGGCGGCAGATTTGGCCGAGGATCTCAAGAGATGCAAATATGCAAGTCTCGACAGAGACTACACATTTGCTCCCATTGGGGTCGAGACCCTAAGTCGGTGGGGTACCAAGGCTCTCAGGTTTTTTAAAACATATCTGACAGTCTGGTTGCAGCGACGCGTGACCCGAGAGCTAGAGAATATCTGGCGCAGCGCATCATCATTGCCATACAGCGAGGCAATGCAGCCAGCGTCTTGGGGACGCTTACAACTGGTATTGATATGGATCAGTTGAGCTACCTGTAGACTGTTTGCAACAGTCTGCAGTTAGCTTAATTGTTTTGATTGTAAATACTAGTTCTTATTTGTTTTTATTATTTGATTGTAATTTTCTTTTTTTCTACCTACTTATAATGTGCGGCAGTAGGATCTGGTCCGACTGTTGCAGCTAAGGCTTGTAATATATCTGTTGGGCCCCTGGGAATTCTTACTGGTGGTGAAATCCCATCAGAAGATGCTGTGCTCTGTGGTAGTTTCTGGCCTTCTATACTATTCAGGCTGCGACACAGGCAGGCCAGTCTTGGCCATTGCCTGTAAGTTGGTTAAAAATAAAAATCAAATGAAATTACAATAATTCATAACCTAAACACTACATTTACTGAATAAAATATACCTTGGAATTACGATATTGGAATACATTGAGCGTAACAGCAGCTGAGCTGCAGTATCGCTGGACCACAAATAGGATTTTTTTAAATTTGATCAGAAATTAGGATCTGAATTTTATACCGATTCCTTTCAGTTCATAAAATTAAACTTAACCTCTAAATTTGTTTTGATTTTGAAAAACAAGGGAAGAGAGGGCTCAGGGCTATTTCCACGAAAAATACAGTCACAAAGAAGAGATTAAGAGAGTAAGAAGAGATTTTATTCTAACTTCAACTTCTTTCTTAATGGCGCAGCTTACTTTTCACTACGACTCTGCCAGTGTCAGTGAGTGACGTAAACTTCAAAATTAATATGATCGGTTCAAAAATAATGTGTTCGGTTGAAAGCAGAGAAAGATTTTAATTTTGCATCAAATTGTTTTATCTAAGTTTAAAAGGACAACGCAACATGAAAAGCATAAAGCACAATGATAGTAATAATAGTAATAATAATAGCAGCAAAGATAATATACAAATTTATACACAAAACTTTACAACCTATTAATATTGTTTTTTACAAATTTATGTATAATATTATTTTGAATGGTCAGCCCCTCGATTTGATTGAAGCAAACATTGGATCATCTATAACTTGGACAGTGACAGACGTGCGTTTTGTAATTTTTTCCTTTCCACCATTTTGTGTTACGTTTGTTGTCAGAAGGTTACTTTTGTAACCTTTTAGGTGATTTTTAACTCACCAAGGTAACTTCTAGGTTACTCGAATCAAAAAGTTACATTTAGGTGAATTTTCAGATCTTGCAAAATACTTAGACGAAACTGACTTATAGTTACAAAACAAACCTAAATTAACAAAAAACGACAGTTCGAGTGATATATAGGCGAGAATTGCGTTCCAG
The DNA here is from genome assembly GCA_963662085.1 of Eupithecia inturbata. Classification (NCBI taxonomy): domain Eukaryota; kingdom Metazoa; phylum Arthropoda; class Insecta; order Lepidoptera; family Geometridae; genus Eupithecia; species Eupithecia inturbata. The sequence continues at coordinate 6,061,247 of OY759179.1, read as the reverse complement.
GAAGGCAATTCTTGCCAATTTAGCACTCGATATATATCAAAAGAACTGTCCAATTTAACAGATCTTTCATATAAAAACTGTCAAATTTGAGTTCTTTTGATAATTATCGAGTTTTATATTGATCATTCAATGTGTGAATGTGGGCTTGAAGGAGTAGTGGAACACATTTTCTTCAATTGTCCAAAATTGCAGTGCTCTCTCTATAATGTCCTCCCCCCTGAAATCCCTCATCCTACTTCACTCAAAATATTATTATCCTTATCCTTTAACCCAATTATAAATTTTATACTCTGTAAATTTGTAAAAAACAGTAATATTAGGTTGTAAAGTTTTGTGTATAAATTTGTATTATATCCTTGCTGCTTTAATCATTGTGCTTTATGCTTTTCGTGTTGTGTTGCCTATATTAGATAAATCAATTTGATGCAAAATTTAATTTTTCTCCGCTCTCACGATCTGATGTGTATGCGATCGCATTATTTTTGAACCGATCATATTATTTTTGAAGTTTATGACACACCTTACTGACTCTGGCATAGTCGTAGCGGTAACCAAGCGGCGCCAAAAATAAAGAAGTTGTAGTTGAGTGACAAAATGGCAAAATTGCGTTGTGTTTGGAATAGTTTGGATTGGCCGTAAAAAGTTGGCTTGCACCCGGTTTTGTATTCCGCTTCCATGCCCATTTTCGAATTTACGACAGGATTTCGTTGTAATAATGACTAGACACGCAAGAAACTGCACAGCTGGAGCTGTGTACACTTATCACGAGAAGAAAAAGGATGCCGCTGCCTCAGGATACGGCACACAGAACGAAAGAGTTGGCAAAGACTCAGTTAAAAGTTTCGACTGCTGCAGTTTGACTTTGCAGCCGTGCAGGAACCCTGTGGTAACAAAAGATGGTTATTTGTTTGATAAAGAAGCAATTTTAGAGTACGTTATAACCAAAAAGAATGAATACACACGGCTAGTGAAGAAATACGAGAAGCAGTTGAAAAATGAAGATGCTGAGAAAGCAGAACTCGCTGCCGCTGAAAAAGAGGCAAATCTGATCAAATTCATGAACAGAGAGAAGAATATTTCAAGCACTAAGGTATCATCGCCATGCACAACATCTGGTGTGCCAAGTTCGTCAACTTCAGTATCAAATCTGGCCAATGGCAAAGATAAACAACTTCCTAGCTTTTGGATCCCATCACAGCTGCCTGATGCTAAAATATCGAAGATAACCAAACCTGATCCAACAGTTTATTGTCCAATTAGTGGAAAACCCTTGAAAATTAAGGACCTGATTGAAGTGAAGTGGACATTAGTGAATGATCGGGATGACAAAAAGAGTTTGATTGCTAAAGAGAACAGGTACATGTGTCCAGTGACACATGATATACTGAGCAATTCAGTGCCATGTGCAGTGATCAGGTGATGTTCTTAATTATTTGTACACAGTGTAATATGAACTTCTATCAATCTTTCTAATATTAAATATATTGATTTCAGGACAACAGGGCATGTGGTAACGCTGGAGTGTGTTGAAAAGATCATCAAAAAAGACTGGCTGCACCCTTTGACAGGGGATAAGTTAAAGGAGAAGGATATAATCCCCTTGGAAAGAGGTGGCACTGGATATGCTTTCACAAATGATAACTTACAAGGAAAAAATGAAAGACCTGTGCTACAGGCTTAGAATAAATTTTATCAAGATCAAACAATTACTCTTCTTTAATTACTTTTTCTCATAAGTTTGTTGATTTGAAAAAGAATTACAATCAAAATGGAATAATGCAAAAACTATTGCCAACTACAATATCTAAGGTTATCCTTGGGTAATACCCAAGGTTTTACACTTGCCTTGTGTCATTTATATCATCTCTAAGATTATAAAGCGCTGATTTTACAAATAAAACAGGTAATTGTTGTATAACCCTATAATTCACAAAAATAAACTTACAATTAAAAAAATATAATTATTTCTACTATAACACTAATTTTTCCCTATTATGAACTATGAAATGAGAAGAGATCGAGTTGAAAGTCCACATTTGTTCTAATCTCAGACCCTGGGAATGATAGGCTATCATTTCCAAATGTGTCCAAAAAGTTTAATACTGATGATTCATCATGGTTATCACTGGGCTGCAAAACTGCTTTTGGTTCCATATCAGCATTGAGAGTTTTAATTTCGTGATCCTTTACATGAAGAAGCGAAGGCTCAATCACTGTATTAGACTTGCCAAAGCCATCTTCAGATTTTTCATCATTGCTTCTGTTCAGGATCCAATCTTTGAGTTCCTTGTCAAGGATGAAAGATTCTTTTACTGCTGATAAATCTTCATCTCTGAATATTTCACCAAGAGTATCATCCCCCACCAAATGGTCTGTTGTGTCTTCATTGTTCTCTCTCTTATCATCTAAATTATGATTTATTTGTACAGTCGGCACATCATTGAAATGTTTGGTCATGTTTGATTCATTATTTTCTAAGGATGTTTCATGAACTTTATCAACAGTTTCAATTGATCGAATCACTTGATTTTCATACTTAGCCAGGACTTCAGGATTGATTTGGAATTTCCGAAACACTGTAGAAGTGGGCTTTATAGGGGATGATCTTATATCAAAATGAGCACTGTGAAATTGTAAATGATTATTCTTTTGATTTTGTTCTTCTAGCTTAGCAATAGTAGTGGCGATTTGTTCTAAATTAGCGGTATCTGGTAGTAAACTAGTTGGGTCTGTGAGGTAATCATTTGGCTCTGTGTCTTGAGGTAAACTTAATGATTTCGACTTATCTAATATCATTGGATTTTGTTCAAAGTTGCCCTCTTCATTAACTAAGTGAGAATCAGCCTTATGTTCAGCACCCTGAGGGTTAATAATTGCACTATTTTCTGAGCATGAAGAATGAGGTAGATCGACAAATTCGTCCAATCCTAGCTCGATAAATGTGTCGTTATTTTCCGAGGTAAGCCGCATTCTTTTGACGTTTTCTAGAGCGCTCTTTTGCTGTTTCTGCTTCCAAATGCGCTTATTCACGGTGGGCCATTTCTCAACCGAATTTATTCTAGCACAATCATCAATTTCAAGTTCTGAGGTAGGGTTTTTAGTAACAACCGGTATTTCTTCTTTCATGGTCGCCCAAGTTTGGTTAGCAGCAGTGTCAGGTTCGACTTTAGGTGGCGGTGGTGGCGGGTTATGTCGACAGTATCCTTCAGTGTTCTTGACGCAGTCCAAAGCACTGATGTCCAGAGCATACTTGCCAGGAAACAATCCCAGAATCCTGGAACAAAATATAATAATCAGATAAGGTGTCTCAATTTTAGGTCTTTCATAGTTCCTCATATACATGAAGGGTCTTTGCAGTCTTGAACTTAAAGGGGCGACAGTAGTTCAGTTACTATCTGCAGCCTATCCTATTAGCGTGAAAAACACCTAATCTAGTTGCACAATGAGGACTTCAGTTTGTTCTTAATTTCGGAAACTAGAAAAGCAAACGAGAAAGTCGTCGACTCTGTTCGATTTCTAATTATAAACCTACCCAGCCACATCCTCACTGACAGTGCAGTCCTGGGCTTTTTCGGTATTCTTCATAAAACAAGGCATTAGCGAGCGCAGTTTCACAACCAATTGCTGCAACTGTTGCAGAAATATGTTACTACGATCTGCCTCTGCACCACTTAGCACGATTGCCAAAAGGCAGTGGAACAGGTTCGAGTGGATCTTGGAAGGTATGTGCGTTGGGTGGCTCTCGTAATGTTTTTGGAGACGGTAAAGGCTGTTGAATTCCTGAAAAATAAAAATTTTGTCAGTTCAGTAAGGTGATGTGTGGAATGTGAAGACGTGTTGGAGTTCTTAGACCTATACCTACATAAAATGGAACTTATAAACTCTCCATTATAGATGTACAGAGACATTCTTCATGGCTGTTTTAACAAGTTTATGGCAACATGTGTGAAGATGATGATGCTGTCCAAGCCAATTTCAGCTACGGCGATGATTTACTGATTGGTCAGGCGTTTTAACTCACACTTACCCCCGAATACTAAAACACAAACATTTTGCACGTCTAAAACGACTAATTGTTGACAGATTTTCATTGAAAACTGTAAAAAAATCTCGAGGCGCCTAAATGTGAGTTGCGTTTGGGTATTCGGGGTCTAGGGACTCATTCGGTCATGTTGCTTTAGTAACAAATCCTCTCCCTGGGCAAGCTACATATTTTATTGGTCTTAAAGGTGTGGTTTACACAAAAGAGTGCACTAACTAAAGACACAGAATAACTTTACAGTAGGTACCTACTACCTACACGTACCGTAGATTAATTATAAGATAGACTTCTCTTACACGTACAGAAGGCCGACTCCGCGAACTCCTTCAATTAAAAAGCTACTCTGCCCTCTTACAATACAGTAAAGTTCAGCTCGCATTGCGCTGTCAACCCACCCATAAATTTTATCCTCGGTAAAATATCGATTCGTGTAATGAATTTTGTAAAGATAACAATATTAATTATTTTTTTAAGTTCCGTTTATTTATTTATTTATATTAGGGGATCTTTCAGCACAATATACATAATTGCGATGTGTGAAGAAAAAGGTGGCTATTGACAAGTTCCCACTTATAGAAACAGAATACAAATTTACAAAAACACAAAAATAACAATAACAGGCTAATACTCGCGTTTACCATAATAGATATAAACTACAGTAATAATATCCCCAATAACGAGGACATCGTCAATCGGGGCAACAGGAATAAATTTTAATTATTTATTTGAGTTCCGTTGTCCCCATTGAATGGGGACAACGGGAATAGAAAAAAAAAATAACGTAAAATAAATAAAAAAAAATAAGAATTCAGTTTTATTTTCGCATAAATAGAGCCCATGACTTCTTTCAGGACTTCTCTCCAACTCTCATGGTTTCTAATTTAGCCATCCACTCTCAACTTAAAAAAGCCCCCTGTTTAGTTAGAGCCAAGTGCTTAATAAACAAATATAAAGAACAAATCTTAAAATAAAATTTGACAAAATTAAAATAGGTTGCTACAAAACAGCTTTGTGAGCCTGTCTTTACAACCTCCATTCCCTGCGGTGCGCCTTTGTACACTCATCCCGTACCTACTAAAGTCCAAGCTGATGTTTGCCTTGAGGCTTTGATCAATGTATTCATGCATGAAGTTACTTAAACCACTAAATCACTTTATTTTACAAATTGACAAACACCGCATTTACTGCAACATTGTAATTGTAAAATAAAACAATTTAATTTTTATTTTGTTGTGCAATATGCGCGCGTTAATGATGGTAGGTACAATCAACAGGTATGAAGATACGGACGTAAAGCTAGCTAAAACACTCACACGTGAGTGTGTGTTAACTCGAGTTGAAAATAACAGTTTTAGCTTCAGTATATTACAACAGTATATGAAACCCTCTAAATTATTTTCTAAATATCTATTATGTTCAGAATTGGACCTGTTACAGTTTTATATTCGAACATGTAATGGCTTTTTTAATAATCCTTCACGTAATAATAGCAGATTTCGCTGATTTCTAATAGGGAAATACTTACTACTGCGCATTGAAAGCATGATATTACGGTAGTTTTCTTCTTTGGCTTGTGAGGTGATTTTTCCGGCAATACTGGCTTAGGTAGTTTTACCTTCCTGCCACTTCGGGTGACTTTAGTCTGAAATAATAACTGTATTACAAGGTATGTGTTACACTAGCTGAAAATAGAGGGTAACACTAGGGTTACCAGATGTCAGGATTTGTCAGGCAGTTGTTAAGCTTTGGGGTTTTTAGAAAAAGTCAGGCTTTTGGTGAAATACGAAATATGTATCTAAGTAAATGCTATACAAATCAGCACAAAGTGGCAAGTATTCTGTTAATCTATGTACAAAAAATACATAAGTCGCCAGTTAGTTATGTGTGCAAAATATTCATTAAAAATCGCGGCTCGCTCCGCTCGCCGTTACTTCCTTCTCATCCTTGACAATCTTCGCGAAGCCTGCGAAAATCCCAGGAAGATTCTACGCTTCTGGACGGAGTTAGGCTGGTTATACTAGCAAAACAAAACCACCCACAATGGACCAAGTCGAATCTCCGTGCGGAGTACACACTCCATAACCATAAGACAGTGAGAATTGTTGAAAATTCCTTTGTATAACGTAAACAATACCTATTATTTAAGGCGCCCTATCGCTTGTACCATATTTAGTTTTTACTTACATCAACTATCTTTATATACTCAAAAATCAACTACAATTATAAGCCTAAGTTGTTTTAATTACCTACCTTGCTTTCTGCTTCTTGTTCATCCAAAATTTTCTTCTGAAGGTTCATAAACTTTTCTTCAGCAGCTTTCTTCATATTCAATTCTTTTTTTATTTCTTCTTTCTTAGCTTCAGCTTTTGCTTTTATTATTTTAGCTTCAGCTATCAGTAGTTCCCTCTTAGCTTCGGCCTTGAGCATGTTCTCTTTTCTTAGTTCTTTAAGCTTTTCTGCTTTTGCCTCAGATATAATTTTATCTCGTTTCAAACTTTTTATCAGTAATTTTTTTTCAGCATTTTCTGTTTGAACTTCTTGGGCATATTCCATTTTAATTGATTCTCTGATTTCTTTTCTCAACTCTTTTTTAATCATGGTTTCTATTCTTGCAGCTTCCATAAGTTTGTGTCGGGGTACTTTATTTTTACCCACTATAGTTAGATCTCTTGGGGAAAGCACTCTGAAAAGACATTCAAAAATTTATGCTAGCATGTATAGGTCACAACTAGAGAATACAATCCCGAGCATGTTTTTCAATCCCGGGCTTACGGGATTTTTGAAGCCTTTTCCCGGGATCCCGGGCCTATCCCGGGATTAGACTATGTGGTTTCTAATTGAGCTAAAATTTAAAAAAACGAGTAATAAAAAAAAATGTCTTTAATGTCTTTGCACAACACAAATCAGAACAATAATAAGAAAAGAAAAAACACAAACCAAAAAATACAATACTTTTGCAAGAAATTAAAAAACAGCACAAAATAACTATTTAGAATTTCGAAAATATAGTCGCAGAAATATCAAAGCATCCAATGTTTGACTTCCGAGCCTGCTTCGTAGTTTATTGCCAACATAAGCAGCAGCTGAAAACGCTCGTTCAGGTTCTACGCTGGTTGGAGGAATAGACAATAGATACTTATATGCTGTTTCTAAGTGATATCCACGAACTCCTCCATTTTCGAACAGGCTCATTTCACGTCTAATACTATTTGCCAACCCCAATTCATTTTGTACTTGTACTTCAGGATCTGGGGATTTCATACTCTTGTTAATTTCCAGCTGTAACTTTTCCTTTAATGTCAATTGGGGTTGGGAGGTTTCTGACCTTAGCTCATCATCTGTTTGTGATCCTGACCTTGCTTCTTCTTCCGTGTTATCTCGACTATTAAGTCTTTTTACAATACTCTTTATTTGGAAACTGGAAATAAGTCGTGCCATTCCAAATCCGATAATAACTGATTTTCATCATCCATTCGTGGATTTTGTAAATAATTTAACACGCCAGTTAAATCATCACTTCGTCGTTGCTTTATACGTTCCACTAAGGATGTTTTAATTTTTTTGGCAAGTTCTGAGTTTTTGCTAGACAGTTGTTTTATAAGAAATTTCAGAGCGGCATCAGCTGTGCATAAATTAGCATCTCGCCGACAGATTGCTTCTACTGTCAATTTAATTGGGGTCAGCACATCAACAATTTTATTTACCAATTCAAAATCAACATCTTCTAAACGAATTGGATGATTGAGATCTATAAGAGCTTTTTGAATGCATGCTTTTAAAAGATAAAATCGCTCCAGCATTGTTAAAAGACTATTCCACCTGGTTTTACAGTCCAAAAGAAGTGACAGCTCTTTTCCATGTTCAATTTTCACATATTTTTGAAGTACTGTTTCATTTTTCAACGGAGATCTTTTGAAATACACTACAACTTTGCGGATTTTCTTTATCAGCTCATTAATATTTTCATATTGTGTTAACTCTGGTACGTGTTCTGGCGCAAGATCATTTTGTGACATTACGATTAAACCTGATTCTGTACAGTCTAAGTCTTCTAAATGGTGTTCATCATCGCTGTCGTCCATATAATCAACATTCACAGCTGGTTCATTTATACTATCATCTGAGGTAGGGCTATCTTGCAAATTATTATGTTTTTCATAAAGCACATCACAGACCGCCAAATTGATACCATGTGCGAGACACAGTTGTTGTTCAGTGCAAACAAGCCGCCCCACCTTTATCATAACATTCGGTCCATCGGTTACAATAGCCACGATGTCAGTTTCTAGGGAAATGTCAAATTTACTTAGACGCTCTTGCAATATACGAAGACAATTTTCAGCTGTCATACTTCCGTAAATAGGAACAAGTCCTAAGTTCCAAAATTTTTTATATGAATGAACGTTGACCGCCATGTATCGTTTATTGGAAGTTGAAGTCCACTCGTCGAAAGAAAGACTAAATCTTTCACCTGCACTTTTCAAATGTTGTAATTCTGCAGTTACTTGCTTTCTGATTTTTTCACTGTAATTCATAACACGTTTTCGAACAGTGACGGCTGACTTTGGTAAATCCGTGTATTTTGCTAAGAGCAATTTTCTCAAATCATCTGAGGTTATGAATACACTGAATGGAAATCCATCTAATGCAATCATTCTTGCCAAGATATCATCCAGGCTATCGTCGGCACTTTTAGTAAAATAATCATCTAACTTTCGCTTGGCTGGCGGCGGTGCTGTGTTCAGATTTTCAGAATCTTGACTTGTTGAAGCTGATATAACCTTGATATTATGTTTTGATAACAAATGTGTATGTAATCCCTTAGTTGATCCACCCAAAGTCTTGAGGATGGCTGGGCATCGCTTACATTTAGCACTATTCCCGTCCTTCGCAACTAAATAATAACTCCACACTGACGTCGTATCACTGTCTTTTTTATGTTTAACAAAGTCTCCCGCCATTTGAAATACTTAATTTCAGATAATTGACTTTTAAATTTTAATGGCGTAGCCTACGTAACCCGTCACTGACAGAACAATAAATGAAAAAAATAAAACCTGATTTGCATATTTATACTTTCGTACAGGGAATCCCCGACGGGAAATACCCGCAACAATATTATGATATGAGATGATCGGGTGATTCCCCTGTTGGTCCGTTGGGGAATTACCTTAAGAGTATTGTATTAAAGTATTCCGAGTGGGGAAGTCCCTTCTAAGTTCTACGACAAACATATTATTAGGACTGTACCTGTGTAGTAAATAGTGGGTACCTACGTATTGTACGAGTTGCTTTTTGTCGTAATGTATTAAAATAATCTAGGCAAGGTTATTTTCAAGACGCAACGGACTACGGAATACAAACTAGACTTGTTTGTGGCAATCCCGAAAATCCCGAGATTAGCCAAGTACAGTCCCGGGATTTTCGAGGCCAGAAAACGGTCGGGATCCCGGGATCCCGAGATTTGGGATCCCGGGATTGTATTCTCTAGTCACAACTAATCATCTTAAATCCATCATGGTTATTAACATTAAATTAATTAACAATGGGATATTCGGGAAATCATGGTAAATATCCCCTTGTTAATGAGTTCTAGGTTTTACTAGTTACTTACTTGTAAATGAACTTAGTATTGGTGGCAGGATCATAGGTAGGTTCTGTTGCAGTTTTATCAGGATTACTGAATATTTTGAGGGCTTGGGTCACCATCTGTACTTGATTTCCACTTAGCTCATTGAAGCTGTAAAATTGCACAATCCAAAATCATATCCCGTGAGTCTTTTTTCAAGACATAACTACTAGTAGTTTACGTGTAGTCTAACTAGCAATGTAGATAAAAGTCAACTAAGTTTTACAATTCTACAAAACATCTCTAAAAGGTGGTTGATGCTAAGTTAAAAAGATATTAAACAATCTTTATAAAATTAAAGTAATCATGGATAACTGTAACAGGAACATTGGAATCTGCTTTAGTGAAAAATTGTGTTGTAGCTTCCCGTGCCCAACCTTAGGGTACAGCTCAAACTTTACTTACTCTATCAAAAGTAGATACTTACTGTGTACTATGTAGGTAAAAATAATAACAAGAGAACTTATCCTTAAATATTTACTTTAACTGCAATAATTTTCAATAACAAAAGACCAAGAATATTTGGATTAGGAGACTGGTTGTCTGCACAGGCCTAAGAAAAGATGGATGGACTGTGTGAAAGATGACATGATTAAGAATTATAAACTTTAAAACATCAACAGTATAATGGGAAGAACTAACACAAAGGTGTAAAAACTTCCATCAAAAATTTATATTCTTAGTCTAATTGTCTTTAAGACCAACAAAACATAATTAGTTACCTGTGATAGGTCTCGCCTAATTTCAATAGCTGAACTGATGTATTTTTAGTGGGCAATGTTGGTGCTGCGGCTAAAACTGTAGCAGGCACTGTCGGTACATTTATTGGCACTTGCACTGTGGCAGCGGTTACAGGGACGGTAACTGGAATTACAGCTGTTACACTGAAATTTAAGAAATGCTTGTGTTAGGTAAATTATAATAATAAATAATGTAACACAATTCACACAGCATTATCTAGCCCAGAACTAAGCAGAGCTTGTTATATAAAATAAAATAATTAGCCTATTAGTGTATTCCACAGCTGGGCAAAGGCTTCCCCTGGTCCCTCCATGCATCTTGACCCAGGTACGTAAAAGAAAGGCATATTTTCCATGAGCTTGATAAATGTGTCATATGAAAGCCTTTTATTGCATTGAATTATGGCAAGAGAATACTTACATATTATCTTTTGGTTTATTATTCTTTGGCTGGGGAACCCGTTCTATGCGATTGTACCTATTCTTAAGAGCTACATCCTTGAGCTTAACGATTTTACTGTCTAAGTTTAATCTTGTATTGTTTTGCGTAGTGTATGTGACACTACTTGTGATGCCATTGGAATTGATCAAGGTAGCATTCGGTTTTACTACTATACTATTCATCAAATACTGCTGCTTGAGGGTATCATTTTTAGGCTGTAAAAAACTGGCTAGTTTTAGGTTATTGCCGATAGCACCGTTCTCTTGTTTCTTCAAAATACGCGGCTTCGCGTTGCTACTTGCGAGGGCCTCTATGTTACCGCTACTCTCGTAAAAAGCTTTCAGGTTATCACTCACAGGTTTCAGTTCTTCTACATTACTTTGAGTTAGGAAGTATGATTGAACCTGCAAATAGTCGTAAATGCATATTAATAACCCACAATATTTTGTTAAATACACTTATTGAACAGAAAAATTACCTGCGAGGCACCTGGGTCTTGTATCAAATAAACAGGCGTATACTGACACGAATTCACCACAAAACTATCCGGCATAGCATTCATTTTGTACGTAGGTTATTTCTTATAGCTAAACACATTACATCTATACGAAATTCGCTAAAATAAGGATAAAAACAAAATGAGCAATTTACACCCACTCCATGTTGACAAATTGCATTTTTTTTTTCTTTATTTTATTGAACGAACACAGATAAAAACGTTCAAAAGAACCAAACACCAAAGTAACGCGATCGATACCATAGACTACAGTGTACATTAATTTGGAAAAGGTGTCGATTTATTTCACCCATAGAGGTAAGATAGAGATTTCACTCTATGAAGCTTCTACTCAAGGAATTGTATCTGATTGTTTTGTCAGTGTCAATGTCAAACAGCTGACATGCTGGCTTTGTTGATTTCAAGAAGAAAGAGTTTATTTTTAGTTTCGTAAAATCTCGTGAACGAACGGTGTTCTCCTGAATTGGTTGAGGAAGCTGCAAAGCAGTCAAAGTCTATATAAATTTATCTGTGATTCGATTAGTGTGTGCTATCTTATCGGTCCTTTGGATTATACATTTGTTGATAAGTTTTAGAACCTACCTGTTTCGAAACCTACATAAAGTTTAAAATCAATCTCGACTGAAATACGTCGTATTTTCTATTATAGTGCCCACATTTTTGTAAAGGATGAACTTGTCGTTCGCTGGTTGTGGTTTTTTGGGAATATACCACGTAGGAGTGGCAGTGTGTTTTAAAAAGTATGCACCTCATTTGTTGATAGGCCAGATTTCTGGAGCGTCTTTTGGAGCATTATCAGCATGTTGTCTACTTTGTGAACTTCCTATAGGTAAGTTTTAGCGATTGTCAACATTCTATATATATATATATATATAGCTAATTATTAGAAACAAATTAGAGCTTTTTATAGTATTGTAATAGAAACAGTTGAGCAAAAATTAATAATAATAAAACTTAATTATAAATTAATTTAAGGTTTATGTTGATGTCTTGATAAGATTATAATTGTGTCATTAGAAGTAATACAATAATTTAATGCAACTACTAACCTACATTCAGTAAACTATTATTGTCAAATGTTCAATGTTTTTTTTATTACCAAAATGTCATGTTGATTATGTGATTCTCCAAATTGTATCCAAATTTCCATACTGTCCTTATGAAATTGAGTCTAGTTTTAATCTAGGTCCTAGGTATTATAGTATTAACAACATCCTACCTGCCTAGGACAGCCATTATGCCAAACTCCCCAAATATAGATTGTCATGGAGGCCTCTGCCCAGTTTTGAATGTCTATCTCCTGAGATACATGTATAAGTTATTGTTATTTAAAACCCCTTCATCTCTACCCAATAGGTGAAATCACAAGTGATCTGCTCCGTGTGGTTGGAGAGGCCCGAGCAGGTTCACTAGGACCATTCAGTCCCTCCTTCAACATACAAAATGTATTACTCGAGGGAATGCAGAGGTACCTACCCCCTGATGTCCACAAGATTGTCAGCGGAAAACTTCACATATCTCTCACCAGGGTGTATGATGGAAAGAATGTTATAGTGTCAGAATTCCCAACAAGGGAAGATCTCTTGCAGGTATGTTGTTTCTGCTGAATTTAATATGTACTTCTACACTATATTTTAATGATGTAAAGTTTGTTTGTTTGTGGCAATATGAAGGCAGGCGCTGTAGCATTCCTTAGGGGAGGCCTAAGCATTGGACTCGTTACAGTTGGGCTGTGTAAACAAAATCATCAACATCAGCAGGTGATGATGATTTTGTTTTGTGGTAAAGGGCCACCAAGCGTGGTTATCCCACTGGTAAAAATAACTGGCACTTTTGCTTGGGAGAGGCATGTTCAGTTGTGGACATATGCATGCTAATGTAGGAGGGGGTAATCTCTGGAACTACTGGTCTGATTTACAAAATTCTTTCACATTAGTGAAAGAATTTTGTACAAAACCTTTGGGATAATGAAGCTTTCTATTAAGAAAGCTTCATTATCCCAAAGGTTTTGTCCAGTTGTTTCTGTTGTAAGCGAAGCCGCGAGCAGAAGCTAGTATAATACGAGACATTTTACAGAAAAGTGGACAATAATCACCTTAAATTGTGTACAGAAAAGGCACCTTGTTTCTTAAATTAGACACAATCAAAAATGTTATCAAATGATAAGGTAACTGATAAAACAATATTTATCAGATTAAAAAAACATCAAACAGGATTTGCTGCAATATTATGTATATGCAGTACACTACATACAGTATGCCAATTCATTATGATAGTATGACATTGCAATATCCTTAATTATGATTATTTGTTGTCTACCGGGTATTTATCGCGTATATTTTCTTTTATTTTCCCTTACGTTTCCATCGCTGCAATGTTAACAAATCGCGAAAGTTTAAAAAGTTTTATTTGTTGCTAGTTAGTTGCCCCTTGAAAATGTACCTAGCTCTAAAAACTAAGTTTAGAATAGGCTATAATCTCTAACGAGATCGTCTTAAGGACAGTGTAAGATTCGATTGCCGCATAATTTAATAAACTATACTTTTAAGACTCTCCCAAAGTCCTAAATATATCGGCCTATGTCGCATCATCATCATCAGCCTATATTAGTCCTCTGCTGCTGGTTATAGGCCTCCCCCATCGAGATAGAATTCTATCTCGATGGCCTCCCCCTAATAAGCGCCATAGCGCCCTGTCTTCAGCTCTCCGCATGCCATTCTCACAAAATGCGTTTGTCTCGTACGACATTATGGGTCTAAATCACAACTCTCTCATCGAATGCGTCGTTGCAAGTTTTCAACAAAATACAAACAAAATAATTTATTTAGGATATGATACAAATGAACGATGAGAGAGCAAAAGTTAACAACTGTGGAGCTGCCGCATCGGCCGCCTCCTTGGCACAACATAAATAAATTATAAGAATGTATACATATTTCTGAATCAAGTTATTTAAAGATAAATTAAAACATTATAAAATTAAAATTAGTAGTAGGTACGCAGTTAAATAGGTACGTAATAATAATTAAACAACTCATAGAAAGTGCTGTGAACACGTATAAGGCTATCGAATGGTGTGTGAGGGTGTGTGTGCGTGTGTAGGAGAGTTCCTGAAGACAACGGTCTCTTAAGAGACCGGGCAACAGGAGACATGTGCATCGTGTGTGTGTGTACCTATAAGGGTGTGTACGAGTCTAGAGGCCTTAGTACGCCAGTCTTAGACTCATGCGTGTGTGTATCTGTGCATGTGCCGCATGTGTGCGGTGTCAACACCCTCATGTCGAAGAAACAAAAGTCTTTTCCGACTTATGTAATTATATGGGAAGACGCTTAAAGATCCGTTTGTCGTCTCTAGCTTAGCCCGTGTACTGCGTATGATCCGATTAAGGGAACCTATACCAAAGGAAGGGCAGCAGCTTTCTTCTGTGTATTATTCTATTCAACACCTCCATAGCGATCTCTAGTCCGTCTGCAAAGCGTGGTGATTATAGCACTCCTTTTGGGGTGGCCTAAGTTCAGCAGTTGTGACTACAGACCTATGTGGCTGGTGATGTGCTTACAGACCGTTTTTATTTTAGGCGTTGTTAGCGTCGTGCTTCGTACCAGTATTCTCCGGCATGCTCCCGCCTCGCTTCCACGGCATCCGGTACATGGACGGAGGCTTCAGCGACAATCTTCCAGTCCTGGACGAAAACACCATCACAGTCAGTCCTTTCTGTGGCGAGAGTGATATCTGCCCGAGGGATTTGAGCTCACAGCTGTTCCATGTAAGGATTGAATTTCTTCGTATGTTAAACCGGTTAACTGTTCTGGTAGCTTGATAACCTCGTCAGGTCTTTTAAATCTTGACAGTTATATTCGTTCCGAACAGTGAATGAAAATTCATTCACCGGTTCCGAATGACTTATTATCATTCACGTTCAGGAGGTGGCACTTGCTAAATTTTTAATTAGTATTTAATTTAGATACCCTGAACCGGGGGCCCCATAATGGCCTAAATGTATAATATAATGGCCTTAACCCTAAGCTTTACTATGACAATGTTATCGTCACGGAATGGTGTCAATTCAGATGTAGCAAAAACTAAATATAACTAATTTGATAGGACTAAAAATGATGCCATCCTTTTTTATTCGAACATTGCGTTATGAAAGAGATGACAACATTTTTAGTGCTGTAAAATTATTTAAGTATTAGTTTTGGCGACATCTAAATTGACACCAGTGACATTGTTGGTATTCTACCTTAGATGAAAGAAACTACAGACAGAATGTCAAAAGTGTCAAGCTTTTAACCATTTTAACAATCTCTCCGTGCAAATAGCACCGAGTTCCTTTAATCTAATGATTCTGCGACATTGTCATAGTGAAGCGATTGGTTAGCAGAACTGGGCCCGGGTCGCGTATAAGATTTAACATACGGTCACATTAAACAATTGGATCAAATCTTCTTTGTGACATGTTTATTCTCGCGTCGCAGCGTCGGGTAATCAGTAGGTATAGGTATTATGCTAGCGTATTATCTCTTTCTGCTTTTAAATTTCTATCGCTGCATTTCGAATGGATATTAAATGCCGCAGATGACCATGAAAGCGCTACTGAACTATACATTTTGTATGATACTCTTCCACAGATAAACGTAGCCAACACTAGTATAGAACTATCAAAGCAAAACATGAACCGTTTCGCGCGCATTCTCTTCCCTCCGAAGCCTGAGGTGCTCAGCAATATGTGCAAGCAAGGCTTTGACGATGCACTTCGGTTCTTGCAACGCAACAACTTGATATCTTGTACGAGGTGCTTGGCGGTACAGTCGACGTTTCAACTGCAAGATATGTTGGATGACACCACGTATGAGTACGACCCGGAATGCGAGGAGTGCAAGACTCATAGACAGGTGAGGACTAGCAATTTGGGGAATTTATATACAGAACAGCTACTCTACTTAACTAAAATTAGAATTTACATGCAAAAATATGGTTCAGTAACTAGCTAGACCATTTAAAGGGTTCAATCGAGGTTGTGCTACATTTGTTTCAAAACGTCAAAACATCTTGTGCAGTACTTTACATATTTCTGAGGTAACGTCCAAGAATATGGGGTAAAATTATTGCAGAGTATGGCAACAAAACCGGTCAGACCCGTTTGTAAAAGTAGGTTTTATTTGTGAAAGTAGATTGTTATTACCACGCATTTCTCAGATAATGATGGGCGACCTCATTTGGTTTGGGTTGACAATCCGCGAAATTAATGTAGAAGGTGGGTGATGAATAGGGCACCTGATTTGTATATCACACACATGTGAGCAACACAACACAACTTTTACTCTGTTTTAGAATCCCAGATATTTTTTGTAAACCAAAGAAATATATGTGGGTAATATTTTACTAGACTGGTATTATCGGAGCACATTGCAGAAGTTATTACATTTAGTGATGATTACCTTTTGTTTTCTGTTATTGTTAACAGTTTTTGTTGTTTCCATTCATACATTTTTCATTATTTAACCCCCGAATACTCAATCGAAACTCAGATTTGAGCACGTCTTAAATCGCGTTTTTTTGAGAGTTGTCAATGAAAATCTGTCAAAAATTCATCACTTGAGACGCTCTTAAATCTGAGTTGCTTTTGAGTATTCGGACGTAAGTCTCAAACAATATATTATTGTAATTTCACGAAACAAAAAAAAAAAATAGGCAAAGAATTAATAATTAAAACACTAGGTCTTGGTTAGCATAAAATATCTCAGATTCTATAAACTTCTTAAACAGTGCCTTAATAAAATTTAAATGAGTGATATTTAATGTGATCATTTGGTCTTTGGGGAGGCCTATGTCCAGCTGTGGACGTCTTTCGGATGAAATGATGGTGTTTCACACAACCAACCATCCATTAGTGGATCAGCCGCTTCTAATCTTTCTAGGAAATTCACCTAAGTTCTATTATAATCTGTGGATTATAATTGTGTAATTAATAATGCAAACTATAGGTATCTGCAGAATCTGTCATTCAGTCTAATTGAACCTCGGACTAGCAATATGATGTTAATGGAGTCATCCAATTACCTTTTCGCTTGCTCCACCAGAAAATGTATGCTTACAGTTGTTAAAACATACAATATGTGAATATTATGAAGAAAAGATACTTTGGACTGAAAACAAGCACGGTAGATAATACATATTTATGTAAATAGTTACTCCACACAAAAAAAAAACTATTTACTTTAATAGTAATTATCTACCATGCAGGTTTTCAGTCCAAAGTCTCTTTTGTCCGTAATATTTACTTATTGTATGGTTTAACAACTGTAAGCAATAAATGTTCCGGTATAGCACGCGTAAAGTGATTTAAATATTGTAATGAAATATATATTTAATTAATAACTGTGTTATCTTTAAACAGGATGCCTTAGTGGACGATCTACCCGACACCGTTATGACCATTTTCCAAAACGCTATAGACTCTGCTAACCACGGAATAGTGAACTGGGTGATGCGTCAACGAGGGGTCAAATACTTGACTCTCTTGGCTCTACCGTACAGGGTGCCTATCGACATTATGTATGCTACGTTTACCAAGTGAGTACAATTCTTATCTAGTAGTACCTATAGAATCCTGTGTTACGCTCGGGATTCAATATGACGCCCATGATGACTTAAACACACTTTATATACATACTTTACCCCTTGGGTAATGCTCTACTATTAATTTGTGTCATAATATCATTAACACAAATAGGTATATTTAAGGTAGCCGCGGCATTTAACGCCCACGTAACTTAAATGTGTTATTATTATGTGTATTTCGTGACTTATGATGCCAAGATTGTGTTTTCCCTAAGGTTCAGTTCAATAAGCAACTACATACGTAAACAGTAAATAAAAGTCAGTAAATAAACAAAACAATTTTTAAAGACCCCTTGCCTTGGGATTTATTCTACCATACCAGTAAACAAAGGCCAAAATTAAAACAAACTTAAACTTAATTTTTAGAAAAGTATTCATAGAAATTATATTCATTGAGACATGGCACCTACTGGTAATACCAAAACAAATAAGAAATTTTTTTTTTTTTAGCAATTTAATCAAAAAACGTTAGGTAGGTAGTGGGTTAATTTCCTTGTGGTTTTAATATACAAGTTGAGCTAGTATATTAGTGTATTTAATAACATTTTTTTTTTTCGTTCGTTCTGGGAGTATCGTTTTGGAGGCATGTTGTTCGTGTTTGCAAGAACAACGTGAGAACATAAGTCTGTAATTAGGCTATATTGGCCCTGAAGTGTGTTAAGAAAAATCCACCATATCATTAAAAAAAATAGATAACTTACGACAATGGCATTAAAACGCAGTGAGTTTGAAATACCAGACATACTGAATAAGTTTCTGTGTGCCAAAGTACTTAAAAACAAAGAAACTTGCAGTTTTCTCCAGCCAAAAGTTATTAAAACACTGCTGTCCTCCCGTGGACCATAAACTGTTCGCTACTGACAAGATGGCGGGTGCGAGCGACTTGCGGTGTACTTAGTCGGGGCTCTATGGCCGTGATGCATGCCAGCCAGTAGAATAAATACAAATACAAAAACACCCTGGGCCTTATATGCCTCAGGTACCTTACCCAATCATCATCGCTTGCAAACTGCATTTTTCAATAAAAGCATTCTTAACGCAATATTAACAATTGTTAGTAGTTATTTATTTCGGCGCAGTTGCATGCGCCACGATCACGAAATAACTCTTACTATAAGTAACTGTAATACTTCATTGGAATAACTGAAAAAAACACCGCAGATTATGTTACTATTTCGTTATTAGTGATTTTAATGTTAATAATAATAGGGTAAGTTAGTTTTAAAAGTTTATATTTGATTTTACTTTTAGAGACATTATGTGGACCCGCTGTGCGATTACGCTAAAATATCCCATTCCCATTGAATGGGCCATCTGGGGAGACCAATATGGTACTAAAAATTCATACAACTTTCTGACCGGATGAAGCCGATTGACGACGGAAATTTTACGTTAATGTCAAGATATAACCTAAGTCAAATTCAATTGTCATATTATTCACACTTGCCCTTTTTTTGCTCGATTACAACAATTCTTATTCAAAGTAACAAACAGTAAATACATTGCAGTAATTAAACGTAGTCGAGCAAAACAAGGGCAAGTATGAATAAACATAAGTATGAGGTATAAAGTTTTTTTTTTTTTTTATTTTTATTTTTATTTTTTTTTTTTTTTAAATCTAATTTAGGTATAACGTTAAGATTTTAGGTATTAATAAAATTCTAATAAAACATTACAATAGAGTTTAGTTGAGAGTACAATAGACATTTTCTTCGTCGGTCGGCAGCTTTGTCGTCGGTCGGCTCCATCCAGCCAGATAATTGTATGTATTGATTTTTGTACCATGTGATGATTGTGACCGAAATCGTTTATACCCAGTCGCCCCGGATGGCGATCAATTGAAAGGGCGATTTGAGCGTAATCGCACAACCGTTCTTGTCTTGAATTTGTTATATCAACTACATACCTAAATCTTCTCACTTACCTACCTTAAAAACTATTTGTATAAATTTCGATTAAGTGGTAATTTTTTATCATAGACGATAACCCAGTTGTACGTGCTGATTTTGTTAATCGTTTATCTACGTTTTAATATTTAATAGGCCGTTAGTTAGAATATTAAGGTTTGAACTGTCCAGATTTAAGGGCTGTTGATTTTGTTGAAACAACAAAAATCAAATAACGAAAATAATTATAGTATCTACTTAGGGCTCTTGTACACACACGTTTATTTCGCCGTAAAAATCTACGGTTATAGATAGATAGATAGATAGATAAGATTTTTTATTAAGTTCACACACAAACAGCACAGGAAAAACATAACAAATCAACAAAAACAGTATTTAGGTAAGTATACATAAGAAAAAAAATAATAATAATGAAAGCAAAAGCAAAACAACCAAAAATAAACACAATACCTAAAATAGACACCTACCTACCACCAGTGCACAAGCCCTAATAACGAGTAGGCACAGGCAGTCACCGCCCACCCTGGGCGGTTAATTCGCCGTGTGTTAGGCACGGGCGTCTGATCAGTGTTGTATGGATCACTACTTACTTAAATATGCCTATTGACGGCGTCGTGCATACACACGGCGAAATAACTGTAGATTTTTACCTCGAAAAAAACGTGTGTACAAAGGCCCTTATACACCCATACGTATAATCCATACCTACTTCATACGTAACATGTTTCAGTTCCTCATTATGATGTATAATGAATGAGTCTGATACATGGTGTGGTGACACGCCCTATCTACATATACAAATAAATTGCGTATAAAAAGACGCGGCAACAGAGTGACTTTTAGGTTAAGTATATGGGCGGTTTGTTTACAAACATTCTACATCGAGTTTGGCTAGTGTATAAGCATGACTGCATGCATGCATACCTATTTGTGTGAGTACCAACTCAGATCTGTCCAAATACTAAATTCTTTTCAAGCACTCATCCTAACCCTTCTTCTCATAATATAAATAGGTATATACCTACAATATTATCCTATTTCACCACCGCGCTTGCATACATGCTTTCATACCACTATTATAAATGCGAAACTAATTATGTCTGTCTGTCTGTCTGTTACCTTTTGACGATTAAACGGTTGAACGGATCTTAATGACGTTTGCCAGGGTGGTAAACGGCATCCCGGGGACGGACATAGGCTTGATAAGCGCGTGCGAATCCGCGGGCAGAAGGCTTTTATATAATAGATCTTATGATAAAATCTACTATTCAATATGTACAATCATTAACAAATCGCTTTTACTAACATACCACACGCTTTCTAGCTACGCCGCGGGTAAAGTAGAAACGCATGCAGTTCAGTACAAAGTAGCCAGAAACATACTCGTGACTAGAAGGAAATGTCTGCGGCACAACAACGTTATGACTAGGTTAGTAGGGATTGTGGGGATTTAGAGGGATTTTGCTTTCTGTGGGGATTACGGTTACGTGTTCTAGGGCTTTTGGTGGCGGCTGTACCTCAGGTAACATCTGAGGATATTTCAGTGTGTTTATATTGTTTTTAGGTTGTGATTTTTGCGTTTTTGTTGTTAGGTTTTGTGACGTAGGTTCGTCAATAGTTAAGGTAGGAATTTTGAGGTAGTCGTCATCATTAGGTATTTCAAAAAAGGCAAAAAAGGACCACAGCTGGACATTATGCTAGGACATTATTGCGATCTTTGACCACAAAAATGATTTTCAGCATGTTAAACAGAAACCAAGCGGCAAACACTCTTATGTAACTGATCATTTTTGATTTTTGAATCCAGTAACATAGCTCTTATCACTCAATTTTAGCCCAAAGTGCGTCACAAATAGGAAATTGAAGTCACTATCGCTTGGTTTTTTATGTGATTGCATACTCTTGAACCGTTTCGTTTGACGCAATGTTTTATCAATGGGCCATTGTATAACGTACAATAACAATGGATTTATCAGTATAGGTACCTATCCAAGTTCCCTATCTGTTACTAATGTAACCACATCATTTATGTCAATCGGTCAAGGTTAGGTGTGTTAGTATAAAAAGGCAAAAGCAAAACATAATTTTGAAGATGTAGTTACCTAGAGTAACAGTACAGTAGTAGTCTACGTATGGGTCGCGTAGATAAAGATTGGGATTGAAAATGACAGCCTCTTTCATGCTGTCTTCTTATTAATAATGTTCCTGAGTTATGTTGGTATCGGCAAATCATAATAATAATTGAAATAACTTTTGGAAATTAACGGACCTTTCGATAATTTTATCGGTCTCTGTTATTTTCAACGAAACTAAACGTAGTTTCGTTTATTATTTATTTGTTTTATTTCGCAAATAATAGACATCCGGTCACTGATAAAAAAACAAATCTATTCATGGTATCCGCACACACCAATAATATCCTGTTTACGTTTTTCTAGCTGAACTTCCTGAATATATTCAACTACAAACAACTAATGATTACAATACAATACAAATACTCTTTATTGCACACCAAATAAAACAGAAACACAGAACAGGAAAAGACAAATACAGATTACGTTGCTCAATGGACGGCCTTATCGCTATGAGCGATCTCTTCCAGGCAACCTTTGGATGGACAGGAAGTGATAGAACAAGTGTAGACGGTGGCGATTGTTACCTTAGTGTTTGTAATAATTGTAATCTAAGCTTATATGTGCAAAATATGTTTTTTGTATCTTATAAGTATTTATAAGTTTTATTTGCGGCGGGCAAACAACACAAAATAAAAAATAATTATAAAAAAGTAGGCGATAGGTAGTCTTCTTTTATCTCTTTACCTAAAACATTTGAAATTGAATTTATTATAGGGTGTGCAGAGTAGGTTTTCGAGTGGAGACCGCGATTCGGTAAACGTAGTGTAGTAAGATCTATGGCCAGGTGATATGAAGACCTGTGAAAAACTGCTGGCAGATGCTGGATGCGGCAAGATGAGTTCAGGGCGATATGGCGTTCATTTAAGGGAGGCCTATGCCCAACTGTGCACAAGTGTTGCACAGTTGGGCATAGCCTACACTTGATAGCCTACACTTGATGATGATGAGGCAGCCTCAGCAACCTCAATACCTACTGCTTTTTGCTTATCTGCTTTCGGCATTGTTTATCATTTCCATTTGTGCTAATGACCTTTTGATCACTTGCCAATTCGTTATTTTGTCTTATGTTATCGTGTCCGTATGATCACATTACACTAATATTATAAATGTGAAAGTTTGGATGTGTAGATGTACATATGTATGGATGTTTGTTATCTCTTCACGCCAAAACTACTGAACGGATTGGGATGAAATTTTACATACAGGAGTTTTAGGTCTGTATAAAACATAGGCTACTTTTTGTCCCATAAATCAGTTCCCATGGGATAGAAATAACCATAAATAGAATAATGTCCATAGAAACGACGCGTGTGAAGCCGCGGACAGAAACTAGTTTACTATGATTGCTGGCGTAGGTACGCTCAACTTATTAGATGGACTTGTGAGTCCATTTACCCCATTTGGAACATGTTTTTGAGTAGGTATCTTTCCAATATACCTTACCAAATCATGTACATTCAGCGTCAGAAATATTTAAGCGTCCAGCAGCAGCGGAGCCAAAAATATAGAACTTCCAAAAAGTTGAATTTAACATACCATACTAATCTAACCCCTTATTCATAATGGTCTCGTAACTTAAAACAGTTGCTAAGCAGTATTATTTCTCACTCTGACTTATGTTAATAGAAGAAGACAGAGTGAGAAAATGAATATTTACTCAGTAAAGTTGTCTTTGATACCCTAGAACCAGTTAATCTTCTGACTATTCGTGCACGGGTACCCACGACACGGGCCATGAGCCTAGTGTGGGGCCGTAGCCAATCCAATAGACATACACACTAAATATAGTTAGCTCTTTAGTTTTAAAATTTTTAATATGTATGCGTAATTGTTAATTTTGTTGTTAATAAATAATTTTTGTATTTGTATTTTGTATTTGTAGAAATGACAATGTTTTGCAGAATAAGGGGTAAGCGTTTAAAGTGAAAGAAATTCGTAGTGCATAATTAAGTTGAATTTACGGTGCACACTATTGACTAGCATAAATGCTCAGATATTGTGGTTTTCTCTGAGAAGTACGTATATTTTTGGCTATGCTCAGCATAATTTGTGTAAGTATATTAAAAGCTTTTCATTCACCTATTTTTGGCTGATGTTCGTTACTTATTGTGGTCGTTTGCGTGTTGTTTTTTTCTGCACACATTTGTCGCAAAATTGTTGATTAAGCTAGGTATAGGTAGGTAGGTATCCCGTTGTAAAAGACTTTAGTGTACTTCATAATCTATTCATCATTGTTCGGAATACACAAAGAAACAATATTTACGTGAACACTCCGATATTTTTTAGGAAGCTTGGGTCAAAATATCTTCTACATTCGTCCACACTTGATCACCTACTGAGGTGTCAAGTTCAGAAATGTATAGTACATTACTAACGAGGGCAGTAATGGGTGGGTTGCTGGCCGCGATGATGATGGCCGAAACGCTGCGCTTAGCGCAGGTCCAGGCCATCACAGCGTGGTCAGCATTGCAGCCCTTGATGGACAAGCTGAAATGAAACCCGAGACCAACGGTCGCGGCCTTTATAGCGCGGACAGCAAGGTCCGCAATGAAGGCCGAGACCGTAGTAAGCCTAGTGAGACCGTAATGAATGAGTTTCAAACTAGTGTTAACTAATGGAGGTTATTCACTTTAGATGTATATTCAGTAAACAAACCAAGCTGAATAGTTTTTTTTTGTTTTTTTTTTTGCAGTATTTTGAATTTTTTTACTAACTTTCCCTTATATTCTCTGCTTTGGGGCAGATGCTGCTGTGTGGAATGTCCAGCATTATTTATCTATTATTTAAAATTTCTTCAGATTTGTGACATGCACTCCAAAGATGAGCAAATCCCTCTGGAAGCTGAGTCTGAACTTGCTGGAGCAACTCCATTGCTTCGTGTATACCTCTCACGACCGGTCCGAAGCCGCCGCTAGGATCTACTACAAACTGACTGGCGACGCTAAGAAGGACATGCCTCATGGGAATCAACTGGAGAGAAGGTATGGTTCTAAATAAGGTGGAGGAAATGCGTAAATCAGTTTTAATTTAAAATATTTCAGTTCAGTTTCAGTTTAACGAATTTATTTACTTAAAAGAACAATGTTCACTTAAATGAATACATAAATAATCTTACGTACAATTTTATTTAATTAATACTAAATTACAACATTTTGGTAATAATTGTAGTAGCAAGTTTTACAATAATGGTTGGTACCGTTATTTAAAAGATCTTGTCATAAATAAAGTGTTTCAGTCTTTTTAGGGTTCCGTACCCAAAGGGTGAAAACGGAACAAAAAAATTTAAGAGAAAATTTTAAGGGCTCCGAAAAAGTGAAAATTTGTTGAAAATTGTTTCTAAACGTACGGTCGAATGTGAACTTCTTCGGCTCAAGTCAAGTTCCAAGTTGGTGGAGCATTTGGTGATATGATTTCTAGATTTTAAGTAAAATATCTCTCATTGTTTACGATTTGTGGCAAACAACTATTCATGTTGTATTAAGGTTATTTATATCCAAAATAATATGAAAATCTGCCAAAAATATTAGATTTTGTGCGATCGTGAATCGAAACACCTAAAGGTGACTTTAGGTGGCCAGTAGAGAAGATTGTTTAGATATCATTCGACAATATCATCATCATATCAGCCCACACACGTACACTGTTGGACATAGGCCTCCCCCATACGACGGCGACGGCACAAATAGCAGTCCTAAGCCGCTTCCATCCATCCACTACCTGCGACCGCTACAATGTCGTCGGTCAATCGAGTAGATGGTCAACATAAAACAGTAAAGCTGATATGATAAAGTTTCACAACAACTATCATGCATCAATAATTATAAAAGCTAGTAAAGATAATTATGTCATCTGTGGTCACGTTTTCTAACATTTGCAGTACCTAGTAATACTGCAATCAATGTAGCGATACACTGAAGGTCTTGGATGATAGATAACGCATACAATAAGGATATAATCACCCGATAAAGGAATTGTAAAAGTGGATTATCCAAAACCCGGCAATATCATCTAATTAATCAAATGTACATGTAAAGTATTATGTACTGTATATTTCCCAAATAAAACAAAACAAAACAAAGTCTATTGATATAAGGATACTATGTATTTTCTTCCATCATTGTCAGTAAGGCTAAGGTCAACCGAGCGTACATTTTTGAGTTGTGGTGAGTCGTCTACAAAAGTTCTGGGCCCTAATTCCACTAAATTAATCGCTTCACTTTTGAAATTTGAAATTTTTTTTGTCAATAAAGTTTTTATCCCGTCACTACAATTACCTGAGAAAATTTACCTAAAATACGGATTTAATTTGTGAAGTGATTAAAAATTATCGTTAGCTTTATCGATTCTATCATAGATGTATTCTTGATTTCTATCGTATAACAAACCCGGGACAAAGTCCAGTAGGTAGAATGA
Organism: Eupithecia inturbata; assembly: GCA_963662085.1. Lineage (NCBI taxonomy): Eukaryota > Metazoa > Arthropoda > Insecta > Lepidoptera > Geometridae > Eupithecia > Eupithecia inturbata. The sequence continues at coordinate 6,034,797 of OY759179.1, read as the reverse complement.
CTACTTCGATCACCTGTTTGACATTCAAATGTAAATCTAATCGCCTTTATGCATAAGGTTTATGAATGTGAGATTTAGACCATTTTTCATTATGTGGTGATTGAAATCGAGTCCATAATCTAACGTCCTATACGATCGAATTATCTATATGACTATAGATAATTCGATCCCATTCATCCTTCATTCATTAATTCTTCATCGAGCCATTTCAATGTTTGTAAAGAACTAAAAATTAAAAAAAACTAACATTTCTCGTTTTTCCTTCGTGGTTGGAAAATAATTGTTAGGTAAGATAAGTAGTACAAATTCTTACGAAAAATCAACAACCACGATAAACAATCATAATTACATACATTGTATCTTCAGTTAGGCCGAAGTATAAGTAATATATCTTTCCCTTCTTCTTTCCCTGTGAATCGTGCAAGCCTGTTTTCCGAAATCTTAAGTTATTAACTTTGCCTAGTATGTACATTCTTGAAGCTGCTAAATTCGCTGAGGAACACTAAAACATTTTTACGAAAGCACGTGATATTTACCCAAGGACCGTTAGGAATCCAGATAGAATGGATTTATCTAGAACGCCCAGAACTGCTCTTTACCAAAAAAGTTGTCATGCGATGTATGGACGCATTTTCAACAAGTTACCTAAAGATATCAAAGAATTACCTTGCAAAGCTTTTGCATTTAAGGTGGTCCGTTTTTCATACATTTGTATTTTCCCAAATATGAGCGACGTGAGCATAATTATACAAATAAATAACTGTTTTTGGCGTTGTTAATGGTCATTATTTGCGGCAAATTGTGTTTGATTCAAGAAATCACACGATTTAATTAGAAACAAAGGTTAGTTTAGTGACCGGTGAATTATGTGAACTTATTTTAAACCAAGACCTTTTAATACCATTTTTCATGCAATGAAGTGATTATGATTATAATTTTTTTTTTATCTACTCTGAGCTAATGCTCTTTATTGTCAATCCAGAAAACACGTTAAAAGTGTTCCGATTTTTGTCATGAAATCTGGGACTCTAAAAATACATAGGTACTACATGCACACTACAATAAGGACTAGCAAATGTAAATGTAGAGTACTTACTACCACTACATAATTATCAAGCAAAATGCGCACCTACGTTCCGTCGCTTATAGTAAACCTTTGTCAGGCTAAAGTTTATCCATCACAAGGCATACATTTCCCTGTAATTATATACTCTTCTACCATCCTCTCAGTTCTGCCACATCAAGCAGTGTAAAACAATGACGAACTACCACCCCAATGATTAGATATGATGAGTAAACAGCACAGCTGTGTCGATAACGAAACAAAGACTTCTTTATCCGCGACCGGTCGCCCCACTTCCCATGTAATTTCTACGTATTTCATTGTGAAATCAATCTCTTATCGCTGTTAGGTTTGAATTTATTTACTTGAATACTAGTTTCGGCTCCCGGCTTCGCATGTGGAACCGTTTTTACCCATTTTTTTGTAACTGACTTGTACTTCAACAAGTCAACAAGACAAGGTAATAGGTACTTGTTCTATGGAAACATCTAGGTTATTTCTATCCCATGGGAAACCATAATTTTTAGGATAAAAAATAGCGTGTTATTCCTGACCTACATCTATGCAAAATTTCAACCCGATCCGTTCAGTAGTTTCGGCGTGAACAAATAACATCCATCCATCCAAACGTTCACATTTATAATGTTAGTGTGATTTTAGTAAAAATCTGTTACTATGTGGCATATAAGAAGCTGTGTGGATTGTCCAGCATTATTTATTATTTATTTTAAGAAGGCAGCAACTCGCAGCGCCTTTTCATAAATTGTTGTATGTTTTATTTGCTTGATGGCAAAATGACATGACAAGGTTTCTCATCCTGGGAACCAGAACTTTAATTCTCAATTATGAATTGCACAGAGCACAAAATTCTTCATGAAAAATCATAAGTAATGGCAAATAATTTAACCCTACTACATATGAGTTCTCTTCCAGCAAACCTTTTCCCAAACTCTTATGTTATTATGTTGCATTTTCTATTCAGTAAATAAAACTTCCAAAGGTTTCTAATCTTTATTTAAAACTTAGTAAAAACAGTGTTAACAACGATTTGTAAAAACAACAAATAATGTTTATGTTGAATGATAAAATAACAAATTGCTGTAGATATTTGTATTCTTTATCCATGTTTACAAATAACGCTTCGAACGGCGACTGTTATTCTGCTTCTAGTCCTCCATAAAATTGTTAATCCAATTGTTTTGAATACTTAGAAAATTTCTTATTGCGCAGTATTAACATAAAAACACACCAGTAGGTACCTAAACCATATCAGAAATTGTGTCAAAAGGTGACGAAGTATTTTTGTAAATTCTAACGACTTAAGGGGCGAATCTAAGGAAATACCATAAAATACACAATAAAAATAGAATAACATGAAATTCCAAAAAAAATCTTTGTTTCCTTGAAATTGAAAAAACGATTGAGATATAAAATTACGATAAAAGGAATCATGAAAGTGCACTTTCATGATCGCACATAATTTAGTCGAGATCTCAGGAACCATGCGGTCTATTCAAATGACTTATTTGTTTTTTCAATCATTTATTTGGGCTCATGCCCAAATTCATAAGTTGCTAAAAATGGCAATACCCTCATGGGTTTTGCCGAACATGGCATGTCACTCCCGTGATTCTAAATAATATGTTTTGATTCGTAGGTTACTAATAATTATTTGGTTCCTTGAACCACTATATTCATAAGTTGCGTAGTTTTCTTGTAAATAAACAATAACTTGAGTTTTGCGCTTACGCGCCGGCGCCGTTCCAAAAACGTACTCGTATGCTTTGTTCGGCTCCTATCAAAGCGAAATCCTATGCCTATGCCTTTATATGATATGCCTTCGCAAAATGGCGCGCAATACGCTCTCTAAAATCCTAGTATAGATAAGGTTATCCGCTACGGCCTTGGGGGGTCTTATTATAAGATTATATTAATTTATTATGTAACATTTTTGTCAAATTATCGTGCTAACCGATTATGATAGCTCTTTATTATCTGGAATATTCGAAAGTGTGTTTCCTTGTTATCAAAACAACAAGGAAGTTGCTAAAAATGACAACATTACGGGGACGCCTAACTATGAGGCGGCTCAAGACCTTTAATTGTAACGTCGTCGTATGGAGGAGGCCCATGACGTTTGTGTGCTGTTATGATGATGTTGATGAGGTCTAACATCTGACAGCTGTCTAGTTGAAGGCAATAGGGCACATACATTTATAGTATGATACATACATAATACATACATACATACATTGATAATAATAATTTATAGTATAAAATTTGACAAGAGCTTATTTTGTAAGCCTGTTAGTGACTTTTCAAAATCAATTGCAACCTCGCACGATGTAGGAAATAATCTTTCAATAGGGGGTGGTAGGTACCTAATGTCAAACACTAGATAACGCTCCTGCGCACATGTTTGACGTCAGTGCTCTCGTGCCAATAGGTTAGAGATATGAGAGATCGTGGTAAATAAATATTATGCTAATAGGTATGTCGGAGAGATAATTGTTTTTACAGACTCTTTTCATTAGTAAACCGAAATATCCTACTTGTTCTTAGGTATACTGTAGTCGTAGATAACTGTAGTTACCTAAGAACAAGTGGGATTTTTTTTGGTAAATTTACCATTTACCTACTGGATTGGGGCCAAATTTTTTTAATTATTTTTTTCAAAGTCTGTCCTTAACGGCGGTATTGCCTTATTTCTGAATTCAAAATTATTACCTGCATTCGTTTTATTTGCTTACGAAATTTCCTTCGTTTGATAGTCTCTTGCAATATCGGTCGGTTTGACCTTCATTGTTTCGACGCAACAACAATACAAGTTCTAATCCTGATTAGACTGGTTGCTTCAAAAGTTGTGCAACCTTTATCGGTAGTCATTGCATTGTAACATGAAACTGAATAGAATTAACTAAATAAACAATGTTATTGTTCTGTGCGGAATTCTTTCCGAATGACGCATACGTTTTGTGACAGATATCAATTCGTAACTATGAATATTACCATGGTAACATAAAAAACCACCAAGTAAATACTGATTCCTTGAAAATGGACAAAATCATGAACAAAATCAGTCAACCATCTAAACCGGAAAAATATCAGGGGACAAATTCGTGGCAGATTTGAAACCCCGAAAACCACATTTCGTTTGATCCTCTAAGAATGAAACATCCTGTATCACTTCTACTCTACTTATCCTCCCAAAGAAGTCATTCAGTCATTTATTTATTTTTAATTAGAACGGCACAATAGCAATTACATTATAAATTAATTTTAATTACATACAAACTAAGAATACAAGAAAAGTTAATTCTCCATCTCCATCCTTTATTAACCACTAGTTTCTGCCCCTGGCTTCGCACGCGTTCTTTCTATGGAAACGTATATGGTTATTTCTTTCCCATAGGAACTGATTTATTTGATAAAAAGTAGCCTATGTTAGGTCTTATCATCGAGTATGATGTACTCGATGGGTCTTATTTAGTACCATAAGTTTTCTTTTTGTGTAGAACTTAGTCTATTAAAGTAATAGGTTTTTTTTCTCTCTTGCTTTCTTTGTTTTATTCCAGGTCATCTTTCAGGCTACATCTATGCAAAATTTCAGCCCGATCTGTTCAGTAGTTTGGGCGTGAAGAAGTAACAACATCCATCCAAATTTTTAATATTAGTGTGATTAGTGTAATACGCTGCCATTCCGGATTTCCGGTGTGTATTGAGCCCAAGTGCTTGTCAAATCATTGGTCAACTAATCAGCGTTGGAGACACCAGCTGTTTGCCTTTCCCGGCAGGGCAGTTATGGCTAAAAGTAAATAAACAACATAACATAACAGAGGTAACATAATTTGTTTGTTCACAGACGCGCCAGTGAATACAGACTCAGTTACGGGGACATGCGTGTTACATACGACGAGGAAGACACATTCGAGCACATACTGAGTGTGACGTCACATAACGACGCGCTACTGGCCTACTACTACCTCGACGGCGAGAACAAGGTACGTTTTGAGACATGGGTGTAGACCATACCCGACTAATCTAAAGTAGAAGCTAACATTGTATCACATAGGCACAGATTTGGTAATTTTACTTCGACTTAGGTACTTGGTGTGTAGACTCCATTACTGTTACCTCAAGCTATGGCGAGAACAAATTACATTTTGAGAGAGTGGTGTAGACTTTACCAGACTAATCTAAAGTAGAGTCTAACATTGGATCACATAGGCACAGATTTGGTAATTTTACTTCGACATAGGTACGTGTGTAGACTCCCTTACTGTTACCTCAAGCAATGGCGAGAACAAATTACATTTTGAGAGAGTGGTGTAGACTTTACCAGACCAATCAGTAGAGTTTAACTTTCCTAAGTCACAACTTTAGACAATTGTCAGGATCCGTTGGGTGAAAACGTAACAGACACGCTTACTTTCACATTTATAATATTAAAAGGTACGGTATATAGTATATATAAAGGTAGTATTTCTGATACTACCCAATAATCAGCTTTTGTTGGGAGTTACACGACCCGTGTTATTGGCATAGTTGGCCTTATTATCTGCCGCCAATCGCTGCGTTCCATGTCGTACGATGCGATGACGCCTGGCGGATGTTTTTGTTAGAACAACGTTGCTTAAAGGCGCTTCCTCACCGCAATCATTCGACTGTAATGCAACATTCCAAGATTAGTTTGCGAGCATTATGTTACCATTATTATTTATTGGCGCCAGCCTATAAATAATGGTGTATGAGTTTTATGCGGTGACTTAAATTTTCACTTTTTCAAGACTTTGCATGCCCATAGCTGCTTTTTTTATCTAGATTTGACGTATTAATGTAAGGGCTATTATGCCAAACGAAATATAAAAATAAATTAAGCCATGTTATTTCGTACAAATAAAGTTACAGCACTAATCGGTTAAATTTCGGGAGAAAGTAGACATATCTTTAAAAAATCTTAAAAATACCCGAGAGGCTTTTCAGGTTTAAAAAATCCGCCAAGCCCTTGGTTTCACCTACCTCCAGTTTTCATATGACAAACGTTGTGCCGAACATCCTGTATAACACTAATCACTTCACACTAATATTATAAACGCGAAAGGTTAGATGTTCTCCCCAAAACTTTTGAACAAAAAAGCTGAAATTTAGACCAGTTTTTTTTAAATATTAACTCGTTTTGACCTTTCATAGCGACTTATCAATATGCTATTATTATTAATAACCCCTGCGTTGTACACGAAGTTTTGTAAATAAGATAGTGCATTGTTTACTTGTAAAATTTATGTTAAGATAGGAAAGAACATTCATACAAGCGCAATAAAATAACACTTAGGTAAGCATAAGGTAATTATGATTGTTTTGTTTCGTTACGGAAGATAAGTATGTAAAATAGAAAAACAGTAATTATTGTTTAACGAATGCCCAGATGCTAATAAATAATTTGAAGAGTTTTACTACTATTTTAACTCCATTCATTTGTATTGCCTCTCAACTACCGTTTGCCACTCTTGGAACTTGGCCTGTGGCGGGACCTGCCATCCGCTTGCCGCTCTTCCTCTAGATAATCTGATATTTTGTAATGGCCTTTTTACAAAGGATATGTTAGACAATTTGTTTAAATAAATTTATTGATAATTTTTGCAACTAACATGTAGTTTTGTTGTGGAAGCGTATACATTGCCCTTTAATGTTTATTATTTCTAGCATTTAAATTATGTATATCGCTATTATTTGGAAACTGATTAATATTTTTATGAGTGTACAACAAGTTTTCATTAATATATTGACATGGTACTGTCATGTATGATATCAATGTAACATTACATAGATATTTATTTTCAAATGAATGAATATTATAGCTTTTCCCTTGTTTCCAGATGAAACTGACTGAGATATACGACGTGACTGACGCCGACACGGACGCCGTGCAGTCGCCGACAGAACGCGACGTCAACAAACAGCTGGAGTTCGACAATGATTGGACGGCGGAGTTTATTGCCGACAATGGTATGTGCTTTACATCTACTGATGGAAACAGGTTTTTAGAAGACTTTTTCGCCAATACCAGATGTAAATGGATACGGCGTAAGAATCGACCCCTTCAACTCAGCCCGCGGATGTTGCAAGAGTCAACTAAGGGAACCTACCAGAGGAGCTTGTGTGTATTTTAACAACTCTAATGCGATAACCACAGAAATATATCTAGATAGAAGAAAAAACTTTATTTACCTCGCGTGCCGAAAAGAGGGGCTGGAGAGCCTCTTTGTTCGCCGCGAAAACAGTCCGCGCCCGACCGCATTCCACGTGTGAGGTCAGGTTATAAAAACAAAATGCCTTGTGAGATAGAGCCCTGTGACTGACGGACGGATGGACAGCGGAGGCTTAGTAATAGGGTTCAGTTTTCACCCTTCGGGTACGGAACCCTAAAAACGAAGCTGTCGCCCTTCCTCTGGTAGGGTTCCCTTAGTCTGCGTAACGTGGGAAACCCTCATAAGGGTTTCTCTATTTAGTAGAGCTCACAAACACTTTCTACCAGTTGCAGGTGTACTCAGCTTGATAATTCTCTCACTCAGATTGTACTCATTCCAGACGAACTCGACGAAGAAGCGATGGATGACGACGCACTCGCCGACAGAAACATATTCTCCGACCCTGAGAGCGAGTGGAATCGGAGATCGCCGCCATCTTACGATAGCGAAGGCGACCAACCAGAGTCGGATCGGCGAACGCCTGTCTCATACAACTACACGCTACCAGTACCTGAAATATGATTACAGGAAAAAATACGTTATTCCAAAGTAGGACGGTTTAAAGTAGCATTACGGAGTTATTTTTAGGATATACTGGGGTAAATTCAGATGCCGCCAGTAATATGACAGCACTTAAAATGATGCCATATTTTTTTCAGCGACAACTGATTTAACGCCAAGGTCCCTGTTTTTCCTCTATTAGGCGTAAAGGTTGCCGCTGATCTAGACCACACCACTGCATAACAGCACAAAAATTTATATTCAAATATGGGATTAAATTCGTAACATTTGGATACATTTTACAATGACGGCATAAAATAGTACACAGCGTGCGCCACTTGCTTGAAGCCTGCGGTAAGCAATTATGTCTCTGTTAAATGTATCTAAAGAGGACGTGTACCGCACGGCATTCAAATATGGGCTTAAGCCCATATTTGAATGCCGTGCGGTAGCGGTGCTGGATGTGTGCGCCAAGTCATTGAACCCCGTTTTTCATTCCAGAAAGTACTAACATTATACCCAAAGCCAAAAAGTTGTGAGTGCGTATTTCGGGGAACCAAATTGCAATCATGCATTAGAATTGGTGGCTGGCTAAAATATGATTAGTGAGTTTTGGAACCATAGAAATTCGTCAAATTTAAATAGATTAGACATTTAGAATCCTTAAAGTGCGTCCAGATTGAGTAACAAAACATGTTATAAAACATACAACTACTAATATTATAAATTAATTAACTATGTTAATTAATTTATAATAAATTAAATTTTTTTTTAATTTAATTTATATAAATTAATTAACTATGTTAATTAATTTATAATATTAATATGGATTTTATATTAAGCCTAATATAACATCCATACTAATATTATAAATTCGAAAGTAACTCTGTATATGTCTGTCTGTCCTTTTCACGCCTAAACGGCTGAACTGATCTCAATGAAATTTGGCAGGGAGGTAAATGGTAACCCTGGGACGGACAAAGGCGCGTGCGAAGCCTCGGGCAGCAGCTAGTAAGTTATATAATATGTTACTAAATCTGGACGCACCATTATGCAAGCGGGGCTTACGTTGTATAACCTGTGTACTTATAGAACGGGATTGAGAATGGCGTCATCTCTCACGCCTGTCCCGCTCACATCGGATTCGTACTGAGCAGAGCCCTGGAGGCCAATTCTGCGTATCACTCTTGAATTGTGATAAATATCACAAATATATCGAGTCTCGCCACAACTGCATTCTCGTGCGAATTATCGATCAACTTATCGAAGAAAGGTCCTCGATAAACATCGAATGGCAGATTTTGAGAATACGCATGTTTGCTACTAAGGAATCACTTGATATTTTGACTGTTCTTGCCATTTGTATCGAGTTTATATATTGCCAGAATTGCCCTCCTGAGTTAGACGAGTATCGAGACGTGATCGTAACGTCCCATTTTTCCATGGGATTTGATACAGCGCATCTACCGTGCGGACATGGAACTACGCAAATCCTATAGAAAAATGAGACGTCACGATGACGTCTCGATACTATCGTCAAACCGAACTCAGGGCTTAGGACAGCATGAGAGATTACGCCATTCTCAATTCCATTCTTTATGTACGCCGGTAACGAGTATTTATTTTTATTTGATTAAATAAATAAATTGTGTATTAAAATAAACACTTCTAATCAGTAATTAAGATATTAGTTAATACATTATTGTGGTAGAGAAATGGCTCATAGCTCAGCTTAATGCTCATTTAAGACAATAAAATAAGAAAAAAATACTGAACCCCAGTTAACAATTTTTCTGTCATTTAAATAATAAATTAAGTAACATAACGACTATAAATAGAAAAGGTGAAGGTGTTTTACTTTAACCTGCGTTCTTGTATAATGGCAGTGTCCTGCTCAGTTCAATCCAATCTGAGCGGGATAGCATGAGAGATGACGTCGTAATTGTATGAGTGTAATGTATTGACATTACACTTTATTGCACACTAAGAAAATACAAAAATAAAACAAGAGATAACAAGTTGCACAATGGGCGGCCCTATTCCTGAGAGCGATCTCTTCCAGACAACCTTGGGATGGGCACGAATCATTTGTAAACGTAGCATTACCTAAATATAAAATACATACATATAATACGTACATATAAAATACACATACTATTATAATAATAATACATACCAAGTTTTATAAAAAGATGCAAAATAAAAACTAACCAAATTTATGACTAAAGGAAGATGTGTTGTTCATTGACCATATCTTTAAATACTGGGAGAGACTTTGCGGGTCTTATAGTGGTAGATATAGAGTATTCCACAGCTTTGTGAGACGTCATTCTCAATCCCAATCTACAAGCACGCAGGTCATACAAACAATTATTTCTAAAACGGGATAAATGTAAAAATTAATGTTCAAAATTATATACAAACAGCTTGTACTTATTTCAAGTTATATTATTCTATTATAATAAATCTAAATTATAAAAAGGCTAGATGATTAAGATGCTAAGTGTGTGATATTCATGTTATTAATACATATAGTAAGATCTAGATAAACTTTGCCTATAAGTATCTAGAATATGTATAAACCTAAATTACGGGACTCGTTGTAATGTACTAAAAAATCTATATAGCTCTCTTGCTAAAAAAAATACCAGAATGTGCCTTACATGTTACCATGAATTTATTGTTGTATTCTTTTTATGTTAGTATAAAATATTTAAAAAAAAAGATTTAAATGTAAAAAAGGTAGTTATGTAAGAAGAAATGTTAAACATGTAAACTACAGGATGTTCTACTAGAACTAAATATGTTATTATAACATTCATAAGTTTTGTTTTTGTTGTAATTTGTTATTATAAAGTGTATTTTCAGGATCTTAGCTAAGAATAATCATTCAAATATAAATTGAATATTGTATTTAATGTTTCATAACATAAAGAATATTTACATATTTGAATGTTCCTTCTTTGATATATTATGATTTTTGGACGCCACGACTAATAACTATTATAATTTTGATGATAAATAATGGCCATTGTTTTGCTTATGGAAAGCTAAATTTATAAGAGGTGTATGAAGTACCCAATAAGCTAACATAAAAAGGAGTTTTTTTTTGCTTAAATAGTGAGTTCAAGTAAGCTTTTCTATTTGGCCACATAATGGTTCTTTGTAATTTTGCACCTTATTATACGAATTGTCACTCAACGGTTTTATTTTAATAAATAGTTCAATTACACAAACTTCAAGCATTTTTTATTACCCCTACAACCGGTGTAATAACATCTGTTATAGGGGTCGTCCATTAATTACGTGACGCGTTTAGGGGGAGGGGGGGTGGTGAGTCAAGCCAAATCTCACATGGTCTCGGCAAATATCACGCATCCAGCATCTGCCCGCAGTCTATCCCACCTGGATGGAGGGCCACCCTACATTTGCCGAGTCGCGGTCTAAACTCAAGAAGACGTTTACCCCGCAGTTGTCGGTTCTTCGCGAAATATGGCCGGCCCACTGCCACTTCAGCTTGCTAATTCTTTGAGCTATGTCGATAACTCTGCTTCTCTGTCGGATGTATTCGTTACGAATCTTTCACAGAAATTCCTTTTATACAATTAATAACTATTAAAATAATATTTTTGTAATCTCGGTAAATAAAATAAGTTTGATTTTGTTTATTTGGTTTTGTATTTTTTTATTTGGCTTTATCAGATAACGTATGAAAATATATAACTAACGTGTTATTTAATTTTTGTGACATATTAGCCGGTAGGTACATTACATAGCTATGGTTATTTTGACTCAAGATCAAACGGCAAAAAGGCGCGGCCCTGCGTTTCGCACCGCCGAGACTGGGCAGTGAATGCATTAATGCGTTACTAAGTACCTTACCTCATACTTAATGGTCTAAGAAATGTTTTTTCGCATTGTGACATAATATGTCAACAGAAATGCATCATGGGTCTCTTCAAGACAAGAGCGAATAATTAAATAAACCTTCGTGATTAGTAGGTGCATCGGCCACTTTCCGACAGATGAGATTATGGTTTAACGAAGGTTTATTCGGTTAAAAACGACTCTTAGCCATTGCTTAATGTTATGAGAGATTTTTATAATGAGGAGGGACTGTCATTTACTTAAACTCAGTGATTTCGCAAGAAATCAGCTGAACCTGATAAGTACCTATAGAATTTTTTATTCTATTTGAGATAAAGATTCAACATCTTCTGAAGAGTATATTTCAAAACGGACAACTCCAACGGGTTAGTCTTAGTATATTTTTTTTGTCCACACACGTTGACTGCTGAAATCACACCGTATGTGTTATTTTACGAGTAACGCCTGTGCGGGCGCACAGTCATACGTGTTTTACATCTACCCGCCATGCGCCAGAAACAAAACAATACAGCTGTGCGGGAAATCGCGTTTGTGTGTGGCGCGTGAACCGGCCGTGTTTACTGTGTAATAATCTGTAGACGCGGTCGTTCTCTGGTCCTGTGCGTAAAACACGGGGTATGTGTTTCATTCTTGCAATACGTAGATGTTCGTTATCAGTAAAAACGGTAACGTAAACAATTATTTATTAATATCAAACATTGTAGGTAGGTGCCTAAGTAGAATAGTAATCTGTTGCCACAGTAATAACAAAATCTACTATATAAAAATAAGTCGGGTTTTCCTTCCTGACGCTATAACTCCAGAACGCACGAACCGATTTTCATGGTTTTGCATTCGTTGGAAAGGTCTCGGGCTCCGTGAGGTTTATATTTGAAAAATGAAAAATCCATGAAAAATTTAAAAAGAAAAGCGGGAAAATCTTTTTTCACATACAGCGTCATCTCTGATACATAGCATGTACTACAAACGACTGCTGGCGATTTGGTGACATACAAATCCGTTGATGTTACATAAAACGAAGCCATCTGGTGGCGAAACGGAGTTCGCCGGGTTTGCTAGTTAGTAAATAAAAATGTATCGCCTAACACGAAACCGCATTGTATAGCACCTTTATTTTCTTAGTAGGAAGGCAAAATAATTGCTAACATAAAACTTGTAGGCATTATTTGAAGACCGATGTGGCGCGGTGGGGCGGCGGCGAAGGTTTGCCAGCGACGCAGGAGGAAAGAAACAAACTACAGGTAGCTCAACTCTTCCCTAATCTCACGTGAGATTTTTCAAAACGCGTAAAATGTAAATTAAATCTGTGCTTGATTGCATTGCATTTAAGACTTCTAAGAACGTACTCTAGAATCACAGTAACCAAATCGAACAATAAAATACTTATGATTGTTCGTTTCGTGTTGGCGCGAGATTCAAAGGAGGATACATATACCTACGTCATAGCTCTTCTCTACTACTTTATTGGTTAAGACAATTTGAATTAAAATTAAAATTGCATTGCATGCCAAACAGGTGTATGTACTAACTTAAGCTAGGTATAAGTAATTACATTTTAAGCTACCAACCTATTATGTACATATTAGAAATAAATAAATGAAATGAAATGAAAAATGATCACCATGTAGTACGGATTGCAGCTCGATGGATAGAATGATGGACGGACTTGACAAACATCGTGACATGCAATTCCAATTTCGGTTTTCCATGACAATAACAACAAGTAATGACATATTCGATTTTTCGGCACGTGATCGCTCCCTTGGCATTCATTATCGGATATTATTGTACATGTATTTTTTGAGCAATTATTGAACAAAATCAAATTTTATTAGCCGTATTTATAAGTAAAGGAGCGCAGTTTGCGTTACTGGGCGTATAATCGGTTTTATTTTTAGACAAAACGTTTATCTGTGATGGTCGGTAAAGGCGCGGAGTCGAAGACGAGTCGAATATTCCAACAATGTTATATAAAATGTTGCAAGATGCAAAATATCATGCCTCTAAGTAACGTGATACCTGTAGATAATGGGAAGAAAGTGGACTTCTGCGTGGACAGAATAAAGTACATGGACTGGCCTCCTATCCTGAATGCTTTGAGTTGTGATCTCAGTCTCCATAACTTGTGTATCCGCTGTCGGCAGCCGGTTACCTCTGGTGAGTTTGAACTCGCATTCAATAAGTTTTTTTATTAATACTTATATCAGACAGATACCCAAAGTAAGAACAGACAACCACTGGGGAAAACGTATTCTAAAGTGGTGACCGCGGCTCTGCAAATGTAGTGTAGAACGCCCTCCCAGGTGGGAGGACGACCTGCGGAAGACTGCAGGCAGATGCTAGATGCGGCAAGCTGAAGACAGGGCGGTATGGCGGTCATTACCATATACAGTCGTGGTCAACTAATTAGGGACATGCAAGATAGTGAAGAACAATAACCGGTTATGTACATACAAATATAAAACCCTATTGATTTCTCAGTAACTATTATTTGCATAATTTGGTCCGATTATTATGCTATAAATGGCTGTAAATAAAAGAATAAATAAATAGAAAAAAGTATTTAATATCAAAGGTTGAACATGTATTCAATTTTATAATATAATTCTGTAGCTGGACATTTAATTAAGGACAGTAAACTATAATGAAAAATACAGTTAAACAAAACTAATAATCTGCAGTATTATAATATCTTTAACAGCTCCATTTTATTACGTGTAAAATCAGTACCCAGTAGCAAAACCTTTGTTAGTAATTACCGCTTGACACCGATGTGGCATAGACATTATCAGTTTCTGGCATGTTTCGACAGGAATGTTTGCCCATGCCTAACAAAAAGCTTCATTATGTTCATCTAAAGTTGTGGTACGATAAGTGGCAACTTTTTTCTTGATTTCGTGCCAAAGGTGCTCGATTGGGTTAAGGTCCGGGCTATTTGCTGGCCAATCTAGCACCGATACTGACTGACTGGTAAGAAACGACTTGACTGAACGGGCGGTATGTTTCGGGTCGTTATCATGCTAAAACGTCCATATAATAGGGAGATGCTCCTCAGCATAGGGATGCATCGTTTCCTCCAATATTGCCTTGTATTGATGTTGATCTAAGTTACCCTGAACTTTCCTCACAGGTTCCACTCCACGTCCAGAAAATGAACCCCACATTTTAATGTTTCCACCGCCATGTTTCACCTGATTTTTTGTGAATCTTGGATTCATTTCCGCTTTTACTGGACGCCTTTCATCTGAAGAAATCAAATTAACCTTGGTCTCGTCAGAGAATAATACATGTTGCCATTGGGCGTAGGTCCAATGTCCATATTTACGTGCAAACGCCAAACGAGCATTTCTATGTTCTTTCTTCAACAACGGTAGTTTGCGAGCCACTCTTCCGAACAACCTTGCTTCTACCAGACGTCGTCGAACGGTCCTCGCTGAGACACCAGCTCTTTCGTCTGTCCCAAACACTTCGTGTTTAATTAAAATAGAGCCTAGAAACGGATCTTTCTTAGCTAACCTGGTTATCATTCTATCTTCTTGCGGAGTTGTTTTTCTCGATCTTTTTGTTCTGGGCACATTTAAAGCTGTGTTTTGCGTCTGACATGTTGCACTGCATTGTATACCATAGTTTTTGAACAATTTAAATGTTCTGCTATCCTTCGGTATGGCCAACCATGCTCGACAACAAACTTCATGATAATTTTTCGTAGTGTTGGATCGCAACTTTTATTTTTGCCCATTTTTCTTCAAAATATTTTTCAAAACTTAAAATAAATATCGGGATTGCCGCCAAAACTACCACGAAACAATAAGAGAAGAAGTAAAAAAGTATTGAGATTCAAATTTTGAAAATAAAACGCAATATCTCAGTGTCCCTAATTAAATGGCCAGCCAGCATTATTTGAACAAATAGCACAATGATAATCTATCAGCTATACTGTAAAGAGGTTTAATGTTTAAGAAGTTGTTTTTGTTTGTATAATCGGGCACATAAATGACTAATTATACTTATATGTAAGAGATATGGAATATGGTTTAGACTCGTTGGAAAATAAAAAATAAATTCACAATTCGGTTTAACCAAAGAGTGTCCCTAATTAGTTGACCACGACTGTATATAGTTTCTCTCAACTTCTTTTGCACATATTGCAGTTATATCCTTAATTCTTATTTACCTTTTGTTTCTTTTTTAAGTTTAATTAATATAATTTTGTGCGCAATGGTCGGCGAAATATTTTTTTTAGTGTTCACACTTAGATAGTTTGTTATGATTCTAATTAGCGAATGCCTATTATTAGCTCTCTGTGTCTATTTTAACTTTTTATTGTAATTAGCTAAGCTGATGGCAATCCGTATTAATTAAATAAATAAATAAATAAAAATAAATAAATTATTAGGTATAACAGTGGACTAGTACCGTATTGATACGTTATCTTGCTTTCTTTGGGGCCAGATTATGCTAAGTGAAAGAAAATTTACTGTATTAGGTATTAACGAGGTTGATGATTGGTAACATAAACTCACCGACTTCGAAAAAAGGACTAGGTTCTATGTTCGGCAGTATGTATTTTCGTCGATTTCTCCGTCAATTTAAGACAGATTTTGAAAACTATTTCGTTATTGAAATAGGTAGTGTAAATTTGAGGGATTCGAAGACGATTTTATTTTTTCAAATCAATCTAATTATTATAATCAAAAGATCTTCCTTTGACCACAATCTCACCTGATGGAAAGTGAGGAGTGGCCAGCGATGTATCACGAATGTCTAGAAGACACAATCACTTATCAGTTTATTTAGAGGATAACTCGTGAACTTGCTGGTCGGCTGGTTTAAGATCTCTATCTTCAGATATTCTACATTTTATAATGCACACTAGCTGCATGAAGCTTCGTATACGTTTTCCCTACCTATTAGGTATGTTATTTATTGATTTAATAAAAACTTTATTGCACTACGGTACAAAGGATGAGCTTAATGCCGAGGCATTTTACCTGCCAACCAAAAACATATGTTTTTACCTATCTATTTGCAAAATTCCAGGCAAAACCAATCAGTAATTTTGGCGTTGTCTTCAGCCCAACCGTCTTCAAAAATTTTCGCCTTTATAACATTGGTAGATTATCTAATCTCTAAAAATATCAAGCAAGGCTTACCTACTTCTGGTCTTATTTAGTTCTAGAACAAATAGACTGCGAGCGTCTAGCCAAGACCGTGAACAAGCGTGCCGTCATCCTGACCAACTTCATGCTGACCAACCTCATCGAAGCCATCAGTCAACTGCTATCCAACACGTCGCTACTGAGCACACTACTACTTGAAGGGTTGCCGATGAAGATACCCTACCTGAATCCTTTGAATGAGGTGCTTGAGTAATCAGAAAAATATGTTTTCTTCTGCTCTAACATATAGGCACCTACCTATAGACACAACTCTGTAAGATCATTGCTACGGTAAGTGCATCGGACATGCTTCACCATGACTGCAATGCCATTAGATCACACATGCTACACTGTAATTGCTACGTAGTCGCCATTAGAGCACACTATATGCTATACTGTAATGGCTACGTACGCGTCACTAGATCACACATGCTACACTGTAATTACTACGCCATGCTACACTATGTTTATTATGACGTAGAGGGTGTTACACCTTGGGTGCTACATCGTAGTGTAGCTCATGCTACGATGTAGCTGTTGCGGCTCAGTTTATGCTACGTCGTAGCTGCTACGGCGCAGATTGACCTACACCATAACGCAACATTGTAGCTTACGAAGATAAAACCATCTGAAACTCCTATTTGACCTCAGTGTCGCAGTGGGCGAAGGTCCGCTGATGCAGAAGACGCGAGACAAATGTTTGCATGATCTGCAGATATTTGTTCTGGGTCTGGGTGTTTCCCCTCCACCTCAGCCCGTGGATGTCGTAAAAGACATTACATAGACAGAGCGGCAGCTTTGTTAAGCACCTCTAGTGTGTGTGATCACCAATCCGCGTATGAGTAGGTACTGATAGGCATTTATTTACCAGGCTCTACTCTCCAATAACTCGCTGCAACACCTGTTCCTGGGACGCTGCCTGGTGGGCGACGCGGGCTGCCTTGCCGTCTGCCGAGCGGTCCGCAGCCTGCCGAACATCCTCACGCTGGACCTTAGCGGCTGTGAGCTGACGCCGCTCGGGGCTGGCTATATCGCTGATCTGGTCAAGGTCATCTACGTCTGTGTGATTCTGCCCGTTGCTTCGCACGCGCCGTCCCGTATAAAAAGTTGCCAACCTGTTATATAAGGCGAATTAAGTATTAAATGGAGCGATAGGAAGCTGCAAAAGATCGGGAAGATTGGAGGAGGAAGTAAGGTCTTTGCCCTGCAGCGAGATAGGCTAATGAAAAACAAGTCTCTTTTTTCGACATCATAAGTAACAAACATGTTCACAGTACAACTTTTGCCTTGACGAAAGAACGAATGCGCGAATGATTTTTAGATTTTTAATGAACTTAAGGTTTGCATCTACCACCTGGTCTGATCTAGCTTTCATCACATTTCCAGTACCAAAAGATACACAGATATAGCGAGAACTGGGTGCACACGTTGCGGTACCGCCTTCCAGACCTGGACACCATGGCTGGGCTCAGACGGATCTCGATATGTGCGAATCCAGAGCTGGGCGACGCTGGCGTCAGCAAGCTGCTTGAGGTGCTCGCTGATGATTTGTGGATAAAAGGTTAGGCCATTCATGGCCAGATGATTTTTATGTTTCTAATTTACTAACCTAGCCTATTATAAAGTCTCTCAGTATTTTAATGCTCAAAGCCAAAGCACTTAGATATAAATTAGCCTAAAATACGCTCGAGGTAACTAAGTACCTACTATTCTGCAGGGAAAGAGCTGCAATTATTTACCAAGGCAATACAATAAGGCAGGACTAATCCACTTTCATAAAAAAATAATTAGGTAAGTAACTTAAAGGCCACTTTTTTTTTAATGAGTTTTCGTTCCATAGGAAGCTCCGTTGAATATAAGCTAAAATGAGATACTGATATGTAGGCATAGACCTGCAAAACTGTGGGGTGAGTGAGCTGACCGTGAAAGCTGCGGTGCACGTCCTGCAGTCCAACACCACACTAGTGGTACTCGACCTCAGACACAACGTGGAGGTGACGATGGAGAGCCTCGCGAAGATCCGCCTCGCTTTGCGTGACAACGAGCAAGGGGTGTCTGCAAAGGTACTTTTAACCCTTTTAAAGCTTGACGTGGTAGCTAGTTCAGGGGCCGAATAATCATCGCTTTACCATAACATGGTATCATTACAGAATGACACATTTTCCCATTTTACACCTTTGATGAAAGGAGTTAGCAGAATTCGGCCGCAGATGTGGTGTATTTTATTATAAAGAAAATAAAGGACTGCCAAGATTATCGCATTAATGTCCAAGTGTACAGTCCACCTTTGATAAAAAGGGGATGATGAAAGAAAATACCTATTGCGGTTTGATCTCTTTTGCGATAGTTGCTAATCTACTTCGAACCCTATCATTATTGTTCGATGGCGATGAAGAACACCAACGACGTTTCGTTCTCGATGTAGGTATAGATATGTAAGTTCCGTGTCCCTGAGAACACTAACTACTTAGGTACTTAATACGCAAAACACATACCTACTTAGGTACTTATGTTACTTTTACTGAATAATAAACCTAACAGGATGAAAAATCATATCTTTTTAATTTCAGATGACTTGGCTAGGAAACGCCAGTGGCTGTTCAACGGATTGGCGTCCAAGCAAAACAAATATTCTCAAGTAAGAGTTAACGTACCTACCTACCAGCTATTTAAATTTAGGTACCTTTCTTTCTAGAGCTCCTTAGCGTTCAGCAAACGTTTCATCATCATCTTCCGTTTTTTATCCTACGCTAGGGGAGGTCGGCACAAAATGTAGGTATTTTTCTTCCACTCTACCTTACCAGCCGCCATCTCACCCATGTTTCTTACCCATGCCCTCTTTCACACGATCTTTGGCTTGCTCTCCTCTTAACAACCCTCCACGTTCATACATAACACTGCTCGTCACATGACATTCATTCCTCCGCATAACGTGTCCATCCTAGGTACTACGTCTTTTATTAACGAACAGAACTCATTTTAGGAGTGGAAACAGAAAGGATCGCTTGCCTTCAAATACGAGAAACGTAAACGTCAAGCACGGCTTGAAGATCAGTGGCACCAAGAAGGAACGGTAAGCGAATCGGTTGTGACCACAGATGTTTGTGAATTAGGTAGGGATCATTTAAAGATAGACATTTCATAATAATTACGAAAGTTAATTTATTTGTAAGTATGTATACTTATTAAATATTCGGTCAGCAAGAAAACTCTGCTATTTCGGCAGCAGGATTATAAAATTGATAAACATAAAAGTTAATAGGATCCCCCATATGTTGTTAAGTCCCTAAACCATCTATGACGTTATAGGGACTACGTAGAAGAATTAGAAGAGCAGCTTCGAGACGAAATATCCCACCGACAACAGCTGGAGGAGCTGAACCAGCAGCTGGCGGACCAGATAAAGCAGCTCAAAGAACAGATACGGATGTGGTCGAACGACCCAAGATCTTCTTGTAAATATTGCTCTACTACTTGAACTAGAATCAGCAGACCCATCCATAGCATTGACTAGAAACATGTGCTATAGATTGCACTAATATACTAACTACTTATACTCTGGCGAAACTTAAGGTACAGTGGCGTTCATAAATCACTGACCCCTCCTGACGGGATCCATGTCACGTTATTACATTCATTACTTTTATAATGTTCAATGTGTTGTTTTTATGTAAAGCAGCTTGCTATCATCATTTTACTGAAAGAACTAGTCTCAAAATATTTCTGTATTATCGATAGAAATTAACTTTAAACTTAACAGGGGGGTTACCTATCGATGAACGTCAATCTACTTTTAACCTTAAAATCACTTTCTTGTGATTGATTTTTTGGCGGAATTAGCTCTACTTGTAGATTCTAGCTTCTTACAATGCTTAGTGCTGACAATTATTTTTAAAACTCGACGCTATAACGAGAATTTAGGATTTTTGATTCGTGAGTTGTTGACAAATATTATTTGCCGAGAATAAATCGAGCATAGGTAGGTACTACTAAACTTACGCTTACAAATTCTTTAATTTATTTATATGTGCCCTGATAGGCGTCATATCGGCTTCTCCGAAGCATGCAGCTTGGGAATCGTCTTGTTCTGTCTTCGCTCCTCTACAACTTGACTATAATATGACCCGATTTACATGACCTAGAGTAGACCAGAAACAATCCAACACACAAGTGCTATAAATTGCACAACATAAACCGCTAAAACTTTAGCGGTTTATTCAGTGCTTTATTGCCAGGAAATCGCTGACATATCTCGGAAAAACGCAAAGCTGAAGTGTAACTGGGCCTCGGGTCTTGTCTGTCGTAAAAGTAAATAAAGGTAGCCAGCTAAACACCGAGCAGGCAACCCAAGACGAATTTAACAAATTCTTTGCAGATTGGAGTGGCTCAGAATCGTAATTTTTTTGGTGTAATAGGGTAAAGCCATGCAAAGGGGCTCATCGCCCCTTTGCATAGCAGTGGGAACACCAGAGCTCATAACAATAATGACTATCAGGAAATTAGCACATATAAGCAATTTTGCTATTCATTTTCCAGGTTCAGAGCAATCGTTGCAAGTAAGCGAACACTCGGGCGATCAGTCGTGCAGTTCCGGCTCCACCAGCTCTGTGCCAATCGACCAGCATACTCTTTCGTACATCCAGCAAGCGTTCAAGGATATCTACTCGTTCATAAAGAACAACCAATGCCAAGGGTACGTATAGGTTTAATTAAGTTCATGTTTTAGAATTACTTTATTATCATCATTTGTACTTTTTTTTAAAAAAATCGCCTGGGGCGTTAAGCTTAAATTTGTGCAGAAGCACTTAATTATCGTAGAGGCTAAATATTGTTATTAAGGCAATAATAATAATATGAAAAATAATAATAAAAGTATTTCCGCAAAAAAATATGAATTTATCTTATTTTTATTGACTAATATCATCCAACGTTCAATAAGTTACGATCGAATAGGAGCGCGAGCACGGTTCTCGATAAGGATCGTTATACACCGATTTTGTCTCTGGTATCGACAAAATTCGGTAAGAACGGTTCTTGTCAACTTTATTAGACACCAGTGTGTCTACCATGAGTTGTGACAGTTAGATCGCCTGACGTTACTACAGTAGTTACGTAAATATTAGTACCGCGCATTTTAGTACCCAACTATCCGCTAGAGGCGCTGTTCAAGTTTTCATACATTTTTTTAACTACAGTCGCTAGCGAGTAAATATTGTTAAAACTCATGGTAGACACACTGAGACAAAATAGGTACTTATTGAGAACCGTGCCAGCCAGCGGTCCAGTTCATATAACACGCAGAATACAATCAGAATATTTTTTATTTTAAACTGTTTGTGCAATTTGGTGAACAAAAGGCACAGTACAAGTTTGCACCACTTTGTCGAGCTGGACGTACAACAAACCAAATAAAAATAAAACAATCAAAGATTAACAATGCAAAAAATTCAATTAAATTTAAAACACAAAAGATAAATTAAAATCTAGGTAAATAACCTAGTAATCTAGGTAACTTATCTACTAACAAACAAAATCACTATACCTGGAAGTAGGTAGGTACCACCTACTCTTGGAGATCATAAAAATCTTTTGACAAAAGCCATTTACCTATTATGATTGTTCTTAAACTTAGGACCCTTAAGAAGTTCGAGGTCTAGAGGCAAGCTATTGTAGATTATAACTGCAGAGATATAGAGGTAGGTACATTTTTACACATAGCATTATTGATTTGTGGAATATGAATATTATGTTTATATTTAATTTTCATAGAATCGGGGCGCCTTGACTTGTCTTTAAAAAAATTTTTGATATAAAGACAAATTTTCAAGATACCTACAGGCCAGAGTTAAATAATTTTTATCTTTAAATATATATCTCGAACAAGTTTTGTTTGTACAGTCAATGCAACGTTAAACACGATGACGTCGACATAGACGAAGAAGGCATCGCATCACCGCGCAACCACGACGCGGGGGAACCTCGAGTGAACATGGTCGCCAAGAAAGCACAAAGCACACTAAAGTTTGTAGAAAACGTCATGAATGCGAAAAAGATGACCAAGTCTGCACATTTACTGGGAGAGACGAGACACGACGCTGCTACTCGGGATACCATGGTAACGGTAAGTTAAACAAACACACATAATGTATAATTATAAAATCGCCTCCCAAGTGCAGCCCGATAATGGCACTACCCTCAATACCATTGTGAATTTGACGGCTTATGTGGAGAAGCGGTCCGCCTGCGAAGCAAGAGGGTAGGAATATAACTTTATCTCTTCACTATCTTTACGGCAAAACTAGAACATAATTAAGTCTATGAACGGGTACCATAGCGCACTACTCTACTCTACCGGTTTTGATGATTCGTTGATAATTTTTATGAGTCGTCCGGATGACTTAAACTTAGGTAGGTAGATACTTTTTACTATGTGGACTTTCTTTTGGTCGTTTACTCACAACAGGATAAGGGGGAAATCGGTAGACATAGAGTTACCAGATGTCAAGCTTTTTAGGCAGTTGTCAGGGTTCAGGGGTTTTTTAGAAAATGTGAGGATTTTTAGTGAAATACTTACGAAATAAGTTAGGTAGTATTATTTTACAAATCAGCACAAACAAAAATATACATGCCAGTGTAAGGCCGTTTTCTGATTAGTCGCTTTCGGTAAGACATCAGCACGGTATACGCGGCCGGCACGGTACTGAAAGCTTACCAAGAAATATAGGCGTTCTATGGAGCGTTCCTGATTGGTGCGGTAGCGCGGCGCGCGGTACAGATTTAGTACTGCATGCAAGTCCAGCCAGTAGCCGTCTGGGATTTTACCGAGCCGAACGAAACAAATGAAAGTATTATTATAACTCGAACCAAAGGCCCTTTTTTACATGCATACGGTAATTGCCATCTAAACGACAGGTGTATACTGTTTGCTCTCTTTTTGTCAGTATTTTCCAGTGAAGCATCTGATATGGGTGGGCAGAGGACATATGAACATGACTTTTTAGACCGTTTTAGCAATGTACTTCCTACCTTTCAGAAGTTGGCGATGATCGAGCGTCATATGGGCGACTCCAATCGCGTGTCATCATACATTATAGAGCACAACAGGGATGCGATCAAGCCAGAGAAGCATGGGAACGTGAGTATTTAACAACTTCTGCTAGAAAACGTTGGTTTCTAGAAAATCGAATTGTCTTACTAAGTCTACTTCATTTCATATACCCTACCTGCTCGTAAACGTGATCGCGCCGTGATCACGACACTTGCAACTGTTGCTATTGTCCTCATTATCAGAAAATTCCAAAATCAACAAATCATACCATGTACTCGTACTTAATCCATACAATACCTATTTGTCTTGTCACATACCTACCTTTTCACGCCCAAATGGTTAAACGGAACGGATTAAATTTGGCAGGGAGGTATATGATACCCCGGGGACGGACATAGGCTACTATTTATGTCGAAAAAGCGCAAGCTAAGCCGCGGGTAGAAGCTGGTACGGTTTAAACGATATCAGGGGAAATAAGGACCAAATGGCATATCGGACAGCACATTAGCCAAGGGGTTGCCGCAGCGCGGATTGCACGCTGTCTGACTGTCCCTTTGTCAACAGAACAACCTAAAGAGCAGTCCATCAAGCAGCCCCGTAAGCGATTCCTCGGACACGCTCGTGTGTTCACCAACGCTGACGCAGCGGACGTTGGCTCCCAACCCGAGAGAAGCCTTCTATTCATCAGGAGACGAAAGCTCGTGAGAGCATGTATCTAATAAACGGCTCGAGTATTTTTTGTTTAATTCTCACGTTTATTTGATTGCGTTGACTGTGCTGACATTTAATCTACATGTTTTGGTTCGTCCAATTATGCAAGTAGGTAGGTTAATATTTAGCCCCTAACAAGATCTCATGAGCGTTTTATTTTACCTTTACTTCAAGATCACGGTAGTTGCAAAATCATGGCGAAAAATACTTTCATTGTTTTTATTGTATAAATACATATATATTTAGGTCTGTATACATTTTACTGAAATTTTATCATTTCATATTATTTACTCAAGTAATTTAAAGGTATTTTTCAGAAGTTTTTTGCAAATCCTTCTTGAACCAGAGCATGTGCCTATCTAATATTTACTGAACTACGAACGAAGTCATCAAACCTCTAAATGATAGCTCACCTTGAAATAAGGTTATCCAATATAATCTCAACTACGAAGTCATGGAAACTAACAAAAGGGAGTTTTTTTGGGTAAGCCGTTTTCAAATGCGTTATAGATTACTTAGGTACCTGAACGAAAAGCCGTTTGAAATGACACTCCATTACAAATATTGGTTGATTTGGACCCCCATATGCGCCGATTTTGTCTGAAACTGAATCCGTGCTCATCTATTCTTCCCTTACCGAAAACGGCATTCGCGTTTCTAATCAGATTTCTAATCAGAATAGACTTAAATTAATCGTGGTTGGTCGAGAAGGCGTTGTAAATTATTTATGGATTTATATATAATAGGATTTTTTAATATGAATGATTTTGGATAATTTATTTTGACTTACATTGTTTTACTTATATTAATTTGTAATCATCCAACGGATACAATTATTGTATAAATTATTATACCTAATAATTAGACTTCTGACCTGAAATACTTTTTGCCAATAAATTGATAATTATTATTATGATTCACCTAGCAATTGGAGTAGAAGCAAATGACAAATTCTTTTATGTGACAAAATAAATAT
Organism: Eupithecia inturbata; assembly: GCA_963662085.1. NCBI lineage: Eukaryota > Metazoa > Arthropoda > Insecta > Lepidoptera > Geometridae > Eupithecia > Eupithecia inturbata. Next base: position 6,009,203 of record OY759179.1, on the reverse strand, counting down.
TTTTTTAATTTACTTTACCTACTAAGTATGTAGGTAGTGGAAAAGTAATGTGCATTAAGGGTTAACATAACCACACGATTCGGTTGGCTATCAGAATAACACACAGTAGGGTACCTAGTACCTACCGTATTATCGCCCTACTTAGGATGTTTTGGGACAAGAAACGGCTTTATTATTATTAGCTGTACAGCATAATTATATGTACTTAGATACTTTTAGTTTTTTTTTGTTAATAAACCACATTCTGTTAATAAACATTTTATTTCTACCCCGTAGCCACTGAATTATTATTTTGTACATCCCCTGCACGAAACGGTTGAATTGGATGATTCTTCCGAAAAATTGTTAAGATTTTTTCGATATTTTAATTGTAGCAAACACAAAGAAAATTGTTAATAAAGGTAGGGAAGTACACCTACTTTATTAACAATTTTCTTTGTTTTTGTTAGAAATGCAAAAAAAATAACTAGTAAGTATTTACAACTGAAACAGTAGAATGAAACAAGTGAAATATTCTTGTATTTTTCTTATTATAAAATTTAAGCCTCGCGACAAGTTACATTCTCTTCACATGATCAAAAAACCTTACATGTACTTACGAAAACTCACATGTAGGTACCTACTTTATAACTTATAACACGAAATGCGTGTACCTAGTCAATAATAAGAATGACGTAGGTGATGGAAAACGCGAACACTTGCAACGGCAAACCGAAGCCGAACCTGTCGCACGCAGACGCACGCAGCCGCCTTCGTAGGCTGTTGCTACGATCTTTAGACACGCGGCGACTGCGAAATGAACGGGCGGGCGGCAGGATACTGTCAAAAAAAATACGCGAGCTGCACTTATTTTACCATAACGAAGGAGGATTTATCAGCGCTCAACATTCATACAAAAAAAATATCTTGCTAGTCAAGGTAAAAAGTTGTAATAAAAAAAATGTTTTGGTTTCCTGTTATTTAAATACCTCGCTAGCTCAGCAGTCTAAATCTTTTCTATTATGCATAAGACAAGACGACAGGTGGAGTGAGGCGCTAACTCAAAGACATTTTAAATCGTCCTAGCGCTATTAGCGCCATTTAATAATGGCGTCTAATAACTGGGTACAGAAGCGTCGAAAGTCCAGCGGCGAAATGGCCGGATGATATCACTAACATCGCGGGGCGAACCTGTATGACATTGGTGCAGGACGGTGAGGATTGGTACAAAAGTTAGAGGCCTATACCCAACAGTGGGTGAAGTCGAATGGCGAAAGATGATGATGATGATTATGCATAAGAAGGTTACAGAAGAAAATGGAAAAAAAAAATTATGGCCCTGCACTTTAAAAACCGTGCAGGAGTGCTCTGAGTTATTTGGTATATCCTTAAAACATAGGTAAGAGGAAACTTAAAAATACAAGCTTACAATCACACTGAATGATCTGATCGGCCAAGAAAACCTTCAGCAAGTTGACTTCGTGGCGACACAGTTCACAAATGACGCAAGGGGCTGTCATTATAACGAGCAGCTCGAAAAAATTGGCGTAATACGAGTAGAAGTGTGGCCAAACTACTAACTCTGTCAAAAGATCAACACGGGGTTTACAAACACTTTTTTGTATCTTGAGTTTGGCCGGAGTATAGATTGCTTAGCTGATTTGAGTATGAGGGATATTTTAACATAGGCTGATGATGATGAAGCTGTCCCCCGGGGCAAGGGACCCATTTAGACACCCCGTAGATCCGGCACTGTAGGTACTTACCCTCAAACCATATTTGTTGCGCTATGCTATACGTGAAAGTCGTCAAATGAGGCAGGGTGAACGCAAATAAGATAAACATCTGTACCAATCAATAGCTAATTAGTGACATCCCTTTTTCACGCCCAGCATCAAACATTTGTAAATTGTTTTGTTAAAGCCGAAAGCGTTTTTTGTGTATCCCAAGTAATAACAAGAGCCGACTAAATCTGTGTACGCATTTGCGCAATTTGTTTTCGTTGCAAATACCTGTATCCACCCAGTCCTAACATACGGGTGCTGGGCTCTAACAAAAGCTGACACCAAGAAGCTAAAGTTTGTCAATCGGCTATGGAGCGAAGCATGCTTGGAAAAAGACAATTAAATAAAGTTAGAAACCAAACACTACGAAGACGAACTAAAATAGAAGACGTCACATTTAAAGTAAAAAAAACTGAAATAGAATGGACATACAGCAAGAACAATAGACAAATGTAGCACAACTCTGATGGACTGGTTTCCAAAATATAATAAACGAAATAGAGCGAGACAGTTTAAAAGGTGCGAGGACGAGCTAAAAGACAAAGCAGGAAAACATGGATAAGGTTCGCGAGAGATAGAGTAAAATGGAAGGGGTTAGAGGAGGCCTTTGCCAAAAGAGGGCAAACAGACTATATATCGATGTCGTAACAATAGTTTAAGCAATAGTAACAAAATGAAAATATTTTTTTTAAAAGGCTTGAAATTATGTTTCAATTTGAAGGTACAGTCGTCGTTAAAATAAGCGTATCCTTTGTCTCAATGTTAATTAACCAGTCGTTTTAAACACAAGTTGTGCCCCGAATAACTGCAATCCCCAAAACAGATGAAACTATGTCAAAAATTATTCACGAATATGTTTGAAAAAATGGCCAGAAACCCACTCGATGATATGAGGTAATAGTCCCAGATAGAAACGCGCGAAAAACATTGACTTGCGTACTTCGCTTACGCTTCTGCACATTACATGGCTTGGGTATTGCATATATTAATTAAATAATTGACCTTAGTACTTAGAAGCTCACCAAGTATTGGTGCTCAATAACATTTACTTAATTATTATTTGTGTCAATATGAACGATTATCTAATCCATAGACTTAGGATTTTTTCACTGTCGTTCATATTTGTAGCTAAAAAATGTAAGTAATAAATTAAAGTACATAGTGAATTGAATGATCTTTTTATTAATGAAATATATTTACATTTCAAATCACTAGATGAAGAACCATTACTAATTGTATTAAAATTAAAACAAATTATCAATAATTTATATGCCCTTTAACTTTAACAAACCTGGCATATTGATTCAACATGATATATCATGACTATAAATTGAATAAATTACTATAATATTAAAAACTTAACAACTAGCATCCCTAGACTGATAAAATAAGATATAACCTGTTTCTGATGATTTCTGAATATCAGAAGTTAGGCCGTAAAAGTCTTCTATAGCAGAGGCGTCGATTTTCTGAAAAAGAAGAAATATCAATTAAGCGTTTCTTTATCACTTCTTCCAATAGTGAACAAAAATTCAATAACTCTTTATTTCTTACTAGTTTCTGCCCGCGGCTTCGCACGGGTTGCTTCTATGGAATTGTTTAAAGGTGACATGTATGCAAATAATCTGCTCTAATAGTTCATGCTCGCGGCTTCGCTCGCGTTGTTTCTATGGAAACGTTTAAAGGTGATATGTATCCTAATAATCTGTTGTAATAGTTCATGCTCGCGGCTTCGCACGCGTTGTTTCTATGGAAACGTTTAAAGGTGATATGTATCCTAATAATCTGTTGTAATAGTTCATGCTCGCGGCTTCGCACGCGTTGTTTCTATGGAAACGTTTAAAGGTGATATGTATCCTAATAATCTGTTGTAATAGTTCATGCTCACGGCTTCGCACGCGTTGTTTCTATGGAAACGTTTAAAGGTGATATGTATCCTAATAATCTGTTGTAATAGTTCATGCTCGCGGCTTCGCACGCGTTGTTTCTATGGAAACGTTTAAAGGTGATATGCATCCTAATAATCTGTTGTAATAGTTCATGCTCGCGGCTTCGCACGCGTTGTTTCTATGAAAACGTTTAAAGGTGATATGTATCCTAATAATCTGTTGTAATAGTTCATGCTCGCGGCTTCGCACGCGTTGTTTCTATGGAAACGTTTAAAGGTGATATGTATCCTAATAATCTGTTGTAATAGTTCATGCTCGCGGCTTCGCACGCGTTGTTTCTATGGAAACGTTTAAAGGTGATATGTATCCTAATAATCTGTTGTAATAGTTCATGCTCGCGGCTTCGCACGCGTTGTTTCTATGGAAACGTTTAAAGGTGATATGTATCCTAATAATCTGTTGTAATAGTTCATGCTCGCGGCTTCGCTCGCGTTGTTTCTATGGAAACGTTTAAAGGTGATATGTATCATAATAATCTGCTCTAATAGTTCATGCTCGCGGCTTCGCACGCGTTGTTGCTATGGAAACGTTTACAGGTTATTTATATCACATGGGATCTGATTTATAGGATAAAAAGTATGCCAATGTTTGATTCGTAGTCTAGAATTGCCTATATGCAAAATTGTAGCCCGATCCGTTCAGTAGTTATGGCGTAAAGAGGTAACAAACATGCATACATCCAACTTTCGCATTTATAATATTAGTGTGATTTGATTTGTTACCTATTCACGCCAAAACTACTGAACAGATTGGGCTGAAAATTTGTATACATGTAGTTCTAGGCCTCGAATAAAACAGGCTACTTTTTATTCCATAAATCAGTTCCTATGACATGGCATGAAATAATAGAGCAGAATAAACATATAATCCAGATTATATGTTACTACAGTAGGTATAATTAATTCTAAGTAAAATAGATAAGAACCCAGAGCTTAGAGCAACCAAACATTAGGCTATAAGGCACTGCTAACTAAATTATTTATGGTATTTATAAAAAATAAATTATTTATCTATCTATGGGGCTATAGTTTCTACTATTGCGTCGTACGTCCGTCGCACGGGACACACATCCTTCGAAAGGCCTTCTAAACCCGGGTATTCACCGCGAAAGGGTAATTAGCAGGAAATGAGAGATGAGTGAGCGGAGTTCATTTGAAAGCTTTCTGCTCGCTCAGGCCTTTCCGCTCGACTATCTGTCTGATCGTTCAGGCCTTTCCACTCGATTATAGCCGGGACACATTCAGAACTCCGTTTAACTCGCAAGAGTAAACTGCATACCTACTTGTATTTCCACCAGTAAATAGTCGAGCGGAAAGGACTGAGCGAGCAGAAAGCTTTCAAATGAACTCCGCTCACTTATCTCTCATTTCCTGCTCATTATCCTTTCGCGGTGGAAACCCGGGTTTAGCCTTTTGACAGACGTGTGTTTAGTGTGACGGACGTGCGACGCAATAGAAACTATAGCCACATAGATAGATAGATTATTTATTTATTATATAAACGAAAGCTTTGAATTGAAATGAACTCCGCTCACTTATGTCTAATTTCCCGCTCATTACCCTTTCGCGGTGGAAACTCGGCTTATTCGGCTTTTTTTTTCATTTAAACTCGGCCTGCGTAGCAGGAGGTTGCGGGTTCGATTTCCGCCCTGAGACAAATGTTTGTACCGGGTGTTCTGGGTATTTTCTATGTATAATAAAAAATATACATCTATGATATGTATTGTATGAAGTATAACAGTCATCTAGTACCCATAACACAAGCTTTGCTTAGCTTGGGGTGGCTTGGGGCTAGATCATACTGTGTGGATTGTCCAGCATTATTGATTATTAAGTTCTAATGTAAATAGGGATTTCTTATTTTTTTTAAAAACGCCTAACTAAAACAGCTTGAAAGCTATATTCCTATAGGTACTCACATCGACCATATCGTCGTCGAAGAGTAGCCAGAAGCCGTGGCTCTTCACGATGCTGATGTAGTGCCCACGGTTCGGCCCCGAGCCGCAGTGCACCACTACCGCCACCAAGTCGTATAGACGGTCCGGGTTTACGGCGGAATCCGACTGGAAACATTCATATAACTTTTATTTAATACATATAGTAAAAACTTGCTTTATTAATAAAATTGTCCGTCGTGGTATTACATTATTTATTAATATTGAATGCGCGTCGCCGCCGCCAGCAGTTTTGCGTCCGGTCAAAGTGGCAATTACTTCGAACATTCCAGAAATCTAGAGGCTGCCAGCTGCTGCCATTTCTCTGTGTTTGACCCTAAAGTTTTCGGCTCACACGTCCAACACAAAAATGAGCATTCAAACAAGGACTCAAACTTGTAATACTATTTAGATACATTTTACAGTAACAAAATGGTATAGCGCAAGCTTCAAGTACTTTAGTATTATTATTTATTCTCTGCTTCAAGCGAGTGGCCTGCGAGCTGTTATCTGATGTCGTCAATTTAAAAAGCATCTTAATTTACAAATTAGAGGCCATATTCGAATGCAATATTTTGAGCTGTGCGGCAGTGATGCGGTCCAGATCTGGAACAACCTTTATACAACAAACATTTGAATATAGAAACTCACCGTATTAAACAGTCTTAGCTCCAGCGGGAATACAACCCGATGCGAAACCTTGATATGCCTATTATACTGTTCCATGTACTTAAATCTCTTCAGGTGGAGTGCCAGAATCGAGGGTAGTTTCTTAACTCGCATGCGTTTCTGGGCTTCTTGGTAGCTGCAACAGTGGTCGCATTTGAACTTGTTATCGCTGCAGAGAGTCTCTGTAGCGCTGAATGTCTTTAGGCAGTGCGTGATGCTGGTGTTTTGACCAACGTCCACCTGAAATGTCATGATTAATGAGCAAACAAAAGCAGTAGGCTTAGCATGCAAAGCCTAGACAAGGCCTTGTCTAGGGTGGAATAGACAAAAAGGTGACACAAAAAAAAATTACGACCTCAGCGGCTCAGCTGGCGATGGTCAACTTGCGCTGCAGAAGGTTGCAGGTTCGATTCCCGTCTGGGGATAAATGTTTGTACGATTTGCAGATATTTGTTGCGGGTGGGTTTCCATTTTTAAAAAAAGTACTAGGTATATTGTAATGTATTAGGTACCTATATCAGTTATACCCATAACACAAGTTCTGCTCAGCTTGTGGTTAGCTAGATGCATTGTCCAGCATAATAATTTATAATCGTCATCAAATGCATTAAATATTTGGATTTGATTTCTTAATTAATTTTTTATTTACGCGTTGATTTTAATTCAGATGTCACAAAAACTAAACTAATTTGATAGAACTAAAAATGTTACTCTCTCTTTCTTATCGAACGAAATAAAAAAGGTGGCATAATTTTTTATGTGTTGTTTGTCAATTTTAGGATTCCGAACCCGATGGGTGAAAACGGAACCCTATTAATAAGCCTCCGCTGTCCGTCCGTCCGTCTGTCACAGGGATCTATCTCATGAAACGTAAGAGGTAGACAGTTGAAATTTTCAGAGAATGTGTATTTCTTTTGCCGCTGTAACAACAAATAATACAAATAAAATAAATATCCAAATTAAAGGGGGCTTCCATACAAAACAAGATCCGTCAAGTGCGAGTGTGACTCGCACGCCTAGGGTTTCAAACGTTTGTCAAGTAGGTATAATAATATGTACTATAAGGTACCGGTTTGAGACTTTGCTATTGAATGAAAACCTAAAAATTTAAGATACATTTCAGATGGATCGGTAGGCAAACTTTGGAGTATAGAGGGTAATGGTATTTTTTTTTATTTTAAAATATTTCGAAAAGTAGGTATCTATGTAAACTACAGGAATTTCAAAAACTGATTTAAGATTGCTATCCGATACCTTTTATTTAACAAGGGGGGGGGGGGGACTACCTCACAGAGCGGAGCTCTGTGAGGTAGCCCCCCCTTTTGAAAATTCTTTTTTGGCCATTTTTCAAAAAGTACTTATAGCCTTCTCTATATTTTTCCTGTAAAATATAGACCCATGTCTACAAACGCTACATACATTTCAAATGGATCACTCTGCAAAATTCGGAGAAAAGGGGGGGGGGGATAGGTAATTTTTCGACTTTTCAAAATATTTCAAAAAGTATGAAACCTACAACCTACCTACTAAATTTGAAAAACTGTTTTGAAATGTACAAACTGATACCTTTCATTTGATACTTGACCTTGTCACCTACAAGGACAAGTATCAAATCTTTTAAAATTTCGACATCACAATTTTAATTTTTTTTCATTTCATTTTATACTTGAAAACGTTTGAAACCTGATTATTACGGTACGGAACCCTTCGTGTGCGAGTCACACTCGCACTTGAAGCATCTTGTTTTTCTTATATCTGTACAAGCGCACTAAATGTATTATTATTTTAAATTTCAAGTTATTTTCTGCTGTAGTTGCTGAGATATTAAAAACGGAAATAAACCGCCAAGTGCGAGGCGACTCGCACACGAAGGGTTCCGTACCGTAAAAAACAGGCAACTTTTCAAAGAACATCAAATTTTCATTTGTTAAGGAGACCTTTTTAAATTTTCAACTTTATTTTATGTTTAGTATTTGTTACATAGATTTTAAGAAATGTAAATTAACTGGAAATAAAAGGCTTTTTTATTTTTATTACTACCAAAGTTACAATTTGACGATGAAACTGTGCAATTTCTCTTTTTTTTTGTAATAGCCCTCTTATTATATGACTACCACCGTACATGCTTGTTGCTCACTTGTATGTGAAGCATAATTTCGGATAGTCTTGCATTGAAATCTCTCAAGAATTTCGACATTGCTATTGCTAGCTGAACCCCAGTCCAAGTCAAGGCACAGTCTTAACGGTTCCGTACACGAAGGGTGAAACCGGGACCCTAAAGGCTTACTAAGCCTCCGCTGTCTGTTCGTCCGTCTGTCAGTGGGCTGTATCTTTTGAACCGTAACAGGGAGTAGAAATTTTCAGTGTGTATTTGTTTTGCCGCTATAACACCATGTTTTTTTTTTCCTTCTTTTTTTATCTGTGATCAGTTGGCTCAACTATAAGCAGATTTTTTGGGCTTTCTATTTTATGTCGGGTGAAGCATTCTCACTCCTGGGTCTTCTTGACCTTAAATTTTATCCTTTCTTTTCAGCCTCTTATGAAGAAACTGGTTCAAGGAACCATATAATTAGTAATACCCTACGAATCAAAACATAAGTCATCTCAATATACCGCAGGGTTCCTGAGATGTCGACTAAATTATGTGCGAAACAGTGCGCTTTCATGATTTTTTTCTTAATCGTGTTTTATATCACAGGAATCCCGTGACTACTGAGATCTAGCCAAGTTTGACAACCAAACCCGTTAGGTTCGCCCCTTAAGGAGGACAACATCCATACCAAGCTGAAAAACAATCACGGAAGAGCAACGTTGGGCGCGGTCAGTACTTGGAAGGGTGACCGTGTCATGCTGGCTTTTTTTTTGATCTATCGAAA